>JBBMJY010000002.1:13876565-14033558 GCA_037833715.1 Toxotes lorentzi | reverse complement strand
CCCCCCCCCCCCCCCCCTCCCCCCCCCCCCCCCCCCCCCCCCCCCCCCCCCCCCCCCCCCCCCCCCCCGCAAACAGTCAACTTACTAGCTGTATGACAAAGTCAAATGGTCATAATGTGGTGGTCACAGGTCTGACTTTTTTTTTTTTTCCTTGTACTGGATTTGTATTTTGAAAATCAATAAACTGTCCTGTGTGTTACCTTGGCTCACAATTTATCACTCATACACCATGGCTTATTTTTACTTGCACTGTTCTGAATCTTTTTGTGAAGAGGCAAAGAGGTTATATTCATATTACCAGACATTACTGTAGTATACAGTTTGAAGGCTTGCCATTGAAAAATGACCATTCTATGTGGTTTGAAAGGGTCTTAAAATAGTTTTTAATCTAATTTGAACACTGAAGAAACCCTGATGTGGTACCTTTTATAGTAGGTCATTGAATCAGTTGTCATTGATGTTTGTAAATGTTACACAAATCTTACAAGTATAACTAGAGCATTAGCTTTGTAAGCCCCTAATAAAGAGAATCTATATGCACAGCTTTAAAGGAACTTGCTTAGAGAGGTTAGGAACCAATAACATATCCAGTGCAGTGGTGTGTTATTTTAAATCTTTACCTAACATATTGGCAAAAACACCAATTAAACAGATCTTGAATTATGCCCAAATAAAATCAATAAAAACAAAATTGTCACCACAAGACATGTACAGTAAAACAAACTGTAAATAGTACCATCAAGGTCCTGACAGCTCAGATGAAAATATGCCCGACGTTCTCCTACTCGATATCAGCCAAAGTAGTCTCTGAAATCATCTGTCACAATGGGGTGGCTTTGCTTCACATGTGAACAACCAGACCCACTGGGCAAGAGAAAGAGAGGTGCCCAAAACCAAAACCACCATGGCCCGAAATGGTGAAGCTGAGCATGCAGATATACCTATGAACCAAACAAGAGTCCCAGTTGAAGGCTCTGGGGCATAACTATGTTCCTATTGAAGCTTTGAGCAGTTTGTTGATACACAGCAGACAATACTAATCACTGGCAAGGTCATTTAGGGTCCTGTCATGTTAATTAGAAGACTAACGAATCTATTTGCCCTATATGTAAGTCAGGTCATAAGGTGACTTTTAAGTTGTTTTGTTTTTGCACAGTTTCTAAAAGAACAGTTTAATGAGGTTAGGTAGGGTCACTGGATTAACCCACTAAAGGTTGCTTGGGGGTCCTATTGACCCCTATTGGTATAACGCAAATTTAGATTTAAAATTTAGGTGTGTAGGACGTGCCTTAAAGCCTTGATGAGTTTATATTCCGATTTATTGGTGCATGATCCAATGGAAAGCTGTAATTAATCAAATTAACTCAAACCAACTAACGGCCCAATCAGTTAGAGTCCCTGTGGGCCTGTTCCCCTCATTCCCATATCGAAAATCCATGATGACCCATCACCTTATGATCCATACTTTCTAAATGTCATACTTTGATACTGCTTTGGCTGCCATGGACAATTTTCTGTGTTCAGAAATACTTCTTGCTGCAAAAAAAAACAAACAAACAAACCAAAAAATTCTGTTTCTAAGAGGCCTAGGTAGAATCTCAGATTGTGACTTTAACTAGAGGACTTTAAGTAAATTACATATGATATAAATTTTAGTTCTTTCTAAGTATACCACCGAATTGTTGAAATGTGAATTTGAATAGATTTACCGACGACAATCCCTTGCGGAACTAAAGGGCAGAAACAAGATTCCCACGGAGCCATTTCACATCCGTGCCATCTGCCAGCTAGCTTCTTCCAGCGATCTGTTTAGTTCTTCGGTCGCTGTGTGTGTTTGATGAGGTGTGGAGGAAAGAGGAGATGTGGTCCTTTTTTGCCAGGGATCCAGTCAAAGACTTTGCTTATGAAATCCTTCCAGACACCCAAGAAAAGTCTGGAATATGGACTCTGCATCGGGGGAAACGAAAGGTAAAAGAGGCAGACCGCTGCCGATCCTCCGCTAGTTGTTAGCACTAGCCCGCTTAGTTACGGAGGCCTGTCTGATAGTTAGCCTTTAAGCACGGTGTTACAGATGGGTGCAGGTTAGACATACCTGTATTTGTCTCGTCTGTCCGGCTTACTGGATGACAGTGCTGAGTTAAATGTTATGGTTGCGCTGTGTACGGTCAAGTCTTCGCTAACGAAGGGAGCTCCGTCTTTGTTTACTCCCGGAGACAGACACGTATTTCTCGCCACGTCACCCGGTCTTTAGCCGAGTTAAGAACCATTATTTCTGTCCTGTTCAGGCTAATGCTTCATCGACGAGAACAAAGGTGTCGTTCCTCATCGCTGACATCGCTTCATATAACCTGCTGTCCTGATTATCGTTACTGAGTAGCTGAACCTAAACAGCCAGAGTCATTCTCATTTCACCGCAGGGCCACATGACAGCCAGGCAGCAGCTTCCTGTTTTCATCACCCCCCGAATCAGCTACTTTAATGATATGAGAGAACTGCATTTGATTTTTCAGCTCATGTCTGATTTGATTACATGTTTCAAATGTGTGCGTGTCATTTATGTCACCCCACCCTGTCTCCTCAGACCAGTGGAGAGCCAGTGTCTGTGTTTGTGTACGAGGTAGCACAGGGTACAGAGCAGCAGACCCAGCTGGCCAAGGCTGCCTTCAAGCGGATGAAGACCCTGCGTCACCCCAACATATTGGCCTACTTGGATGGACTAGAGGTATGTGCGTTTTGGTGTGTTCATGTGCCACTAACTTCAATGTTAAGAGCAAAATGTCAGCCTGCTTAGTGACATGTTGCAAAATAGTGAGCAGCTTTGTTTTGTCATGTATCTGTTATATAACTAGTTCTGTCTCATCTCCATCATCTGCTCTTCTCTGCATGTTTACGGTCAGATGGAGGTGAGTGTGAATGTGCAACTGTAGGCCTCGAATATTTGTACAATAGTTGTAGTGAGTAGAGTACTGCATAATGTACGCAGCTTATTTCAGTGTTTTCTTGTCTTGTTGTGCTCAACAAGGAGATAATTATATCATTGATCATATATCAGGATATTAGATTACTATTACGTACTTGAAGTTGGGCCACCTATAACATGACCTGCCGAAAAATTGTTCATTATTTCTGAAATATTGTTTTGTTTTATATATGGGTCATTTAAACAGTATTAGTTTAAATATCCCAAAAATCAATATCAAAAGACTGTTTTACTGTTTATTGAGTTATTTACCTTTGTATTGTCATGAAGTAAACAATGCTGAACATGAACAGAAAGATATTAACATGTTGTTTAAGTTGCTGTTATCGTATTAGTGTAGTTTTATATTATCAGTATTATATAGATATTGTTTTTTAACCTTTTTCATTTAGCCATCTAGCTAAGTGTTTTTCGTAGTCAGGCTGGTGCAATAAAACAGCCGTGAAATAATTGTTAATCCTGCTTGTGGTTGTTACAGACAGAGAAGAGCCTGTATCTGGTTACTGAGCAAGTGACACCCCTGGCGGTCCACCTGAAGGCCCAGGCAGAGAAGGGCGGTGCTGGGGAACTGGAGATCTCCTGGGGACTACACCAGATAGTGGTAAGGACAGGACTTGGCGCCAGCTGAAACTTTCAGGGGAGCCGTAGTGTAGCCATTTCTGTCACTGTCTTCTTCGAGCCCTCTCTCGCTATTTAACCATTAACTCTACCTCTGCCGTTTGCCTCCTCCCACAGAAAGCTCTGAGTTTTCTGGTCAACGACTGCCACCTGCTCCATAACAACTTGGGTATGTGGGCTGTTTTTGTGGATCGTGCTGGGGAGTGGAAGCTAGGGGCCCTTGACCATGTGGTCCCCGAGCAGGACGACCCAAGCGGGGTCTCGCTCCCTACCCCAAAAGCTGTTTACCCAGACATGGAGAAATACGACCCACCAGAGATGTCAAACAGCAGTGGAGAGAAATGGTAAGACAGGGGTGTAAAAACACAAATTGAGAGGAGCTAATCAATAATAATATGTTGCACAAGAAGAAGAAGAAGACAGGAGCAGCTTTAAGAATATTTGAAGAACGTGCAGAAATCACAGAAGAGGTTTATAATAAGACCATGAAAATACACTTCAGTAAATGATGACGACATGGTGTGAGACCTGGCCTTGGTCACTGCCTTGTGTTCTGTAGGGATTTTTGTATTGATCTATGTTCATGTTTGTTGCAGGGCAGGGGAGGTGTGGCGGCTAGGCTGCCTGATCTGGGAAGTGTTCAATGGGCCACTACCGCGCACTTCCTCCCTTCGTTCACTGGGAAAGGTACGTCACCTCATCATCGTGTCTTTGTGCAGTTACTGAAGAATTGTCATTGATACCATGGCATATTTCCACGTTAGATGCTCTAAAGATACTTGAGTTTGTTGACATAGGTACTGAATGAGTATTTTCCTTTTCAGTAGGTGGGTTTCCATTCAAATGTAGTGCCAAATTTTGACCACATTTCAACAAAATGAGTAAAAGAAAAAGCACATTAAAGCTGGTTTCTATTCACTACCGTTATTCAAAGATTAGAATTTGGTTAACTGAGATAAACAGGTGGTGCTGCTATTTTTACAGGCAGGTGCCATTAAACTATTGCAGAAGAACAGGGCTCGTCAAAAAACAGTTGCCTTGTGGCTTCAGTGGCAGCTGAAAGGAATCTTTGCTTGTGGCCTAAAGAAGTGTTGTTCACCCACTTGTGTTCCCTCTCTTGTCCCCTTTGTGCCCACAGATCCCCAAGGCCCTGGTCCCACATTACTGTGAGCTGGTGGGGGCCAACCCCCGAGCTCGGCCTAACCCAGCCCGCTTTCTCCAAAACTGTCGAGCCCCTGGGGGATTCCTCAGCAACAGCTTTGTGGAGAGCAACCTTTTCCTGGAGGAGATACAGGTCCACAGACTTGAATAAAGACACACCTAAAACCTTAGAGCTACAATCAAAACCCACCAGTATAGTCACAACCTAAAGTGTTAAGCACCAATATATAAACTGATCAAGTACTTGATCATTTATTCAATTAATGTTTCATTTTTGATTTTTTTTTTGTTACAGAATAATAAATAATTATAGTGTACAACAGAGGACATAATGCCAGTAGAATTCAAAGTATCTCCTTAATATGGCTGTGTCTAGATCAAGGAGCCAGCCGAGAAGCAGCAGTTCTTCCAGGATCTGAGTGACAACCTGGACTCCTTCCCCGAAGACTTCTGTAAGCACAAGGTTCTGCCTCAGCTGCTCACCGCTTTCGAGTTTGGAAACGCAGGTGCTGTTGTCCTCACACCGCTCTTCAAGGTAAATCCTGATCTGCACAGGCAACTTTCACACCTTATTAAATATCAAACGGTATACTAAAGAATATCCCCGCCTCTTCATTTTATGCTCCCTTTGGATTTTACGCCTCTACCCACTTTAATTTAAATTAAATGATGATTTAAATGATTTAAATCATCCTCCTCTGTGTGTGTGTCAGGTAGGGAAGTTCCTTTCAGCAGAAGAATACCAACAGAAGATCATCCCTGTCATCGTGAAGATGTTTTCCTCCACAGACCGAGCCATGAGGATACGACTGCTGCAGCAGGTCTGTATTTCCTACAGGCCTGTTTCACCTGCACTCAGAACTTGAAGATTTTGGAAACTGCTGCAAGCAAAATTTTGTGCATATATATATATATATATATATATATATAAATGCTTTCCAAGGAATAATTGTACATGTTATTTGAGCTTTATTTTCCTAAGGTTTCCCATTTAATTTGCTCTAACATTGCTCCTTCTTTCTGTTTGCTTCTCAGATGGAGCAGTTCATTCAGTATCTGAATGAGGCAGCGGTCAACTCCCAAATTTTCCCGCATGTTGTTCATGGCTTCACAGACACCAATCCTGCCATCCGAGAACAAACTGTCAAGGTAGGTTTCAGAAAACAACCACCAACCAGGAGGTGCTTTTACATATTATTATTATTATTATTATCTACTGGATATTGTCAGCTTGCTTTAGCCACTGCTCTCCTCTTTTCCTTCCTCTTCCCATCCAGTCTATGTTGCTACTGGCTCCAAAACTGAATGAGACCAACCTGAACCAGGAGCTCATGCGTCACTTTGCCCGGCTGCAGGCCAGAGACGAACAAGGCCCAATCCGGTGCAACACCACTGTCTGCCTGGGCAAGATAGCCTCCTACCTCAACGCCGGGGTAAAGCACATCTGCACCATTGTGCAACACTGATTCATTTAAGGCATTTAACACTTAAACCAAAGTTTAGCAATGAATCTGTTAAAATGGCAGAATTTTGTTATCCCCCTCTTCACAGACTCGACAGCGTGTTCTCATTTCTGCCTTCTCACGAGCCACTAAAGATCCCTTCCCAGCTTCGCGCTCCGCTGGTGTGCTGGGCTTCGCTGCGACACACAACTACTACAGCGTAACAGAGATCGCTGCCCGCATCCTCCCCACCCTGTGTACCCTTACTGTTGACCCTGATAAGAGTGTCAGGGACCAGGTACACATGACATGACTTTATACTGAATGTAACTATATCAAGAGTACGTAGATTATCATTCATCATCAGCAGTGATAGGCTTTAACATTTAGGCTTGTGATATCAGTTGTCTTTATTTGTGTCTGTCTCTCAGGCATTCAAAGCCATCAAGAGTTTCCTTTCCAAGCTGGAGACTGTGTCAGACGACCCCACCAAGCTGGCTGATATCGGTGTGTAGTATATTGCACTTAATTGCAAAGTCTATTTTCTGTTTATAGCAAAGGAAGCCACTGATTACATGTTACACGTGTTTACCTTGCTCAGTTCCAGCTTAAAAGACAATAGATAGTTAGTAAGTTAGTAGACAATAGATAGAAAACAGAACACTTCTGTTTTATTTCTGAAATTCTAAAACTAAAAACCTGAAATTCTCTCCCTTGTACATCCTGCAGAAAAGGATGTATCGTCATGTGCTCAGCCTGCAGGTGCGTCTTCCAGCTGGGCCGGCTGGGCCGTGACCGGCATGTCTTCAATAACCTCTAAGCTGATCCGAAACGCTCCAGGGACAGAAGGGGGCCCAGCAGCCGAGGGCATCGGGCCGACCAACACCACCAGCCCTACTAGTGCCAGCAACTCAGCACCTGCACCTGGTACAGTTATCAGACTCTAATCCAGGTATTATTTAACCAGGATTGATGAAGATATGTTATCTGAAAGCTTATGTCTTGTGTTTCTCTCTCTATTTCAGGTTCTGAAGATAAAACTCCGCAGGCCTCTCTTAGTCACCACGCTGCCTCTAGTCGTGCCAACCAATCACAGACTCTTGAAGTAACAGACAACAACGATGAGCCAGTAGGAGGCCGCTGGGATGATGAGGAGGACTGGGGAAGTTTGGAGGTTGGGATTTCACCATTTTTCACCGAAAGAGAAAGTTGCTTATTATCATAGAGATGCATCATGACTGTGAGATGACTATGTTGTTACATAATTATAATGTCAAATCTCATAAATTGTTGACATATAGGAGCCAGAGAAAGCTCATACAGAGCCCAGTGACTGGAACACTGACTGGTCGGGAATGGCATCATCCAAAAAGAAGGCCAGTGACAGAGGAGTATGATCCATTTCATT
Organism: Toxotes lorentzi; assembly: GCA_037833715.1. Taxonomy (NCBI): domain Eukaryota; kingdom Metazoa; phylum Chordata; class Actinopteri; family Toxotidae; genus Toxotes; species Toxotes lorentzi. Next base: position 14,025,949 of record JBBMJY010000002.1, on the reverse strand, counting down.
TTTATCCATTATAAATTATACACACCTGTTCGAAGGAGCTTTAAGGAGGCCAAGAACTTTGTGATTAGTGTTCTCTAAATGGTTTCAATCTTAGTTTTGTAATAAAATTTCAGTTAGTCTTCATTTCAATCTTTTATCTAGGTGGGCCGGTCTTCCTCATCCGTGACAGTAAAAAAGCAGAGCTCTGATTGGAGCAGCTCAGGCTGGGACGCTGACGATAGCTGGTCCAACGAGAAGGAAGGCCAGGGTCAGAGCTCTGCGGGCGAGGAGGGCTGGGGCAACGACTGGGGGGAGGAGGAGACGGACACAACCGTGGACAACAAGGCGTTCCCCCTGCCTGAAGGGGTGCGGTTAGCCAGCGAGTACAACTGGGACAGCAGCAGCACATCGAGGGGAGCCAGTCAAAACGACGTGTTCGCCAGCGTGTCCCAGAGAAACACAGCCACCACTGCTGCCACCACGGTGAGGACAAGAGGGAGGAGCAAGAAGTAGACAGATTAAATTAGTGTTTTGATTTGAAATAAATAGTCATGAAAGTGATGAAACACGTCACAGAAAAAATTACAGCAAAAATGTTTTGTTAATAACGATGAAAATGCTGCATCCTCGTTGATCTGTTTTACAGCTTTAAAGTGTAGACATTGGATCATAATTATATATTTACAAAATGGAGCTGAAGGGATGGAGAAGGACAACGAGGACAAAAAAATAACCATCTCTTTTAAATGAAGGGAAAATATTGCATTCTCTTAATGAGAAGCTGATCTCTAGGTCAAGAAAATATGAACATGAAATGAGAAACATAAATATAACCAGGGATTTTCTTGCCAGTACAAGGATTTCAGTCGAGTGATTTTCTCCTTGTCAGGCTGGAGATGGCTGGGGTGCAGAGGCAACAGGAGACTGGGGAACTGAGGAAAGCTGGGAGTCAGTGGATGGAAGCCAGGGTAAGTCAGCTGGCCTCCCTCGTCAGAAACGACACCATTTCTCAGAATTAGCTGCAGGCAGATGGTGCGTGTCGCCAGCGTTTATCAAAAATCCAGCCTTCTGTGTGTGTTCTGAATTAACACTACTCGCTGTACCTTTGTTCATTGAACTGCCTGTTTTTGTCGTTGCCCAGGTCTTAGCAAGGCAGAGCTGTCCAAGAAGAAACGGGAGGAGAGGAGGAAGGAGCTGGAGGCGAAACGGGCTGAGCGCAAAGCGGCTAAGGGTCCTCTCAAACTGGGCGCACGCAAGCTGGACTGACGAGGATGCAAAAGAGAGACATTAAGGTGGGGATAGATAGGGAGGAACATGGGCCCCAGTCACTGATCCCAGAGCAGTGGATAGAGGCTCGACATTCCATCAGTAAAGGACCAGAAAGATGTGTCAGCAGTGAATACTGTGAAAAGTTGCTAAATGGAGGATGGATGAAAGCGCAACAATCCAGTGCTTTACGAATGCAGTGTTGTGGATTGAAGAGCTAAAACAAACGCAGAGGGACATGAGGCAGCACAGAGCAGCAGAAGCGATTTGACAGAAAGTCCCACTCTGTTTTTATTTTTATTCATAACTCAGAAAGTTGCAGTTGTAAAGTAAATGTATATAAATGGTGCATCTTGTCTTAAAATGACATGAAGAAATAACACTTTTTTTTAAAAAGACAACGGAGAAATATATATAACAGAATTTCAGAATCAAATGTATTATTGTACTGAATGTTTGTTACACACACACACACACACACACAGTGGATATGAATGTTTTAGTTCAACTTTCACTTAATTACAGATTTAAGACTTAAAATCAATCCATGCATGCACTTGTGTATTTGTCAGGCCAAACAAAAGGCTCCATGGCAAAAACTTATAAATGTGCTGAGTTTACTTCGCACATACAACACTGAATTTTACTGTAGTGAACTGGCCTGACAGGCGAGTCATTGGACTGGTTCTGGATCTGTAAATGAGAAACCTGTCCTGCAGACCCAATACGGAGCAGCCGGGCCGTGGGAATACGTTGTTAAATAAAAGCTGGAAACCTGGTTCAGAGGGAAATCATTTAGTGTGTTTACATGCTGTTTCTAATGTCTCCCATGAGGTGAAGTGCAGTGGTGGAGGGTTTATGAAATCAAAGGAGTTTTATTCTTTTATTTAGTCTTGTCATACATTTATACCTGGATAATCCTACAGATCTCACTAAAAGCCCATCAGTAATTTTAATTTTCAGTGTGGTCTGGGTAATGGAGAAGCTTCTTTTACTCTTTTATTTGTGCCTTTATTTAATTGCAATCCTGCTCTGTAGAACCGTGCCCTGGAAACTCAAAATTTTAGCAGAATTTCAGAAGTGGACCTGAGATGTCTAAAACCAGCCAATCGTTTCTTTTTTTTTTGTTTTTTTTTTTCCACCAAACCTTTCAGTGTGGCCCCTTACCTCCTGTTGGTTATGGTGTTACATTGCAAAGTACTGTATAAATGAGCCCGCTGACACAATCAGCAGCCATCGCCATTGGAGTAAATGTTCTGGTATGGGGTAATCAGGTCAGGGACGTTGTTGCGTTATTCTCACGGGAGACATTGTTTTACAAAGAATCCAAATCATGTAGCATGTGAGCTATAAATAAAAAGAACAAACATAAACTTGTGCTTCTTGTTTACATTAAAGGGCTGTTTACATTAAAGGGTGGCAGCATCCATCTAAACACGACGGTGTTCACGAGGCTGGCTGGACCCATTTGACCAATTTAGGTACCAAATGAGATTTACGGATTTGGAGTCAGTCTCAAGAATAGAGAATATTAACAATGTTTCTCTCAATATGGGGGTTTTAATGTGGAGTTTGTGTTAAATAAAATCAAATTACACAAGGTGGGTTTTGTGATGGTCAATCCTGACCTGTTTTTTTTTTTCTTGAGGGTGGGTGGCAAACATTTTAAAAGAAAGAAGACACACAATTCTGTAACATTCATTTTATATAGCACTTTTCAAGAGAACACTTTTACAGGATAAAAATAAAATGAATTAAAACCAAGGTAGAATATGTTCAGCTATGCACCCCAGCAATTTGTTTATAATTTATAGGAATATACATTTTACAACTCCACTGACCCATAATATTATGAGTGAGCGTTCCAGTGGGCTTGTGTGTCCAGATAGACAAAACCTAAACAAACAAAAAAAAAAGCACATACTTAATTTTAGTTCTACCATGACCCCATTTGGAATAGGATGTGTGTATCTGTGGCTCTGCTGTGTTTCTAATCTGACCAGATCCAGAAACAAGACAGGTTTTCTCAAAAAGGCAATACATTTGTGTACTGTTTTCATAACAATAGGTGGTGATTATTTGTGGTCAGAACATGATTAAAAAGAAAAACCACACAACCAACTACTGTGAATTCACATAAAGACAAATTCAAAGGGATACACACACACACTTAGAAATTACAATACATTTTTAAATTCATGTATTCCGTTGAATACAGACAGAGAAATAGATTCAGGAGGAGGAAGTTGACATAGACACTGCATTCTTGGCGAAAAACGAAGCAATGACAGCTGCTACCACTGCCCCTAATGGTCCTGCTACTGCTGCTCCTCCTACTGCAGCCAGTCCTACTGCAGCCAGTCCTACTGCAGCCAGTCCTACTGCAGCCTTAGTCACCTGTGTCGGGAAAAGTTTTGGTCCTTGTTAAAAAAACCAAAATGTCAAAGAACTGCTTGCAAGCAAAAGTCATTATTTCCGTTACCACAAGAGGGAGCTTGTCAGGAAAATTAATTATGATGAAAGCAACAGAGGAAGACAGGTGATGTAGTATCAAGAGTTTCTTCAATGACCACAACCATAACCATGATGACGAAGACCCCTTAACACTAAGGAAGTTATTTGAACACAAACCCTGAACGTTCCCTAAAGCCAACCAAGTAGTTTTTGTGAAAACTCAACAATATTATGGTACAATTACTACAGTTTTTTTTTAACATTTTATTTGATTGTGGCATAGCATACTATAAATATACTTTCCAGAGACAGACTCCAAATTATGGGTCCACCTACTTACCTGCAAAGACGTGGCTTTGCCATAGCGCAGCTCAGTGGCGAAGTGCTCACAGTTCCTCATATGGACACTGTAGAGCCTCTTCTCACCCACAAGTGAATTGGCCTCTTTCACTATTTGCTTGGTTGGGCGAGGTCTGTATATTGTGTCCAGTTTGTTATTTATTTGCCAATTATCTTTGCCAACCACATCCTTGAGTTTTTCTTTCTTCACTTGTGCTCTGCAAATCCAAGTCGGATTAATGTTTTGTGAGCCAGATGAGCTGGGCAAGCCGGCTAAATATGAGGGTGAGAGAAAGAGAAAGAGTTTTAATGTTTAGTGTTGAGATCCCTTCATCATTTAAGTTGAATGAAATGTTGGTTGGTTTAATGAACTAAATAATCAAAGCCTGCAGGCTGGTCTGCACAGCGTTGTATCTGAGGGTCATTACTGGGACTGACCATCGTTTGGGAGTATGAAATGAGACATTGTAAAGACGGAAAAGAAATGACTCACTGGGGTTCACAAAGTGAACAATGTCTCCTTCTCCAACATACACACCCCAGTGCTGATAGGATGCACGGAAGATTTCTATCAAGTCACCTGGCTGTGGCTCTGGGTCCATGGTTTGTTAGAAGCCCTTGGATTTGAAGATACAGGGATAAAAAGCAAGATATTAATACATGTGATTCGGTGCTAAATGTAGCGGTAGAAGCAAGAAGTCAAACAGCAGGCAAAGTCAGGCCGTGGACCCTGGTCAGTAACAGGGAGGTGGACAGACCAAGCAATGAATGAGTGCATGAATGAATTTTGACGCCTACCTGCTCAAGACTGCAAAGTCACGGTATTTAGTTCTTGATTGCTGGTAAAAGAAACAATAGAGAGTCAGGTCCCACACTGCACTGTAACTTACTTCGAGCCTAACCTCCTTGCTGGCAGGTTTTCCTTTGCATCGTCTCCTCCTCCTGCTGAACCTGAAGGACCCGTCAGACACATCATGTCATGTCGTCTCATGTCGTCAAATGCTTATTTTTAATAAAATTGATCTGGTCAGGATATGTGAGGAATGGAATAACTGGTTCAGTCTTTATTGGACTTTCACAATGGGGTGATAATTATTGTGTACATGACTGTGCAAGTTCTCATTCATCCAGGTCATAATTATCCCGTGGGTTGATTTGAAGACTAGACTTCTTGTTTGAAACTTGAAGACGCTTCACCTCTCATCTGAGAATCTTCTTCAGTTCTAGAGACTGGTTAGAGAGCCCAAACCTTTAAACTCCCTTTTCACACCTTAGTGGACGGTTGCCTTCAAATCAACCCATAGGATATGGTGTTTATGATAAGAGGGAGTTTAGAGGTGTGAGTAAATGTGGCTATTGTATTGAAGAATGACCTGTGTTTATAGAACTCAGTGGGGAAGCTATCCAGTCCAGCAGTTTGTTTATAATATAAAGACGAATATACATTTTGCAGTTCCAAGGACTCATAATATTATGAGTGAGTGTCCCACTGGACTTGCCAAACTGCCATTTTGGGCGTCCACCTAGATAAAACCTAAACAAAACAGTGGATTCTTAATTTTAGTTCTACCGTGTCTCAATTGTGTTTATAATCTGACCAGATCCATAATGCAAAGTAAACAACGTGTCCATCTCCAACGTACACAGCCCAGTGCTGATAACCAGCACGGAAGATTTCTATCAAGTCACCTGCCTCTGGCTCTGACTCCATGGCTTGTTAAAAGCCCTTGGATTTGATGATACAGGAGAATAAAAAGGCAAGAAATTAATAAGATTGAGAGAAATAAAAAAAAATCTCAAAATCTCTTTCTCTCTCCTCGTGAACTGCTGTTCTTAACCTGAATTTTAAAATTCTAGCCATTTTATGTTTAACTAAATACAACGTTGTGCAGCCTTGTCAGAGGTATGTGTGAGTGAGGTACCTAACGCTGCAACCCAGGACACTTATGACCCACTGAGCTAACTGATAAGCCCCACTATTGGCCATCTTAAAGAAATGAGGAAGTCGATAATCTGAGTCTAATTATATGAGCCTAGTACGGAACCCTGCTTAAACAAACCCAGCATGTTTGTCACTCAGGCCACTCAAACACGTGTTGATTCTCTCAAATAGGTCTGATTGTTGTATTTTCTTTAACCATGACTTCATATTTTGCGCATATGCACATGTTAAGATCAAATATTTTGTTTACAGTTTATGAATAAGGCCTAATGTGACTGTATTATCAACCCCATACATCAACCTTATGACTTGTTGTGGGACTGAACGCAAACAAGAGTTTGATGATATGAAGCTCAGTGGTACAATGTACTTGTATATTGGCATGTAAATGAGAACACGACTTACAGTAAATTGGTTGTAGAAGCGTAAAATAAAACAGAAAGTGAAAGACTTCATTTATGACTAGTTTGACTGGTAGGATTCAAGTTATCTTTCACTTTCTTTTTTAGTTGAAGTATTGTTCAAACACACATATAAGACAAGACAAAAACGTATATGAAAAAAAGTATAGGATGTGTGTTTTTTCATAACAGTAGGTTGGGATTATTTGGCATTATCAGGTAGAAACATGACTAAAAAGAAAAACAACACAACCAGCTACTGTGAATTTACATGAAAACAAAGGGATACACACACACTTGGAAATTGCATCACACTTTATTAAATTCATGTATTCCATTGAGTACAGGCAGAGAAATAGATTCAGGAGGAGGAGGAAGTTCACATAGATGCTGGATTCTTGACAACAAGCAAAGCAGCAGTGGCTGCTGCAGCAGCCCCTGCTGGTCCTGCTATTGCTGCTCCGCCTGCTGCTGCTCCCGCTACAATTGCTGCTTCTACTACAGCCTTAATCACCTAGGGAGGGAGATCAAACACACACACACACACACACACACACACACACACACACACACACACACACACACACACAGTCAGTTGCAAGAAAAGTTTTTGTTTTTTTCCTTTTGGCAAATTGTCAATATACTTTCCAGAGACAGATTCCAAATTGTGGGTCAACTAGTTACCTGCCAAGACACAGCTTTGCCATAGCGCAGCTTGGTGGCAAAGTGCTCACAATTCCGCAAGTGGACACAGAAGAGCACCTTCTCACCCACAAATGAAAGGGCGTCTTTTACTATTTGCTGGGTTGGACGAGGTCTGTATGTTTTGTCCAGTTTGTTATTTATTTGCCACCTGCTGTCGCGAACCACATCCTTGAGTTTTCCTTTCCTTACTTCTCCTCTGCAAACCCAGCCCAATAATACGCTTTGTAAACCAGATGAGCTGGGCAAGCAGTCTAAATGTGAGGGTATGAGAAAGAGAGAAAGATTTAAAAAAAAAAAAGATTATGCAGGGTGTATGCACTGAAGGTTGTAACATGTTTTATGATGAGTTTGCTGGTTTATGAAAATTAAATAAAATGCAGGTTGGTTTAATCAGCTAAATAATCAGAGCTTTCAGGCTGGTCTGCACAGCGTTGTATCTGAGGGTCATTACTGGGACTGACCATCGTTTGGGAGTATGAAATGAGACATTGTAAAGACGGAAAAGAAATGACTCACTGGGGTTCACAAAGTGAACAATGTCTCCTTCTCCAACATACACACCCCAGTGCTGATAGGATGCACGGAAGATTTCTATCAAGTCACCTGGCTGTGGCTCTGGGTCCATGGTTTGTTAGAAGCCCTTGGATTTGAAGATACAGGGATAAAAAGCAAGAAATTAATACATGTGATTCGGTGCTAAATGTAGCTGCATTTTTTTTTTCAAGATAGTGTGGATTTTTTTTTTCAAGCATTTTTTTCTGTTCATGTTTTTATCAAATTCAAGGTGAGTTTACCCATAAGGTGCAAAGTGTCAAACAGGTTCTGTGAAGATAATTAAAATAGAGATTAACCTCTGCAAACCACAGACTGTTCCTGATTTTCATGGCTAACAGATGACTAGGCCTCGCACCTTGGAAATAATAAAGTTGCCTGTCCTATTAATTAACAATTTCCACTGCAAGATGTCAGTTTCTTTTTTAAGCAGGCTGGAGTTGGGTCTTGTGAGCAGTTTGTTAAGCAGGAAGCAATGTGGCAGAGACTGTTTCAAGTTTTTGAAACTGAAATACTATCTGAGTTACTTATATCATCTAATGAGGCAAAGCAGATTCTACCTTTCTGATCTGGAAGCGCTATGGGCAGTAGCTCAACCTTGTCAACCCCATTTAACAGTTAGGGGAGAAGTTCAAAAGAGTTCACCTTTGTTAAGGAACCGTTTGAGCAGGAAGCTCAAACGGTAGCAGAGGTCAGGCCGTGGGACCTGGTTCGTAACAGGCAGAGAGAACAAGGAAGAATGAGGGTAAGAGTTATCTGTGACACCTACCTGCACAAGACTGCAAAGCCGGCGTAGTCAGTTCTTGCTCACTGGTAAAAATAAAAATAAATTTGTCAAGAATCAGGTCCCACAGTGCACCGTAACTTCCTCGGAGTCTAATCTCCTCACTGGGAGGCTTTCTTTCTCTTTGCCTCCTTCCTCCTGCTGACCCAGAAGGAAGAGTCTAACATGTTTCATGTCCTGATCACGTTGCTATGAAACCACAGAGCAAAGACTCTATTGAAGCTGTTATGTTTAGTATTCTCCACAGAAATGAATTTTTGAGGGGCTACAGGTGCTGGAAAACTCACAAACCCTTGCACAAGCGTCCGATATGTTGAAAACGTAAAGCAATTACAAAGTGCAAAGTGAAACAGGAAGTTGTAACTCGAGCACATGTTGTCAATGTGGTGCAAACTTCACATGGAGATGTCTTCAGAGTCCCAGCCTGAAGACATCTCCAGAGAATAGAAAAAATCCTGGTAGCTTCATCGAGCCACCGTTCCAAGATATAAATGTTCCCTGTGACTGATTTCTTATTATATGTGACGTTATTAGATTGTTAATACTGATGAATCAATGCACGAGCAATATGTATTCTCTTTGAGCTTCATACACCTATTTATACACTTATAGCCAAAAAGGTTAGGAACCACTGTTTTGTTTTTTGTTTTTGTTTTTTTTGCTTTTGTTTTGTTTGTTTGTTTGTTTTACCCTTTGTGTTGCAGAGGAAGCACTATTCTCTACTCTCGACTGACAGCAGTCAGTACATTTATCTTGTTAAACTTGCCAGCATTAGGCTTGCCTCAGCTTCTTGGGTACTGCTTAACTCTTACTTGTAGAATGGCTGTATGCATTTGATGAAGTCAGGTCTTACATTACATCTGATTTTAAAACATGGTTATTCAGAAGTAAGAGGAGGACATAGACGGCCCTTTAATGTAAAAAAAAAAAAAAGCACAAGTTTATATTTGTTTTACAATAGTTCACATGTTATATGATTTGGATTCTTTGTAAAACAATGCCTCCTGTCAAAATAATGCAGCATAGTTATCTAATCTGGCCTGACCACCTCCTGCTAGGACATAAGCTCCGATGATGATGGCTGCTGATTGTGTCAGTGCTTACCTATACAGGATTTTAAGGTTTGATGGAAAGTTTGTAGATGAACATTGTCCACATAGTCTGTGATCATGAATGAAGACTTTCACTTTCTGTTTTGTTTCATGCTTCTAAAAACAATTTACTGTAAGTCACTTTGTTGTTTACCTGATGAAAGGATCACAGTGACACCTAGTGATTTACAGAAATTGTAGCAGCCATTATTAGAAATCAGCACTTCACGTGTTCATTCCCTTTCTTTATGCACCATAAAAGCCTAACAATAAATGTAATGTTAAAACAAGGATGCTGTTTTGGACGGTCTGATATTGATTGTTAATTCATTAGAGTACAGCCATAGATGTGATTACTCCTAATTGCACAGATGTACAGTATCATGCAAACATGTAAAATAGGTTTTGCTTTTCATATAAAAATAGACTTTGCTCCACAGTGCCGGCATTTAGACAGTTTCTTCACTGGCTGACTACTTCTCCAGCCTCGGAAAAAATACTTTCACATGGCACTGAAGGTCCTGGCAAGCAAAGATAGTGCATAGCCATCTGAAATAAGTCGGGATATACAGGCTTGTGAGTCATCCAGTTCTGTAGTGGGTCCTCTGGGTCCTCAGATGTCATTAGTCTAGTGGTTGAGGGAACTTTTGAACAAAGAACTTTTACATGTAGGGGATTATTTTTTAGATTGTTGCAGTAGTACTTTTACTTGGGTTTTTTTTTTTTTTTTTTTTTTTTTTTTTTTTTTAAGAAAAGTCAGACATACCATCAAGGTTCACACAAATTATTCTTTATTCAAATCATTTACAAACAATCAAACGTCAGAGCAGGACAAAGTGCTATAACATGACATTACATGGCTTTCCCGTGAAATGTAGTAACAATGTCATCGTATCAGTTTATTTTGATAGTTAAATATTCTTGTTAGATAGATTACTAAGCACTGGCTTAACAAAAGTCAGATGGCAACAAAAGCTGATTCGAATGCCCAGCACTATTTGTCAGTGAGCAGTTTTCCTGTGAAGTTTAAATCAGTACAAAAGAACCCCAAACCCCCACACTCTGAATCTCATGTTGTTCACAATCCAAAAAAATATCTTTATTCATCTTCAAAATGTCTTATTAAAACTTTTAATAATATTGGCACCTTAATTGGTGGAAGTCCTGTTTGTTGTGCTCATATGGGCTAGCGATAGAAATTTGAAAAAGTCTGAAAAACGTAGTGTCTCGATCCCAAACCGACCAGCCTCTCACTGTTTATCAAGCTAAAAACAGGCATGAAGGATAGATGCAGGAAAAGTTGAGTAGACAAGTTAGAAATCCGGCAAAGTTCCTGCTTAGTCAGAAGTAGTTGCACGTGTATTAGTTATGAGTTGATTGAGACTCGATCGCGATCAGTGCGAGTTAGGCTTTGCTGGTGATCTGTTAAGCAAGCCGGTGAACAGGCGAATCAGGACTTCCATCACTGTGTGTTCTTGTTTTCTTTTTTGCTGCCTCCGAACAGAGCTCCCGCCAGAGCCACGATGCCGAAAATACCCAGCCCCACCGCTCCTGCGAGCGCGACTGCTTCTCCTGCCTTACGCACCTGTGAGGGAAACGCATATCTTTTAGTAAGCGAGCAGGGATCTGATGATGAGCAGAGTTTTCTTGACACTCCAAACTCCATTAAAATTACACACAACTCTGGGAAATGTATCTCTTGCATATTAGGGCTTGTTTTATTTATACCATGAAGATTCCCTTTATTAATGCAGAGGACAGAAGGAATGTGGACTATACTGTTGAACAGGCCTGACCGGTTTGCACGGATTTACTGGTCACATCACACAAAAAGGTCAGTATTTGAATATGTTTTAACTGACATGACAATATTACCTTGCTTGCTTTCAGAAAAAAAATCAATTGCTTATTTATATGATTCAATTTTGTATTTTTTTTTAGTTCTTCCTTTTTTATAGTTTTCTTTTTAGTTCTTTTCGTTTTTCGTTTTCTGACAAAATCCATGTCTCCGTCTATAGTTGGTGGACTGTGAAAACAGCAGTAAAAATGATACAGTGATACCAGACCCCTTTATCCAGATAAAGGTCTTTTTTTCACTCATCTCTCTGGTTTTCTCCAATTAACTGGCCAATTCAGTCTTTGCGTCATCCATTTTTACAAAATCAATATATGATAATAAGGACAACAGGTGTGATCCACCCACTGATCTCATATGCACATTGTTCTACAGCCATGCCACACATTGAGCACATAAGGTTTGACCAACACCCAGATCTTTGTCTTCTCAGAATTTCCTCCACAGCCTACTTTACTTTGGTGCATATTTGGGCACACCCATGAAGAATTGTTTTGCAAACAGCTTCCTTTATGGAAGTCATTTTCCCTTTCTTATCGTTTCATAATCCAGTCTGTACTATTAGGCTTAAGTCTCTTAAGCACTTCCTGACGCAAGTCTGACCCCACTGAGTGCAGCCTGCCCCCTGGTCAAAAAAAAAAAAAAGCATCTTGCATGTAAAAGACCCACGCTTCGACCTACCTGGCGGGACTCTGCCTTGCCGTAGCGCAGCTCGTTGACAAAGTGCTCACAGTTCCCTCTGAAGACGCAGTACGGGAGCTCCTTGCCCACCAGCGCACAGGCCTCCTTTACAATGATGTGACCTGGGTGAGGCTCGTACTTCTCGTCCAGGCTATTGTTTATTTCCCACCGGTTGGTTCCCACCACGTCCCACAGCTCCTCTTTCTTCACCAGAGCCTTCTCAGTTAGGACGGACATCATACTGTTGACGCCTGCTCCCGGGGTCTCAGCTATCAATAAAAAGGAATGACAGGAAGAGAGAGGAGCAGGCATAACTTTTGTAACAGTTTGTACGCCCTAAATATTGCAACATATTGTGATATTATAAAAATTGAAATAATCTAAGCTGATATTCTGGTATGAAAATCTACATGTCACAGTGAATGTAGGGCTATCTGATAAAAGCGCTGGGCGTCACAGTCCAGATAAGGGGGGACTCACAGGGTGGTGCCAAGTGAACAACGAAGCCGTCGCCGATGTACACAGCCCAGTGCTGGTAGGAGCCACGGAAAATTTCTATCAAGTCCCCAAGCTCTGGTTTCTCATCATACTTGGATCAGAGGACACAGAAAAAAAGTTTTACAGTGCAAGACTATTTTTAGCTACAGTTGCAGCACATTTGACCCGACTGGAGTCTCTGACATACTCTGGGTTAAACAAAGTTAAGACTTTTAAATGAAGTTAAATCAAATTAAATCAAAAGCTATAAACAATTATACTTCGGATATACAAACTATAAAAGCTATAACAGTTATCCAATACATAACCATTACTAAAACAGAGCACACACCCACACAGAAAGAAAACACGAATGTCTAATTTTCTGTATTCCAGTTAAGTGATAATTTCCTTACCAGAGTGGGGGCCATTTCAGTCCTTCTTTTGTCTGTAAACCTTGGACGAGTTTGAGTTTCCAGTAAAGTTTCAGCACCTGCAGGAACAAACCAAATATTAGCAAACAACTCTTGATGTGTTTCAGTGGCAACCTCCTTACACCCAACCAAGAAAATAACAGAGACAAACTACAGCCTCCAGAGTGTTTTAAATCAATACCTCACTGGAACTGAAAACTGAACTGCATAGCCCGCCGAAATATCTTGTAGATTAAAATAAGGGAATAGTGAACCCGAATAAGTGAACTTAACCTTAACGCGTGGGCGCTTTTTCTCGGTTTTTGATCAGATAGGACAAGGTGCTGTAATTTAGACAAGGTGAGCTATAACCGACAATAAAAGGTTTCTGTTTGGTACAAATCGACAAACCGAGATCAGTTCAAAGTTTTAGCAAGCAATCAAAGACAATGCACGCGACCAGTGTATCTCGGAGATCGTAGTTATTATTTAGCCTGTGTTTGCGTCATCCATCAGCGTTAACGTTACATCGGATAAAACACAGGCCCCCGGTGGAAATCACAGCTCAGCGTGTGTAAAGCTGTTCGACGGTCCTTCTCCTCCTCACCTTTAGCGAAAGTGTCCACAGCTTGTTTTGATCCCAGCAAAGTCACCAAAGACACCGACATCAGATCTCAGCTGGGAGCGATCAGCTGATCATTGCTCTCTTTAGCCGGAGCCCGTGGCCTTCACAATAAAAGCACCTCAAGCCAAATTTCAAAATTGGCGTTTCCACATTTTACAGACAACAAAAACAATGATGATGATGATGATGATGATGATAATAATAATAATAATAATAATAATAATAATAATAATAATAATAATAATAATAATACGTGTAGACGTTTATGAGGTACACCAAGCTAAAACTAATGCAACACTCCTGCAACGCATCTCCTACCTTCATGAAGGTCCTATTATACAGAGAGGCATTTCTAATGCTACACTGTTCATTAGCACTTTAAATGTCCATTGCAGGGGAAACACTCAGATTGTGAGATGAAATACAAAATACGTTGTCACCCGTCCAGGGTGTACCCCGCCTCTCGCCCATAGTCAGCTGGGATAGGCTCCAGCTCCCCAGGACCCTGACGGATTCAGCGGTATAGAAGATGGATGGATGATTCAGTACCACTAGATGTCGCCAGTGACGCCACCTCTCTGTGTAGGTTTTCATTTTCGTGGCGACGAAGAAGATCCATCTTCCGGCTTTGTAGCGCCCTTTCGTTGTAATTTTTGTCCTGAAATTGGACAGAAAAAATAACAAAAAACTGCCAGATCTGTTCACGTCGAAGCTCCATTTGCCGAGAGGAGGATTTGATGTGACGCTTTAATACTAAAGGACCAAGCGATGTCTGTGGTGTTTGACGGGAGTCCGCTGAAAGCGATGCAGAGCTCACACACTCACACCCCGCAGACTGCCCTGAGGTGAGCGGTTGAGGACATTTACACCTCAAAGTCAGTTTAGTGCTCGTTTGGTGTTTTATATTTAAGTGAAATGTACAGACAATCGTGGGTCAGATTTTGATTTGTTACTACATTGCTCTGTAGAGTCAGCTGATGAGGAAAGTGTCTGGATCAATAACAGTCGGCACTCGGTTAACACTGAACACCTCAGTTAAACCATTATTCATATCCTGTTAAAGGTTAGAAAAAAAATCAAGAGAAGAACAGACGAATGCCCATGACAAGGTTTTAGAGGCTAAAACGATGTTTTAAAGGGGTTATTTGGTCTGACCAACACCCAAAAACCAACTGAAATGTTATCAAGCCGGGCGTCCAGCCTATAGTGGGCATGCAACAAAGGATATTTCTATTATTAATAATGTAAAAAATGTTATAGAGCTAAAATGATTTGTTAACTATACATATAAAACCCCCATCTCATGATCAGTATGTGTTTCCCGTTTTTAAAAAATAACAATCTTTTTTCGTTCCAGCTTCTCAAACTTTGTTTTACATGGCGGTGAACTGAAAATCCTTCAAGCTTTGGTCTAATGCTAAACCCCCCTCTTTGCAAATCATTTCATCCTGTCCACCCCTCTCCTCTAGCGCCCAGGAACTGTCCCAGGAGATTAAATCCTTCATCAGTGGCGTTGACTCCGTTCAGGGCCGGAAGCTCAGTGTCCGGGAACACGCCCGCTGTGCTGTGCGGCTGCTGCGCTCAGTCCCGGCCTGTCGAGGGGCGGTGCTGGAGCACCTGAGGAGCGTGTACGATGAGCATGTGTCCGCCTTCCTGCACAACCTGGAGACAGAGGGGGATGCAAGCTCTGGGGTCAGCTCCAACCTGGAGGACATCATACAGGTGGAACACACATATACGTTTTTATAAAACGAGAGTCTTATCTTGAAAGTCATAAATGATGAAAATATTTAGGTTAATAAAGATTAGAACATTAAAGGCCATTTTCATTAAGTATTTCTTGAAGGGATACGGATCAGCTGAAGTGTATTTGTATATACCAAGATCATATAAAATGCCTAAATCATGTATAGGATAATGGTCAGAAAATTCCTCAGAAAATGTTTTTAATTGTTTATGTTTGTCTGTAGGAGGTCCATGGTGTGCTATCAGAGTTCATCCGGCTTAACCCCCGGGCCTGGGCCCCTCTGGTATCTGCCTGGGCTGTGGACTTGTTGGGCCAGCTGAGCAGCAAGCACGCTGGCCGCAGGGTGGCCCCCCACTCCTCCAGCCTCAACGAGCTGCTCCAGCTCTGGATGTCTTGTGCTGCCACCCGGTCCCTCATGGAGGCCTACTCTCAGTGTTTGGCCGCCATGCTGGCCTGGTGCCCCGATGCTTGTGTGGATGCGCTGTTGGACACCTCGGTTCAGCACTCCCCGCATTTTGACTGGGTCGTGGCTCACATTGGGTCTGCCTTTCCAGGTACTATCATCAGTCGAGTCTTGGCATGTGGACTCAAGGACTTCTGCTCTCATGGTGCCAAGGACCAAGGGCTAATGGTGATGGGAGTGGAGAAAGGCAGCAGAGTGCCCAAGATTGGATCGGTGGTGGGAATCCTTGGACACCTTGCAGCGCACCACTCAGACAGCATCAGGAAGGAGCTGCTCAGGATGTTTCAGGAGAGCCTGAGTCCATCAAGCCCTCTTTCTCCCACTTCGTCCTCCACCTCCTGGGAGGGTTCCCCTCAGCTTCGTAGAGCTGCGGTACCATTTCTGCTACAGCTGGCTGCAATGTCCCCCAACCTCTTTGGTGCTGTGTCTGCAGAGCTGGTTGAGCTGTTGCGCCCCCCTGTCCTGCTCCAGCTGCAGGTCTTGCTGCAGGGCCTCCCTAGAGAGGAACTGGATAACATGCTGGGGCTCGCTGTCCACCTCATTAGCCAGAGTCCGTCAGGAGGGGCCCGGGTCCTCCGTTTTCTGGCAGATACTGCAACACCGGCCTCTGTCATCATCTCCGGCCCAACATCCTCCCCTCATGAAGGGGTCAGAGAAGGTTGTGACCGCCTCCTCCAGATGCTGCTTCTGCATCTCCACAAACTGGTCTTCAATCGCTCAGATGGAGCTGAAGGAAATCCTCATCACTCTGCTTTGTCTCAGCCCCAAAGGGTGATTCCCTTCCTGGAGGAGCTGCAGTCTCATGTGGGCGAGCTCTGTGCTGAGACACTGCGACTGGAAAGAAAACGTCACCTCTGGCTGCACCAGCTTCTGTGTCTGCTGTCAGTGTATGGGGGTCCTAGCGTGGCCACTGAGGCTCTCTGCCAGCTGCTCACCCAAGCCCGCAACCCAGAGGAGCTGGCTCTGTCCTGGCAGCTTCACACCACGCTTTCCTCCTGCATGGCAGGACTCATTCCTGCTGCTGTAACTCGCTGTGTGGCCCAGATCCACACACACACCTTGGGGCCCCGTCAGCTGAGACAGCTGCTGCTTAACCTGGCCGCAGCCATCCAGAGTCAGGATGAGGAGAGAAGAGGATCAGCGGGCGCTCAGTCCTCCATGGCCATCCAGGTGGGTTCAGCAGTCTCAGGTCACCTCCATGATTTTGGCCCGCTCCTTCTCCACGGTGACCCGGCTGTATCTCATGCCACAGTGCGCCTCTTGTCCTGTAGCCCGCTCCCTCGCACCTCCTCCCCCTCACACCTGCTCCTGCTCTCCCGTGCTGCCGTCACTCATTTCTTTCTGGCGCTGCGGAGAAGAGGAGAAGGGGGGAAAGTAGGGAGAGATGGGGGACAGGCAGGCGAGGCAGTGAACTGTTCAGTCCTGCTCCTGTCCCGTTTTGCAGCGTACTCACCGCTCACTCTCAAGGCGGTGCTTCAGCAGCTGGTTGAGGGAGCGCTACACAAAGGCAACACTGACCTGTTTGGAGGGCAGATCGCAGACATGTCTGGAGCCCCTGTGTCCTCCCCCTCTGTGTCCCCCGACCTCGGAGCCGCCCTACTGGACATCAATTGTCGTTTCGGCACCACAGTCAACTTTTCCGGCAGCGTGTGGTCTGTATTTCACGCCGGGGTGATCGGCAAGGGGCTGAAGGTCCGCACTGCCACGCAGACGCCTGACCCATCTGGGGTCATCCAGGTGTGTTGGACAAGTTTAGTACAGCAGTTGAGTTGAGTAGAGTTTCAAGCAAAATGTGGTTTAAACAAGAGCAGAGCTGTCAAAGCCAAACCAAAAGAATTTTTCTGTGTAGTATAGGTCATGAATGCTCGTTAGGGGGAGGTAGATCAGTATGGGTGGTCCACCGAAGTAAGCTCAGAATATTGCAAACACTGCAAATATACAGAAACGTACAGATTTGTATGTTTATTTTATTGATTCCTGCGTGTCTGTTAACAGTGCTTGAAACATATCAAAAACACTAGAATTCATATAATAAGTGGGATTATGTGTAGTTTGTATTTGATGTGCTGCAACAGAAAACACTTAAAATGTCAGTGTCAAATGTTAATGTGTCACCATCATTTTCTTCTCCCTGTAGAACGTCCAGACTCTGGTGGCTGTCATAGTCCAGTGTTGCAGCTCCTCTGGTCTCAACGGCTCTATCAACGGCTCACGACCACCATCGGAACCTGACGAGCCTCCACCCATCAATGCCGAGGCAGCCAAGGTTGTTGCAGTCACACTGGTGGAAAACGTCTGTCCGGATGTGGCCAACGGGGAGCTGTCATGGCCCCCAGAAGAGCATGCCCGCACCACGGTGGAGCGAGACATCCACATTCGACGTTGCTTTGAGGCCCACCCAGTGCTTTTTCCTCTGCTTCAGGTGGTGGCAGCCGGACGTCCAGCTCTCTGCTACTGCTCAGCTGTACTCAGAGGCCTGCTGGCCACACTGCTAGCCCATTGGGAGGCTTCCCGCGAGGTGTCATCCACAGACTCCCCGTGGCACCTCCAGGCCTCCTGTCTTCTGGTGACCTGCATGGGTGAAGGCCAGCTCCTGCCTCCTGTCCTTGCCAATGTCCACGAAGCCTTCCCCTACCTCACTCCTTTTGAGGTGAGGCTGCTGCTCCTGGCTGTGTGGGAGTACGTGAGGGGCAATGGACCAATGCCCCAGAAGTTTGTCTTCAGCTCAGAGAAGGGCTTGTTCTGCAGGGATTTCTCACGGGACGGTGACGTGGCAAGATATGTGGCACCAATCCACAGCGTCCTGCATAAAAACATTGATAGATTAGGTCACCTGTGCTGGCGGTTCCAGCTATAAAGGATGGTGAGGAGCAAACTGTGAAGAGCAGATGACAGAGAATAAATAGGGGCAGTAAAATAGATGTAATACTGTGTTACAGTGCTCCAAAAGTGGACTGCAAAGTTGCTATCACTGAAGTTAGGTTTCGAGTAAAGCTGTGTGTGAGTGAGTGTGTGCGTACGTGCGTGTGTACTTTTTGTACCATGTTTTTTGACTTTTCTAACAAATTGTTTGTGTAAGAAAGAGAAGGGGACAAGACAAATGGCAAACATGTATATTGTTTTAAGACAGCATTCAAAAACAGCCTTAATATGTCATTTTGGTTTGAAAATACAACATAATTCTGCTAAATCATTTATAGATTGTTTTTGTATCATTTTCAGAGTCTTCATGTTCTAAAATTGTGGCTGCCATGCAACACATCTTTCATCTCTTGTTATATGTGCAAATTGTTCAACCACTATTCAAAATAAATCCTCATTTGGTCCTAGAATGTGTGTGTTGATGCTAAGATGTATCATCACAGGGCTCTCATGGTGACGCAGGTGATCACCATAAAGTCTTATTACCGCATTCTTACACACTGTAATATCCTCTAAGCCAGTGGGTTCCAATCTATTTTGATTAATAAGTCCCAAATCCCAGGGAGGTGCTTCCTTCCTTCTTTGAGACTGTTTCATTTGAAAAACTGTGCTGTTTTTCCACAAGAAAAAAGTAAACAGAGAAAATTCTGAAAGATAAATATAATTTTGTCAACAGAATTGAGCTTTTTCTTATTTTATACCCCTGTAATCATTGTGCAACTCCTTAAATGCATCTTGTGGGGCTACTGATGCCCACACAAATATTTTAAAGTGTTATTCATCCTACAATCTGTAGCCTTGAAAATTACCAAATGGACTAATTAGTCAATTGAAAAAGCAAACAAACATGAAATTAACTTAACTATTTTGATGGTAAATTAATTGTTTAAGTCTCCTTCAAGCACAAGTTTAAATTAAACATTGAACGATTTCAGGTTCTCAAATCTGACAGTTCGCTGTTTTTCTTAAATTATAGTGCAGTGAATATTTTTGGCATGTTGGTGGGACAAAAGGAGACATTATATTACGCCACATCGCTCTCTAGGACGCTGCTACGAAGACGAATCGATTAATCTAGAAAATAATCTCGATTTATTGATTGATAATGAAAATAATCACCCCTAAAATATTGCAAACAGCTAGCCATTTATTAACACTGGCTCTTCGGGTTATACTACACTATGACAGGGCTGCTGCGTTGGACTGGACACGTGTTTCCGCCTCTTGAACGTTGCATTGGCTGGAAATCAGTCGGTGTGAGCGCTGTGACAAATCCAGGACTAATGTGTGCACTTCACTGACTGGAGCTTCGAGATGACGTGTCACCAATTCATTCGAAGTCATATCGTTAATATATAAACGATTAAAAAAAATAAACATCGTAATTTAAAAAGGGATGATTTCGTTCGCTGTATCTTTGTTAGTTTATTATATACATATAAATAGAACATAAAAATGTTCCGGTGCGTTGTGGCGACTCTTCCTTTTTAACGATCTTCGTTGCGGATTGAAATGGGCGGAGTCAAGCGGGAGCATAATCAAGATGGCCTCCTTCACTGAGAGGTGAGACAAAGCAGTTCCGCTCTTTCATCGTGAATTTATTGTTTGTTTGATTACATTATCAGTGCGGGGGAAGCTGGAGATTATCACTCCGGGTGCACACTCGGTAAACGCGCGAGCAAACTTAATGTTTCGGGGTTTAACGGCCGCTAGGAAGAAAACTCACACTGTAGAAGTCGAGATCCCCCTCAATTGAATTAGCGGCTTGACAGGCAGCCTATTAGCACGATATCCGGAGGTATCCGAAGAGGTAAATAACGATAACACCGCTGTCGGCCGGTCAGGGATTAATTTGTCCAGTAAAGGCTAATCCGCTATTGTTGTCTCATTCATAATTAGTGCCCGTGTTTCGTTGTAAATTACCGTAATTCTCATTGCATGCGAGCTAGCTAACATTAGCCGTTACGCTAGCTAATGCTGTCTCTTGGCATCATTTCAAGCGCATCACATCGCCCGGCTTTGACAGGAATATGAGCGCTGGAAATGAGTCTCTACATGCAGGCTCAGGATCTAACCTGAAAAACGGGTCTCTGGATACTGTTAATATATGTGCACTATTACTGCAGCAGGATGAGAAAATGGGAAATGGTTTAGTTAGCATTAGCCTGTGACATATTTTTCTGGCGCTGCCTTTCTCTTGAAGACAACCCTCATGTCCACTGAGGGATCAAAGTCCGGGTGTAGGATTGTGTCAATGTCTGTTTTTGTGTAACTCCTGTAAACGTGCTGTACTTTCGGTTCGGCCGTTGCTCGACCAACTGCGAATCAATGAATTAGAGAGGCGACTTGGTAGCAGCCAAACTATCTTAAAGTTTTTGTTGTCTGCTTGATTTTCTTTGTAGGATGGCGCCTGTCTTGGTGCTGTGTCTGGCTGTGTGCCTCAGTGGGACATGGGCTGTGGACAGGGGCAACTTCAAGACCTGTGACCAGAGTGCCTTCTGCAAGTGAGTGCAAGATAGGAAAGAATAATACACTGATTTGCTTAAAGCTTCTTCCCAAAGAAGAAAAAACGTGGTTATTGATTTATAACTGCTGTCCATGCTTGGTTTTAAATTTTAAACAGGCGTCAGCGAGCGTTGAAGCCTGGTGAGTCTCCTTATCGAGCCCTGCTGGAGACCATGGAGCTGACCAACACCAGACTCACCCTGCAGCTCATCAATGACAACAACAAGGTAAATGACACATATAAAGACCATTAAGGGTAAGGCACTTGTTATCGAAACCTGTCAAAACTTATAAATACAGTAAATAAAATATACTTTACTAAATCACAAATACCTCATGTTTTTGAACTTTCAACTGAAACTGGAATGTATCCACAGTGGATACAGTTTCCCAGTGAGCTCTCTGCTTACTAAGCGTTCAGTAAAGTTTGACAGAGCACCAGTTAGCAGTTCTCCTCTCCCTCTGGTATAAAAACCTAACTTGAGTGTAATTCTTAAAAAAAACTGGCCCTTGGCTGAACTCATTTGCAGACCTTTGCTTTAGTCTTTATAAGATAATAATAAAATTCCTTTGTTCCCTCTTTTGCTTCTTCTGAATCTCTCCCACTTGTCCCCCCCCCCCCCCTCTCTGCGTTTGACTCTCAGGTGCGTCTGCTGCTCGAGCTCTACCGTCTCCAGGGAAACATAACGAGGGTGAAGATTAACGAGCTGAAGCCGCAGAAGCCTCGCTATGAGGTCCCAGACGTGCTCATCAGGGAGCCACCCACTGAGCCGTAAGTCTCCCACTGGGCTTACTGACTGTGTGGTGTGAGTGGGTGGGTGGAGGCTTTGATGTTACAGAGTCAAACCAAAAAGGCAAAATTAACAGTTTTTATCTCTAGTCTGGACATTCAGTTTTATTAATGTAGGTGATAGAGTTGAATAGAAGGCTTTCAATATAGAGAAAGAGAATAATATATATAATATAGGCTTTCTGACATGTCACAGTAAGAAAAAAAATTAGGGTAATTAATAAACTAAATAATGACTGAGTTCCATTTAACTGCTTCATTTGCAGGGTCGGTATTGTGCATGTTGGCTCGGTGTCACGGTCATGGCTTACTGACACAGAGCCATAAAACAGAGCCATTGTTAATGTTATTGGTGACAGCTCTGCTTTTTATGACGAGCCATAATACCTATTTGACTGTAAACACTGAAACACTGTTCTGCTCTCTGGGTCGGGGCGTGTTCCAACGTTGCATAACTCCGTATAGGTGGCGGGAATATGAGAACTGAAACTTCTGAATATAAATTCTTCCACTGAAAGAAAAGAGGCTGCTTGAAAAAGAGCCCTTTCAAATAATTGCTTCAAGGCTTTATCTCACAAGAGTCTCATTTTAAACTGTCGACTGTGAAGTTTAGTCCAGCTGAATAGCAGCATTTATAAGATAATTCCAAACCGATGATAAAAGACAGCTCTAATTGAGTTCTTTTAGCTTTTGTCCTCACTTTTCTTTATCAAAACTAAATCCTCTCTTGACCCTCCCTTCCACTCTCCCTCCCCTGTCTCTGCCTCAGCCTGTCTCTGTTGTCTCAGGACGAGAACGGGGTGGTGCTGTCCCTGGGGGCGGAGTCTCAGAGGGTCATCGTCAGCGCCCGGCCCTTCCGACTGGACATCATGGAGGGACGCGAGGTGCTGATGTCGTTAAACTCACGCGGCCTGCTGGCCTTTGAGCACCTGAGGATTCGCAAGGACACGTGAGAAGCCACGCATTCGCACACATTTATGAATACCAGCCCTCTCTTTTAATCCACCTTCTTACGCAGTGGATGACTTCTGTTTTTGTTTTTTGATTTTTAAGTATTGTCTCTGACTCGTTGTTCTGTCCTCTTCTCCCTATCATCCTAGTTTCTCCTATAAAGTAACTAGCACAGTGGCTAGCGTGTGGGATAATATCAAGAGGGTATTCTCTAGGTAAAGACCCTTAAGATTTGTAAGTGTGTATTCTGTTCCTTGTGCCAATGCTGCCAATAGTGACATAAAATGTAGGGACTCCCATCACACCAACTTCAGTATTTACCCTCAAATAAATGTGAATGAGAGTGAAAGAGAGGGGTGTGGGCGACTGTGTGCATGGCGGTGTTTGATTTGATCCAGAATTGAGGGGTCAGTCTGGCCCTGACTGTTATTGTCCTCGTGTTGTCAAAGGATAATTTGAACAGTGACAGAAACTAAGGATGTTGATTTTTCATTTTATTTCATGAAACAAAGAAAAAAATCATCCTGATCACCAGAAAGCTCACTGGAAGATTATACTGTAGGGGTTCTGCTGTAGGCCTAGCTATGGTGCCACTGTCTTGTCAGATCTGTGTCTGATTAACAAAATCACGCTCCCCTAGTGCCACCTCAGCAGCTCGTCTCATAAACCGATCTAACACTGTAACTGCATGACTGACTTTTTTGACCAGTTATGTTGACTGAAATTATTTGTTACGCTTGCGTAGTTTACGGAGAGAGCTAATGGCAGTAGTCGAAAAATAATACTAGTGCAGACTGTGTTCTGGTTTAGATGAAAGTCATGTATTTCTGTCTTCACACACATGTTGTCTGTGTCCCCACCAGATACCTTTTACCTTATTTTCAGGCATTGCTTCCCACTGCCCAAACCCCACAGCAACATCTCTCTTTGTGGTTATGCTACCTTTTGTATTTTTGCATTTTCCAGGTGTAAGAACGTCCTTAATTTGGGGACATTTCAGCTCTAAATACAAAACTTCTTCTGAGTTCTAACAAACTATAAAAACAAACCTTTGTCACCACTGCCTCTTTTGTGTATGCTGCTCCAGATCATGCACTTCCACAGCTGTGTGTGACTCCCAAAAAATATTTGTAGTCCGGGGCTTGTGTGAATGGCTCTTTTGCTCTGATCAGAACTGACATTAACACGTGTCTCTCGTGATCTGATCACAAGTGGGCAGCTCTAGGTACGTCAGCTTGCACCTGGCATTAAAATGCATCTCAAGTGACCACTCATGATCAGATCTGACTTCCCCACTCTACATGCAAATAAACATGTATGTACATCAATTCTTTCTGTAAAGACTAAATGTGTTATTGTTTTCAACAACAAGGCATGGTTGTTCTTGACAACTAATGACTAACAGTGACTAACAACACCTAGTCACATTTATTTGAGGACACATATGTGTTCACACTCCTAAAAGAATGTAGCTATATGCAGTCCAGACCAGCTCCAAGTGTGGTCTGAGTGATCAAAACTCAAATACGTCCTCAGTGCAACTTGGGTGCATTCACACCGGTACTTAGAGCTGTCCACTTGTGATCAGATCACACAAGATGGATATTAATGCCAGGTCTGAACGGGGCCTTAGGTGCAACACTGTTGTCTGGATTACACCTTTGTATATGCCGGATCCACTGGGTATCAGTAGGTCCTTTTAAGAAGCCTTGTAGCTGTTACATGCTGCGGCCTCTTGAGCTCCTGTCCCATGATGCCTAGCTTGAAATAGCCACAAGGTAGGGAGTTGCTCAGTCTCCTTTGTCATTAAAATTAAGTCATTCAAGACCTTAGAGTAGAGTTTTTGTTAGCTGTCAGTGTGGAGTCTGGGGGCAGTCATCAACCTCCCTGTTTTTATTTCCTTTTCCTTTTATCATAGTTTAATTATACTCCCATAAATTGTCGCTCTTCACAAGATGAAGTGCAATTTTGTCGAAGTGACACATCTTTCTTTCTCCCACATCCCCCTCCTCACTTCTCCCCTCCATTCTCTGTGCCATGGAGCAGTCAGGCAGACCCGGAGGCTGAGAAGAAGGAAGAGACTGATCCAGCTAACCAGGCCGAGGTACTACACACTAAAATACAATTTATTTTGATCTTCCTCCCTTTTTCTTTTTTTTTTTTTTAAAGACACCATAAATCTCTGTTCTCCCTGTTTTGCTGCCAGACTACTAAAGAAGAGGAAGAGAAAGTAGAAGATGGGATGTGGGAGGAAACGTTTAAATCACACTCAGACAGCAAACCTAATGGTAAATCACACTTGTATTTTCAGTTACAGGTAATTTTGGTGTAATCAATGTTACCATGATATCTGTATGTGTGAGTGTGTTAAGTAGTAGTAAGGTGTTTTTGGACCTTAGTTCTAAAATTGCTGTGACTATTATTTGGTGAATTAAAATTGCTACTACATGACTTTGCCTTCTCTAACTTGTTCTCGTATGTTCTCATCCCACAGGTCCATCTGCTGTTAGTTTAGACTTTTCATTGCCGGGGGTGGAGCATGTATACGGCATCCCAGAGCATGCAGACACCCTCAGGCTCAAAACAACAGAGTAAGTGACAAAAACAAGTCATATTTCACTTAAAGTACAAAATGGAGGAGTGGTGGAGTTGATAGTTTAGTCTTCACTGCACTGGATCAAGCCTGCATGTGTGTTTTTGTGTTCCAGTAATGGAGATCCATATCGACTCTACAACCTCGATGTGTTCCAGTACGAGCTGTATAATCCTATGGCCCTGTACGGGGCTGTCCCAGTTATGTTAGCCCACAACACCCAGCGGACTATGGGCATGTTCTGGTTCAATGCTGCAGAAACCTGGGTGGACATCAGCTCCAACACGGCTGGAAAGGTATGTCTGTTTCACTGCAGAAACGTTTTCAGACAGCCAGCGTCCTTTTTCAGGAGCTAAGGAACTTCACCTGCATATTGACTGCAGGAACTTAATTCCAGTTCAGCTTTTTGGATCCTGCATCATAGTTTGGTTCAAAGGGCCTTGATGAGTGTCTGCTGTACTATATCACAGTTCTTTATTCACTTGCTTTTCCCCCAGACGGTGTTTGGGAAAATGCTGGATTATGTTCAGGGCTCCAGTGAGACGCCACAGACAGATGTGCGTTGGATCTCTGAAAGTGGCATCATTGATGTCTTCATTATGCTTGGACCAACACCCAAAGATGTCTTCTCTCAGTACGCCTCCCTTACAGGTAGGAAGGTTTGGTGACTGGTCATTTACATGTATGCTCAGTGCTCTTCTTTCCATCTTATCCATGTAGCGCTTTATCCTTTCAATACATGTTCTTAATACTTAAGTTAATATAATTCACTTCTGAAAAATAAGTACAGAACATAGAATTGCTTTGACGAGGCACAATTAATCCACTAATTTAAACCTTGCTCTTTCAAGTCAAGTTTGTAAATAACTATGACACAAAGGCAGTGGTTCAGTTTATAACAAATCACCAGTTATTTCATTTAATTAATTTATGTTTTACTGCCTGAGACCAGTATGGTGAGCTTTTGACCTCCTCAGTCTCACTTTCTCTCCTCTCGTCATCTTGTCTTCTCATTTCGTCCTTCAGGCACCCAGGCCTTCCCTCCCTTGACGTCCCTGGGCTACCACCAGTGCCGCTGGAACTACAATGACCAGGAAGACGTGCGGTCAGTGGATGCAGGCTTTGACGAGTACGACATCCCCTATGACTACATCTGGCTTGATATCGAGCACACAGATGGGAAGCGCTACTTCACCTGGGATCCACACAAATTTGCGACACCAAAGACAATGCTGCAGAATCTCATGGACAAGAAACGCAAGGTTCAGATGATAAATGATCTGGCATCACCGTACCAGCAGAGAGTGTTGGCTTCCAAAACTTCATGTCCAGACTTTCTGGTCAATTTCCTTTTTTAAATGTGTTCATTTGTTATAGATGGTGGCCATTGTGGACCCTCATATCAAAGTAGACAGCAACTACAAGATCCATAATGAAATCCGTTCTCGGGGTTTCTATGTCAAGAATAAAGATGGTGGAGACTACGAGGGCTGGTGCTGGCCTGGTAAGAGACTGACATCTTTGCATTATTCACTGCAATATGTACAGAATACGCTTTTGTAAATATATTTTGTGAACTGAATCTTCACTGAGAAACATTACGTTTATAGTGACATGCTTGTCTGTGTGCTGAGATCTTCATTGTTGCAGTTAATATTTCTGTCCTTTTCCTTCCTCTTTCTCCTGGGGACGAATGATGTCCCTTAGGTAGCGCAGGGTATCCAGACTTCACACGTGCAGACATGAGGGCCTGGTGGGCCAGCATGTTCGCCTACGACCAGTATGAGGTGAGTCTCACTTCTGTGATGAGATACCAACACTTTAGCATGTTGGCTGTCGATCTGTGTGCCAGATTTCTATAAGAAGAGACGAGAACTGAAGAATAATCACACTGATGCATGGCACCTGATGTTTAACTAGGAACACTCAGAGGCTCTTTTTGTGCGACATCCGGTGGCATTGGCATTGGCCACTGACTCTGGATTTTTAGAAACCTGGAAGAAAGTTTTTCCAAAACTTTTAATGGATTTAAAATGGCATTCCTTAATATAGATGGCTTGCCTTAAGACTTACATCCAGAATCTCTGTTCTCTATCCAGGGTTCCATGGAGAACCTGTACACGTGGAACGACATGAATGAGCCGTCTGTCTTCAACGGGCCGGAGGTCACAATGCACAAAGATGCAGTGCATGGAGCCTGGGAACACCGCGATGTGCACAACATCTATGGCTTCTATGTCGTGAGTGAACACAATTCGTACTTTCAGAGGGACTCAAATTATGCTCTAAAAAAGATTATATAGCTAAAAATACCCTCTCTAGTCCACTGAAAATCCTGTGTACAACCTGCAGCAAATGGCCACAGCGGAGGGTCTCATCCAGAGGTCAGGGGGAGTTGAGCGACCGTTTGTCCTGACCAGGGCCTTCTTTGCTGGGTCACAGCGCTACGGTGAGCCCTTCACTGCTTTTACTTTTCAATCTAAACACAACTTCATTTTACTTTATTCTAACTCTGGGAACACACTAATGTAGACATGGCATGGCACATTTAATGACTTACTTTCAGGCTGATCAAACTACACTACTCTACAAGTTTTGTCCAGATTCAGCTATGAAAGTGCTTGATATAACTGAAGGGTCCAAAGGTTCTGACATTGTGTTTGGTTAGGAGAGATGTACAGTGCTACATGTCCATAATAACTTCCCCTACTGGCAAAGCATTGCTAATACATCTTCTCAAACTTGTGGTTATAGTGGTTATATATCATTAGCAAGAATTGGTCATTGTGTTGATGGAGGCTATTTTAGTGCAGGATCTTAAGCCTTAAGTTTTTGTGTTTGTGTGTCTGCAGGTGCTGTGTGGACAGGCGATAACGCTGCTGAGTGGGACCATCTGAAGATCTCTATCCCTATGTGTCTCAGTCTGGGCCTGGTTGGAATCTCTTTCTGTGGTGGTGAGTATTATCAAGCTGTCCGTCTGCCGCTACACTGGTAGTTTGTCCCTTTCGATCAATGTAAAATTACCAACTTGTTTAAAGAACAAAATATGAAGAGAACTCAGTTGACTTGTTAAATCTGTTAATATGTTTGGCAGTGTGTGAGTAATTTCTGAATAGATTTAAATAAAAAAACCAAAAATGGGCTAATGTTGCTGTGAATGAAGAGGAGCCACACTTCACAGCAGACCATCAAAACCTCATGGACTGCAGCAGATGCCAGTTTAGCTTAGAAAATGGACATAATGCATCAGTGTCATTATTTCAGCTTGTGATGAAGTCAACCCTCTCTACACAAAATACACTGGAATAGCTGTTGTGCTGTAGCAGGAATTTTTCATTTTTAGTTTCGTGTAACACTGAAGCAACAGAAGAGCAGGACTGTGACACTAAAACAGGTTTTTAGGGGGGAAATGCATCTGTTAAATTTGGTTTTCTGCATTAATTTGACTTGGGTACTGATCTCCCCGGAGTGTTTGTTTACGTTGTCATGGAAACGTCCACTAATGATCTACATGAGGTGTTACCATGGTGACAGCACAGGTTCCCTGCATAGTCTAGCCGCAGTTATATTAAACAGTTGAGCTGGCCGTATGTCTCATTTACTGTTCAGAGTGTGAAATTTGTATCCATGATCAGATCATTTGTCTCTGCACCTGCATTAGATAAAGCAGATTTTGTCCGTGAAAAGCCACATGAATTCCTCATAGTCTCTAAAAATAGAACATCTCAGGAGGTGGTTGTGTCTTTCTGTTTTTGTTTCCCCAAGACATTTTAGACTCTGAGCCTCCCAGACCTGACTAATATTTGCCCCCTTTGTCTCATAGCTGACGTTGGTGGCTTCTTCAAGTCACCAAGCACCGAGCTGCTGGTGCGTTGGTACCAGACGGGGGCGTATCAGCCGTTCTTCAGGGCCCACGCCCACTTGGACACACCTCGCCGTGAGCCTTGGCTTTTTGGTCCAGAAAACACAGCGCTGATCCGTGAAGTGGTGCGCCAGCGCTACACCCTGCTGCCCTACTGGTACCAGCAATTCTACCAGGCACACCGCACTGGACAGCCCGTCATGAGGTGAGGACAAGGAAGGGAAGACTATGTGTGAACTCTTGCTTGTTCTTGATTAGACGCCCTATACGTCTCTCATCTCGATCTGTGATTTAACCGATCATGAATACAAGTATATTACTAGTTACATGTAATTACACATTACAAACACATGCCCACAGAATGAAGATATTGTAAATTCCTTGATGTTACCCTCTGCTCACATGTACATTTCTGTTGCAGACCACTGTGGGTGGAGTATCCTCAGGATCCTGCTACTTTTGCTGTGGATGACGAGTTCTTGATCGGTGAGACAAAAAACGGCAAATGAGAATGTTTTCCTCTAACTTGACTAGAAACTTCTTGGGAAAAAAAAAAAACCCAAAAACATCAAAGTTGACTCCAATTGTTTGTTGCATTAAATGGAGAGTCTCTGCAGCTCAGTGCACACAAATACTTCTGTACTGTTGTTATTGTGACATAATGTTGGCAGTGAGTGTGAGTCAGGCCTGTTTGGCACGAGAACAGCTGACATACAAGAGGGCAAACCAGAATTGAAACTTCAGTTATGACAGTAAGACAGACATAGTTCAAAACATTTATCATTTCCACTGAAGTTGCATAACTCTGCTGCAGGGAGAGACTTGTTGGTGCACCCAGTTACTGAGGAGGGAGCTAGGGGAGTCACCGCCTACCTGCCTGGTAAAAACGAGGTAAGAGGAGGAAACCCAGACGCTTAAACACATCTTTTCTAGTGTTTGAACTTCAACTTTTTTTAAATTGGACATTGTGTCAATAACATGTCTGCAGATTTAGCTGTTCTTGGTGTTGGTCAAACCTTGTCCCAACCTGCGTGTGTTCGTGTTTGTGTTGTCCTCAGGTCTGGTTTGACGTCCACACCTTCCAGAAGCACAACGGGGCCCAGAATCTTTACATCCCTGTCACCATGAGTTCTGTAAGACATGCATAAAGATGTACACAGTACTGTCATACAGCGCTACATCTGCGTGAAATGTTGTAACGACAATTCACACATCACAAATTTCTACATTTCAAGGCCTTCTGTGTCCTTTAATAGCTGGTTTCTTCCCTTTTTTTCTCTGGTCTTAGTGTGAAGTCTTCTGTTCTCTTTTCAGATCCCTGTTTTTCAGCGTGGTGGCTCCATTATTCCCAGAAAGCTTCGAGTCCGCAGGTCCTCCTCCTGCATGGAGCACGATCCCCATACTCTGTTTGTGGCTCTTAACCCCCAGGTAACTCAGGTGCACACACACACAGCTGTCATCTACTGCTATTTTGACATGCACATTGCCAAGTATCAAATTGTCATCCTTGAAGTTTTAACCTTTTGTCTGACAGGGAACAGCAGAGGGTGAGCTCTACATAGACGACGGCCACACATTCAACTATGAAAAGAAAGAGTTCATCCACAGGAGGCTGTCCTTCAGCAACAACATCCTCTCTTCTGTGTGAGTGATAAATATTCTCTGTTTGTGTTTAGTAGAAAACACTGCCTCTCTTAAAGTAAAAATCCAGTTATTTCAGCACAGTTCACATATTTATTATCCGAAAAATCCAAAATTAGAAAAAATGATAAATGTCACTCTTATGATTTCTGTATTATATTAACCTGCCATGTTCACATTGTCTCTGCTTGGTCCACAGTAACCTGGCTCCAGATGCCCAGTTTACTACCAGCTCCTGGATTGAACGCATTGTCATAGTGGGAGCCAGTAAGCCCAGCAAGGTTACCCTTAAAGCTGCCGGTGAGTGCTATACACAGCATTTCTCTCACACGTTAATAGTTGACTCTTTTGACCTCACAGACTGTATGAATGCAAGAGGAATCTGCTGAAATGCCTTTTAGCTTTTTCACAGCAAGGAGTTCAACAGGTTCTAAGAGTCTAATGGTCAAAAACGCGTTCCAGTGCAGTATTAGTAGGAGCGATATTTCCACTAACATTACGTGTGAGTGCTTGTGAACACAGTTTTGAAGTTGCCTAGTTATTTCATTGTTAAAACTTAGTGCGAAGGTTTTCAACCTGGTTGCTGTTTCCTGATTGAGCCAGTTAAATTGCTCCATGAGGATTACAAACATCTTATCATCCTATGTTTTTTCTTTTCTTTTTTTTTTTAAAAGACTATCTGTTTGGCTAAGTGAGATTTTTCATTTTGGGATGATATTTTCTCACCCAAACTGTCTGCTTTCTCAAACACTGTCTCTTTTTCCTTTTGCAGATGGTCAGGAGAGCCAGCTAGAGTTTGAGTTTGACGCCTCCATGTCTGTGTTGACGCTCCGCAAGCCCGGCGTGAACTCGGGGGCAGACTGGACCGTGACCCTTCAGTAACTATGGAGACGGGACAGGAAGAGGAGCAGGAGGAGAAAATGACTGACGTGGACTGAACAGGAGGCTAGAGGAAGGAGGGCACTGATACCCAAGACTAACTAAAAGCAAGACAACAGGATAACCACCATGGAAAATAAAAGGACACACACACAGGCAACACATTTAATGCACGCGTTTTTCAGCCCTTCTCTCTCTCACACACACACACACACACACACACTAACAAAAACAAACCCATGTAGTCCTGTTAGTCATACTGAGCCACATAACGTCTCTGCCATGTCCCTCTTGTGTTCAGTCACACAGTAATACCTAATAAAAAGGGTTACTACTAGATAGATAATTATCTTTGTCACATGTTTCAAATAGATAACAACTGAGCAACTCAAATCATGTCATTGTAATGAATCTTTGGGGTTAAGAAAGAAAACATTCAGGCACTTTTTTTTTTTTTTTTTTTGTCCGCTCTGTTTTCCATCCAGTCAGCCTCAGAAGAAAAATCACTGTGGGAGGGACCATTTGCCATGTGAAATGAAGGTTCACACTGAAAGCACATGCTCCACCTGCTGGTGATTCCCTCTATCTGTTTCTCACTTGATACTCCTCAAACATTCATTCCATCCCCCTTTTTAAGCCAAGCACTTAAGTCAAATCAGTAAGAGCTCGATCTTTTTTACTAAATGCCACATGTCCTGTATTTGGGGATGGCTTGTCTGGTGTAGGACCAGCTCCATGTGGCCCCACACCAGACTATCATCCTGCAGTTTCTTAATTTTCCTGATTCCGCACAGTGTAAAGAAATAATCGTCTTTCTTACCAATCCTGGTCCAATTCATTCTTGTTTAACCTCTCCCTGAATTCCTCGGTGATGAATTTGTGTGCATGGAAATTATTCATTATCATTGTTTCACTGTAGAAGTGATCAGGCCATGGAGCTGCTGCACAGAGAGGGGATTTTCAGCTGTTCTTTTGAACAAACATGACAGTGGGAATCACTTCAGGGGACTGAACCACTGACAGTGTGGATCATCCTGTTGACGTGCTTTCTTTGTTTTATCGAGTTCTTTTTGAAGCATTGTTTACTAGATTATTTTTAATGCACTTGAGGAAGAGTGAGAACTTAAAAGTTGTTTAGAATTTCGTGTGTTACTAGATTTCGGGACAGTCCAGGATTTCCGGTGTGTCATTTGGATCTTAATGAACAGGTCACACTTAATCCTTGAAAGGTATTCCACTAGCAAATATCCAGTTAAACGCCTAGTGATTTACATTAAGATTAATCCTAAATGCACACTGATAATATAAATATTGTCAGTGTCATAAATATTCAAATGATTTTCTGGAGACTCTGGTTTATGTCCCATCTAGTCTAGTCAAATCATCTGACCTTTTTAGGGGTTTTGTTGGTCTGAGTTTGTCTCTTTGATTGTTTTTATGAACATAAATGTACATGTTGCTGCAGTTTTGTTGTCGATGGCTTCAACTGGTGGAAATGGAAGTGAAGAAACAGACTTCAGCTGTCAATCAAAGTTGTCAGATTTACTTTAAAAGATGAGACCAAGTGAAAATAAAGTTGACCAAATGTAAAAGTTGGTGGTTGTTACTTTTACCAGTTTATAATTTAGTGAGATGTCAGTTCTTCTAAAACGTCAGGCTAAAAATTATGAATACTTTTATGTATTTTAGACAAAAATGTCTTATTTGTGACATTTTCTACAAGTAAATTTAACTTCTGGCAGATTTTGGGAGTATGGCAGGAGGACGCACTTGACCTATAGTTGTACTCAGCTCATTTACAACTCCTCAACATTCGTACAGTTTGTTAAATGCAAGTTTGTTTGTTCTTTGCGACCTGAAGTCAAGATAAAAAAGGAGGTTCAAGTCTTTGCACAGTGGACATTTGAAAACTCTCCACTTAAGAATTATTATTTATATATATATATATATAAAAGGAGAAAATGGAAATACTACAAGTACCCAAGTAAAGTACATCACTAGATTTACTTGGGTATGTCAATTAATCCATTTAAAATCAAAGAAACTTTGATATCCCTTTTCAAAACAAGTTTTTATCCAAATGACATTTTTTGTAGTCTTCATGTTGTCGCGCCTCAATGACGTTGGCGAGACGTTTTTCCATCATGGCGGCGGAAGGCGGTGAGGAGATGAGCGGCAACGGGGAGCTCGAAGAGTCTTCAGGTTAGTTCGATTAACGTGTGTGGATTTTACAGTATATGGGTGTTATCCGCTCCGCAAGCACTGCTGTGCTCTGTTTTCATGTGCAGGGGTTTGAAGTTAAGGCTCCGACTGGAGCTGTTTTGAGGGCGAGCGTGGGAAGCTAGGCTAGGCTAACGTGATTTCAGCTACACAATGTTAACCAACTTCGACCAACCTTCCTGTGTTTAACAAAGGCGTTTATCACCGTCCGTCACAAGCTAGTTGAATTACGGCTCGGCTCTTTCTCTAAACGAACGAATAAATGAATGAAGCCAACATTTAATTTTGGATTTGTTGGATGTTTCAGCCATGAGTGGATCACCAGCTGCGAGCAGTAGATAGTTTACATTCATGTTTGACTGGTTTGACTGCTCTGTTTTAAGAAGATTTATCTTATATAAAAATCAGCCACACCGCACTGTATTTATATTTAAGCATGTTTTATAGTCAGCATTGTTTTAATTCTTATTCATTAATTTACTTTATCAGCTTCTTATGTATTAGGATGTGTGTGTTTGCAAATGTGCTAGTGTTTCATACATGGTTGTTATTATATGAAACACCCTTTTCCTACAAAGGTTCAATGCAATTTTCTTTGACTTGCTATAAGTGCATTCAGCCTCCCAAACAAACAATTAAGAGCATGTCTCACTGCTACAACAGAGGGGCTTCAGATGATTTGAGAGCAAGGAAATGTCTTTTCACTGTTTTCTCACATTGTGTGTGAAATTCAGAATCAGGTCGCTCCAGGACAAGAGATCATTTCGGGTCACAGATTTATAAAAAATGTCCAGTATTATGGGAAAACATCTTGAGGTGTAAAAGGACCTTATAATGCAGATTTATCTGAGTTAATAATCTTTTGATCTCCTCCTGTCTTTAGCCATGGAGGCTTATGAGGCTCCTGCACCGCCTCCAATGGAGATGGCTGAGATGTCAGAAGAGAACGGCAGTTCCGCCGCGGTCTCTGAGGCTCCTGCGGGCCCCGACCCTTCTTCCTTCTCCATGGCTCCAGCTGCAGAGGACGAGGAGGGGGAACTGCCCGCTGACTTTGAGCGTCTGTGGAAGGCCGCCCACGACAATCCTCAAGACTTCACCAGCTGGACTGACCTGCTGCAATACTGTGAGCAAGAGGTATGTGGAGAGACAGAGGAAAACCAGTGGTGTTTAGATAAAAAAAAAAAAAAAGACCATGTTTGGTCAGGAAGCTTGCTGTAGCCTCATGCGACTTAAATGTTCTCTCACCCGTTCAGAGTCACATCACAGCATCACGTAGAGCGCTGGTGGCCTTCCTCGCTCGCTACCCACTCTGCTACGGCTACTGGAAGAAATTTGCTGATCTAGAGCGCCGCGCAGGATACAACAATAAAGCAGAGGAGGTAAAACAGGAGCAAGAGTTTACAATTCTACGTTCCATCTTCTTCCCCACACCATTATGAAGTGAATTAAAGAAGTGATTTGTACTAGTTTTTATGAGCTCGTGTTAATCCTCACAGTGTGTTGTGTTAGGTGTGTGTTCAAGGTCTCCAGGCAATCCCTCTGAGTGTAGATCTGTGGATCCACTACATCAATCTTTTGCTGGGAACACTGGACATGAACCTGCCTGAGTCGCCCCAGCGGATTCGCCGGTAGACAAACATTCTCACTCATACGTGCACATTTAAGACTTGTTGTAATTTTTATCTTGTTAAAAAAGCAGAATGGTTTGAATTGATTTCACCTTGATTTTGTCTCCTCATACATGCAAAATTTGTGTTTTCTGCTGCAAGAACACTGTTTGTTCACCACAGTTTACAGTAAATTAGGTCTCCAGCACTGAGCAAGAGCCCAGTTAGCATTTGGTTCCTAATAAAACTGAAGGGAAAATAACAGGGAGAACGCAAATAAGCTGTTAATCAAGAGCCCATTTCCCTTTATAAATAGCTACCTAAATTATTTTTAGGATAAGTTTGCTGGAGATGATAGCAGATAAACTGCACTATTAACTCTATAAGTATACACTTCTGGTTTGATCGTTCGTTTATTTACACTTTGAATGAGATTCACTACAGAATATGCAGAAAGTTGGTTTCACGATTTAATGGTTTTCCAATCTTGACCCGCAGTGTGTTTGAGGATGCGGTTCTGGCAGCAGGCCTGGACTTCCACTCAGACCGGCTTTGGGATCTGTATGTTGAGTGGGAGAAAGAGCAGGGGAACATGAGGAATGCAACAGCCGTCCTGGACAGAGTCCTCCAAGTCCCCACCCAGCTCTACAATACGCACTACGACAAGTAAGACCACGCTGGTGCTAACTCCCAGTTTTGTTCAGTAATCAGTATTTTCAGTTGTTCTGTACTATGGTTAAAGGGGAACATTAAATTAACACACTGTTGTAATCTTTTGAATATTCCTCTCCTAATTGAACACCACCTCCGTCTTTCTCAGCCTGTTTTTTTTTTTTTTTTCTTTCTCCATGAATTTCATTTTGTGTTCGGCTCTGTCCACCCTAATGCCCTCCGTCAGGTTCAAGGAGCACCTGAACAGCCATGAGCCCAAAGAGGTGCTTTCCCCAGAGGAGTACGAGGAGCTGAGGACGTTGTGCCGCCAGAGCCAGAAGGCAGAGCGCGCTGAACAGGCCCAGGAGGAGGAGGAGGAGAGGCCGCCGGGGGAGGAGGAGCCTGCCACACCAGAGGGCACAGACACAGTGAGTTAAGATTTTACTAGTTTTCACTCAACCCTGAGAGGACTTTAGTCAGCTGGTTTTTCGTAATTTTTACTCTCTGTGTTCAGGAGGAACTGATGCAGAAGATTAGGGAACAAGTGCTGGTTCGCAGGGACAAAGTTTACCAGGACAACGAGGGAGAAGTCCGCAAGCGATGGCACTTTGAAGACTCTGTGAGTTTTGTTTTTCCCTTTCTATGCACCTCAGTTTGTTATAATTTTGTCTTCTTGTGCTTTTCTTCCCTCTGTCATCCATTTACGGTCTTTCTATGCTTTTGGAGACTTTAAACCAAAGTATGACATCAGATTTTTTTCCTAAGCACTGTGTTGTGATTTTTTATTTTTTTTATTTTTTTGGATTAACATTGCTACATCAAAAACACATCTGATTTCCCCTCTCTTTCTCTCTCCATCATCCAGATCAAGCGGCCCTACTTCCACGTCAAGTCACTCGACCGCATCCAGCTGCGAGCCTGGCACTCCTACCTAGATTGGGAGATGGCTCAGCTTAACAAGGATACCGAAGACCCCAGTCAAGGTGACTAGGAGACATTATGATGATATTGTCTGCTGTCACCTTTGTGTCTGTGTTTTCATGAATCTGCGTCAACATCTGAAAGCATCTGCAGTTTTGACACCACTGTCTCCTACTAGATCCAAACCAGGCAGCCACAGAGGGATCAGAGGTCACGGCTCAGCCTCATGAGGTGTCAGAGGATGCTGCAGTTCCCCATGATGACCACAGGGTTCGCATCCTCTTTGAACGTTGCCTGATCGCCTGCGCTCTGTATGAGGAGTTCTGGACCAGGGTAAGAAAATAGATAGAAGAGCATATTTATGTGTGTGCTGGATTGAAAAGAGAAGTTTGTGTGTATGATACATGATATCAACTTAACGGGTGCGTGTGCGGCATTCAGTACATTCAGTACCTGGAGCCGCAGAGTGTGGACGAGGCCCGAGCTGTTTACAAGCGAGCTTGTGAGATCCACCTGGCGTACAAACCCAACATCCACATGCAGTGGGCCACCTTCGAGGAGAGGCACGGTACGAGTCTTTTCTTTGAAATGTAAAATATCTTAAGTTCTTTGACTGTGTCTGTTTTCACCAAAGGATGTCAAAGGGACTAATGAGTTATTCCTCATCAAATAGATCTTTTATATTTGTCCACACATGAATGAATACAGAGCAGGTCAGAGAACAGTTTTTTAAATATACTTTATCTAGTTCTACTACATAGGATTAAATCACCCCCACTCTTCATTATTCTAAAACATTAAAGTTTCTGTTTACATTCTGTGATCCTCACCAGAGTCCTTACACACATCTGTAACCTTCCTCATAAAACGTTTCCAAAACTGATTTTTCTGTGCGGTAACTTTTTGGGTTGTATCCCGTTGTGTGGTGGTGTAATAGAACACATTATATTTAAAGGTGTTTCTAATATTTATCCTCCTCCTTTTATTTAAATGGGTAGAAATGCCTCATTATAAAGCAGTCGGATGCAAAAACATCACAAAGCCTCAAAACTATAGAACTACAGAGGCCTTTTGTGAAATGGTCATAGACGTTTGTTTTCCACATTTTGTAGCCACATTCATGAAAACTCCTTCATCAGGTGATTTAACTGAGGCTCGGCGAGTGCTGGAGGCCCTGGAGAAAAAACTGCCAGGACTGGCAGTGGTCCGTCTCCGCAGGGCGGCTCTGGAGAGACGAGCGGGCCATTTGGACCAATCGGAGGCCTTGCTGCGGGAGGCGGTGGCCGAATCCAAAGAGAAGCCCACGTTACACGCTTTCTACTCCATCAAACTGGCTCGTCTGCTGCTGAAACTGGGCAGGAACCCCAGCAAAGCCCGCAGAGTTTTACAGGAGGCGCTGGAGATAAGTCCGGTGAGATAATTAACACACAACCACGGTAACGCCCACAAATATTTTATTAATAATATAATCACAGGCTTTTGATCTACCTCCTCTCCCCCTTTTATTTTTTAAATAAACTTTAAAAGTTAAAGAATGACAATATAGTTGTGCTCTAAAAATCTGTTTTACGTTACACAATTTGCATACCAGTGGCTGACATTTATTTTTGATTTTGTGACAGTTTGAGATTACACACACAGCCACACTCAGTTTACAGGAGGCTTTGTCTATTCATAGCACAACCTGCTGTTATTTTTGATTTTATATATACATATATATATTTTTTTGTCAAACAGTGTCATGTTCTCGTGGATAATGAAATAAAAAGCCAAAAGAAGACACACCACAACTCTTATTTTTAACGGCCTCTCTCTCCCTCAGGATAATGATAAACTGCACTTGAACCTGTTGGAGCTTGAGGTGTCAGGGGATCCCTGGGCCTCAGCTGAGGCGGTGCAGGAGTGTGTGACCCGAGCTCTGGCAGCTCCTCTCGCCCCGCACACCAAGATCCTCTTCTCACAGAGAGGCCTGCAGTTCGCAGAGGACTACAGCAACTCTGTCCAGAGGTCAGTATTCAACACGAGTCTTCTGATTGGCAAATACTTTAAATCCAGTCGGTCATGTAAACCCTGATGGCACCTAACAAAACATTCATCTTCTTTGACCCGACTGTTGTTCTTTATCGTCTCTGTCCTTTGCAGTGTGCTGTCTGTCTATGAAGAGCACCAGAAACTGTTGAAGGAGCTCGGTGGAACAAAGAGAGGAGCAGAAAACGGGTAAGAGGGGAAATAGCATCTGATAAAGCTCAGAAGAAATACCACTGACCACACGAATGTACATCAGTACATTGAGGCTTTTATTTTATAGAGAGAATTGATTGAAAACGCGTTTGCTTGCTGTTGATCCGGTGTTTGATCTGCAGGGACGAGGATTCAGACAAACTGAGCAAAAGCGAGGACGGCTCTGCTGTTGCCGTGTCCACACAAGTCCCACCTACCATGCCGCATGTCCCAATCACCACGCCCCCTCCCCCCATGATGGGCACCGATATGAGCGCACAGTCTGGCTACGGGGGATACAGCAGCTGGTACCAGGTAGAAGGGAGATTTTGATGCAGACAGCAAAATCTTAAAAATAAAAGATGATCGTTTGGATGAAAGATCTGTAAACAAAGATTTTTAATGATCTAAAGAAGAGCTGGGGGTGGGGTGAGTGCACTGTAACAAAGAACAGTTCCAGATGTTGTGTACCTTACATCCTGTCTGCTGTGATTCATTTCCAGCAACCGCAGTACGGCAGCTACGGCTACCAGAACACCTGGAACTACAACCAGGGTTACTATCCTCCCAGCTAAAGAGAGCTACCAGCAATTTTGGCACCAAAAGACCACAGGAAGCAGTTCGACCCAGGATGACTTGTCAGCTGAACGACAAACTGAAGTACCCGGTCCTGCCGGTCTAATCCTGCTAAAATAAATCCCAGCATCCTTTCCTCTCCGTCCTTCCTCTGAGTTACCTCACTGTCCTGGATTCATGAAAATAAGAGGTTGGAGTTGAGCTCTTTTAACATGTCGTGTCATTTCAGTGTTGAGTCTGAGGGACAGGTGGGAAGATGGTGAAAGGAAAACAGTGGCGATTATTTTCAGTACATCGGTGTCTCTGCATTTTAATCAGAACTATTTTTGTATTTGTTTGCAAGCCGACCCCTTTGCTCGTGTTTTAAAGTTATCCAGTTTATCCGCAACTTTACTGGTGATGTATGATTGATATTTTGTACCATTCCACACAATAGGCTGTTTGTTTTTTTTTTCTAATGTATATAAAGGTGTTTTATAGTGTGTCACAACAGATCTTCTCTGTGTTTTGTTTTTTTTGTCTCCATGGTACTTTTTAACTGTGAAATTAAAACTTTAGGCTTGTGTGTCCCTGAAAGTAACCACATGACTTTGGGAGAAGTCAGTTTTGATGAGATTTCAGTTTAATGTTGTGTCAATCTCCCTTTAAAATCAATCCTCTGTGAGTGATTTTCAGAAAATCCAGTCCACCATCATAATTCTCCAATTCAACTTTATTGTAAGTAGATTCTTGGTGATTATGTAGACATAACTATCAATATATTTTAACTTATAAAAAAAAAAACTGGCAAAGTAGAATGTCACAAAATCAGGAAGATCGTGGGGATTAAATTTAAGGCCCTTTCAGAACCAGTCGAGTAGGTCTCGTGTTTGCTATGTAAGGATCGGGTTAAAACTTTTTTTTGTTCTGTATCATTTTTGTGAAATGTGTTGCTGAAACCATGAGTGGTGCTCCTTGAAGCAGTATCAGTTAGAAGCCAGCTACCTTCACTTTGTTCTTGATCGGTGAAAGTCATTGTCAAGCTCATCGCACGCACCAGTGTACAGCCCGTGAAATAAGCCCAGAATGACCAGGGGCTGCATTCAGATAGTCTTGAATACACAAACCATTTTCCTTATTACTTATTCATATCTTCATTTTAAGAGCTGTTACACATTGTCTGAACACAGCCTGGTTTAGTTCAGTTAGCTGGCTTACTGAGTGATACTAAAAGGTGGTGGCTCTGTTCCTGAATCTGTCCGTTTCTGGTGTCTCTGGTGGTGATGCAGTGGAAGTGGTGAGGTAGGCTCACAGAGCAGATCCTCCTGATCTCACTTTTTGGCAACAACCAGCACAGCTGAAGGCACCAAACCTAAAAAGAGAGGACAGATGTAAAGGTCAGATGTAGTCTGTAGGTGTCTGAGCATAGCACACCTGTGCAATGTGAACATGTTTTCAGTTCCTACAGAGGGTAGTCCACTGAGAATGAAGTGAGTTCTTTCAATGACAAATTCAGGTTTACAGTACTGGACAACATGGGAACTACAATCCAGAATTAAAGAGAATTAACATTATAAACGTATTTCTTTAAAAAGCTATTATCACATTTATGTAATCCCCATGTTTACACGTGGTGTAAACATGATCTGTGTCTGGATATGGGGATAGCGGGCATTAGTAGTGAGCCATACAGGAAATGCAGGGAGAGATAGAGAAAGGGGGTATAATGCATCACACCCCTGGATTTGAACCACAGACATTTTGGTTTACATGGCACGTGTCTTAGCACCTCAGCCACGGTTTCTTTTCCAAACTGTAAAGACATCTCCATGACATGTCTTTACATGCGATCACAATGCTTTCTACATTCCTTGCACTACTCAGACTCCTGCAGTCGTCCACTACGTCCTGTAAATGCTAAATGATGTGATACACAGCCTCTCTGAATCTCCATGTGCTCTCTACTCAAATACTGTTCCATGGCCCAGTGCTCACCCAGCTCTTTCAGGGGC
The DNA here is from genome assembly GCA_037833715.1 of Toxotes lorentzi. Lineage (NCBI taxonomy): Eukaryota > Metazoa > Chordata > Actinopteri > Toxotidae > Toxotes > Toxotes lorentzi. The sequence continues at coordinate 13,983,846 of JBBMJY010000002.1, read as the reverse complement.
TTCTCCATGTCCAGTTCAGTGTAGACGTGACGGGGGTAGGGCGACAGCAGCGTGAAGTCCTGACCCTCGGGTGCGTTGCTGTTCATCTGCACGTAGACGCGCACTGCCGCTAGCGGCTCTTGGGCCTTGAATACTGTTGTGATGGTTGAGCCGTCCAGCAGACGTACCTGTGAAGACCGGACGTGAAGTGGAAGAGTCAGGGAGCAGCGAGTGGAGGAGAAATGAAATGGGCAATGAGTAAGTTTAAATTTTACAGTTTAAATGACAATTTTTTTTTATTTCATTAAAAAAAATTTTTTTATCAGTGTCAGTTTGTCTCACACTGAAAAATACGTTTAAACTACATTGTCTGTGCTGTTTTAGAAGGGACAAACTTAATTCTGTCTGATCTATTCAGTGACTACACGGGTTAGACAAGAAGACAAAAGATGCAAAACAAGTATGACTGAAGGCTGTACCTGTATCCTGGACTCATCATACTCCTTCTTAGTGGGTGGAGGACCCTGACTGGTGGGTGATGAAGGGCTGGGCTGGGCAGGTTGGGATGATGCAGCTGTGCTCGGGGGTCCTCCACCTCCAAACTAGGCAGAGGAAATCATCTAAGTTTATGGTTCGAACAGATGTAGTAACAAAATGAAATGGGAAATGAACAGGACAAAGGGAAAACTGAAATATAGCAATGGCGGGTACCTTTTGCGCTCTCTCCTCTCTGTCTCGTGCTATCTTGTCTTTAACTCTTTGCCTGAATAAAGACAAGCAACACAATAACATTAAGATCAAAGGATTTGCAACCGATGGCAGTTTAGTAAAGATGCCTAATCCTTTTTTTTTCCTTTTTTCTTCCAGTATCTTATTTTTGTTTCTTATCTGGTACAGTACCACAAGATTCCCACCTCAATTTTACAGTAGGCAGAGTGAACAGGATGGCATTCAACCAAGTATAGTGGGAGCATTTTATTTTGTACTTGAGACCTGCTGTGATTTGTAAGCCTGGTTCCAGTCCACTGAATTACTGCCCACATATTTGATTCTTTTCAACAACTCGTAAACAATAATGAATAATAATGTAAAAATGAAACTATTTCAGTCTGATGATCCAGCTGGTATTTCTTCTTCTTTTTTGTTAAACTTTGCCTTTGACCTGCTTGGAATTCCCTCCAGAGGGAGGCCATGAAAATATTTTAAAGAAGTGGAACCATCATTGGATCATTTAGGTATTTTATCATTTTATTACAGCTTAAACATAATGAACTAGTTCATGTCATATGTACAGAGACAATAGCCACTGTCCTTTTTCAGAAATGTGTTTTAATAAAGACCTTACCTTGCCAATTTGTCCTCCATCTTCTCTCTCCTGCGCTGATCAGCTAGCTTCTTCATATCGTCGTCCTGCAGTTTTTGGCGGATCTGCTGCAGCTCTTGGCCCTGCTTCCTCCGCTGCTTCTCTCTCTCCACCTCTTCTGCCCGCTCTCGCTCTCTTCTCTCCGCCTGCTTCATCCGCATCAGCTCCTCTAACCTGAAAAAGAGACACACAGACACAGACCTCAGCTTACTTACAACAAGGCTCAGGCTTTATCAATTTCTGCCTGTTCAATATCTCTAACAAAGAGTATTTCCACATCATTCTTAACAAATTAACTCCCTCAGGCTACATTGATGTAGATAAATACCAATACACTAAATCTGTGTCATCGGTAAATCAGTGTGCACTCCGACCTCTTAACTTGCTCACGTTTCTCCTCCTCTGTCAGTGGCCGCTTTGCACTCTCTGTGTTCTCACTGTAGCTGTTGTCTTCACCTGCTGCCTCTGAAGCCAAAACAAATGGACATGAGAAAGTGAAAGAAAAAAAAGAGAAGAAAAGAGAAAGGACTAACTGTTGCATGGTAGTGAAAAGCCTACACACCACAAACCTCAAAACCTCAGTAAGAAAACCCAAAGATACACAGAAGGAAGGAGACAGAGAAACTAACCAGCAGACATCATATCGCAGTCATTGTAAATAAACACTGCCTCTTAATTCTTACTAAAGCTAAATTAGAGATTTTATCTCAACTACAGATGAAAATGACATGTTCTGGAACAACTGGACTGAAGGATGTGGGCCATATGGATAAAATCCTCTGTTGTATTATATACATTTTTTTCCCCCAATATCAATATGTACATCCTGATGTTGTAATACACTCAATCAATTACAAGAATGTCATATTGCTCATCCCTAGGTGACTTTTATGGTGGTGTCTTTTATGGTGAATTCCTGCCCCAAAAAAGTACAACAGGCAGTGACCTTCAGCTGTGGCAGCTAGTGTCGGCTGTTCTGTGCTGGACTCGCTGCCTGCTGGTCCCCCCAGAACGTCTCCCACAGGTGGCACATAGGGCTCATTGATGTCAGGGTCATTCTCATGTTCCATTAACCTGAGGAAAGCACATCACAAAGGTAAGACAGGATCTGAACTGTTATGATTAACAGAATCAGAACAAAGCTGGACAATGGGAAGCACTGTGTGGCTTTGTAGAGAAACATGGGAGTGGTGAGCTGGGCTGTGGCACTGGGCAATTAAACACCAGTATGTTTATTCCTGTGTCTGTCAGACTCACCAGTCCATGGCTTGTTCTATCCCCTGGTTCCCTGTGTAGGCTACTGCCTTTTCCCTGAAAACACAAACAGAACAGGGCAAACAGGGTTATTGTTAAGTTAGAAAGTTTTACTTTCACTTGAAACCAGTCTCATATCTGGAAACCGTATTAACTAGGATGTGGTGTCACTCACGCTCTGTTTCTGTCGAAGCCCATCTCCAGGAGGCTCTCTAGTGTCGTTAGCTCTGCCATTTTGACCTGAAACAGATTGCGTGCACACCAGTACATTAGCAACAGATTCGTTCATTTCATTTTCCTGTACAGTTACACTGCTGTAATGGAAGGTGAGTCACAACAACGCACGCTTTAGCAAACTTTAAATCGACACAACAGCTTATGATTTTTCTTTGGCTCAGCTATATGGCAACTGAAGCAAGAATGTAACACTACGTTAACAAATATTAGCATTTACTTGAAAAGCAGCCTGACAAAACACCTGTTTACTTCTCGCAGCTATTCAGTATCACAACTAACGTTATGCTGAGTGCTAAAATTAGCATTAATGTGGCTAACGTTCAAATTGCGAAAGCTAGCTGGGAAGCCTCGCTGGCTAGCGAGGCTTCCCAGCTAGTGTCTTGTTCCCAGCTTGTGTCTTGTACGTTAAGGCACACGGAAGTGTAATTTTATGTCTCGCAGAAGTAATATCAGCTAATATACTCGTAAAGACAATGTTAGTTAGCACTCACACATCAACCAACACCGCTTCAGCAGTACGGGAACTCACATGGGTCAAAAAGCACAGAATGAGAATAGCGATTTTTTTTTTTTTTTTATTTATTTTTTACCTCCTTCTCTTTGGGGTTATTTTCGAAATCGTTACAGAAATCATTATTTAATTAACCTAAACATCCCTCTCAGCTACAACAGAACCTTGCTGACCCTGTACCATCACATTCACAATCCATACACATCCAACTTCCTCCTAGTTTTACTTATAATGCAAGTTCTTATGGGCTCATCTGAGGTCTACATGAATTACATGAAGAGCTTTGAAGCCAGATGGTGTCAGCTATTGGCTGCTCTCCGTCCTGTACGATTGAACCCCATCCTCATGTTCAAACAGAATGCAGTTTGCTGGGTTTTTATGAGTAGGTTGGGTCTGTTACATATTTACAGTAAGTATAATGATTAATTTTTCTTTCTCTCCCCCACATAGTCTTAAGTAGCCCTCATTCACGAGTATGCCATTACTCAGGGGCAGTCTCAGTCAGCTCACATCTCTTACTTTTTTTCTCTTATAAAAGTCTAAGTCTATTTTCTATATATTTGTTTCACCTGCTTTTCCATTTCTCTCTCAGAATTAATGACTGAAGTCAGCCTCATGTCCAGTATTTACTTGGTGAGTTTGAACTTTTCATATGCATTTCAATGTGATTGGTGAACTGAATATTAGTAATCAAAGAAACTGTTACTTCATCATCCATTAGTCACTTTGCATTTAAGTTGTAGACTATGGGACATGGACAAGACAATGTTTTGTATTTTGTATTGATATTTTATGTTATTATAAAGTTTTTACTCTTCCACTGACCATGCCAGCAACCTGACAACTAGTCCTTGGGAGTGCATTCATTTCCACTGAACAGTGAGACCTCAATCATAGATCACACTTTGAGCAATTTTGCCATTTGAAATGAACTGAATGGTTATAAAGAGAGGCACAAAATGGCTCTAGAGGAAATTTATGAAATGAGAGAAAACTGAATTGAGCTCCAAATGCCTGCTCAAGTGTTCATTCTGTAAATTCGGTTGTTGGATGATTGAAATGAATCTGCACAGCTGTGAAACAACTTTTCATATTTCATTTCAGTAATACAGTAGTTCTTCCTCCTCAAGATCATTACACCCATTTCATCTGTCCATGAACCACAACAGCTGTTGTCGAGGGGGAATCTTAAGATTGACTGAAATATTATCTATTCAGGATGTAAAAGGTCACAAATGTCTGTAGATTTGACACTGAGGGAGTCTTTGATCATAAACACATTCATTTTAAAATGAGTGCAGACCTTCGTGATATAGAGTCTCAAAATGCACTTTCAGTGGAATTATCTGGTTAAAAAAAAACATGGGCACAGTAAAAGGATATGACGGGGTGAAGGTCTCTTTAATCTACCCTTAAACTGCTTTATGACTCTGATTTTTTTTTTTTTTTTTTTTTTACAGAAGGAGAGGGTTATGGGTCAAAGCTCAGACAGGATAGGTTAAGAGACATTCTGGGAAACAGAGAAATAATGCAACCTCCTGTTTACTACTTTCCTTCAAAGCCATATCAATGCCTATGTAAAAGATTAATTTTGATGGGCTAAAGACCAAATTTCACATGCTGGTATGGCACTTCTTGACTCTGCACACTCTTTCACTGAGTGAACAACCCTGATTTTATTGGAGTCATAAGGATAACGTAACCTTAGGAGCAGTAAAAATCAAGATCAAGAGACATGAGGCTTTGATGAATGATATTTTACAAACTAATAAACAGGTGTGGGTTGTTTTATCACATGAGAGCTCAGACATAAAATCTGCAGTAAAAGGATTTGAATTCACTTAGTCAGCAAGGCCAGACCAAAAGAGGGCAGCATTAGTTCATATGTGGGAGACTTCTGTGACACTGGTGACATGTAGGTTAAGCATTTAGAGTTATGAAATACTTTGGATGATTGTTAGGATCTATCAGTTTAAGAGTTTAGAAACAATAAACCTAGGACTCTGGCTTCTCTGAGGACCTGAACAATTCATACACCATATAACATACACATAAAAGCACAGAGGAGCATGTTTAATGTGCCTTTTAGTAGTCAAATAAAAATAATCACATAAGAATAATCTCAAAGCATAAAAATGTCTCCAAGCACTTGAAGTCACCTCAATCTCTTTATGTGTCGCTGAATCAGCAGAAAACTGTCCGGCCAATTCTGTGGTGAAATAAATACTTCCACTTTCTTACGGTCTGTAAGTTCTGTCAGCTGTGTTGTTTCTGTGGGTCTCACCAGCTGTAACAGCATCTCCATATGGAAAAACTCTGGCTTCCAGTGGAGCTGCTGTTATCTGTGGAGGGACACCTCTTGTCATCGCAATTCTGCCTGAGAACTAACAGTAAACACATTTGACTCTCAAAAGTTAATGGTTTATACTCTACACTACACTACAAGTGTACACTGTACACTTGTAATTATTTTTCCATTTAGTTTCATTTTCATGCTCATGTCTATGCAGGTTGCCCTTTGTGATAAAATAAAGCTGATCCTGTAAATCCTGTATAACTGTCTCTCTGTGTTTTTATTATGCTGTTTGTAGTGAGAAACACAATGCTGTTGAAGGACACCTACTTTATCTTCATATTATGTCTGTGTGTGTGTGCATGTGTGTTAGTTGTGCATGTGCATTTTGATATAGCTATCTGAAATTAAAACCAAAACTACATGTAACTATATAGGCAACATTTCTAGCTAATTATTATAAGTGACTTGGACTTTCCATTAATGAGTGAATAAATTCATGCTTTTGTTCAAGTGTCATACTCCCAAAGGTGCCCAACCCACATTTCAGTTTCAGTGTTGCAAGTAGAATAATTAAATGATGCTTCCTCAGTATTACTTATGTAAAATAAAAACAAAAATGAAACTAAAAGTGGGTCTCATTGTGACCACATCTGTGCGAAATCAAATGTACCCAATTGAAATACAAACCAAAACCACACATAAATGTGAAAGCAACCACTTTTTGTCAGTGGTAAAGAGCTACTGGACGTTTCACTTACATGAAAGACAACAAAGGATAGAAAATAGTACACAGAACATAGTACAGTCAGACAAAAAAACCTTTCTGAGGAACCAAAGCTGAAATTGCAAACTGTCACAAAGGCACCATAAAAGAGGAGTGAATTAATCTCTTCAGTTTCACAGGAGAGATTAGTAATATTAACGAGATGATGCTTGAGTTAAGACTATCAATCCATTAATGTATTAATTATAGTACAATAGTATATATTAATATAATAATATAATATAATATCATTATAATAATACAATAATAAGAGTTCGATTCATGTGCCTTATTCTGTTGACGAAGAAAAGATCAGATGATAAACCTTTCTTAGGTTGAAAACATATATAAATAAACGTGTCGTTGTGGACCTTTTAATGTAAGAAATATTTTGAATAAAGAAAACGCTGATCAATGTGGAATTTGAAATTGTGAGATTAAACATTCACCACTTCACTGCCTCATTTTGGAGACCGGGCTGGCGGGCATCGTTTTGAGGCTTTTATTGTGAAATATGTGTCATCTTTCCGGTATCCGTGTACCAGTCTTCTTCCTTGGTGGGGTTCACCAACTGTCAGCCGGTCGTTAAGAGAGCTAGCAAAACCGCTAAGAGGTGTTGTAACGGTACTGCAGTCACAGTAGTGTAGCATTAGACTATAGTTCGCCACCTAGAGCTGGATATTAATGTTGGAGTGTTTCTGGCGGTGTTCGGTGAGACTACGTCAGCTGAAGAGGGAGTCCTCCCTGAATGGCTGACTGAGTGTGTGGCTAGCTAGCGGAGAGGAGGGTGGGGACAAAAAACTTAGAAGACTCGCCCAGCCGTTGCTCCATTCCAGCAGGCAGCTACTTTCTTGACGGTGTGAGAGATCCACACCACCAAACCAGATAATAATTCAAGGGGAGACTGACACGGCTGTGTCAACTAAGGGCAAAAACCAGTAATCATGTTCAGGAAAAACTTGAAGAAGGACCCCGAGCTGTTCCAGAACGTGTCGGAGGGACTGCGGCGGCTTTACCGGACCAAGCTGTTCCCGCTGGAGGACACGTATCGATTCCACGACTTCCACTCCCCTGCGCTCGAAGATGCCGACTTCGATAATAAGCCCATGGTCCTCCTGGTGGGTCAGTACTCCACCGGGAAGACCACGTTCATCCGTCACCTCATGGAGCAGGACTTCCCCGGTATGCGAATTGGCCCCGAGCCGACCACAGACTCTTTCATCGCGGTGATGCACGGCGAACAGGAGGGGGTGGTACCGGGTAATGCCCTGGTTGTCGACCCCAAGAAGCCCTTCCGCAAACTCAACGCCTTTGGCAACGCCTTCCTCAACAGGTAAAGCCCGCGCCAAGTCACCAGACCACATTAAAGAGCTTTCACTGGTAGCAATGCGAAAAATGTAATACACTAGGATTATAGCAACTGGGCAGGAATAAAATTATTTATCTCAGTGTGAATGAACTGAACGCGTGTCTTGAAGTCCACAACTGTGTGTTAAATAACGTGTTATAACGACACATCACCCCATGGTTTAAATGCCCTCTCAGCAAGTCCTAACATGTAGCACACTTTGTCAAGGTAAATTGAAAACTTTGCTGTTGCACAATCTTCCCAGCAGAGCCAAGTGTACGTGAAAGTTTCCCCTCTGTCATCATCCTGAGAGAATGTGGGTGTTTAATGTCAATAGTTTGGTAAGAGAGCCCGTCTGTGTATGGGAAAGCAAAGGACAGGAAGGTGCTTTCCAACACCTTGTTCCACACCTTTCCCTTTCACCAGATCCTACCAGTGCATGAAGGACCTAGCTTTGCCCTTCTTCATGCACTTCTTCCTATCATTGTGACAGATGGCTTTGTCCCAGTGCCACAGTGTGGCCCCTTGAACATAGAAATACTTTGTGAGTGATGTTGCTAGGCAGCAGGCTGACCTTGTCCTGTCCTCGGATGTTGGTGCCATACGTTTCTTACCTGCTGGTCATATAAATGTTTCCACATCAGTAGCAACAGATGAGCCAACTCCCTGATTTCACTGCCTGGGAGTGTGTCTTATGAAATCTTATCACAAAGGGTTAAAGGTTTTGGAGTGACAGTCTATCTTCCAGTTGTATTGTTAAACTGAGTCAGCAGATGTCTGACGAAGGTCACAGTTAGTTTGTCGAGACAAGACATTCAACTCATTGGAGTTTGAGCCACATGCCCAATGAGCTACAGGATCTGAGGAAAGCTTTTATGAATTACTCAGGGTGACGCTTAGGTTTGTTATTCCCCCTGATGACAAAGTCAGAGGCAGAATTGTCCCTAAGGCAAAAATCCTGATGACTCAGAAGTATTACGCAGGCAGGGCTTTCACCATTAATGCTAAATAGCAATGGAAAAAACAGGGAAATGATAGGAAATAGCAGTTTCAAAACAGAGGAGAAAGTGAAAGGAACAGATGGAACAGAGGGAAAAGCAGCTATGAAAGAGCTACAAAGGACAGTAGAGTGACTGCCAGTGTATTTGCAAACGAAATGAGCTCCTCCCAAGTCAGTGCACAAGGTGAAACTGCACAATCAGAGTGCTGTGAGTCAGAGCCAGATGCTTAGTGAAACATCTTAATCCAATCTATTGTGTGTGTGTGTGGATTTGTGATGACATCAGATGGATAACATGCAATTGTTGAAGGTGTCACTTCAACAGGAACAAACAGATGGACAAATAATACACAAACGAATGACTAACCTGTGGACTGTCATGATCTTAATCTGTATTATCTTCAGATTATCAAATGGGTCATGGCGCCATGTTCTGTATTAGTACAAACATTCAAGTTGACACTTCCCCAGTAAGGAGTATTTGCCACTATCCACTGGAATCCTTTCCCTCAATTGCTTGAGTGTTTGCTTTATCTTGCATGAGTGCAAACTTCTGCTAAACATCAGTCAAACTTCTGCAAAATGAAGTAATACGTTCAAAGGTGTGTGTGTGTGTGTTTGGGGGGTGTTAGACTTCACAGGCCACGATTCACTGCTCTGGAGTTTATTACAGACTTGAGGGGAAACCAGATAAGATTGTGTATAAACAAAGGTTATTGTCTATCACAGCATCATTTGTCAAACTGTTGGACGCAGTCCTGTGGTATCATGGGACTTGTGGTCCCTTTGAATTCTCTCTGCATCTTTGTCTCAGAGGCATAGTCAGGCTTGAGTAGTCATACATTGGCTTGGGAAAAGCCCACATGACTATACATAACAGGATATGCGTGTATGATGTGGGAGACAGTTGCAGGTGCATGACCTGCTTGAACCTCTCTGTTTATGTGTAGGCCTACTGCGGAATTAATCTGTTGTGATGGCATGGTATATGGAGTGTGCTTACAGATGATACATTTTTTGTGAAGAGCCAGATTCAGACAGACATTTGGAACAGGGCTGTTTTTGGCTCTGACTGGGCCAGTTTTCCACTCACAAGGCTAAAAGTATTTGGATTGACCTTCAGCTGTTGGTTGGTTAAATGTATTTTTACTCTTAAAAGCAGATAGGGGAGTTCAAGGGTCGGATTGCTAATTGACTGATTCGAGGATTTGAAACTGTGATGGCAGCTCCACTGCATAGTTCTTTAACCATAGTCATTCAACCTGCAGATTAGACCTTAACTACCAGGCTCAGATGGGACTTGCCCTCAGTATAACCAGTTATTTATGAGGAGAGTAAACAGAAATCAGTCATGGGATTCTCACACCTTCAGTTTGTTTTTAGACAAACCCAAAAAGGTAACTTCTGGTGTACTCAACTAGCTTGCCACTTTTTTTTTTCACAGTTTTTCCCATTATCTGTATTTTGTAGAAGCCTGATTTCGGATTGCCTCCAACCTTTTTCGCAGTGATTCTGTACCAAATATTTGCATAAAAGTAAATTAATACTTCTGTTCCACCTCCAAACCTGTGCCTTTTTTAGCACTGGTTCGCTTTTTAGTTAAAGTGCCACTGTAGTCAGAGGGCCCCAGTGTGTTTGTACTTTCTCTCAAAGCCATTACGCAGTAAAACCAGAGTCAGCAAAGTTTAAGTTCCGCACTGCCCCCCACCCCCCACCCCCCCAAACCACACTGTCCTGCTCCGTCCTGTGCTGCTCATGGCCTGTTATTCCAGGACACTGACTCTGCACTTTGCTGAGATACAGGCTGACATATGCACGGCCTTATAGAGCACATAACTAACAAACACATACATGGGGATACATGAAGATATAGATATTTATAATATACAAATAATTTATTCACACACACGAACAGCAAAATCTTATAGGAAGGAAACATGGAAATTTGACACACGTAACACGTAACCTCCCTCCCACAAGTGCTAGCGACAGCCGCCCCGTTTCCTCTTCTCTATGGGAAGCTGAGGTTATGATGTGGGGGAAGGTCATAGATGGGGAGGTCGGGCAGGAGAGGAAGACCTTCTGCTAGAAGCTGGAACCAGACTTTCAATATCTCTGGACGGGTCGGATTTTAAAATATACCAGAGGTCTGTGGCCTCTCAGAGAGGACAGGTTTCTCACTTTCTCAAAGATGTAATCAAACAGCCAAGGACTCAGATATTTTCAAGCTCTTGGGCCCCTGTGCCCGGAAGGATCCTGCTCTGTTTCTAAGAATTCCAGCTCAAGTTCATCAGAGCAGCTTTTCCTACTGTGTGGAAAATACTGGGATAGATAAATGGAAAACCTGAGCCAAAATTCCAACTGGGTATCACACGCCATCAGCCATGGGAGGGAGGGGAAAAAACTGCATGTTTGTTATCTTTGGCAGTCACTGTTATTGTATTGTAATACCATACGTAGGATCTCCATGCAAGAAGTACTGCACTCATATTTTTTTTGACTTGTTCATTGTCCTTGGATTTTTCCTTTTTCCCTCCCTGCGTGTGGTATGAGACCTCTGTTAAGGCCTGTGGTGTGTCTGGCCTTAGTGTGGTTGCAGCAGGAATGTAAAACCATGGTTCTCCTAGTCTTGTGACCTGGTGCCTCTGAGCTCATGTTGTATCGGTTCAGATTGACTCAAAGGGCACCAGAGCGAGTAGTAGTACTCTGAGCTATGGGGTCTCTTAACAATGCCCTTCTTTGTCCTGACTGAGACACTGTGGGTTTATACAAAACCACTCATCTTCTCTTGTGCTTTATAGTGTGTATATTTGTCTGCGTTTGTGTGTGTGTAGGTGTCTTGGCTTGATTTCTGTTGGAGAGCGAAACTCCCCCTTTAAAGTTTAAACCCCAGTGTTGAGGCTTAAAGGAGACCATTGTGTAGTGAACTGTGTTGCATTGGGAATGACTGAGGCCCACAATTCATTCTCAGTGTTTCTCTAACATTCTTACATCAATGGAGGCCTCATACAGCTAGTGCTTCCCCCACTGTTTGGAAAATATGACTATATCATTACATATTTATATTTATTTTTTCAGTACAAACAACTCAACTAGATGCAAGCTAGAGCTGCAACACATGATTATTTTAATTGGTGGTTTGGAAAAGGGAGAAAAAGAGCCATAATAATTTCCCAAGGTGACTTTGAGCCTAAGGTGATGTCCTCAGTCAGAGGATTTTTTTTTTCAACCTAAGGTCCAAAGTCAAAGATACTGACTTTGCCATAATGTCAATGTTAATGACAAGGAAAAGCCAAAAGATTTTCACATTTCAGAAGCTGGAAATTAAATTAAATATCTGTTGTTTTTGCTTTAAAATGGGCTTAAAGGATTAGTTGATTATCAGAAATGTTGCCTGTTAAATTGTCAGCTAATTGATCAAACAACAAATTGTTTCAACTTTAATTTTAACCCCAGGCAGGAAAAACTCATTCTTTTTCAGAATTAATTCCACTGGCTGTTTAGCTCTAGCTGCTTAGCTTTTCCAGCAAGGGTACTCCACTAATGTTAGTGCCTGAGAGCAAGGGGGTTGTTACTGAAAAGCTCCAGAATAATGTCTGTTTAATGCCAAGCTTGTGTATAAACACACTCAACCAACTGCTTTTCCCACCCTCCCTCTCTATGCCTCTCACTCTCAATCCTCTCTGTCTTTTTCTTTCTTCTTCTTTCTCCCCTCTGTGCCCTGGACTGTGCCCTCTCTCATCCCTGTGTCTTCTTGACAGGTTCATGTGCGCCCAGATGCCAAACCCCGTCCTGGAGAGCATCAGTATCATCGACACTCCTGGAATCCTGTCCGGGGAGAAACAGAGGATAAGTAGAGGTCTGCTTCACACACGTACACCGAAACTGTACCCACTCTCTCCCTCGCTAGTACTACTCTTGATTAACAGAGCCACACCCTCTCAGCTTGGAAACCCTGAAATACTGTAATCAGAAAGCCTTGCACACATACATGCAAAATAAAACCACAGGAAGTCACATGCTCGAATACGAAAAGGAAACACAGTTAAACAACCTGCATGCCTTTCCCCGAGTCTCTGATATTTCTATTTGGCTTGTACTCTACAAAGTCAACTCCAGTTTCGCTCATGTACTGTCAAACCCATATTTAACTCTTGAAGCCCTCAGGTCAGAGCCCAACCAAACAGGCTGTGTAAATCTGATGGAGGCATTCACAGCTTGACGTGTAGAAAGGAGAGGACACACAGCACTTTGAAGTTCATTTCCTGTCTCCTTACCTGTGGTTTTCTAGGGCACCATTCTCTGTCACATCCTTCGCTTTCTTCTGTTTGTTTTTCTCTCTGTTTCCAGATTGACTTGTGACTAGGTTTATACTAAACAGGTTGAATTAACACCAGTGACTGAAAACACTTCCTCTCTGTAGCTGTTGTCTGTTATCCTGTTCACCCTCTCTGTTTGCCCTATGCTGTGTCATTTATCACTTCATATCTGAGTCATTTCCCTGTCCTGTGGGAATAAATCAGTTCATATTTTTATCCTTTTCACCATGTTCTCCAGCACCACTGTGACCCACAGGGTGACCTCAGAATTGCCACATACACAATTTTCCTTTTACTTTTGATGATCCTACAGAACACAAGCAGAAGATAACAGAGGGTCTCAATGCAGCTTCTGCTTTTTCTACCTGATTTCAGCCTCTTTAAGAGGAAGCTGACTCACAAGAAGTAGAGTTTTTGTGTACTCTACGGAAAGGAAATGGAGTAAAATGGCAAACATAGCAGAGAGTTTCCCAAGACTGCCCCCTCCCACCACCACTGCCTGTGTTGCACAGAGGTTTGACACATAGTCAGTCTTTATGATTGAGTATCATTTCCCATGAGACACAGCAAAAGGAAATGAAAGATATTAAGAATTGAACCGAAAATGACTGTGAGTCAACAGAAAATTACTCTACAACTATTTTAATGACTGATTAATCGTTTAAAGGCATTCTTCATCAGAGGTCTGCTGATTTTCATGGTTTTATATTTTGTAGTTTTGAACAGTCTGAAGCGCAAAACAAGCAATTAACAATTTGGATAGACATCAAGACATCAATTTGGATTGTTGGAAATTTTCTTTGGAGGAGTATGATGGTTGTCAAAGAGACTGTAAACACAAGTGTAAAGTGGTGGCATCTGTGTGTGTGTGTGTTTGCACATGTACACATGGCATGAATGGAAAGACTTTCTCATGATGAGGTGAACCCGTTTGAAGAGGGCAGGAGCAGATGAAATCTCATGCCACATACCACAGACGGTCTTGTTTCTACACATACATACTTATACATTCTTACTCTCAGACACACACATTTATACCCTTTCTTGTGCTTACACAAACTCTCTCTCTCTCTCACACACACACGTTATCCTCTGCTCTGTTTTTGTATAAACATGGATACCATACAGTACTCCACAGACATACTGTACTGATGGTGTCATATATAAACAGGACGGATTGGATTGTGCAGCTGAAGTGTGACGGGCATGTGTGTTTCAGTGCATGCAGGTAGATATGAGACTTGTAACAGTCTACGGGAAGTAACAGTATTACTTCAGACTTTCCCGCTGTGCTGTAATCTTCTAACAAGAGCTGTGTGTGTTTTGTCAGAAGTCATAGCCATAGGTTTATATATTTTTTTATGTAGAGCAGTGACAGAACTTGGATGAGTGTTTTCTCAGGTTTAAAACAGGTGTTACATAAAACCTTTACGAGATACTGTAGGTCTATGACAAGTCTAAAAGAGAAATTGCACTGGGAAACAGTGAAATTGTGTTGTCCTTTCATGAACGCCAAGTTTTTTTTATTGCATAACCCTTTCATTATGGATTCATTTTTGAGTAGGCCAGCACGTATGCTTCACAACTTGTTCCTTTTTGAACCACAAAGTGATAAAAACTGTTTTGCAGAACTGACTGTCTTTCACATGGTCACTGCTGATGACATGAATACTAACATGTTAAATGCCTTCCAGCAAATCTATCACACAGGGAAAAAAATTGATTTATAGGAATTCTTATTTGCTAAAAAATAAATAAGACTGATAACACTCTTATGTTTGTACACTAAATATAATGTGACTGTCAGGGACATATAGCTTAGTTTAATCTTTCCTTTCCTTTAATTATCCAGGAGATTTGAGTGTTTTCTAATGTGAACAGATTTTAGATTTTATATCAAAAAATAACTGCTGCCTTGTCTTCTCACCTCTCTGATCTCCATCAGTGACTTGCACATGATTTTGAGGCCTGTCCTAATTTGTCATGAGTGCCAGTGTGTTTCACAGCAGGTCTGTGCATATGTTGGAGACATAGCAGTTATTCATGCTATGTGCTATAAGTAAGTCTGAGCATGAGCAGCTGTCTCTCTGTCTGATTCCCTGACACGTGTGTTAAAAACAGACTGAAGAGAGAATGAGCAAATGTCCTCGGCCGGGTCCCATGGGGATCTTGGACTTAAGATATTCCCCCTTTTATCCCTCCAGCTGACATGTCATGAGCACAGTCAAACACTTGTTTTTGATTTGGGTGTTTTCCTGTGTCCATCCCCCATGTCTGTCTCTTCTTACATTTCTTTTTTCTCTTACTTTCACTTTTACTCACCCCCGCCTTTCTCTTTCTCTACCTTCTCTCTTTCCCTTTTTATTCCTCTCTCTGTCTCCCTCTACCATCTATCAATACCTCTCTCTCAATTTGTCTCTCTCCCTCTATCTGCATTTATTGACTGTATCTCTCCGCCTCTCTTTTGAGTTCACGTGTTCGGACTCTGACAAAAGACAGCCATGTTGGAATGCATGTGTAGCAGATCTGGCGCTGACTGTGTGGCCGCTGAAATGAACTTTCAGAGCAGCTGCATTCTTCTCTGATCAGATGACACACTGACTCTAATCAAAACCATAATTCTCTCTTCTTCACTTCCTGCTCGTCTCTCGTCGAGGCAAAGGCAAGCTCAGGAAAAAGCTCTGTTTTATGTCATTTGAGTTAGCCTCCTCGATTGTAAAATAATCAAAGGAAGTGAGCGGCACAGTGAGGTTCTATGCTCGGGCAGTGATAGAAATGTGTTTAATGCTTAACCCAGATCAGGCTCATCGCTTTTTGGTCTAATCACCATTACTGGCCCTGCATAGTATTTATCTTCACACATGTGTTTGCTGTCTGTCTCAAATGTTAGTTCTCTTCCTTCTTCTTTTATCTTTCATTACTAATACATGTTGTAGAAGTCAGATTGTCAAAGGGGACTCAGGATCAAATGATCTTTACCTCCAAATGCCACTCTCCTGTTGTCTCTGTGAAGCTAGTTAATTGGTAACCAAGGGGAAAAGCCCTGCCTCTTGAAAGCCATTATCTAAACATTATTGGATCAGCATGACTTGGAATATGAACACAGAAGCCACAACTCCAACACACAGTATATTGACCAATTGGAGCCATTGAGCTCTTTGTCAGGTTGAACTCTGTATTTCTCCACACAGGCTATTTGTAAGCACAGCACCCAGTGCAAAATGTGAGAGGTGGTTTCATATTGACATGAGTGGGGAAGCAGAAAACAACAGTCAGTTAGTATACAGAGCAGAAGGGATGCAAATAAACAAGAAAACATTATTCCGAATTTTGAAGTGCTGTTCGTTGCACCTTACCGGACACAGGACAGGAATGACAGGACGGGTTGAGGTTAGGGACCGTGTCAAAGGTGCACGCAGAAAGACAGAGTGAGCTTTCCAGATTTTTGTCAATTGCTTTCTCATGTTTTTTTCATAACTCTGTATTTTTACCTGGACCCTCTCCCACTGCATTCTCTGCAACATGTCCTAATAAGATTGTTTGTTCTTGTTTGTTTTTTTGTCTGAAATTTCCTCTTTTATTTTTAATCATAAACACTTAAACACGTTCACTAATTTTATTTAGACTTACTTTTATATCTTTTTGAATATGGTGCTCAAATACAGATTATGTTTTATTATTTTCTTAATTTATGAACTTGGTGAATGTTTTGTTGTTTCTTTTATAAAAGCCAGTAATATCTGGGGTGTAGCCAGCACAAACAGATAAAGGTGGGCCACTAACAATGGTTTAAAAAAAACAAAACAACACTCACCACACAAATTGTGTTTTCACACTGTGATTAATTCCAGAAATGTTTCTTCTTTGCCATGCTGCTGATTGATGTTAAGAAACCCTCAGTAAAACTCATCATTTCCTGATGATTTTCACATTAAAAGCCTACCTATTCAAGGAAGGTGGCATGTGAAAATTGTGGAGGAAGTCTTGAGTTTTATTCATGGCAGCTTAACGGGGCTTAGGAAAAATAGCAAAGTGAAATACGTGACATGACTCGAAATGGACATTGTTCTGAATTTATCAAGACAACAGGTAGGTATAGAGGAAGTTTTGAGTCAGCATCCACCAGAGAACAGGGGAAGTTAGAACTAAAGGCCTGGTTCCCTCTGCCACTGAGGTAAATAAAAGCCCCAGTCACTGTTTGAGATTTTACAGTATGTTGTGGCAGCTAAACTTGTACATACGAGGATTAGAAATGACAGGAAATTAAGCGGTGTATACTCTACACCGCTTAATTTCTGCTTCTGCTTACACCTTTCTGTATAAGCCTTGTAAACAGGTTCAGGTAAAAAATTTGCATTGCACTGCTACTGCACAGTACACTACCTCAGTGTTCAGGAATGTCACCAATGGCAGACTGTTCCTTGTTTCAGTCACTTCAGCATGGGGAAAAAACCTGAATCAACTGTAAACAAAGCCAGTAAGCAGGCAGTCATTAGAGGGCACAACACCATGTACAGATCCCGTCTTTTAACAGCCGGTCTCCTCTACTTGTCTCTTTCCAGGTTACGACTTTGCCGCGGTGCTGGAGTGGTTTGCCGAGCGCGTGGACCGCATCATCCTCCTGTTCGACGCCCACAAGCTGGACATCTCCGACGAGTTCTCCGAGGTGATCCGCGCTCTCAAGAACCACGAGGACAAAATGCGCGTGGTACTGAACAAGGCCGACCAGATCAGCACTCAGCAGCTGATGAGGGTCTATGGAGCGCTTATGTGGTCTCTGGGCAAAATCATCAACACACCTGAGGTTAAAACCATGTCTTTTTCACTCTTGTGCTTGTGTTTGGACCCCAGTCACATTGAAACACTGTTTTAAAAAACAATCCAAGCTTGTGTTTATTTCCCACACTGACTACCAGAACTTGCCTTCTTCAGCTGGTAATGATCAGTTACTCAGAGTAGACATACTCTGAGTACTCACAGTCTGTTAATATTTTGAGGGAAAGTGTGATCATCTTAGGCAGGTCTGAGCAGAGGTCAGATGGCCCACCCCCCACGGATGAGATTTTACAGTCATTCCAGATAATGTTCTCAGCTTTTCATTGTTACAAAAGTCATAAGAAAAAACAACTCTTAAATGTGTCAGTGTAATGAAAGCGAAAGGCAGTTTTAGTACCGTCTTTCTCAGATCCCATGTCCTACCTGATCATGTGACCCGGCTTGTCTTATGATTTTTCCCTGACTGTTAATGATTGATCCAGGGCTATATTCATAAACCAATCGCAGAGAAACCTTTGGATCATGTAGACAATTATTCATTGACTTTGAGGGTGCGTTGTAGTGTGAAGTCTCTCTACATTATGTAAAGCACAGTACATTTATGTTTTATGTATGTTTTAATTTTTGCTTCACTTTGAAGCTCACAGTCCTATATTATGTCATCACGCATCCTGTTTGTCTGTTTTTTTTATTTAGGTACATTTTGTGCCTGTTTACACATTTTAGCCAGACTGCCTGTCATGTATGTGGCCTGTGCAAGAATTTGCTCCAATGTGGGTGTGGGCAGTAAAGTGTAACCAGAGGGACAATGAAGATTAATGGAGATTAACTCGTGCAAACTTTATTCCAGGTTGTCCGCGTGTACATTGGGTCTTTCTGGGCCCAGCCCCTGTTGGTCCCAGACAACAGGAAGCTGTTTGAAGCAGAGGAGCAGGACCTGTTCTTGGACATCCAGTCATTGCCACGTAATGCAGCTTTACGCAAACTCAATGACCTCATCAAA
The DNA here is from genome assembly GCA_037833715.1 of Toxotes lorentzi. Classification (NCBI taxonomy): domain Eukaryota; kingdom Metazoa; phylum Chordata; class Actinopteri; family Toxotidae; genus Toxotes; species Toxotes lorentzi. Next base: position 13,964,997 of record JBBMJY010000002.1, on the reverse strand, counting down.
CGCGCGCGCCTCGCCAAGGTCAGTGTTAACGAGACTATGCTAGCAGCTCTGTGAGGTACAGCAGTGCTTTGAGCATCAGCATGCTAACACACTCACAGTGATAATGTTAACATGCTAACAATTAGCAGGTGTAATGTTTGATATGTTCGCCATCTTAATTTAGGGTATTAGCATGCTAACTTTTGCTTATTAGCACCCCCGGTCCTCCAGCTCCAAAAGAGGCAGATTACTCAGAAAGTACCTGCTTTATTTAACTTTGTTAGTTTCTAAACTAATCACAAGCAGAAGTGAGTATAGATGTGTGGCCAAAGAATATAGCAGTCTGATAAACCAGTAACACTTACAAGAAGAAGAAGAGAGATTATTTGTTGTTTCTGCTACCAGTCTATATTTAGTAAATCCCTAATTTTAAAAATCCCCTCCAGACATGTTTTAAGACATGTGACCATACTCTGCTTTGAATAAAAATGTGTGTGCCTTTTTTTTAATGGTGTCCAGGTGCAAGCCTACATTATCAGCTCTCTGAAAAAGGAGATGCCCAGTATGTTTGGAAAGGACTCCAAGAAGAAGGAGCTGATATCCAACCTGGGAGAGATTTACCATAAGATCGAGAAAGAGCACCAGATCTCACCCGGAGACTTCCCCAACCTTGCCAAGATGCAGGTGAGATAAGGACAAGTCCAGACATACACAGCAGACAGTGATGTACTATCCAGAGTTACAGATCTGATGAAATAACAACTTTGACTCTATTTTTGGCATGTTACATAGTTACATAAGTGTTCGGTTCAGAGTAGAATAACCTTCCAACCTTTACTCTCTTCACATCTTTGCCCTTCTTTCCTGCCTTTGCCCTCCAGGATGGGCCAGGACGGCGATGAGATTTATTTTTCCTGGTTTGTCAGGAAATCCTGCTTCTTGTATGCTACTCCCATTGGTAGCCATTGAAGACTGATCTATTTCTATCCCCAATTCCTGTTTTCTCTCAACCCCCATCCCTTCAGGAGCTGCTGAATGGCCAGGACTTCTCCAAGTTTGCAGCTCTGAAGCCCAAGCTGCTGGAGGCAGTGGAGGACATGCTTGCCAACGACATTGCCCGTCTCATGGCCATGGTGCGCCAGGAAGAGGCTTCCATGCCCAGCCAGTCCGTCAAGGGTGGAGCCTTTGAGGGAACCATGAGCGGGCCCTTTGGTCATGGCTATGGAGAGGGTGCCAGTGAAGGCATCGATGAGCTGGAGTGGGTGGTGGGTCGCGACAAGCCCACATACGATGAGATCTTCTACACCCTCTCTCCCATCAACGGCAAAGTGTCTGGTGCTGCAGCGAAGAAGGAGATGCTGAAGTCCAAGCTGCCCAACACGGTGCTGGGAAAGATCTGGAAGCTGGCAGACGTGGATAAAGATGGCCTCCTCGATGACGAGGAGTTCGCCCTCGCCAATCACCTCATCAAGGTAAAGCTAGAAGGCCACGAGCTGCCGCCCACGCTGCCTGATCACCTGGTGCCCCCGTCCAAACGCGGGACAGTCACACAGGATTAGAGGAGGGGGGAGGGGGGTAGCAGCCTGGAGGTGTCAGCGCTTTGCATCATGTTTAGGACTCTCCAGACAAAAAGTCCATCCGTAAGCATGAAAAGCATCATCCTCCATCAAGCTGCGAGTCTCCAGGCTTCCTGACACACCGTGAGGAGGTATTGCTGTGATCTGTTTCACCAGAGAGAGACTGGCGGGTTTCTTGGGGGGGGGGGGGGGTAGGTACATCTTTTTGCATTTGGGATTCTTTTTCCGGTCTCTCTTAAAAATAACATGGGGAGGGGCAGGAGGGAGTTTACCACCTGATGAAAGGACATTACTGATAGATCATGAACTGATGGGTAGCCAGAGGTTGCATGATGGGGCATGGATTTGAGCATCCTGTGTAAAAGATGTCTTATAAGCATACAGTTCATATTATTATATGTTGACCCAAAGAAATATAGTTTTTTTTCCCATTTGGTGAGAGAAAGAGGAAATAAATCGAAACAACTGTTAGAATCGTTTTATCTATATTTTTGTATTTCCTGACTGTTAACTTTGACTCTTTCCAAATGCTTCCCTTTTTATTATTTTGCCAGATAAATAAAAAGGAATACTGTACCATCCAACTCATGGTGATGTGGATTTTTAGTGTCTCTTTCCAGTGATACATGATGTTAGTTTGATTTTTATCAGATGTAAAACCTTACTGGAAGTGCCACTAATTAAAATTGCAGGAAAAAAACATACTAAAATAAATTGTATTTGCACCATAAACCTGATGTGAATTATAGTTTTGTGCTTTTAATTTGTAGTAATTTGTCCTTGAGGGTCATGCCAAGGACTGTGTCACTCAGAGGTCATCCAGACACTGACTTTTATTTTGAAATGCCCTTAGTTTGACAGTTTTAATGTGGTCTACTGCCCTCTGTAGGCCAGAAAGACTCCAACCATGTGCCTCGGGATGACATATAAGGCCATTTAGCCATGAAACAAGTTGCTTGTGGCTGCATATTTTTGAGAGCAAATTGAAAACAGTGGTTAGGACAGACACCCATCACATTCTGTGGAGCACTTTAGAGGACACATGGAGACAATTTAAAAAGCTATAAATTCAGTCCAGGCTCAGGGAGACGAGCAGGAATCATAAACAGAAACACAGGATGTTTCCACATGTGAAATTAATTTCTGAGTCTGAATAGAGATGAAGCTGGCTGCTGCTTTATATTCCCCTCATGAAACTTTTAACCTGAACAAGTCTGAATCTGCTCTGAGGTCTCGGAGGTAGGAATAAGAAACTGAAATGTAAATCAGATGCACTGCAACAGCTGATAGTACATTTGAAGAAATGTTTTTCCCACGTGAGCCTTATTTTTAAGCAAGATAATACAAGGCCAAGAGTTACATCAACACATTCCCATGCTATATCTTCCACTGCGTGTCTGGTCATGTGTGTTTACATATTTCCACGTTTTCTACAGGTATCACCCTCAACTTGGAAACATCAACTGGTCCTTTGGAATTTGTGTGGCTGTCAAATTACAGTTGAGAGCACCGGTCTACTTCTCGACAGCTAGACAACTCGACAATGTTTCGTTTCAGTCTAAGAACCATGTGTTTCTCCCTCATCGCTCACTGGTATTCTGCTAACTGAGTCACTGGATTATCAGTCAGCATCAGTACGCATCATCCCCAACAGCTGTTTTTTTTTTTTTTTTTTTTTTCTACCACAGAGCAGGAGATTTTATGTGTGAAAAAGTCCAGAGGCGCTCTCTTGTGTCTTGATAAGTCATTACAGATATTATGTCTAGGTGTAGGCTTATTTTAGTGAACAGTAGCCCTGATCTGGTGCAGATCAGGGCTACTGTTCACTGTGAAGATTGTGACTCATGGTACATTGAGGGGTAAGAGCCTCGCAGATCTTTTACATTTAATTAGAATCGGCCTACCTCCATTCTTAAGCTTCCTCGTCACACTTACATAAGCTGCATACTGGACCAGGAATCACCCCAGTCACAAATCATGCTCGGACCTACGCATCTTTTACTAAAAAAAAACTGAAGGAACATGCTTTGGAAACTGAGCTGAGGTAACTGGAAAATAGTGTAAAAAGAAAGACTGAAGTTAACTTCCTTCAGAAAACTTTGAGTCCTCTGTGGTCAAAACAGATCGTTTACAGCTGGAAGAGGTTTCATGGTTCCTCTTGTTCTGGTCATGATAATACATTGACAGAAAGCTGCCAGAATGGCCACAGTGGTGTGAAGTGAGAGGCTGCATGACTGTATCTCTCCGTATTTCTGTACACTGTGTGTTTAGATAGCTGTCACCCTCCTCCACTGTATATCTCTCCTTTACATTGTTTCCTTTTTCCTGTCTTCCTCTGTTAGTACGTCACTATCTTCCCCTCATCTCTTTTCCCCTCTTCCTTCCTTTTCTTCCAGTGTTTATGGAGAGCGGCTTCTCCCTGTTTTTCTTCTTCAGTTTCTTTGTTTTTCATCTGTGTTCCCATCACTCCCTTGGCTCTTTTCTTTCACCCCCCCTCTCTCACTTTTTTTGGGTCCCATTCGTCCCTTCGATGTCTTAAAATAACCCAGTGCCACCGGCTCTCTGACACACTGACCCCTGCAGAAAGTTGACTGGATCGGGCTTATATAACACCGTCATGTGAAGGGAGCGCCACTTCAGAGGCAGGTGAGGAATGAGGCACCTGTGTGTGTGAGTACAAAATAAATGTGTAGAAGTACGCAGGGACATGAATGGATTTCAAGTGTAATACACCCACTACCTCAGCCACAACGGATCCTTATAAACTAAAAAGCCCCGAAAAGGTTATAAAACAATACTTTTGATGCTTTGACGCGACATGAAGCTGTCGAAACAGTTTGACAAAATTCTTCAACCTGTTCAAGCTCCATTCAGCGACCTCCAAACATCTGGAGTTCAAAATAAAAAGAAACACTGAAAAAAGGAACAAACTGAAGCCACTTTAAAATCATGTAAGTAGGGACAAAAGTAACGTGAGCCACAGTTTAAAGTGCCTCATGCTGTCAAATGCATGCACATCACGCAAAGTCAATAAATTAAAAGGTCGGGAATTAATTTTTTTTTTTTTTTTGGAATACTGACAGCTGGATACAGAACACATCAGAGCAGCAACAACAGCCTCAAAAGTCCCTGTATTGGTCTGCGAGAGTCCGGAGCACAACTTCACATTTTTAAGGGAGGATGAGGATGAAGAGGCAGTCAGAGAAAAGAGAGGAGGAAGGAGAAATAAGTGCTAAGAGGGAGTCTGATTACCAGCAAAACACTGACTCCGTTTCTGTAAAGTGGAGAAGATGGTGGTGGTGGTGGCGGTAGTTCCAGTAGGCTGGTTTTACCCTGATCTGGCAGTGCAGTTATGTGAAAACTGGTTTGTCTGCACTGACGCTCAAGGTTTCTGAGGTTACTGAAGGACAAATCTGAAAATGTTTGGCCTGTAGTCATAAAACAGGAAAAAAAAGCAACAGAGTCTACTGCATCTTCTTGATTGTCTCTTGTTAAAAAAAACAAAAACAAAAACAACTCAATTCTCTATATTGACTTCTGCTGTTTCTCCCAATATCTCTTCACAGAAATTGTTGTTACTTTTAGCCAATCAACTAATCAATCAGTCTAAGACAATGTCTTCATTAGTCTGGTTTTGGCTTGTTGAGGTTGCAATGCAATAAGATGAAGCATGGAGTGATTTACTGTGTTTAAAAGTCCATAAGGTTTCATGAGGTAGTCAGAGATGCAGTTTGGGGACAAAACAGTCTCAGCTTGGCTCAGTTTGTCCTTTTTTTTTCCAGTTTGGTTGTGTGGCGTCACCACCATTGGTCCGAGTTCAGTCCATTTTATCTGTTGCAGGCTCAGCGGGGCGGCCTGGCTGCTGGTCGAGGTGCTCCGAACATCTCCTGTGAGGCGTAGGTGATGTAGAGGAAGCCATCAGCGTCTCTGTAGCGGGAGTAAATCTCCCCCATGCTGGAGGACATACAGGACATGCTCTTCTCTGCTACCAGGAGGAACAGAGCCTGGGTAGAGTCCAAAGCAATCTTATTCCTGAGAGGAAGGACAAAGTGGGGAGAGAGTATGAGAGAGTGAAAGGTGTGGAGAAGCTGAGAGAGAACAATGACAAATCTGACAGCTACCCCACTGAGAAGCTGAGACCGGAGTTGTTTTATAGGAGGCAGAGCTGGGAGGAGTCGAAATGTGACACTAACAAACAAAGGCACACTCCTCGTCAAAATGTGGAGGAGGGAGGGTTGAAATCAGAGGAAAAGGGCTGGAAGTATTAGAAAGATGTGAGTAGAGACTGTTGGACAATGCTGAGACAGTGTCACAGATCATCTACCTGAGCAGGCACAGGAACTGACCCAAGGTGAGCTCGAAGGGAACCAAGAACTTTGTTTTGTCCAACAGGGGGAGAGTCTTTTCACGGGTGTAGCGTTCAACAATTACCTGGACACAAAAACACAGCTGTGAGCAGCTGATGGTGCAATGTGAAACCTCTCATTAAACGCATTCAGTTTCTACAATTTAAACCAACTCACAGGCAACTTGTTGGGGAATTTAGACCGAATGCTGCACACTTCATCTTTTCTTGTTTCTAAAGAGAAATATGTTTCCATATTTTACACTTTTAAACCAGCATCCAGACATTGCAGAGACAATTTGTTCAGAGAATTAACTGAGAATGTGACGTACCCAGGCATTTCCTCTGCTTGAAGGGCATCATCTCCATGGATTTCTCAAAAGGAGCCATGTTTGTTTGTTCCTTGGGGAGGGTGGCAGAGACCAGTGGTGATGGAGGTGTGTGCGGCTGGTTGGCGCCGGCGTGGCGGTCTTGCACCGGGCTGACGGTGAAGTCCCCTCGGGTGGAAGTAAGCAAACCCCACTGAGAAGCTGAGACCGGAGTTGTTTTATAGGAGGCAGAGCTGGGAGGAGTCGAAATGTGACACTAACAAACAAAGGCACACTCCTCGTCCTGGTGGGCAGCGTGTGGATGCAGGGGTGCATCAGTGTGTGTGTGCTCTTTCTGGTTCTCACTGGTTCAGATTAGACTCACACATACTGGTTATCTCACAGAGCGTTCTGACATCTGCTTGTGAAATTGGTGCTGCTGTCACGTACACATTCAAACAGAGGAGCTCGAACATGAAGACAGAAGTGTAATGAGGGCAGCCACCATGTGAAGAGCATAAACAACACATGACATTAATGATTCAGACAAACTGGGACTCCCAGGACTCCCAGTTTGCCTTTAAACATGGCTGATGCCTCCTTTATGATAAGATCTAATGGCTCTGAAATCGGCCAACACACACATTTAGTTAATTCCTGACCTTTGACCTCAACGTGCAATAGTCATGCTATCCATCTTTCTTACAGGTGCATTGTCTCCAAACTGTAGCAAATGGGATGTGAATGTCTTCCATGCAGTTTCTTCTTTTTTCATCTATCTGCTGTTGTTTACCGACTCCCTGTTCATGCACTTACTGAATTTAAGAAAGATGAGGTTTTGTGGCACAGACTATAAAACAGAGCCATTGTTATTGTCGTCAGTAACACACGATGCCTTTCCTAGTGACAAGTGAAACTGTTGGTGATTTGCAAGACAGCTCATCAGATGATAATGACGCTCTTCATCAGCAGGTGGAGTTTGCTCAGTGGTCTTTGAATTGTTTGTGTTCAAATTTCACTTCTTTTCTAAGCACTTTATAGAGTTGAAGCCAGATAAGAACAGTGCAAACTCCATCTGCTGGAGGAGAACGTGTGAAATCACTGAAAACTCCAAACTCCATTTTTTTTTTAAAGTACGTAATCTTTGTTTAAAAGAATTTAAAAGATCACATGACAGCTTCTGCTGTATGTTCAATCAAATAATAAAATTCAGAGTTGGTGTTTCAGCACTCCTCCTTGTTTTTTTGTCTGAAGGTACCATGCTACTGTATGTAAACCCCACCTCTCAGTTTATTAGGTACCCCCAGCTAAAATTAAAACAACCTGATGCAACAGTCCTGTAATAAATCCTACTTTCAGGTTGTATTTCAAGTTATTGAAACTATTTTAAAAACTGTTTGTGGAGCCATTGCACTGTATTGTTCAATGGCTGCCTATGCCTGTAGAGGCATAGCAGGAAACAGAAGCTGTGTTGTAGGTTAAGATCACCCTCTGCTGGTTGAAAGCTGGAACCAAAGTTCACTGCACCTGTCTGAAACACAAAGTATTTCAACACCATACATATTTTATTTTCTTCTTGCTACTTCTCCAGGAATGAGCCCTAAGCCCAGAGGTCAACCAGCACACTCAGTGTATTAACAACACTCGTTTTTAATGTGTGAGTTTGTGGTGATTTGATTAACCACAAGCTAAAATAATAAAGCTCTAAAACCTGACACAAATTCCCTGTAGAACAAAGTGATGATTTACTAATGATGACAATGTGTTTGTGCAATGTAGCAGGTAAGGACTAAAAAGTAGAACATTTTCCTCTAAAAGTAGAAATAGGAGGCAGCATAAAATACTCTAGTAGGCTACTCTAGTACAAGGAGTACTAATCAGTACTTCGCTCACTGTACGTGGTTACATTCCACCACTGACTATGGGAACACATTAGGACTGGAAGTACTTGTCCTCTGGCGTCATGTACGATGAGGTTGGACACTGGGGGGATTTTTCCGTGGGTCCATTCGAAAAACTTCACCGACCAATCTGTGTGCAGGTCTGGTGCAGTGGCTCCTCCTCTCTGCTGCCTGCTCCCACATGTAACATTATCACCCTCCGTCTGTTGCATTGTCTCATTGGGGACGCTGCGTACGGAACCCTGTACCATGGTAACTCCACCGGACCGGGAAGCTTGTAAGTGACATAAAAAAAAAAAAGAAGGGGTAATGTAAACAGGAAATGAAGTTTGGATTAATATGAGGCATGGTTCGTTGATGTTCCTTCAGGCTACCCGCGGATTCATTAATTCTAGTCTTGTGCCACTCAGCAGAGCTGCCTGAAACTGTGGGCTGCATGGCATGTTACAGATAGTAAGGATTATATTTTCCTTAATGTTGTGTTAATTTAAGCGGCTGCCATGTTGCTCTCGCTCGCCCGGAACTGTGTGGCTCTACCTGAAGCCGGACCCTAGTCCGTTCATTCCTCTCATCCACTGTAACTGAGCGGTGGTCAGCGGTGCGCCCCCGTTCCGCCTGCCGGCACCCCGACGAGGATGGCCGGCCGCCGCAGCTGTGTGAACTCGCTCTGGTCGGGCACCGAGCGCGTCCGCATCGGCGAGCGCCTCAAAGCGACGCTAGCCGGGGTGCTTGAGCTGGAGCTGCTCAGGTGCAAACACCTGGAGATGGTGGACGGCGCTCTGGAGGACCGAGCCTCCGCTGCCGCCAACGCCGAAGAGCCACGGGCGGAGGAGGGGAGCGGAACCCCGGAGAGCGCCGCCTCGGACGCCGAGCATGGTTCTGCGACATGCCGCAGGCAACAGGTCAGTCAGTGCGTCTGTCAGCTCATAGCCCGGATCTCTACATGACGAGATTATTAAATATGGATGCAGGGATGATGGTGATCTGCCAACAAACCAGTCCCTCTGCGGCTCAGTAGACAGATTTTTATCGCTGCCTGGCGGCGCATGGCTGTGCCGAGAGCTGAATACCCAATTGATTGAGATGGTGCCAGAGAGCATCCAAGCATGCAGCCCGATCATTATACACAGCGGCAGTGTGTGACCGTCACATGGAGCAAATGTCACTGAGGTCAGGGTACGAGGACCAGCTCCTGTCTGGCTGGCCCTGTGCCCTGCCTCAAGGTTATGTAGGAGGATGTGGTGGGATACAGGCGCTAACATCATGTGTAGGTATTAATACACAAGCCAGCAACCAGACACTGCTGCATTGTTTGGCTGTGGCCAGTGAGCTCATCAGCTGTAAAGGTCACTTTGGCACTCAGATCGCTGTGATTACAATATGAGAGGAGACTCCATCACTGTCTCTGTTTGGTCCTGAGCTAAAAGTGCAGTTCTTATCTTTTTATTGTGAAAATCGTGAATGCTCCAGTGGAGTGTGACCTACTCAGAGAGGGTTAGGATGCGTGATCTCAGACTTCATCCTCAAACACACCCACACAGCAAAAGAAAGACAACCGTTTCCTAACTGTGTCCTGAAATGGATATGCAAGTCTTTTTTGTGATGAGAATGTGGGGAATGTGGGTTGACATGTAAAACAGGAGGCCAGGATGGGAACAGGTCCCATCCTGAGGCCTGGATACTGAGGCTATAGGTGGTCTGGTCCATTATGCGTGAACATGAACTAAAACTGAACCTGTGAAGTCAGCAAGATGTATAATCTGTTGAGAATTAGCAGGTGAATGTGACTTTCTCCTGAAGAGAACAGCAGGATTCTATTGTGAAAAATGGGAGAAATATAATTAAGGCTAAAATGGACATTGGCAAGAAAATCCTGAAAGGTGATCACGAGTACTAGTGCTGATTTGATTAATTAAACAAATTAATTAGCAACTATTCTGATAATCAGTCAGCCTTTAAGTGATTTTCTTCAAAAACAAATGCCAAATATTCTCTAGTTCCAACTTCTTACTAAGATTTGTGGCTTTTCTTTGTCTTCTGTGTTTGTAAACAAATATCTTTAGATTTTGTGTTGTCTCATAGAACAAGACGTCTGAAGATTTCACCTTGGGCTTTTGATAACTGTATCAGTTTCCTGACATTTTGCTATACAAACAGTTATTTATTAGTTGGAACCCTAGGAAATACCACAGCCTCATCATGGGGCATCAATAATAACAATAATAAAAATAATTTCACCTTTTCCACAACCAACAAGAAATTGAACCTCTTTTCACTGCTGAAATTGCTCTTAAAGACTAAAACTTTACCCAAAATAACTTGACACAGTAATGTACAATCCCATATGTGCAGGAATTAACTTTTTTTTTTTTTTTTTATGGGCCACAACTTCAAGGGGATTTACTGCACTGCACACACTGTAGAGTGCAGTGATGTGCGTGTTATTTTCTACATCATCAGTGTCTCATGGATTATCTCTGGATCATTTCCAGATTTGATAAACCGGTGGTTTGTTGTGTTCAGGGTCTGCTGCTGTTGGGAGATTTTCAACACAGGTGCTACAGTAAATGGGTCACTGTGTTGGCCACATTAATAACATTTCATTGTCATCCATATAAAGTATCAGATACTTTGTCGCAGTCACTTCGCACATAGTGTTATTACACTGCGAATATGTGTGCTTGATACCAATGAGTGGTATGAGTCAGCAACCTGCAGCACATTAATACATGTTCTGTTTAAACCAGGACACAGCTGAAGCCACCTTTTTCAGAATGGTATATTTGTTTGACAAAAAAAATAATATGAAATCGTATCCCTCATAGGCTGCACCACTGAGAGGAAGACAACCTGAAATTTGAATTAAAAAATAAATCTGTTTTTATCAGTGCAGGGACAGAAATTGCATTCCCATCTGAGCAAGGGCATCTGCATGGAAGTGCGGCTCATAATGTGCTGCCTTCCTCACCGCCCACCTACCAACATCTCCTCTGTAGTTCCCCCCGTGGTGCTGAGGTCTCCTGTGGAGAGGCCGACCAGCATTGCTCATTCTCACCTCTGAAGGGAGCTGCCAGTGTAGCAGAGCAGGCTGGCATTCTGCCCTCTGCCCGGGCCGGCATCCGCCAACACGCACACACACATGTGCACACACACACACATAAACTTGCATACATGGAGACAAATTGTTGTTCCTGTTGTTGCAAAAGTGACCATATCATTTGAATACTGCTGCAGCTGGAGAGAGAGGAGAAGAGAAGAGAAAGTAGACGGATACCTGCTGTTTTATTTACTACTATTAAGGTGAAAAGGTTTAGTGGAGAAGTAAAGGTTTCATCCACAAAGGCGTTATATCATTTTACCTGAAATTCATTACTCGCTTCTTTGCAAACACAGGTTGTTCTGCTTTCAAAAATATAACTATTTTGTAAGCTGAGGATTAGGTGACTCATCACATAATGTGCTCTACTTTAATACCAGCTTTTTATATATTTTTTTGGAATTAAACTCTTGAAATGTGATTCATCTTTTCTCTCTCTAAAAGCAGAGAGAGAGAGAGAGGGAGAGAAAGGAAGGGCAGAAGCTATCACTGTGCATTTGGTAGGTCGGGATTATGGCTGTATGGTGTCATCTGTGATGGAAAAATGCAATTTAGAACGACTCTTTATCTTTGCCACCATGTGATGAGTTCATGCATGCAGGTTTAAAAAAAAAAAAAACAACAACACCTGTTTAAAAAAAAACCAAAACGATGCTTCTTCAATATCATTAGTGGAAAGAAAACACATTTCATTTGCATGGGTATGTTTTAATATCATAAATGACTTAGATTTGTGCACGAAGTCTGTTTTTGGAAACAGAACAAGCTTTGATTTTCGAATTAAGCATTCTGCGTATATTGTATGAAGTAGTTCTCAGTGTTGTACCATGTTCACACTTTTCTTCTTGCCTTCAGCGTTCGTGTCAAGGCCAAGTTTGTGAAATCGTCATTGTTGCCATTCAGGGTTGAAAAATAAGCTTCTCCTCGCTGAAAAAAGCCACAGAGGGCAGGAGTTTGAGAAGTAGAACAGCTTCCCATAATTTGCATATACAGTAGAGCTGCAACAATCAGTCTTTTCAAATGTGAAAAATTAGTTGCCTTTTCTTGTCTTAACGTGCTGGATAACTGAATATGTTTAGGGTATGCGTCTCTGCTCCATCTGCAGGGCTGTGTGCGCTCTCACTGAAGGCAGCCTGTCTTGAAATTAGGTTTACTACTGGAAAGCATCATCTTACACAGAGAGCCATTACCCTGCCTTTTGGAGTGAGACAGCTTTTTGTCTCTGGTTCTAGCCTGGGGATCTGTCTCAACTCACCGCGGGGGGAAAAAAAAAAGAAAAATAAAAAAGTCTGCAACATTGATGCAACTCAAAAGATCCACCTTAATATGTCAGCAAAGCTGGAGCGCGTCACTCCACTTGGTGGTGAAGATGAAGATGCACAGCGTGGGCTGTCTTTAAATTTCAATAGCACAGTAATAATGCACGGAACAATAAATACTGCGCCCTGTTGAACGAGCAAGTGCTTCTCACCAAACACCGGCTCCATCCTACACTGTTTGACCAAATTATTCTGCCTCAACATGGCAACCGCTGCAATTTGTCTCGCTGTAATGACATAATGCTCTTAATAGGAGGAGGTGTGTTGCTTGCTTGTGCAGCTGCAATCAATGTTGCACTATTATCCAATCGACCCATACATTTTCCACATGTTGCTAAAGAGGGGCTGTGCTGCTCCCTCACATGAAGGAATATCATGTTACACAGCTCTGGGCTGACCCCCACCCACATGTCTGTCAACTGCCTATGATTTGATCATGGACTGGTCTCTGTGTAACATTATATCCTGTAAAGTGCAATGCATTTTGCTGTTGAGGGATAATATAGAGAAGTAGAAGTTTGTGTAAGGAAAGAGCACTGAAAGATGTTTTTGCAGTGATTTGTGCATTCTGGGGACCTTTTAAAGGGTTAATTCATATCTTTAAATTCACATGATTAAAGAAGGGAAGGGAAAAACTAAAGTTGAAGCCCGTACAAGTGCAGATTGATAAGCATATGGGCTTTTATGTTTGTAGGAAGAGAATGCAAGAGGTGGGATTCTGCAACAGAACAGACGAGAGAACACACAAGCGAGCGAAAGTCACAACAAGACTGGGTTTGTGTGTGTTCAGGCTGAGGATGAGTTAAATATTTCGCCAGGCCTGTTGTGCTGTTGTGGTTCTGTGTGGGAGGAGAAGCGAGTGAGAGTTAGAGAGTGAGCAGCTGTAGCTATGGTGAGTAGGGGGCGGCTGGCTCGAAGGATATTACAGAAGTGGTGGGGGGGGGGGATTATTTGTCATGGGCAGTGTGGGGGAGGTGGGGGTCCTTCAAGATGCCCTTCTCTCTCACCCGGCAACCACTCACCCGTCCCTCCCTCCCTTCTCCTGCCCACCCCACCCTCCCCTCCTTGCCTTCACCGCCTTCACTCAATCAGTGACTCACACTCTTATTTCTCAGTCTCTGTCTCTTTTTTTGTCCCTCTCGCATGTTTTGGTCACCCACTCAGCCACTTCTCACTTTAGATTCACAGAGGAAAAAAAGAAAAAGAAACGGGGGACAGGAGTGAGTCAAAGCTCCCTAATCTCTCAGAGCTGAGATAAGCCTAAGACAGGTCAAAGTCTGAAACTCTTTCTCCCACTTCTTTTCCTTCCTCCCCTCTTTCCTCCTCAGTTCAACCCCTCCCCTCCCCTTCCCTTCTGCTGCTCTGGCTGCTCTTTGTTACGTCATCTGTCCTTCCACATTATCTTCTGAATCCCCCCACCCTGTCCTCTGCTGTCTCCCCAGCAGTGAGTCACTACCTGTATTGTTTCCTCAGTAACAAGAGGATTGATCAGTGCCACTCACAGTGTTTCTGTTGTCTGGGCTCGATCAGTCTAATGCAGGGGCTCTTGGCTGCTGTCCTGGGTAGGGGGGGTTGTTGGTGGTGGTGGTGGTGGGTTAGGGGATTTGGAGGATAATTGGATGAGGGGGGTTACTCTACCAAGCCTTTACTAATCTGGGAAACTGAGGCACTTTGCTAACCTGATGGGGTGATTGTTATTCCTGTTATTGTGTGTGGAGCCTCAGTCCTGACGGTTCCGGTAAGCGTGGTGTGACGTCATCCTGTGTGTGCGTGTGTGTGTGTGTGTGTGTGTGGTAAATGATATCACGGACACACGGGTCCTTTCACACGGGTCTAATTGTGTCTCTGCAGTTCCGAGGAGTTGTGTGCTTAAAGTTGTGACCTTATTGTGAATGGTGGAAAGAAATCACGTACCTCTACTCAAGTACTGCACTTTGGTACAGTTTTATTAGTTACTTTTCAGATTGAGATTTTACATTAAAAAACATATGTCAGTAACAGCACAAGTCATTTATTTTTGAACTTTTTAGTACATTTAATAGTTCATAATACTTGAGAATGGGTTTTGAATTAAGGACTTACAATGGAGTATTTTTATATTGTTGTATTGGAGCTTTTTGTAAGTAAAAGATCTGAGTACTTCTTCCACAGTTATTTATACATAATTCTTTTTTTTTTTTACCATTTACTGACTTTTAGTGGAATCATATGAACTGATTTTATCATGTTATTGATCTACAAATTACTGCAACTTAATGAACGATTATAAGCAAGATGTACTCAAAAAGTAATAAAACAAGTTCTAAAAGTTTCATTTCTGCATGTGAAGAGTTTGGTCTCGTGTAATCTGGAAAAATGGAGCATGGTTGATTGTTTTGAACATTTTAAGTATTTTATATGTGCTCAAAGTTAAGGTTGATCTACCATCAAGTTTGGCAAAAACAAATTCTCAGCAGAATGTAAACGTACTTGGTATTTCTGAGCTTTCAGCATCATCCTGTGGACTTCCTCTGTGGATTGAGACAGTTTACTTTGCTATCAAGTGACTCAAGTATGGAATTTCAGTAATGTGATAGCAGGTGGCTATACAAAGATGTCCTCCAAGTCAAATATTTTCATGGCTTTTATATATGATTTTGCACACATATTCTGCCACACTACTGTGATTGTGATTTCAAACGCAATGGCCAGCCATGCATCCATAGATATTCAGCCCAATACCTGATCGCTAAAATGAGATTAAATCAGAGTGGTTGAAAAGCACTGTTTTAAGTGTGATCATTCATACTGAACTAAAGGAACCATCTTCCACAGTGGTGAAATTTCATTTTTAGCAAAGAAGCCCTGTAATGTGATGTGTGTCACAGTGAGTAAATCCTGCCATTAAGCCCACTGGGTGATAATAGCCATGCTAAATTAGACTAAATATCATCTAGGTAATTATGCCTCTGTAATCTTTTGTAACAGCTCAAATATTGTCTGTTTTTGTGTTTGTAAACACTGCATGACTGTAAATACACAATTTTTTTTTAAAGGTTTTTAAGGTTTGTTTTTTTTTCAAATAGGTTGTATGCACATATAGTCAATCAGTATTCAGTATAATCAGCAGTATTTAGATATATTTGTCAAAGATATTGTAATATTAGATTTCTTTTTTCAGTGTTTCCCAGCTATAACTTATCACGTTTTATTTTATTTTATTTTATTTTATTTTATTTTTAGGCATCATCTCCTTCAGATACAATGGTGTTGCCCTGTCAGAGCAGCCCAGAGGAGTGTGGCAGTAATTCCGGGGATGGGACTGTCCACTCCTCATCTGTAAGGGGAAGTAATTCACGCTGGTCCACTCTGTCCTGGGACACTCCCTCTGACCTGCTGTCTCCCCCAACGCCAGACCCCAGTGGTATGGTCCATCTGGACAGCGACTCCAGACCTAGTTCAGGTAAAAAATGTTTGTTCGGTGGTTGAAGTGGTGGACAGTGTGGGATGTTTGTCACCTTCTGTTAAAACTGGGCCTCACCTTGTGTAAGAGAAATCCCATTAAACATTAACCGTACTCTTTTTACTTTTGTTTACTTGCACTCTTTGTGACTTGGCACTGAATCATTCAGTTTCTTTCTTGCTGCCAACTTTTCAGCCTTTCTTGCCAAACTCTTATCCAGCCTCATTGTAACTCTGGTCTCTGTGTGTCTCTACACCCAGCTCAGACAGCTCTGCTTCTGCTGTGCACTCATACACACCTTCTTTCTTTGACTATACTTTCTTATAGAGGCTACCTGAAAACTTTGTAAGTCAACTCAAACCTGAAGGTTGAGACCTGTTCTTCTTACAAATCTGAATTTTGACGCAGAGTTTTGTGATATGTCCTGAAACTACCTACATGTTACTTGTTAAACAGTGGATCCAGTACTGTGACGTCTTTCTCCTGGAATTTATGTTAATGAAGTTTGAGTTTCTGTAGGTGATGTCTTGTCTTTGTTTAGCTAGTTTTTATTGACCTCAGTAACTACCCATTTCTCTTTATATATGTCCAAAATAAACACTGTTGGTGCTGAAAACATTCCTCCGGAAAGACCTTCCAGACAAAGAGTATATAGAACAGAAAATGTAAAATCTGCAATAACAAACGGCAATTCAAAAAAGCAACACTGATGACATACATGGAACTGTTTTTTTTTTTTTTTTTTTTTTTTTTACAATTTCTTAAAATTAAATTTAACATAAGCAGTAACATTTAAAGATACATTGTGAACAGTCCACAAAAGAAGAAAAACAAGTCAATGACAAAAAACAGCAGTCACTCGAGCAGTAGAGTTTTATTAATAATATAACAGAGGGGATTAATCATAATAATTCAAATGAAATAACAGGTATAACAGGTATAACAGTATAATAACCAGCGAGTTTCAGGACTGTAGGCGGCATCCTTAACTTCTACAAGCATTACAGAAAAATTGTGGGATGTTGTCGCTTAATAAAGAACTTAATTTCCTTTCTCTGGTCAAGGTTTCTATTCAGTGAGCGGAAGCTCTCTGTCAGACTCTTGCTACTCGGTGTCCAGTGATCCTGCTCAGGGAGGACCAGCGCCACCCGCCAGACCTCTGAAGCTGTGGGAGCAGGTTCATTTGTCTACTGACAACACTGACATCCTGTGGTCAGAAGGTGCAGTGCAGCAGCAGCAACACCAGCAGGAGCAGCCTGGACTGCAGGACAGCCAAGAAGATGCTGACCCAACAGAAGGGACCCAAGTTTCAGGTGAGCTGGTGCAGATAATGAAACCATGTCTTGTGAAGCAAACATGATTTTTCAGTAGATGGCTGAAGATAGTTCAGCAAGGACAACTGAAAACAGAATTCTGGCTATAAACACCAGTGGAGGTCTGATGTCGGGGAACAGTTGTAAGGGAATGATATTCTAAAATTAAAAAAAAAAGTTAAATGTGATATTCTTCTTCTCTTACAGTACAAAGTGACCTTGAAGCGACTGGTCTGAGCTTTCTGTCTGACCTCTGCTCAGGACTTGGTGATTCCTTGATTGTTTCCCTGCTCCCACTTCTCGACCCCACCTCCTCTTCCTTAACCCCCTCCCTCCATCCAAAACCCCAGCTGGACCCTCGCTACTGTACCGATCTGGTGTCCCGTCGGACCAAAGAGGTTTACCCCTACCCCAGCCCGCTGCATGCTGTCGCCCTCCAGAGCCCCCTATTCACCTCCCAGAACCAAGAGCAATCAACCTCTCTGAGTGCTGAAGGACCCCAACATGATGAACCACTAGAGTCCAGCACTGATCCAGCTCTGCCTCTCCAGCCTCCACAGCCACCCACTCTGGCCTCCTTCACCCAGCTGGAGCAGTACATCTCTCGCCTGGCTCGTCAGTACCACAGTCGGGTAACCTCCTCCACCTCTGATCTCACTTCAGCTGTCACTCCTGGTCTAATCATACACAGAGGCCTTTGCACCCCTGGCAAAAGTCATGGTTCCACCCAGTCTCTTTCTGCCTTTGAGAGCCGCAGCACACCCTCCACTATGCCAGGGGGCAGCATCACTCCCTGTAAATCACTGCTGGGAAACTCAGCCAGAGTCAGTCTCAGCACTACTGGGAAAAAGGCCACTAGGAACTCAATCAACCTGGGTAACCTTCCTTCAGCTACTGGAGAGGACTTGAACATAAACCTGCATCTCAACCTTAACTTGAACCTGGCGCCTGGTTTAAATTCCAGCCAGGGACTTGTGGACAATCCTAAAAATGGCAGTTGTGGAGCTTTGAGGGGTGACTTTACTACAGCTCCCACTGCCTCCTCTTCATCTCTCTCCTCGGCCACACCCACCCCAGCACTTAGAGCTCGCCCTCGCATTTCAACTTGTCCGAGCAGCCTGAGCCACCGCAGTTCCCTGGAGGTCACTTCAGGCTCTGGACCCAGTTCTGGATTTGGGTCATCAGCTTTCTGTCGCTCATTAGACTGGAGCACTGGTGCTCCGTCTGAGGCTGGAACATCTGTGTTTGGTATAAGTGCTGGATCAGCTCCAGGGTCTCAGCGTAGTAGCTTGATTCAAGAGTCTAGCTCCAGTCCCAAGTTAAGCGAAGATTCCCCCATGGTGGGAGAGATCTCCCGCCTCTCCGGCCTGTCCAGGGCTGTTGTGGTTGGACTGATGGAACAGGGTGTGGAGCTGGATATTGACTGCTTCCAAACAGATACCGCAGGTGAAGTGAGGGGTCACAGTAAAACTCACCTGAAAGCCCAGACAGATCAGTCACATGACTATACTAGACTGACAGACCTGAATCCCCAGAGACCAATACAGCTCTCGCTCAGTGTTACCCATTCTCCCCAGTCTCAATCATCCAGTCTCACCCCTCCTCTGTCACACTCCAGCAGCCCCATACATCCTTATCAGTCCATCCATATTCCCCCTCCCCACTACTCTTCACACTGCCACTACCAGCAAATCCCTTCCCCATCCGACCTTCCTTCTTCCACAGCCTCCTCCCCTGCCTCCCGCCCCACTCCCAGGGGTCGCTCCCCTCCACGACCTCTCCAGCCGTCCCCCCTGGGTGCCACGCCTCTCTCAGTTTTCCGTCGGGATGCTCCCTTCCAGTGCTCCCTGCCCCACACCAATACCAGGACCTCTCCTATGGAGCATGGCTGCATCCAACCAAGAGGTGGATCACTTCGGCAGAGTGGTGGAGGAAGTGGAAGTAGTGGAGGGTGGAAGAGGACAGAGGGGGAAGGGCTTTACAAAGGAAAGCACACCTCCCATAAGTTGATCAGGGCAGCCACAGTGAGCAGCTATGCCAAGAGAGAGGACTACAGCTCTGTTTGGGGTGAGGGGGAGCAAAAGGAGAGAACAGCAGCTCAGACACCAAGAAAGACCTCCAACAAATTGTGGAGGGGCTTTGAGGGACGCCTCTGGGCCAAAGAGTCAGAGAGCGAAAGGGAGGAGATGGACAGAGCTGAGTATGGCTATGGATGGAGGAGGAACAGCGTTGGAAGCTGGAGGAGGGAGCACCGCAGGATGAAGGCTTCATCCAGCGGTAATGACAAGAAGCCAAAAGTAGATAACTCCCCCATCTTTTCACAGAAGAGGGGGAAGGAAGATGGGGAGAGACGGAGCTCCAGCCTCCGGCTTTCCAGAAGGGCTTTGTTCAGGAGCGAGTCCCAGGGTTTGCTGGTGCCTCGTAATCACAGTGAGGAGCCCACAAAGCGGGCACACTGGGTCTCCTCATTAGACGTGGGGCAAGGGGGCATGGGCATCCACAGAGACAAAGGGGTCAGACTGCTGAGAGCAAAGGAAGAGGACAAACGCCTGTCCTCTACCGCCAGTCTCTTTAACCTTTCTCGCTCTCAGAGTCTGGAGGGCAGCTGCCACTCCATTTCCCCTCTCTCCTCTCCTTCTTTTTCTCCATCCCCTCCTCCTCGGATGCCCCTCCAGCGCTCTCGATCACTGAGGGACTTGGGGAGGAGAGTGTTTGGCTCCATGAGGTCACTGAGTCTCAAACGGAAGCCATCTAAGAAGTGACATTTGTACAATAACTGATCATCACAGTAGATGATTCTGGTTGGTATTATATTTCATGTAAAAGGAAGTGCCATCATTTTTAATTTTCAGTCTTCAAAGATTTATAATTGATAAGACAGATATACTGGTTCAATATTACTGGTTGTAGTAGGATATCTGCCGGTCCTTTCATCCACCACCATCACGATGGAAGTTCCTCTCAGGCACATAAACATCTGTAAAACCTGCCATTAATTTTGTTCTTGGCTCACAATATTCATTCCAGTGAGGTTTTTGTAAATTTTTACTGACATAGCCACTTTTTATAGCCTCCCAAAAAAACTACAAAATGTCAAATTTCTCCAAACCCGTTCTACGGCATAATCGGAGCGCTTTGTTGTCAAACGATTGCACTGTCCCTCCCAAAGACTTTATTCTCTGACAGTGTGTTGGTGTAAATTGACAGAGAAATTTCAGTGAGGAAAACACAGGTGACGACATCATGTAGGGGTGAAGAATCCCTTTTTAAATGCAAGAAAGAACTACAAACCTTTTAAAAAGTTCATTAGTATAGGTTTCAGTGGAGTTCTTCAGTATGAATGCTGTTCAAAAAGGATTTGACAACAGGAACACTATTCTGGGATCTTTTTGTGGCTTAAACATAGCCTAATTTAATAATAATATTCAGTAAGAACTCAAAATATTGGCTATAAGCAGCTACATTACATACTGGTTAAATCCAGTATCATGTGACCATGAGTATGAATGTGTATGTGCACACTACCTTTTTGCATGCTGCTCTGTGATTTGTTCAGTGATTATAGCTATTGTGAGAATGTGATATTCCTCTTTGTTATGGGCAGTGTTGCCCCGGAACAATCATATTGGCCAGATAATGACCAAAACCAAGCAAATACTCTTTAACTTGATATTGTGCTCAGGATTTTCAAATGAATATTGAGTGATTAAAATATTGATGAGTTATTTGAGACAAAATGTGGCTTCTCATGGCTTATGATTAATAAAGGAAGCTGATAAATAAGACTTGTACTGTGCTATAGCAACATTATATAATGTTTGTTAAAAAGACGTGAGCTTGGAGGTAATTTATGAAAAAATATTTTACTTGAAAATTCACAAAATCAACATTCACAGCACTGACGAGACAACTGAAATCACGGAGCCATTATCAGAACGTTGAGTAGTGCAGGAAGAGTCTCAATTTTTTTTGTGAAATATCCAAACTCTTGCTCTTTTGAGCTAAAAAAAAAACCAGCTCTGTTTCCATGTTGCTAGGAAACTAATGTTCCTGTCCTCTCTTTTCTATTTTCAGCAGCGACATCTTTACTTTCCTACTAACAGCGTTCCAGTACTCTGCATAATGTGCAATTCTTACTTTCCTAAGCTCACTTCATAAGCGTCTAAAGGAGACACTGAAACATTAGTGATTCAGGATGTGTGATCATTCTTCATTTGGTTTGTGATCTGTTGAACGCAGTCTCTCTTGGGTTGAGGCTTTATTTGGCAGGGTGAACTCCCTCTCCAGCTCTGTTCATTTGGTTAAATCCCTTCTTCGGAGCTGCTCTTCAAGCTGGAAGAAAACATGCCTCGATACATGGCCTTCTCTTTTTGTAACTCCCGGTTCAGTTTCTCCTCAGCCCTCAGAAGGTGCTTCCTCACATTAGCATCTGTGACAGAAAAATGAAGTTTTGTTTTGGTAAGTATGTTGGAGAAGGCTTGGAGAGAATTATGCAAGCAGTGTTACATGTATGGATTTGATTCATCCAGAAATTATTTCATGAAGCCAAATGTCTTTGAAAGACAAGTCCCACAACTGGTCTTGCAAAAATGAACAGAAAATTATTGAACCAACTGTGATAAATCGGTCCATGAAATAAAAATACAGACTGCAATCTGGTCTTTGTCAGCACTGAATCTGCAGAGCGTCAGATATTTCTGAAAGACCTTCAATACAGGCATTTCAAGTTGCATCTCGTTTGATTAACTGGTGACAAGTTCATTAGTGAGCTTTAGAGCTGATACGCAGATCTTGTTACTTTGGACAGAGCCAGGGTAGCCGCTTTCCCAGTTTTCTGTCTTTATGCTAAGATAACTGGCTGTGGCATCATATTTAAGTGACACTTAGGAGAGTGATATTGATCTTCTCATCTAAGTATATTTCCCCAAATGTCAAACCAAAGACATCATGCTCCATTAGCTGGTGGGTCAAATTTCAAAAATAAAAGCATCTTGACAATTTTTTCCCCTCCTAGGCTGATTTATGATTGTAAGTGTTATCAATTATGAAACAGAATCAGGAAATACAGTTATATCTAATTAATGACTATTCATATAGACAATGACTCAAACCTGCTGTGGATGATCGTGATGTGCAGACTCTTTTCTTACCATTAGGCTGCTCTCTGCAGGCCTGGATGAGGTACTGTTTGGCAGTCTGTGCATCTCCCATCTCCAGAGTCGCTACTCCTGCCCTGTACAGTGCCTTCACATCGCCTGGTCGCCACTGCAACACCCGCAGGCTGTACTCCCGCACACGAGAATAGTCAACACTCTGTCTCTGCAGCAAACAGGCTGAAAGAGATAGATAAGTACGTATATACTATAAGATACTACAGCTGTATTCAGCTGCTGATACCCATTATAAGGAAATCAGTGAAAAATCTGCCATATGAAGGAGAGAACGAAGCTCCCTCTGAAGCTGCTGGGATTTTGAAATGATTATGCAAATGACTCCAAATAAAACTAGTAACTACAGGAAACTACTGAACTGATCCCCTGAACAGTTTTTGAAGAGTTACTACTTGTGTACTTTTTAACATGAGATGTACTTAAGTCAATGAACAGTACTTCTACTTGATCACTTGGAATGGTTGTGATGTTTTGTCTACCAGCTAAGTTGTTGTAGCAGTCCACTTGTGTGTTTCTCAGTAAAGCCTCCTGTTCAGGTGTGAGAGCAGGCGACTCAGGTCCAAATCCTTTCACTGGCGCCATCACATCAGAGTCGAGGCCTCGGAGGACCAGCAGAGCACGGTGATAACGGCCAATGGCTGAGCGAATATTCTTCTCCCGGTAGAAAGCATTTCCCTCTGTTTTCATTTGGGCTGCTTCCTCTAGCAAAGACCAAACTGGCTTCGCAGAAGTCTGTCGGCGTCCAGAAACGCTTGGTTCTGCTGCTGCCGCCCCCTGCACATCTGGACTCTCCTCCCCTCCTCCAGCCTCCATTTCTGCAGTGGAGCTCATTAACTGATAAAAAGGTAAAGGTAAGAAGGTAAGATTATTGTCTGACTACTGGGGGCTATTGGTAGTATCAGTACTACCAGGATCAATGAGAGAAATTAACACTGAGATTCACTGATATTACACTTTTATATATCAGCACCTACCTTCACCACACTTTGAGGGAAACGTAAAGTTAAATTTTTATTTATTTATTTATTTTAATTACCAAACGTCACCCATTAGCTACATTTTAAGACTTTAACAAATGTTCTGTACAGCAGACCGTTGACGGTTTGTAGCTACAGCTAACCGAGCTAACACTGTTACCATGGTATCTTCGCCTCCTCACACACACACAGGCTAACTTCCGTTCAGTTCAATTTAGGGTGTCTACACATTTTAACGGTTTGTTACACGAAAATGCCATGGATAAAATGTTATGCATCATCTCACCTGACAAACTACTGGGAAGACAGTCCACCGACAGCTAGCTATGACTTCCCCCTGTTATCAGCCATTCTGCTGCTGTTGGTCGCTTCCTTGTTTTCTTAAACAGTGGTAAAAACTTCGACTCCACGCAGCGTTACTGCCCCAACGAGACCAAACAGGGAATTACCAGTAACTTTTCATTAACACAAAAATAAGTATTACATTTATGATACCCTCTGTGTTTTAGGAAAAGACCAAAAAATGTTATTAAATTATCGGCAAGTCATTTTTCATCGAAATTTCTGGGTGAGGTGCACTATAAACAAACTTTAAGTTAATGAGAAATGTGTTTTGGTTGTTGCTTCACTTGGTAGTTTGACACTTGAAAGCTGTTTTCACATTGATATAATAGGGAAGGTTTCTCCGTGCTCACCTTTAATCTGAGTATGACTAGTACCTTTGAACATAATTTGTGACAACACAACTACTTTGAAGGCCAGTCCTTGTCCAGCCGATGAGACTTATACAAGTGTGATGTGGAAATTTGAAATGTCCAGTGCACTTTAATTGAGAATGAACTTTTCAGAAACGAAGGACACGTCTTGCACTCATTAGTTTAATATCCAAAATGAAAAGTATTTTCATGGATGGGGAAGTACTAGATGTAATTTTAAGAATTTCCAACAATGCGAAACCATTCAGACCATTTCAGTTTCACTCATTTATAGACAGTTTGACATTTTCATTTATTTCCTTCCCAGTTTATGTGGGTTTTTTTGATAGATTGATAATTTAACATTAAATGACATCATTATTGTGTCCCCTTAACAAAAGTCAACAGGCTTTCTTAATCAACACCCTTAATCAATTTGAATTTGAAAAAAAAAAAAAAACCCAAAACAAAACACTAATGTAATGACTACAAATTCACTAACACATGCACTTGTTGCAAGTGATGAATTTATACACCATCCTGTGGCAAAGATTATGATTTCACCAAGATTAAGTATTGGGTATAAAAATAGAATCACGATTACATAGCTCCATACAAAAATGTTTGCACTCCTTTAAATCATTTCTCTTTCAGTCCTGCTGATTTGTAGTCAACATTAATTCAGTCTCACTTTGAACATCACGTTTGTCCTCATCTGGTTTGGTAGTGCCATTGCTCATTAACATTAGTTTTGGTGGCAGTTTGTGGATTTTCACTTTGAATATATCCCATCTTTCAGAAATGAGTCCTTTGTTGAAGACCACTGAAGCCAGGTAGGAGAATAACAAAGTGGCAAAGATGGTGGACAACATGCAGATAGTCATAACAGGAGCACACTGGACATACACGCCGTCCTCAAGAGTGCAACCTGGGAAGTGGAGAACAACTGGCAACCCAATGGAAGGCTCACCGCTCAGCACTCTCAACAACACCCCAACTAGTAAGCCCATGATGGAGCCGTAGCCATTGGAGATGTTCAAGTACAGGACACAGACGAGTTGAGGGAACATGATAGCGTAAGTTATGCCTGAGCCCAGGATCCAGAAAACCATGATGCTGTTGTGTAGGAAGGTGAGCGATGTGCCAGCCAAGCCCACCAGCACCACAGTGACACGGATCACCCACAGAAGCTCCTTATCTGATGCCTGCAGGAGAAAAAAATGACAGCTAGAAGCTGAAACAGAAAAAGAAATAACCACAAGTCTAATCTTCCTCTCAGGTCTCCTCTTACCTTGGTTCTCAGGATGTTCTTATAGATGTTGGATGTGAAGATGGAAGCAGCTGACAATAAAGCTGAGTCTGTTGATGACATCACGGCAGCAGCTATAGCTCCAATACCAATAATGGAAATGTAGTTTGGAGTGAGGTGCTGCAGAGCAATGGGCAGAACCTGACCGGCCTCTCCTCGCTCATATGGGGACTGGGGACCATATGAGGTCATGTTCCAGTCTGACATAAAAAAAAAAAAAATCAGACATATCAAAAAAATGAACTTAATTTTTTTTCACACTACTATACAACTCAACTGCCGTACCTGTTGATGCCGCGACTGCTCCAATCAACACAGAAGGGATTCCAAGTATGAAGATAAGGGGAGCTGCAATGAAGCAGGTGATCCGGGCTGTGGCTGATGAGGAAGCTGACAGCGTCCTCTGGTGGAAGTCCTGATACCCCAAGTTACCTAAAGCCTTAGAAAAACAAACAAAATTTCTATATTTACTCGCCATCACTCTGTAGATCAGGGACCATGATGGTCCTGTGTAATTCTGACCATTTTTAGTTTTTCATTTTAATGGATGTGAAGAAATGGTGAATGTTTTTGGTACAGCACGGAAGAAAACCACTCAGTGTCAGCAGAATGACGCATTTGCCAACATAATATACCGCACAATAAACAACAACAAATAACTGCATGTCAAATAAGCAGAACAAATACCAGCTTTACTATATACTCACATTGCAAATATAAAGAAATATGGAGATTGATTGAAGGAAGAACGTCCAAACTATCTTTTAAAATCCAAAAGTCAAGAGCTAGGTGGGCAAGAAAACTCTGCCATGTTCTTAGACAACCCGGATTTACCATGAACAATACCTACAGTAGCTTTGGGACACGTACAGTGCCTTAGATTAAGCACAATATGACAAAAGGTACTATACCATTTCACCTACTGGGTGCTGGTAAATTTTTGAAAAATGGCCATTGTCTCAAACCCCTATTTTACCAGGATGCTCAGGGGTTTTCTTATGCATCCTCTGATGAACCATTTTCCTAGCAGAGATTTTGACTTTTTTTAGTTTTATTCAAGCCATGTCAGTATGACAATGAGCCTCTGGTATTTATAAATGACTTCATGTGCAGATACACTAAACAAGTGTAGAAACATTGACTGAATGCAGTCCTTACCAATAGTAAGAAATTATCAATCCACCTCCACGCTCTTTCTTTTTCCACTGTACCCATCCAGGGGGCCTGATATGTAAAGTTGAAAGCGGTCTTGGTGATATCAACTGAACGGGGGTTCATAAAGATGAAAGGGACACAGAGCCACTGCAGAAAAAACAAAGAACCACAGACATAAACTTTTTAATTTGAGGTGTGATGAGGTTCTACCAGCTTGGAAGCCCTGAAGGAACCATAAGCTTTTCATAAATAACATAGAGGTTTTCTCCCTTGAGGTGCAACTTTTCTTGAACTCAGCTGTTGTGAATGTCAGAACTGGCTTTAGGCCTTAGGATGTTTCAGTTATATTCTCTCATAGTAAACCTTCGTTAAAAAGATTTCCCATAGTGGGAGGTATGGCATGTAAGGTCAATGCTATACTAGGTAAGGGAAGATTCAGCTGCTGGGGAAGAAACTTGAATGTACTCATCATTGGTCTTAAAAATATTGTTATTCAGTTTACAGTTGTTCATTGTCTTAATCAGTCCTAAGTAAAATTCGCTGAATTTAAGAGAGATCTAAACCCTATATGTACACATACTGAGGGCTGGGTGGGGCTGTTATTATTTTTTTGTATATGTTAAATTATATTAATTGTTTTCTGTCCATAATCCTTGTTTTATTCTAAAAACACCTTGATAAAAAAAAAGAATTTCCTGTGTAAGAGAGAAACTCACCAAACTGAAGAATATGAGAGTTAGCTGTATGATGTCTGTGTAGGCCACAGAGTAGAGGCCCCCCAGCAGCGTGTAGATGATGGCTACTGCTGCAGAGATCCAAATGCAAAGAGGATAGGACAGATCCAGGATCACACTTATTGTTGCACCTACAAAGGTAACATAATCAAATACATTCAGATTTATATTCATGCACACACAAATATGTAAAAAAAAAAGAAGACATTTTAGAATATCTGCTCATTCAGTTAAGCACACAACATAATACAGTGCATATCAGTATGATGTTGATAGACCACTTGATATTTTCTGACCAATATTCATGACTGAGATTTGATATGCAAAACTAACATGCAAAATATGTGAAAAACAAAATGCATTCCTTTAAGCCAACTTCTCGCTTATTTAAGTCAAAAAGCTTTTATGTTCTGACTCGCACGATGAACTGAGGTTTGTTTTAATACATGGAATGTTACAGCTGTCAAGTCTCCCCTCAGGATAATCTCTTTGACAGGTTCACTGCATTTTATATGTTTTTTTTTTTTCTCCTGGTAATTACTTTTTTTTTGTCTTCTTGGAAGTGAGTTGCAGGCAGGTTTCATCACATTTCCAGTCAAAAGAATAATAATTTCCTGGAAGTCATTACAGTGCCTTACGATGTAATTAATGGTAATAAGTACAAATAATGACAAAAAAACTGACATCAGTGTCACTTACCTAAGCCAATAAGAGTTCCTGTTACCCATATTATATCAGATATCAGCAGTGCCACAGACAGAACTCCGCTGACAAAGTTTCCATACTTAATCTGGAACGGGTCCATCATTGTCACATATTTTCTGTCTCTCATCTTCTTGGCG
Organism: Toxotes lorentzi; assembly: GCA_037833715.1. NCBI lineage: Eukaryota > Metazoa > Chordata > Actinopteri > Toxotidae > Toxotes > Toxotes lorentzi. The sequence continues at coordinate 13,936,833 of JBBMJY010000002.1, read as the reverse complement.
AAGAAAAGTCCACCTTAATTACACAAAGGGAGACAGATTTGTGTTGCTGCATGGGAGTGCCACTCCCTGTATCCGTGCATCTTTTGTTCTGTTTTGTTCTGTTCAAAGTCCTCCACCGATGTAGCAGTGCAGTCCTATAACATTTTCAGCCTTATGTTTAGAAAATTAAAAAAAAAAAGAAAAAAAGCTCAAAATCGATGTAGGAAAACAGAAGGCTTTTTTCTTTTTATTCCAAGTAGCCTCAAGCCTTAGCCTCAAGCAGAGATGAGGGGCTGGCTGCACAGGTCTGGCAAGTTCACTTCTTTCTTATACAAATATATGAATAGGATAATATGGAACCATTATCATGATACCTGAAAAACTGTCTTACCCACAATGAAAGAGAGGGCTGCTGTTACTGGCATGACAGCCCAGGTTAGTCCTAAACTTGGCGTGTACACCGCTTCTGTCAGACCAATGATGAAGCCTCCTCCAACAAATGTAGCTGTAGGAAGAACAGAATACACACACACATACCGATGAAATAAATGAAATTACAATTAGCAAGAAAAATCTAAAATTCATAACAATCAAACTAGCTGTTTGGGTGCTTGGAAATAATGTGTTTCTTGACTCTTTTTTTGCTATGAAGGCATCACTCTTATACATATCCCAGAGTTACATTTTTTTAAAAATCTAGTTTAGCTAATATCTAGAATTCTGGATATGCCAAAGTGGCATTTCAGATACGCTGTATCTGATATATGATGAACAAAGACAATGCATTGCAGTCAAAATCACTTGCTAGCCTACTAAGTACAGAGACTGTGTAGTAAAACACTGTGGTGTCACATATTGTTGAGAATAGCCTGCAACACGATTGACCCTGACACAGAAAGTGACACTGTCAGCTTGGAATGAATATAAATTCTGAAGCTGTACAGAAATAACAAGATATATTGGTCCTGAGGACTATCCAGGGTTCCAGTACTTCACCTTATTTGTATAATGCGTTTAAGTCCACTATTGCATGTGATGTGTCTCACATGAAAATGGCATTATGATGGTCATTTTGAGCTATACCCTCAGTCTTTTACCCTGACACATCATGACTGCGAGAAATCTGTCGATGCAAATGGAAATGAAACTTACACTGGCTTGAAAAGCAAAAAAAGGTCACATTTACTAGAAGAAATGTGTGTGCTTGTGAGAGAACACAATAGTAAAGAGTGAGTAATGAGTGCTCATTGTGAGCTCCTGCACTTCTAACCATATACAGGTGTACGCCTGCTTCTCAGCCAAATCTGACCTGAACAGCTATAAAACAATGTTTTTTGTTTGTTGTATGCTAGTGCAGGTATTTAATACAAGTGAGACGCTTAACCCGTGTGGTCAGTGTGATTAGTGAGCCATATAAAAACACACCGATAAAATTTTCACAGCTGCTCTAAAGCGGCTCAGATTAAAAAGAAGTCGGATACAGTGACTCTATTTTAACATTTCGGAACATGACTTCTTTTATAACTATACTTACAGACACGTTGTGCAACAAAGGGTTTGTGTAACGTTTGGCGACTACTGGGAGCGTAAAAAACGCGACTTAATACAGACTGTAAACCTACAGCCTATAAATAAACGGTGACTTGCATCGCAGCGCAAATGAAGGATGCCAAACCGCGATAATGGCTTTAATTTTTAAAAATAAGTCCCAGCAACTGCTACTTTAATTTTAAAATGTCCCGGCTGTTTGCACTTCCGCACACAGTCTGCCTGCACACTCACCTGTCATGGAGAAGACTCCCACCACCAGGCTGATCCCTCTGTTTCCCAGCAGAGTCATCTCTGTCCGGTCAGCCTGGCTGTCCTTCTGCGCCCGCTTGGACTTCATGGAGGCCCAGACGCCGGTTGCCAGCACCATCAGGTAGAAGAGCACCATCACCAGTAGTCCGGGGACGTTCAGACTCATCGTGCATTGGCTGACTGTAGGACTGACTGGCTGGCTGACTGACTGACGGAACGTGGACTCCGCTGACGCTCAACACCGCCAGCGTTTTAAAACAAGCAGGACCGGATTTCATTTACAGAACCAGGGTTGAGTGGTAACACTAGTAACACCCAGCTGAGGATACACATACACACACACACACACACACACACACAAAAAAAAAGAGCATGAGTAGTTTATATTGTTGTTGACATATTGTTATTTAATTCGGAGGTTTACCCACAGACTAATGCTGTTACATATTTTGTTTTATTATATCACAATAAAAAAAATGCATTGATTCATTAATTCATTGTGAATTTATTTGCATTGAATGGGAAACAGGGCGACCAATCAATCAAACCATGGAGTACCAGAAAGGACAAAAGTCACTCTCACTTGTGTTTGCCTTCTCCCTGTAATTCAGACCAAGCGATTTCATATAATAGACCTGGACGAAATAATAGGGAAAGCCATGGTGATACACTCCCACATCATTTATCAGCTGCCAAAACACCAAAAAGTGAATCTCCAGGCAACAACACAGACATTCAGGCCCAACTAGGTCCATTCTCAAGCCCCATGACTCATTTATATCACTTGGTCTTTCTGTGAGTGGAATTACCCAGTTCATTAGCACCAGAGGTCTTATACCACTGTCCTTTCTGTCTTAAAGACTCTGAGTTTTAGTTTTAAATAGTAAGTTCTTTTGTCACGTGAAAATCCACAATGCAAAAATATTTGTGACTAATTAAGCAACTATTGAAATTAAAGTTATGGGAAAGTGTTAAATGTTTAACGCTCAACAAAAGGTTATAGGACCTTAATTTTTCAGGTGCAGGAAGACAGTGAAACAAGATCTTTCGTATATATTCTAAAGTAAGATAAACACTAATGATGAAGGCTTGTATAAAATATTGTGCTTATCCACCCAATCGATGGATCCAGTAGATTAAAAAAATTCTGAATCTGAGGCTGATATGCAAAGATACACAAATGGATTGGAACCCACACAGTGGGTTTTGCATATTACCATGGTTCATGTTTTGCTTGCAGCAGGAAAAAGGTTTCAATTTCTTCTTGGATTAATGGTATCCAGGGAAACTTTCATGGCAAAACGAGTGTAAAAATGTTTCCAATCCTCAAAAACAGATGTTAGAGAGAAAGTGGGGACTGTCTTATAATCAGGACTGTCCTACATTAGAGCCACTACTGTAACAAAAACTCAGCTAACTTCTTCATCAAGACAAGAGTTGTGAGCTATGGTTTGATCACAATGAAACGACAACGGCCTGAAAAACATAAGCACACAACCCCACAACTGTCATGACAATTTCATTCACATATCCTCCTAATCCTACCATTCTTTTTAGGCAAATATGTGATGCTGCCATATTAGTGAAACAGTTCTCTCTTTTAACCGGTTTCTCAGTTAGTGATGTTTGTGTATGTTTTGCTGCTGTGCATGTCACAGCGGTGGCTACATGTCTGTGGTGCTGAATTACTGAAATGGATGCTTGCAACAGTCTTATTGCAATGTTTTGTTTTATTTGTTTGTTTTTTTGTATTCAGTCTGTACTCTTAAGCTATAACATCATGTAAATCTATGGTCTAGTTTCAGCAAGTTTCACTTTTTTACATGTAAACAGGGAGGAGGGGGCACCTCAGTTGTGGTCACTTCAGGGCACCACACCGTTAATCCTGGTAAGTATAATTAGGAAAATGTGTTATATTGCTATATATTATATCATGAGATTATTTCACTGATGCATAAATGCGTAAGCTGAGTTTTACTGTTGCAGCTGGTTGAGGTGGAGCTCATTTTTAACGTATCCCAGGCCGCGGCTAATGATTTTTCTAAAATATGGATTAATCTTTTGATTATTTTCTTGATCAAGTGATTGACTGGCAGGCTTGTAAAATTTCAGAAAATTGAGAAATTCACAGTTACCAAAGTCAAACCAAACCAACAGTCCAAACCTTAACATCTTTTTATTTTAAACACTTGAAATAGTTATATTTATTTATATATATAACGGAAACGCATCAAATCCTCACATTTGAGAAGCCGGAACGTGAAATGTTAATTAAAATTATCATAAAACGGTCCATACCTGTCTGGTTGCTACATTAAACATCGTTTGTTTGGTTAAAATAACGATCTTGACGCCGCTACTAAAGGCTGCAGTGCGCGGCGCATTGCTCCGTCAGAGCTGCGCCCTACTAACTGTGCACTTTCTTGTTATCACCGCGGGAAGCAGTAACGGTCGCGAACGTCCCTGCGCAGGCGCACTGGCACTTCGCACCACCGCAATAAGCAAACATGGCGGCGGCCGTCGACAGTGTTGTGAAAGTGTAAGTTTACCTTTATTTATCGTAAGAGTAAAACGACCAGCCACGCAGAGGTGGACGTACAGTCGATTAATCATCATGTTACTGCAAATTGCAGAAGACCGTAAACATCGCATCCTCAATCCTGAATACAGTAACTGTCCCAAGAGAATAACGTTATCCATTGAGCTAAGGTTAGCTTGTTAGCTGCGGGACAATATAAATAAGGCGAACCCATTGTGGAGCTGTGTTTTAGCAACTGCTCATCCCTTACCTAGACACCTAAGGGTGTTTTAAAGGTGGTGCTACATACAATGTCACCTAACTGTTGCTAGTCAGATGAAGGAGAGTTCATTTTGAAGTAAGCTGCCAGCTTGGCGGGCGCTTTGTTGTGGCGAGAGGCTTGCTAACAATCAACCTTTTGTTCTGACAACCGTCCGACGGTACTGTTAGTGTTAAATGATCTAATGAAGTGTCCTGATAATAAACGAAGAGTCTGAACAGTCTGTAAACAGTACAGTGAGTCATGCGACAAGTTGGTTCAAGAGAGAAGACGAAAATAAATAGTGTACTTGTGAAGAAGGGCACTTAATCGTGTACCATAGTCATCATTCATTTTAATTAACGTTGCACCGAAGATGGCTGCCATATTACGATAATCTCAAGAAACCACAAATTGCTGAAAGTGAGAATTATGAAATATGGGTTATGACAACTGTGCAATATGCAAACAAAGTACCAGTTGGTTGTCCAGTAGAGCCATCTGCAGTGATTACACTACTCCTTTGTGGTGCACTTCTACAAAGACTAGTTTGTGTGATTATATTATCAAAGTAGCTTTGATTTCTGTGGTACTGCTCTGCTCTGCCAGCCATATAACCGTTCCAGAAAATGTGTTTTACTGTGGAAATTTTGTTTTATTACGAATGTGTCCTTTGTCATCTAACTCCGTTTTGCACAAACATGTTAATTCACTCCAAATGATAAATTGGCTGGGAATAATAGGGATCATGATCAGGCTCTGGACATATATTTTGGATCGTTATTGGCTCAAATAACAGTAGTAATTCGTATCTGCTGTCACTAATAATGTTAAGTTACCTCATGGCAAGTCTAAATTAAACAGGTCTTTTGTTGCCCCAGTTTAACTTATTCAGATCATTTCAATATTTTAAAAAGTAAAGTAAAAAGTATGGCAATACAGAGTGAATTAAATAAGTGTAAGAATGATAGATTTTATATGCATTTATAATGTGAATAACATTGACTCACTGCTTGTCATTTTAACTTTTTAACATTTTTTTTTATCCAGCAATGATTATTAACAGTCTGTCCTGATCTGTGTTATTTGACCTGTTAATGTCCAACTTCCACATTTCAGGCTGGGAGAGCAGTATTACAGAGATGCCATGGAGCAGTGTCATAGTTACAACGCTCGTCTGTGTGCTGAGCGCAGCATCCTTATGCCTTTCCTGGACTCTCAGACTGGTGTGGCCCAGTCCAACTGTTACATCTGGATGGAGAAGAGACACCGCAGCGCAGGTATATAATTAGTGGAGAAGGATAGCTCAGTGTTATCATTTGGTTGACTTTCAGTTCAGTTATATCATGATTATATTGTCAAATCAAAACATATAAACAAAAATTGTGATAAAAGTTCTTTTGTTGATCACACAAGTTGTTTTGTGTGATTTAAAAAAATATGTATGTATCTTTGCCATATTGCGAAGTATATCAATATTGGAAGAATAGTCATTAATAATACAAATATGCCACTGTAATTTGTAGCATGCCATCTGTGCAGAGAGCACACTTTACAAGGTACAGAAAGGTGTGCTGTTTTCAGGGTTACACATGGCGAAGATAACTCCAAAAATAACTTCACCTGTTGGTTTTTCCGTTTCTTCTGTTCTGTGCCTGATTAGGTGTAGCTCCAGGGCAGCTGTACACCTACCCAGCCCGTCGCTGGAGGAAGAAACGGCGTTCTCATCCCCCTGAGGACCCTCGATTGGCTTTCCCTCCTCTCAAAGCAGGTATCGCATTTGATGGAATAATAATAATGTTTCCCATCACAAAACAGTCAAGGGGTTGTGTTCTTTCATGCTGGTGGAACTTTACCAGTAAAATTTAGTAAATATATTTAGTTAGTGTCTATTGATATTTTATGGTTGTGTATAGGAGCCTCTGTTGTCTTAATTAATTGGTTATGTATTTGTGTCTTTTTTGTGTTCATGTCATGTCAATGCATGCATTACTGTTGTGCTCTGTGTGTGTAGCAGATCTGGAGCTGGGTCTGAAGCGTGATGCACTGGGGGCAGTGGATGGCAGCAGTCTGGAGGCCCTGCTGAAAGGGGAGCCCCTTGACAGGAGGAGCGGTGTGTCAGACCTCCGTGGCCCTGAGGATGACCCAGCCGCTGTGGAGCCTCCTGCGACGTCGACAACCACTCAAACATCCTCTGGGCGCATCCGCAAGGTCGGTTTTTCACCTTGGGCATGATAATCAAGGCGAACCATCTGTCCATCTAAAATGGTTTCATTTAATGTCCCAGGTCCTTTTTGCGTGACACTAGAGTACAGGAGATTTTTCTTTTTAAAGAACTTCATAAAAAAATTCTTTGTAAAGTTGAATTTTCTATGTCTATTCCACTGCAGCAAATCTCTTCTGGTCTTTTTACTTGAGCAACAACTGAAATTGGTGTTTCATTTGGCTGCATTTCAGCCTTTTAGTCTGATTCATTCATTTGCTTAGCTCAACAGCAACTGACAGTCTTGAATATAGAGCCGCAGGGTCCATCCAGTTCTACCGGTGCCTCCTTTTATAAATACTCAGAGACGAAGTAGTTAGGTCAGGTCTGAACGCAGATAAACATCTGGGAGGCAAATTCTTACCAGTCATCAAACTCTCAGTGCCAACTCAAAAGAAAAGAAGAGTTCATACATTCAGTGCAATGCAACCTAATCCAGACCCCCTCACTGCAGAGAGTCCTGGACCACGACGACTACTTGGATGATCTGGACGATGAAGACTTTGAGGACGAGACTCCCAAGAGACGAGGCAAGAGCAAGTCCAAGGTGTGTGCCATGTTTCATTTTGGGGGGTGGGTGGATGAAAATACCACAGTGGTCAGTTTAATCACGTTATAGCTGAGACATATATTATGTCACAACAGGACTTCAAACAAGAAGTCCAGTTTCTTTCAATCAACCCTTAGGATATGTCACCAACAGAAAACCTGTCTTACCTGATAGTCGGCAGGTAAGACAGGTTTTGCTCGTTTCATATCTAATGTTATTTGTTGAATTTTAAGTGTTAAAAAAAATTGGGTTCTGTAGGGACGCAGTGACAAGAATGGCAAGAAGAAAACGGAGGCTGCAGCTGCAGCGCTGGAGGAGAGGGACAAACCTTACGCTTGTGACAGTGAGTAGTATCTTCCTTTTTAATGTCTGTGTGTGTGTCATGCATGTCAGCAAGACAGGCTTTCGCTTTTCCCCCTGAAAGACAAAAATAAGCCTTCTGCCATGCATGGTGTGACCTGAAAGACCCCACTTGGAACTAAAGTTTGACAACGTAGAAATTGGAAAAGTTACCCGACTGGATGTCTGGATGCGTTTTTTCTTCTTTTTTTTTTTTCTTTTTTTGAGATGCCGCTCCGTGTGTGTGCTCTGTAACTTCTTGCTGGCCATAACCCATCGTGCAGATGCTCACCTCCGCTTTATGAGCTTGAAATAATTGTGAAAATGTCTGAAAATAAGTTTTAAAAAGATTTTTGTAACAGGTGGTTTTGGGTGACGAACGGCCCGGTTTTGTGGTTCCACTTCGGGCCTTTTTGGACAGTACTTAGAATTAGCCACCATCACTAAAACACTTTTTTATGACCATGTGTGTGTGTGTCAGTCTGTGGGAAGCGCTACAAGAACCGTCCTGGCCTGAGCTACCACTATACACACTCTCACCTGGCAGAGGAGGAGGGCGAGGACCGCGAGGAGATCGAGGCACCACCCACTCCTCGCCAGCCTGAGGAGCAGAAGAGTGAGTCACTCTCTAGTGCTGAGAGAGAGAGACGGAGAGAGAGGGGAGGGAGGTTTGGTTGCATGCCATGTAGCATGTGTGTGTTTGTACGAGGGAAGTCTCTCTCTCATTCTTTTTTTTTTTCTCCGCTCTTTTCATTTTTTGATTTTCATGCTGAAACATACTTGGCATTTTTTTCAGCATATCATCCATCTTTTTTGTTATTTTTTTCCCTCCCCAACATATCCATCGCATTGCTGTTGTTTTCTTTTGTGCACGCGACACCGTCTTACCAATTATGTTCAATAAGTGCGTTTTGTCAGTTGTCAAACATTCTTTAGTTTGGATCATGATTCAGTTCATCATCAGCCAGTTACTCATACATGAGGGTGTTGTTGGCAGACATGGCATAAACAGGTTTGTACTTATAAGTTGAAAATATTTGATTTATAAACGTGGTTATAATACAATTAGACAGTGACTCTCCAGTTTTGATACGTTCATTGGGAAGAAGACAGAGGTATTTAAATGGTCTTCCTTGATAATTTAAAGTGACAGTTCTAGTGTGAACTGAATCGTTTCCTCACTCACTCTCTTGCTCAGCTACTAAGAAGGGTCCTAATGGGCTGGCACTGCCCAACGATTACTGTGACTTCTGTCTGGGAGACTCGACCTTAAACCAGAAGACTGGCCAATCAGAAGAGCTGGTATCCTGCTCAGACTGTGGACGCTCAGGTATGAACTTGTCCTCTCTCTTTCCATTATTAATTAACCAATTCTCTAATTGGGTCCTTGATTTCAGACAGAAGCAGGTTCATCATTTTCAGCCAGTGACTGTTGCTTTTGCCAGCTGAAATGACAACTGTTGACAGTTTATGATCTGTGTAGAAGACCTGGTAATGAAGGAACAGCACGGGTCTTGTATTGAAGTGTAGATATTCAGAGCATTATAATATTTTATTAGGAAATTTTAAAGTATTTCATTCTGACATAATGCTGTTAAACTGCTTAGCCGACACATTTGTTTGTCTTTTCAAACTGTGTGTTTTCACTTTAAACGTTACTAGGGAAAAGGCTTTTAGGATGACAACTAACCAATGTGTTTGACAAACATGGCAAGGTTATGTGGCGTAACACTGGCTGGGGTTGCTGGACTGTAAACTTCCCCAAGTCTAAAAAAAAAAAAGAGTCAGATAACCTTAAAGCAGAGAAACACACTGGTTAATCCAGTCCTTGCACTTTTTGGAAAGTTGAGAAACAAAAAACGGTTGTTATTACTGATGTTTATCCCATGCCCTTTCCTTCCCTCAGGCCACCCTACATGCCTGCAGTTTACACCTGTGATGATGGCAGCAGTGAAGACCTACCGCTGGCAGTGCATTGAGTGCAAGTGCTGCAATGTTTGCGGCACCTCAGAGAATGATGTGAGCCCTTCTACAATATTCTCTGCAAATTTGATACTGTAATGATGTTGTAGTCACAGGCTGCTACTATATACACATGGTAGCATGTTAGCTACCTCGCAGCATCATGTGGTCCAAAGCTTTAAAAACATCAAAGTCAAGGATATGAACGTGACAGTGTTGAACCTCAGTCTAATTGGATACGGTAAATATTTCACTACTGCCTCATATCCCATATATATAAGGTGTATGTGGGGTGTAAGGTGAAGATGAGATGATGAATCATTATGGTAAATATCACTGGCACTGCACCTGTCCGCCAGAGTTTTCAGTTGGTGGTAAATTTTCTCTTCTTGCCTAATCAGAAGACTGAACTCGTGTTTTTGTAGGACCAGCTGCTGTTCTGCGATGACTGTGACCGAGGCTACCACATGTACTGTTTAACTCCCCCCATGACTGAGCCCCCCGAGGGTAAGCTGGCGGTTAACACTTTTCTGCAGAAGTAAACGGACATGAGGGACACGTGCATGTTTGTTATATATCGTTACTTTGTGCTACTTTAAGTAAGCTAATCCTACTTTAAGTGGTGATCAAAGAGGTTATTGTCCTTAAATTAGACGTTGTGTTATTTGCTGTGATGTTTACAGACGACAATTTCTGATCTTCTCTAAATGGATCAGTGATGCTTCATGACGTATTTCTACACCCACGGCTCTTTATTCCTGTCTCACTGTACATTTATGTTTTCCAGGGAGCTGGAGCTGCCACCTGTGCCTGGCTCTGCTGAAGGACAAAGCGTCCATATACCAGCAGAACCAGAGCTCTGCCCCCGAGTGACATCACATCAGCAAGTCCCACCCCCTCAGCAGCGGGACCACCAGCCCCGATCGAAAACGTCAGACCTCCTCTCAGTTCAGAGCTCCAGGCTCTGTCCAGATGTAGCTGAGCCAGATCGCAGATCAGCTTTAGAAGTCTTCATATCTACAGCATCAACGGGGGGACTCAAAACCAAAACAGACCTCAGATCAGTCAAAGTAGGGATCAAACCATCACTACCAACCTGCCTGCGAAGTCCCTGAGGCTAGCTGTCAGACACATACATATTGTTACGTATACACATTACAGACACACACTCTCTCCTGGACTGTTAGACACACACACACACTAGATGCAGAAATGGAGAGCATGCGGTTACCATAGTAACTGCTGTCTCCATGGGAGCTCCCAGGAGCAAACGGATTAGCATCACACGCTAATTATCTGCACCCTGTCACACTCAAAGACACAGTGTGGACTGTTGAGACAACACAGTTTTTTTTCCCGCCAAATTATCTATTTTTACTCCCTGAATGTGGGGAAAAAGAAAACTTCACCACGTATATGGTCAAAGAAATTATTATTATTATTATTATTATTGTTATTGTTATTGTTCTAGTGGACTTTTGTAGTGGCATTTATCTGTGTACTTTTGTCTGATCCATTGCATCGATTATCTTTTAAAGCGGTTTCTCTGAGAGGAGCCAATCAGTGCCAAGGTCCATCATCATCTGAAGTACACATCAACAGTGACACACAGAGCTTTTCATAACCGCTCAAACCATTGTGTTTCATTTTAAATCAGCGGGACGAAGACTACGGCTTTGACTCGTTAAGCTGTTAGCACAAAATCTTTGGCCTTGCTACTTTAGGGTTGCACCAAAACCAACTTTTCATTACTGCTTCTGTCACTGGACAGATGAGTTTCACCAAACACTATACAACTGAGCATGTACTGTAGGTTGGACTCATGAGATAAACACTTTTAGTACAATGTTATTTTTAATATTATTTCTCCATCGGACAGAGCTAACATTCTCTTATTTTGAAAAACCTAAGTTAGTCATCACTGTCATAGGGGAAACTGATGGCAGCTCTGTATTTTAGTACAACACACAAAACAAGTAACCATGAGGCGCATCCGTTTCTCTAAGATGTTTTTGTGGTAGCTTTTTAGAAAGCGTTTGGCAGCAACGTTGTCCTTCACAAGTGATTGTAAAGAGCTGCTATCGGACTGATGACACACACAACCATTAACAAACTGTAGCTGCTTTTATCATTTGTCACACTGAGGCAGATTTGCATGCAGACTGCACCTGTATGAATGCGCACACACTCACATCACAAGTATTTTTTTTGTTGTATTGTTTGTAATTTTTTTTTTTTACATTTTATATTACTGATAATCCATTGGTATTGGGAGTTTTTCTAGTAGAATTTTGTAAAGTCTATCGTATAGCAAACACTTCAAGTATATAGCTCCTAATGCATTCTGTGTACTGTATTGACTTTTTCTATTTTTTGTTATGACTGTGACATGTTTGAATTTATTTGATTATTCTGATATGTCAGACCTCCATTATGAGTATTTGTAAAATGATGTACTTTGTTGTACTATTTTTATTTTTTCATTTCTTTGGTATTGAAGCCAATTTAGCCTGACTGAAATAAAAATCACTTTGAATTACGTGTCCATTGTTATTGATTTAAATACATAATTACTAGTTTAAAGAGGTTTAAAGAGACATTAAAAGGACGTGTAATATTGCTATACTGTATACTTTGATCAGCTGTGCTGTGAATGATTTTGGTGTCCTCGAAATACTGTGTTCTTTTTATAGTGGGGACTCAATTCAAGTCCTTTTAGTCCTGGTTGTTGGTGCAGGTGACCCACAAAACACCAGCTTCATACTTCATACTCACTTTGTCCCAGCTTTGAGCACATGGTCAAAGGAAACAGAGGAGCTATTATAGCTGTAAAATGTTAGGAAAACAAAAACAAAAAGAAAAACACCAAATTTTGAAAAACATTTTGTCTTTGTAGTTTTCTTTAGAAATGGCTGTTATACTGTAAATACTGTTTCCTGTTTACACAAAAGGGTAAAATTTGATTATTATTATTATTTTGTATACAGCAGAAACATTAAGACAGATATTATTAGAAATTAAATACACTGTCCAATAGAATTAATGTGTGGACCTACTGGGATTCCAGGGGCACAAGCGATCCAGCTTTAACAGGCCTCCTGTTTCTGCTTGGCCCTCTTGTTCCAGCTGATTGTCCTTTAAGTCTGTCAGCTGGCTGCTTAAACCTGCTTTAATGCGTGTCCTGATTTCAGCACTCGGACAGCTCCCTTCAAACAGCTGAGCCCTGAGGAGCTGTGCCTGGTGCTGAAAAGCTGCAGGTTAACGGTTTCTCAGCTTCAACTTGCCTCTGGCTACAGCACATTGGTCTCATCCAAATTTCTGCTGGAGCACTCCGGCTCTGCTTTAACTTATTCTTGTGTGACTTGTGTTCCACTGTTGCAGCGCTCTCCTCTATTGTTTATCTGAAAGGGCAGATGTACAATATTAAACATGAATGTTAAAAAGTGATTTCCTGTTTTCGGCTACAACAATCGCTGCTTTGACTTGATTCTTATGTTGCTCTAATTCTTGTCGCGCTTAACTTTAAGTGCAAGTAAAATAAATTTCCTAAGGACCAAGATCAGGTTCATTCATTTTCAGGGGCGGTTTTGCATGAGCATTTATCTGTTGCTCGTTAAAGGCAGAAGAGAAACGTCATGGAATTAAGCGGTTTTATTGCACTCAGCAAACATACACTCAGTGACTCTCTCCAAACACAGACATTCCAAAACATCTTGTAGCCTTTGTTCCAGCACGAAAACACAACCTCTGTGCTGTGAAGCTTTTAGGAAAAGAGGAGGAGTCGGGGGTGGGGGGGCCTACGTTATGAACAAGGCCAAGACAACAGTGGTTTAGTGCAATTATCTGGAGCGTGATGGTCAGCCATGCGAAGCTATATTTACAGCTGCAGACACAAAGGCCACGATGAAAACTTGACATTAAACTTTTCATAAAGTAACTGCACATACTGAGAAGCAACTACATAAACGTACACATATAATCATCTGGTCATTGAGGTTACTTGTGGCAGTCATAAAGTAATAATAAGTAAACTAACACACTTCGGGGTTCCTTATACAATATTCTTGGTTTCAGAATACAAATTCAATACTTTATAAATTTGTGGTGAGATATAGTGCATTATCAGTCGGGTTTGATTTCATAAAATCTGGGCTAGAGGTGTTCGGTACAAAACTATGTAAAATACTCGTTTATCAAAGGTAAACAATGACAGGCAGCCGGTGTCATATTGACGCTGCTCAAACATGTACAGCCACCGTGAAATGAAAGGAGAATTCATCGGTCCGTACGTATGATTGATAATAATGGCAGCAGTGAAAGTGGAAAAGAAGTCGGACCACTTCTTTAAGTCTGAGTATTTGACCATACAGGGCTGTCCTTTTGTGTGGTTCTGTAAGTGCGTGTGTGTTTCCTCTACAGCCTCTCGAAGCCGACGGAGCAAAGGAGGAAGATGGCGTACAGCAGCATGAGACAGAGTCCCAGCCTGCGGTCCAGTCTCCAGCGGTTCAGATGGACACACAGGACCTGAGGAAGGACAGAGAGGAAGAGAGAGGCTCTGTTCTCACTGCAGCCAAAATTCAATACAAGACAAATTTAATTTCCTGTTGCCCTAAATATAATCTCACATAAGAAAAAAAAAACAATTTGTCTGGCTCCGAAAACAGAATCAAGGGCTCTCTGGCCTTGATGGGAAAAAGATAAGATAAAAATCACAGGTGAGGAAAAAACAGACAGCTGGTGTTGGTTTAGACTTTGTGCACTCATGCCACAATCTAAGAAATAATAAGAAGAATTAATATAACTTAAACAATATATATAAACAATAACATAATATAACTTTAACAAAAACGGCGATGGACAGAGATCTACTCACAGTAAGTGTGACTGAGGCCAGCAGCAGGATCACTGAGTACACCAGGCCTTTGCTGTTGATTGTCACCTAAAAACACATCAAACAAAACATTTAGATGTTGTTTTAAAATCTTAGAACATCTTACAATGTTCTTTCAGTTTATTCTAGGTGTTGTTCTATTGCTAAATGTAGTAGTTTATTGTACTTGCTACAGAAACGTTCTTAAAACTGCAAAAACAATTTTCTTGGCCACATTTGAGCATAAAAAAGCTGATATGGTGAACTTGTTAGCAAACAGTTGCTCATTTACAGATCCAGCAGGTAGAGAGCAACATTATTACTCATTCGGTGTCATTTTGTGTTCTTGTGATGAATGTATATCCACTATTCACTCTCTTTTACCTCTGTTTTTGGTCTCCACCACCTCCCCTCAGGAAACTATCTGGCTCCTCAGAGATTGGAGTAGTTAATGTTTTAATCGCAGCACAAGAATTTGGTTTGTCTTAACCACTAGGCCACTGGATTCCTCACCAAAGCAGTTTATGTTATAGTTTTAAAAGGGGAAGGTTCCCAACCGTGAACACGTGCTGGATATCATTATGTTTTTAGGCTCATGGATCACGTTGGCTGTCTAAGACATGAGGCAGAGAGAACAGCTGGTGTTACCACTGATCCATAGCTGACTATGAGAGTCCTCAGCGCCCAGGGGAAGCCCAGGCCCAGCAGCACATCAAAGATATTACTGCCAATGGAGTTGGACACGGCCATGTCGCCCATCCCTGCAACATTTGACACAAAGTGGAACTCATGAGAAAATATGTAGACACTCAACTGATATCAGATATCCAGTCAAACTGCTTGAGTTTTTTATGTTCACACTGCTGATGACTCCATTCTCTGAAGGAGAACATAAGATGTAGTTGAAAGCTCTGAAAAAAAAACATCAAGCGAGTCCAACCTGAGTTGAGATTGTTTTGTCAAACCAGTACGTCCAAGTTCACGAGTGAACCTATGCAATCAATAACCTGATTTAGTTTTGCTGCAAACGAAAATGGGCAAACAAGTGAGTAGATGTTTTTAATCAACAGTATAAACGTGTGTTGAGGCAGGTTAGAAACACACACACACACACACACACACACACACACACACACACACACACACACACACACCTTGCCGGGCGACGATGAGGCTGGCCATACAGTCAGGGACACTGGTGCCTGCTGCCAGAAAAGTGATGCCCATGATGACTTCTGGGATTCCAAGTGTGTAGCTGATTATGGTCACCTACATATAAGAAAGGAGGTTTATGTGTATTTTTGTCTGTGTGTGTGTGTGTGTGTGTGTGTGTGTGTGTGTGTGTGTGTGTGTGTTCTCTAGCGTCCATGCATTTCGTACCATCCAGACCATGAGGTAGGAGAAGAGGGCTATCCAGAGCGTGGAGGACAGGAAGGTGAGCAGATACCAGCGCTCCCACCGCGGCAGGTTACAGTTGGGGATGGTGCAGTGCAGGAGGACGCTCAGGGGCCAGGAGAGCAGCCACTTCAGACGCACACACCAGCCGTCTGAGGACGTGATGAAAACACACACACACGTACACACAAGTTCCCCCACAGGAGTCATTACAGATCCATCTAAACCTATAAATAATTCAGCCTGGCTGTGCCTGAGCCTTAGTGCCATCCTTCTTTAATTAGCTCCATCTATTATGCTGATAAACATTAGCATTAGCTGAAGCAGGAGGCCTGAGTTTGACTTGCCTGCTGAAGAAATACAAAGGCAACCTTCTTGGGCCACTTGATTAGTTTTTCTGGCATTTTCCTCTCAAAACGTGTAATTGTCTACCCAGTAAGGGTGTGTCCACCACAAGGAACCGTCCCAGGGGACCAAGAGCCTAATGGGAAGCTCAGGATCTTTATCTGCATTTTGACCAAATGAATCAGGGACTAAATTTAGTTCCAGGTGCTAAAAAACACAGTCCCTGTCATAGCAGAGTCATTCACTACATCCCCTCAGCGTCTGTCACTGGACTTATCTTCATGGTTCTTCAGATGTAGTTGAAATGCAAACAAGAAAGTGCTGTTTGATCTAAAACAGGCAACAAGTCAGTCTTACCTTGTCAATACGAAAAGAGGTTTACTGGCCCCTGCAGAGGGGACCTCTGTATGAAGCTGGCTAATAGTTATATCAATATTTGTTTGGGAGGTTCTGTGATGTTGCTTTTTGCTAGTTGTTTTTGAGTAATGAAGCAATAAAAATATTAATTTTAACTGAGATTCAGTCAAATGAAAAACGTTGCTCCTGTGGCCGCAGAGATTTCCTTCAACTCATAAAATTACTTATAATAAATCCAGTGTGGACACGTGTCTGCTCTCATGAACCACTCACCTGGCAGAACGAAGGGTTTGAAAGGAGCATTCTCCTCCTCGCTTTCCTCCTGCTCTTCCTCCTCTTCCTCTTCTTCTTTAGGCTGTGCTCCCCCACCTGTCTCCCCCACGATCTCTTTACCCCTCTCCCTCTCTCTCTCTCCCTCCGGCGTCTGCCTGTCTCCCTCAGCCACCGTCCCGTTCTCCCTCCCCCACGGCCCGCCAGTACCCACACCCTCATCCCCTGAAGCGGCCCCCTCCTCTGGGCCAACCCGAGCACGTATCAGCCTCTGCCTCTGTGGGTGGGTGAGAGAAATCAGAGAAAAGACAAAAGGAAAATGAAAAAAAAAAAAAAAAAAAGACGAAAACAAATTGACATGAGAAACACTGCAGCAAGCTTATGGAAATGACTTCATCTGACTGTAGATAACAATATGAGAACCGGCAGGAGGAGTGATTATGCAGCCAGGCATGTCTTCACATTCACCGGAGGGGGATTTGGAAAGCGTTGATTAGGGGCATGGCACAGAGCAGGGGCAGCATTGGCAGTTGCACTTTAATTTGGCACTGGAAATAGCAAGCGCACATGCAGGAGAGCTGAGAGAGCGAGGAAGCAGATTTGGAGATTGAGTTCTCGTCTGCTTTTGTGTCTGGGATAATAATATGCATTAGGCAGCGATCTGCCTGTGTCTGTGTTTGTTTCTTTGCGAGCTTATTTCATGGTGTCCATCTAACAACAGCAAACAGGATGGTGATTTATATGCCAGCACATATCTCCCCAGCTTTAAGTCTATTTACTGGAAACGCACTAATCCAACTATTTCTCTCCCAGCATCTTAGCTTAGGATGTCTGCCGATGCTGCGTACTGATCCTAAACCCGTGCCTTCCTTTTCCCCCAATTTTAAAATTTGTGAACTTCACTGTGTGATGCCGCCAGGAGTTGCCATGGCACTGAATCCTGAACTTGCAGCCTATCGTGACTGAATGAAATGAATTGAATTTTTTAGCGACCTTAACAAAGAAACTGTCTGATCTGCTAAATATTGTTTAGAATGAGAGGAAGACTGGGGTGTATCAGACAGGTGCATCCCCACTATTTACCTACGTGCTGTGCTAAAACTGTGCTGCGAGTAGTTTTTTAATATCAATAATTCATGACCAAATTTGACAAAAAATGTAAATGACGCCACCTTCAAGCTCAATAGCATGTTTTACAGCCTCTAAACTCCCTTTTACATCAGGTTGGATTCCTGGAGAAATCTCCTGTGTTGCTTTACGGTTTGAAACGAAATTGTTTTATAGCACAAAACAGGTAGGAGGGCACAAAGACGATTTTTTTCTCTCAGTGTGAACAAATTTACCTTCAGTTGGATTTGCAGATACGCTGGTTTAAACGCACCACGTAAACAGGGCTGTGTGTCACGATATTTGACTACATTTACAGTGATTTTACCAAGACGCCGATGACATGTTATTGTTTAAAAGGCTGCACATGCACACATTTAAATACCCACCGAACCTGACCGAACAAACCAGGGGAACTTGACGTTATGTGAAGGGTGTGAGCGCGTGCAGTGTACCTCATTGATGACCATGCGTCCCGCCATGCGCAGGCGGGTGAAGGGGGGGAAATGCGGGGTGATGAGAAGGCGGAGGCTTGCCTCTGAGAAGGAGAGCTGGTGGGGGTGCAGGTTCAGCACTTCGTCCACCATCACCACCCCCGAGTCCTGACCGGCCACCACACACGAGTCTGGGGAAAGCGAGAGGAAATGGACAAATATTAAAAGGAGATAAAAACAGAGAAGAACAAGAGAGTTTGTTAAGACACATGTAGGAAAAGACAAGAGTTTGAGAAAGAAAGATGAAGCCAGAGAGGACAGAGTGTCAGAGAGACAAAAAATGGAGAAAAATCTTGTCCATCAAAGTGGTCTAGTTCTATTTCAGCCTGCAGGGACTACACAGAGGAACAGAAACGGGTTGGACTGGCAGCCTGAAACTGTGTCACTAGGTCTGCTGAACGCAGCTCAGAGACTGAGGGAACTTTCTCATGTTTTCCATGTACACGTGCACAAACACCAGCTCCTGCACCTGGTTTCAGCGGCACCATGTCGTTGTCGGAGTCTCCGACGT
Source organism: Toxotes lorentzi (assembly GCA_037833715.1). Lineage (NCBI taxonomy): Eukaryota > Metazoa > Chordata > Actinopteri > Toxotidae > Toxotes > Toxotes lorentzi. The sequence goes on along the minus strand of JBBMJY010000002.1, from coordinate 13,917,814 downwards.
TTCCGACAGCAGTCGTCCGTCGCAGACTGCTCAGACACGGCTGACCTGCCCTGCTGCAGTGTCTCTCAACCAGGCTGCACAGAGGCCTGTTGAACCTATACGAGAGACAAAGAGACACACAAAAGATATTGTGTCTCTAGTGAGTGTGGAGAGTGTGGTGGGTTGATACCAACAGGATGGAAATGTGAAGAAAAGAGAAGGAGACTCACTTCATGATGATTATGTAGATTCCATACATAGAGATCAGTACGATGGTCTCCCACCTGAGACATGCATGCAAACACCAACACAGATTCATAAATAGCACATTCATCTCAATGGCATACAACTATCTTGTAAACTAATCTGTTATCCACACAACAGAGGCCACTGAACTGTTAAAGTTTCATGACAGTCTTACCACATGACTTTTTCATCATAGATGACCTGCAAAAAAATGAAAATAGGCTTAAATTACACCTCAAAAACTCACTTTACATGTCTAATCAAAGGAGCATCAAAGAAATATACTAATTAGATAATATCAGGCAATATAAAAGACGATATTAGCTGTAAAACATGTTTGTTTTTTTAATACAAATAATACAATACAATATACAAATACAATATAATACAAATATATTCGTATTGGTGTATAAATGTGCTGATAACTACCAAAGCACTGCAGTACAGAAAAGGCAATAAGTCTGAGGTTATTTAGAAACTCATCATAACATAGCTTCTCCACCAGAGAGAACTAAGTAATTAAACTTATTTTTCAACTGTAAACTGTCCCGCTCAGCACATTTCACAATTTTTAAAGGGATCCTTATGAAAAAAACTGCCAAATAAAGATACATCACCCATAAACTCTCAAATATCAATATCTGTAATGGCCCCAAAAATCAAGTGTTGGTGGGATTTTATATTTATATCATATATCAAATAGCATGAAGTAAGAAGTTGCTCTCTACTGTTAGCCAGATATAGTTTTTGGTCTCACAAATTTGACTAGATGCTTTCTCACCAGGATAAGCACCAGTATGGACAGGATGTAGAAAACAGCATCGCGAAACAGAGGCCACCAGCTCAGAGAGATGGGCTGGAGAGACACATGGAACATTTACATTAAGCATGTTGTGTATAATTTAAAATCCTGTGATGGCTGTGTTCTTGGTTAGCAGCAACCTGATAACTGATAAGTGTCTATTCGGTCATTTGGAAGAGGTGAGGTTAGTCCAGTGTGTGTACCTGTTTGGAGAAGATGCCGCAGATGCCGATGATGACCAGGATGTTAAAGACAGCTGATCCCACAATAGTTCCCACACCCACATCTCCCTTTGTGATAAACACCCCTAACAACACAGAAGAATTAAGAACCATAAATCATTGGGGGGGGGGAGAACGTGACAGTGCTGAAGAAGTGATGGATTGTGTCTCCCTCCCACACATATTAAGTGAACTAAGTTAGACACAGTATCTGTCTCCTTTGAACAGAAATATTGCATTTTTGGGTCATAACCACAGGGGCTGGGCAGACGTGTTTTGTCTTACACTACTGATTGTGTAATATGTGCTGAATATTGCCTAAAGTCATCCCATTACTAATCAAAGTCATCCTTTTTTTCTTTTGAGAATAAAATAGAACATTTTAACAGCGATATATGAAGAAATGCTCTTAAACCACATGTATCTGGAAGGAATTGGTTGTTGTTGTTTTTTTGCCTTCTTTTAAATCGCGGAAAGATATTTGTTTCCAGCAACATGACCATTTTAATAAACTGTACCTTATATCCTCAATCAAAGGGCACTACAGATGAGTCCTCTAGGCACAGTAGAACCTTTTTTTATTGTATCTAATATAAATCCCCTATATTGTTCTAGTTTTTCACATTTCTAAAACATGTGTACGACGGTCGCTTTCTCTTTCTTTTATTTAGGCCGGTTTGAAATGCTGCAAACAACACGCTGTGAACAACAAGTCTTCTACAGAAGTCTTTAAGGCTTCTAAATATCACCATGACAACTTTCATCTTTCTTTTCAACATCATTTTTTTTCTCCATCTAACTCCACATTTTACGAACCCTAATTGCTTTGTGGAAAAACAAGCGAAAAAAAGAACATCTTGGTGATGGAAGTAATTTACCTGTGAGCTGACAAACCATAAAGCACAATGAAACTCTCCTCTTCGTCTACTTCATACCTGAAATGGGCCAATCAGTTCTTCTGCCTATATAGACTTGACTTTTCTTAGTCCTTATCAGGTGAAGGTGCATATGATTGCAGGTGATTGGAGCGCTGATGGAGCAATCATTGGGCTAACCCATTAGAGTGAGCAACTGATTAGAAAAGCGTCATACTGACCAATCAGAGAGGTGAAGAGCTCGGGGGCGGAGCTCCCAGCTGCCATGAAGGTTGCCCCGGCAACATCCTGACTGAGCTGCAGGTTCTGGAGGACAAAGGAGATCAAATAAGGCTGGTGATGTTCTATATTTCTTTCTTATGGCCAACAAATCCCAAATCAGTGGATTGATCCTCCAAGTAGTGTCTGTGTATCCACAGCTTGGGATGTGCCAACTGATCACCACCCAGTCTATCTGGAGGCTGCCAGACAGACCGAGTAAACCCAAACATGTAGTGGGGGTGAGCTGGGAACACCTAGCTGAGGCCCCCTTTCAACAAGGTCTTCAACTCTACAACTTCCTGCGGGAGTATGGGACGCTGGGGTCGTTATTACGAGCCATCCAGTCCTATCTTGCTTAACCTGCTGCCTGCACAACCTGACTCCGGTCGCAAATTGATGGATATTTTATTCTGAACCACAGTAAATATGTTTTTTTTGTTCATACCTCTGATACTTTTTCCAGTGATGGCACAAAGTAAACATCACACACGATGGCCAACGCATGAAACATGTAGATAGCCTGCGAAATACAGGAGACACTTAATCAGCCAAGTGCATCTGTCTTTGAGCTCCAGTACAACAAAATATAGCGTCTTTCATTTTCTAATTCTGGTTTTCCTGCCAGAAGAGCAGATACTCACACAGAGAACATGAAGGAGTACCGCTCCCTGTCTCCTCTGCTCCAGAGTAAAGATATCTTCAGGGAACTCATTGACAGCTGGAGAAGAGACAGACAGAGGATAACGCCATGATAAATGAAAAGAGGGAAGTTTAAATCATCTAATCAAGAGACAGCAGATGCTGAGCTACAGCTGAAACAATTAGCCCACTCATTGACACAGCACTGATTTGTGATCAATCGATCAAATATTTAACTCCTCACTCATTACCTTTTCAGTTCAGCCAGAGGCTGTCGTGTCAAGGACATGTGACCATTGTACACCTGCATGAACATTATTGGATATTACTCATCACACCACGGTGATCGACCCAGTCACCATGAAGCACGGATGCAAAAGCTGAAGTGCCTGAACAAATACTTAGACTTCATTTGCTGCTCTTTCTATTTTTGTGTATTGGCTCTCTGTCACTTTTAGGCTCGAGTTTAACATAAAGCTGAAATTATGTCGATGAATGAATTAGTTGAGTGACAGAAAATTTATCACCAACCTTTCTGATAATCAATGAACTGTCCGAAGTATTTAAAAAAAATGTTTTAACCAAAAATTCACAGGCTGAAAAATGTAAATTTTACTTCCGTGACAGTAGATCGAATATGTTTGACCTTTGGATGGCCGGTTGAACAAAACACGCTACAAGTCAGCTTGGGCTCTCTCTCTGTCGTTCCATCTCTTACAAAGTGGCAAAGATGCCAAATCAGTGCACATCATTAAAAAAATATCTTAAAACCTATTTCTTCTTTTTTTTTCCTGTACCAGTTTTACAAACGTATTCCTCTTTTATCTCCCGCTTTTAAGCACTTTGTAGCTTCTGTTTTGAAAAGTGCTAACGTATATATAGAAGTTTACCTGCTTCAAACAAAACAAGCAATATGAAGATATCGAGTTGTGTTTTAGTAAAGTTTGATTGGCATTTTTCTGTCAATTAACGCAGAAAAATAATAAACAGATTGTTATTTGCCACTCTGCCCTGAACCTTCATTCACTTGAGCGTGCACATCCTGGATGTGCGTCAGGTTGTATCCCCTAGCAACAAGGGCTGAGACAAGCTTGAGGTTAAAGTGGTGCCACAGTCATATGACTGAGCCAGTTCAGTTGCATTGTAATTGAGTTTTTCGCCCATTTTCTTTGAAAGCGCTCCTCTTGTGACTTCACGCTATCCCACAAGCCATCTACACTCAGGTAATTATGTTGACATTCTTTTCCTATTCTTTTCCTGTAAACTTAATCCTCAGAGCCATCTTGGCTGAGTTCAACGACGCTTCACATTCACTCTGTTTCCAACTGCAACAGAGCGTTTTGCCAGACTGCACTGTCTTGAATATGAACTCAGACAAATGCCCCAAATCACTGCGCCACAAAAAAAAAAAAAATTATGAGGCAGTGCAAAACAATAATCTGGAAAGCTTCCTCCCAAGTGACTTTCCCCACAAAGTTTTCTGATTTAGCTGTGAGTCAGGGCTTATAAAAACTTCCATTGAAGATGAAGGTCACAAGCAGCAGAATGAGACACGAGTGACAACTGGATAAGATCCTGCACAGAGGCGATATTGTGTAGTTACAGGCTAACATGCATCTCGTGTGGAGATGGCGACACAGATAAGGTGTGATATTATGACAACCTTTCACATGATTTTGTTTGGACACCCTGATCAAACAGTATATTTTTTTTAACATCAACAGCAATATGATGCTCTTGAAAATAGCGATATGGTAATTGGAAGAAAGTCTGTCTGAGGACTTGTTTTTCCCCGAGGCAGTATGTTTTTTTTTTCTGGCTCAATATATTCTCTGTAATTGGCTCCAAAATCTCTTCATCTCAGAATCAGACTCTAAGATGCTGTCACCGTTTCTCTCTCAGTCTTTCAAACAGCCAAACAGATCCGAGCACACGCAGGCGATGAGAGAGCTGCTGATGAGAAGCTACTAATCAGCAGGCCATTACGACGGGGCAGGCACTTTGAACAGCTCCAGATGCACACAGCATCCAACTGCAAATTCAGCATTCAGTTTCCTAGCAACAGGGTCCCTCAAAGGTCTAACTGTGTTTAAACATGTGCAGTTTGAAGAAATGAGGGATGAGGTGGACTGGAGATGTAGATCGATGCACGGAGGAGACAGACTTGGATTAAACAAAGTAATAGAGATGGGCCCGCACACTCTCGCACTGCCTCTGCACACACAACACGCACACACACATTGGTGTTACTAAGCTCATCACAGTGACTGTATATTCATTACTGCACAGATATCCAAACCCAAACAAGGTCCTTAGTCCAACTCAAAACGCTTTGTGACTGTATTTTTCTATTTTTGTGAGGATATGACAGAAGAAATTCTCTCTCCTCGGCTTCATGCACACAGGTAAACACACATTAAAACACGTCTCACCAGATCTAGAAATACTGTCAGTCTGGTTGTTGTCTTTTTGCTGGATGATCTCTCTCTTGGACAAGATGTCATGATCCACAGTGGGTCCATGGGAGCCTAAAAAGAGGGATTTACATACAAATACACATACTAATTATAATGTATGTTATTATTATACTGTATATCAGTGTTTGTGAAATATTGTTTAGCATAACTTATACCCTACTTTAAGGTAATAGCTTTTGTCTGCTGTGCAGCTAAAATGCTCATTTAAGGTTGCAATCGCCCTTTATTAAATGTATTGTTACTTCAAACTAACATTTAAATAATTTGCATGGCTGTAAACCAAACAAGTAAGGGATGAGTTTAACATAACGGTGACAGGCTTATTTATTTATTTTCTTCTGAAGAAGCACCTGTAACATCATTTAAGTGAAAGATCCAGGCGGCTAAGAGCAGACCGACTCCACAGACGCAGAACCGGGGGAGGAGCCGCGTCTGCCTCGGTCTCCTCGGCGCCTTCATCCCGCCAGCCGCCGCTCGCCGGCTCTGCGCTCAGAACATGTCGCCACTGCCGCTCCTCCTCGCAGCGCCGGTCCGGTCTCCTGTTTACAGACTGGAACAAACCGGCCTGTTGCTCTCGTTTCCTGATTTATTGTCTTTCAGCTGTTCTGGCTTTGGTCTCCATCCACGACACAGGAGGATGTTAAAAAGCCTCGGCCTGTCATCAGCATCTCAGCAGCTCGCACCGGTGGCTCAGTCAGTCAGCACCAAGCAACGCTGCGTCCGCGTCCACGAGCTTCAGCTCCAGCTGATATGTACGGACAACGAGTATCGACCTGCACCTACACAAACAAACATCCCCCGACTCGGACCGACCTCACATCCTCTCCTGCCCTTAATCTGATCCCCGCTTTATGATTTTTTTCCCCCCCGTCTGGGAGGGGGTGTTTTCCTGGAGCCACAGACTAGACCACCAGGGAGCACCATCAAGCTGGGTGGGGCGACTGGAGAGAGACTGGCAGCACAGGGAAATGTATTGACTGACTTCAACTGATGCATGTAATTCAAAATGTGAAAAGTAATTAGCAACATTAATAATTCTCTAATGAAACTGAGGGACTAACCTTCTCCTGTCCTAAGCCTTTCATACAAATTGTCATGGTTTCTGTCTGTACAGAAAAATAGTCAAAGTATTGCCGACCACCAATCACTAACCACTTTTCCACAGTAGTGCCTAGACCAAGAAAATTTCCAGATCAATCTACAAATAGCTCCCTGTTTATTTGAAATCATTTAGAATTGATATCTTAGTTAAATAATTGATCAAACAGTCACTTTGGTGCAGTTTTACGTCATTTAGCTGCGTCTGACAACTGTCTTGGGATGAACAAGATTTGCATTGCAAAGATAAGACATCACACAAAATGTCTTCCTAACCAAAGTGAAGCTTGATGTACAGCAAGCAAGCAACTCGTGTTTTTCATTGAAGGTATGAGGTTTTAAAGTTAAGTTTCAAATTGTTCCTAAGTTTGAGTTTCACGGATATAAATTGTAGTATAAAAAAACTTATCATAGTAGGAAAAGCAAAGGTGTCACTAATGATATTAAGTACAGTAATAACAATAACAGGACTATGGAATTGAAGCAGCTAAATGGAATCCTTTCAATTTTATTATTTACACTTGTGCTTTTCCCACTATGACAATACTATGTCAAAATGTTTTCTATGAGAAGGTGCATTGGATGTTTTATGAATTTAAGGTAATGAAATGTAGAGTTACAGCTCTTTCATGTCATATTTTGTACAAAATGACAACATTTATGATCAAACCTTTGGTCTTATTAATGTGCTGTGTAGAAAACAAAGTCTGCTACAAAAAAAACGACACACAATCAGGCGGATGACTGGACTTAAGGTTATAAGAGGGAGTGTTAAGATCAGACAAGATCACATAGGAGGCAAGGCACCATAGTGCACGCTGCAGTAGGGCTGCAACATCACACGTGCACCGGTCCACAGGCTGTTGATGGAAAACAAATCGCAGTTTCCCACACTGCTTCCTGAAGCCACAAAGGCCAGAACAACGAGGAAGAAGATGCACATCATAAACAGTCCTGCTCTCTGGACGGCTGTCTCCAAGGTACCTGCACACCTTAGACATGACAGAGAAGACAGAGTGACGATAATGAGTGAAGAAAGAAGAGGAAAAAAAGAGTGTGAATATGAGACAGAACTACAGGCATTTCCAGAATACAAAAAATGTTTCTGCATAATTCTACCTTTCATTCATCACATGCCAGAGTCTGTCAGAGCTGCTTTATTATATTAACCTGAAGTACCTTTCGGTCTGAAGGTCAGCTGTGAGACTTTGAGGTTCCAGGAGCTCCTCAGCCTCAGGTTCCTCCTGCAGAATCAGCACCAGACGTCACCAGTCTACTGCATTTCTACATGTACAGTGACAGAGCTATATTCTGAAACTGGGCTTTGCACCAGCATCCTCTAGTGATCAACTACCAGAAAATCGTAGTACAAGTTGCTAATTGTCTTAGTTCCACATTTTGTAATGGTCAAGAGTCTAAACACAGGAATCAGAGAGAGGATTTATACATGTCTTAGATGTTTGGAGTCTGATGTGCTGGTTTTCATTTCATCTGAAGAGGCCAGCAGCTTCATTTCATCCGCAAAGGACAGAGGGGGACTGAGTGATCCTTCCTTTTCTTCCATCAGGTCATTAAGAGCAGAACTGGCGACCAACAGTAGAGACACAATCCAATGTGAGTTCACACAGATGGTGCAGCGTACATCATGATATTCATTTAAAGCAAGTGGATTTTGTGTGTCAGGGTTACAGTGAGGACTCATCGTGTCTGTCCTCCAGCTGCATCCTCAGCTCCTGATTTGTCAGCCTGAGATCCTGGAGCAAAGAAAACAAAACATCAGGCGGAAGTCAACAGACGCTGCTGGGGATTTACTCCTGCACTGCATTTTTTAGCTGCTTGTTGCTGTTTGCTTAGAGATGTGTAGTGAAATGTGTCTCATGTTTCAAACTGCAGCCTGCATGAAGCAAATTTGGTGAAACATCTGTCATTTGTCAACACTGTCACAACCACGCTTCAGTTTGTTCTATAATGCATTTCTGTTCTTTTACTGACGTAATGAGCAAATTAACTGTCATTTCTTAAGGAAGATTCATTTCTTAAGTTTAAGTTATTCATAGGATGAGCAAGGATTTGAATGGCCTGTTCAAATTGCTTACAACAGGGTGAATTGAACAATGAAGTAAGAGAGCAACAGTAAATAAGAACATCTTTACCTTAATGATGAGGGAACACTCTTCTATTGTTTCCTCCAAGTGCTTTATCTGCAGTTTTTTCTATCACAAAACACACACATAGACAAACACATTTAAAAATATGATTTTCAAATAATAACAGATAAAAAAAAAAAAAAAACTATGTTAAACACCAAAGAGAAAGATCTGGCTTTTTTAGTCAGCCACTGCCTGGTATCGATGTCTCTCTTCCTACCTGCCGAATAACTTCATCCCTACGGTGCTGCCCTAACTGAGCCTCCTCCAGTACAAACTAAAGAAACACACGACATAACAGATACGGAGCTGGTTGATGATGTAAAATGACAAATGGTAGAATGAAGACAGACAGAAAAATAATGAAACACCTCCAGGCTGAATCCTTGGTGTTACCTCGAGGGTTTGAAGTGCAACCTTAAACTTGCTCAAGCTGATCTTGTCCCGCTCTCTCTCTTGCTGAAGGTTGTTGAGCTGAAGAGTTTAAATTTGCAGGATGTTTTCAAATTTCTGTGACAGATTATAGTAGTTACGTGAAAAGTACTAGACATCATACCTCTGCTTTGAGTTTCTTATTTTGTTCCTTCACCATGGTTGATTCCTCCTCCTGCACAAAAAGACAATAGCACAGAGTCACCTGGAGAAATGTAAAATGACAGCTATCAGCCTAACTGACAGGCTGAAGTTTACTGTTTGTCTACGGCCTGTATACAACCCAGATTAGACTACTGTTAAAGACTCAATTTACCACCAGGTAAAACAAGGTAAATTGAGGAAAGAAAGGATGAGAATATGGTGTTTTCTGAAAAGTTACTAGGAGCTCTAAGTGCAAATTTGAAAGTGAAGAGTTAAGAGCTGTGCCTGTGAAGCAACAATTAACCACTAGGAACAGAGCTGAGATATCTGGCAATACAATGAAAGACTAAATGTCATCAAGGATTTTGCTTTGGCTCATGGCAGGATTTAGTTAAATTGTAAATTCTGTGGTAAGTTAGTTTTAGTGATTCAATTTTTTTAAACTTAACTCACTGTTAATTTCACATCATATCCACATTATTTTTACTAAGTCTACATATCTTTTTGAAAGCATCAGTTACACGTACTACAATTCCAATTCTGGTTCCCCACCAATTTCTGAATCTTTTTTTCGCTGCTTCTCTTTACATTGAGGTCGTCGTTTATGAGGGACATGCAAGGCTCGGCTTCAACCTGCTGTGATTCACTGATGATCTTCTCCAGGCTGAAGACACACACACACACAAGCTCCTGACAGTTTTAAGTATTACAGCACTGCTACAAAAGCTCCAAGTAAATAAAGAAAACAGTCCTGACATGTGACAAAAACTTAGTAGTAAAGACAAAACAGGAACAATTATGTAGTTACAGTTAGGTAAAGATCAAAACTTCTACAGCCAATAATAGAGTGGATATGTTTATTGCATCCTGTTCCAGAACCAAATGTACTGCTGAGGACTGCAGGGCCAAAGCATACAGTGTCAATGGAAGGTACAGATACATAACCATAGTAATGTATCATAGTCATAGGAGATGTCTTCTAGAAACAGAGCTCAGACGACCTAAAATGGAGCTTTGTGGTAGTCCACATGGGATGAGTACAGAAAAAGTGGAAAACTAAGTTCTAACACCTGAATGCCAATAAACATGCATAAGAAAAAAACAGAGCCTGACTGTGTTGAAGGCATAACGAAGATCACATTGAATTACAGATGATTAACATGCTAAGTCAGATAGTCAGAAGGAACAGGGAGTGTGACTAGTTACACTTTCACTTGTTTTCTGAGCGCGTCATTCTCTGAGCGCAGCACTGCCATATCGTCATCTGCAACATCCAGCCAGTGCCTCATCTCAGTGTTCAGGTCCCTCAGCTGGCTTTGACTGTAATCCAGCTCAGCTATTTTCTCAAGCATCTCCCTCAGTGTCCTACACACACACAACCCAGAAACAAAGGCTTGTATATAGCTACAGTAACTCAAACAGTTTTTGTGTGTTGGTTTGTACAGTGAACATCACTCACATGTTTTCCTCTGTGATCTCCATCCAGCTGGTTTACTCCTCCCTCCTGCTTGTGATCAACATATGACCGACCAAAATTCCCATTAGGAGTCACATAGTTTTTAGGACATAGTCTCAATTTCTTTCCTAACCTTAATCTATCCCAAAAAATTAACCATTATTTCTGTCAGCTATCGAATAGCGTTGATGGTGTGAATCTCTTAACACAAAACAGAAATACCTGCAGTGAAGTGTGCACAAGTATTTTAGGCACTTTTGTCCAATCTTTCAAGGCTGATTTTGCCTATATAATACCTGTTTCACGGTCATAACAACCAAAGTATGAACAATATCACTGAAAAACAGTAGGGATGCTACAGTCTAGAATTATTTGCCAAGTGCATTAATTTATTGACAATCATATAACATTTGTGAATACTTCCCAGCTGTGTGTAACAACAGTTTTTAATAATAATAATAATAATGATAATATCATTAATTAATCATGAAACACATCCTGGATAAAGAGAATAAAATGGAAACGGACAGGTGGACTAAATTAAGATTAATTAAGAATTTAAAAAAAAACTGACCTTATTTTTATGTTCCACATACAAATTGTACATAATATTACGCATCTTTTCCTGCCAGTTTTTGCTAAACTCACATTCAAGAAAATCTTATAAGAAATTAGACCTTTTTGAAGGATTTATATATTTATTTATTTTTAAATGAAAGCTTTTTAAAGACTTCTCAAGAGCTACAGATATCCTGGAATAAGAGAACTGGAGTTGAAAAATCAAGCAAAGTAATTTTGTTGACAGCCCTTTTTGGAAATAAATAAATTAATTTTTTAAAAAAATCTACATCTTTGAACCCAGAGTGGTTTGACCAACGCTGTTAGCACAATTATACTGAAAAATAGCTAACCTTAAATTTTGCTAATGTTAGCTACGTTAGCTAACGTCCTCTAATTTTGCTAGCTAGGTTTCTTTTTTTTTTTCAGATGAGTTCACATCTTACACATATTAAATGAGAGTTGGAGAAAATAAAAGTCGTTTTTCCCCCTAAGACCTGCTGACAGACACCACTCATTCATGTTTCCCACTGAGCTATATGCTAACGTTATCCTTAACAGCTAACGTTTTTCAGTTAGCTAACTTTACACAGGCCAAACCTTCAATAAGCTCATTTCCTCATTGGTGAAACTACCCTGTTGGGTAGTACCGCACTAATACTTTATATTGATATATCAGCTTTACAAACTAAAAGACTAAAAATTGCCTTACCAGCAAGCAAGTCCAGACAAATAAGGTAATAACAGCTAAACTGTAGGTCTATCTGCCATACCAAACACAGCTTACTATGCACCTGCCAGTTACAGCTGTGGTTTAGAAAATAACAGCTGCACATTGATGTAAGAGGTGGAACAAAATAAGTATAAAATGGCCCTGTTCACATTTTCATGTATTAGGATCATGAAGATGGGTCTAAAAATTGTTCTGGTTGTATTAATTATGGTCACATTTCTAATATTTTAACAGCTGGTTTGAGAACATCCTCCATTAGAAAAAATTTTTACTGTTAATGACTGATTTTTCATTCAAGCATGCATGTTTATAATCATTTCAACTGCAGAAAACAAATTTCCATCCCAAATTTAATCATTACAACACATCTTACACCACATCAATTTCCAGAGTACAAAATACAAAATAATACAATTAAAAATTTTCTCAATAGTGACACCATTGATTTGATCACCTTCAAATGGCAAAACATTTGAAATAGCACTAAAAAAAAACAAAAAAAAAAACAGATTAAGCAGACATTAATATTTAGCAAAACAACTAAGAATACTGACAAAGAATATTTTTGGTTGTAAGGTAAATTTAATGTAGGACAAGTAAGAGCACCTGTCAAAACAAAGACTTGCGATTTTTCCACTACATTTTAAGGCCAGTATAATAAAGTTACATAAAGCAAAGGTGCAAAAGAGGGGTGGATGGGGTTACTGAGGCATTGGATGTTAAATTGGCATCAAGTGCTGTAAAACGTGTCCACCCATACTATTTACTGAATCAAGGCTGGTTTTGAGTATGTGGTGTGTTCACACCAGAGACGTATCAAAATAAAATACACTCAGAACAGTCAGGTGAAACAGCTCCAGGAAGACATCGGAAAATAAAAAAAGGCTATAAAATTTTTGAAAAAACATGTTGTTTAAATGCCAGTGGCGTTCTGAAGTCACAGTCTGATTGACGACTGACAGCGTATAAGTGTTTGAATCATCGGTAAAGTATGGTGATATCTTGGATGACGACTGCAAAAACAATTAGGACATAGAAAACTGGGACAGAACAGTCATTTGAGTCAGTGTATGTCATGTTGTTACACTGTAGGTTTGGTTTGTCGTGTCCCTGACACGACAAACCATGATCACATCACATTGTTCATAACATGAACAATGTGATGTGAAACACGGAGAAAGACTGTTCACATGTGACGTCCATAGGTAGATTTTAAATACTGCATTCACTAAATGACTTTACATTAGTACGTAAACTGCAATGCTAGGTTTCACACCATGTACAATTTGTGCTGATTGCTTTCTTACACATATGTTGTCCTGTATATGTTGAGACATCATTGTAAACCCCCGTCATTGCTCTCATTGTCAAAACGTGGTGTAATAATATCCAGCAAGAAGTTCAGTGTAATAAGCTCAGTTCAGGAGTGGAATGCACATGCACTTCGTGATCATAGTAGCAAATGCACAACAGCTGATAGCAGGCTAATGGTGGTGTATTTTGTAATCCTATGGTCTACTCGGGAACAGTGCAAGCCAAACTTGCTCGACCTTCAGATTTTGGCAGCTTAACCGTGTGAGAAAAGTGCAGTTAAGAAGTAATTTATTACAGGAGGAAGACTACCCAAGAGCCATAGCTAGTAACTGCAAGTGCCTGTGTAATGTGGGTTTAAAATTGTAAATTTTTCACAATCAATAAATTACATTCTGGTTTCAGTGTTGTTTACACGCATTTTCAGTGCTTGATATTCCAAAGGAACACTGCTAACTTCTGTGTTAATATTCTGAGGCCTGCCTCAATTAGTGTACAGATCACCTGTAGGTCAAGGTCAGTCTGCCTTCCACAATTTCTGCCCGTAATTTCTTTGTCTCAGCACAGGAAAAGGAGACGGAGAAGACACTGGTAGACAGTTATACCCAGTAACATCTTTAACAACCACACACTACGCTAGCATCTTCCCATCCCAAGCTAGATTAACTGAGGTGATCTTCCCTGCTGCTGCTCCCCAATAACATTAACCATCACCATTAGAGTAAAGACACATGGCCTGTTAATGTTCAGACTTTTTAGCTATTACCGGGTGGGTTCCAGTGATCCTGTGACCTGGAAGTTTATCCCATCTCCAGGTAGAGGTGATGGGATGAGCGGACAGAGCCAGCAAAGGTACCAGCGAAGGCCCAGGGTGTGACGCAAGTTGCCCAAGAGTCCCAGGTTGTAGGGTCGGCGGGATGAGTACCACTCCCTGGTGGTCTGTCCCCGAAACAGCAGGAAGAGATGGAAGAAGAAGAAGGCAGACACCAGCAGGAAGCCCACCACACACGTGTCAGCGATGAAGGCAAAGGCAAAGGCACGCGCTGAGACCTGGCCTAGAACACAGAGAGGGGACACAGTCACTCACAACACTGAAAGCTATATGCACAAATGGCATAAAGTCAGTATGACTTTGGCACTAACACTGAAAAGTGGAAAGTAACCTTCAGTGTTCATTAAATTAAATTCAAGGCTAAAATACCCCTGGTAATAAGGAGTGCCATTTTTTTGTGTCAAGTGTCATCCACATGTATTTGTGAATTCAACTACTGATCCCCGTGGAACTGTGAGGATGATTAATGGGACGTTGTGACCGGAGCTTTGTCAGATTAAAAGAAAGCAGACAAGAAAACGGTGAAGTAGGCAGTATGAGGCAAGGACATATTTACTATTATATATAATATTAGTGTATTTGATGGCAAGTTTAAAATACATAGTTTCAGACCAACTTAAATTATTTATAATGAGTCATTCTTTGAGTCTTAATGTTAAAGATAGTAATGCCACTGCAATAAGATGATAACCACTTTTCTCCTGAAAAAAAGGCAGTGCCCCCCCGTACGTGTTATTTAATATCCTTCTGCTGCATTAGTCATAATTACACATCTCAAAGTGTAAATCGCAGATTGTCAACATCCTGAAAAAACCAGCTGGTCATCAATCAGAAACAGTCTGCCCCTCACACACTGAGATACGGGACGGAGAGCAGAGACATCTCACGGTGGATGTCTGATAATAAGAGTACTATCAAACGAGCTGACAAATTAGTCAGTTAACTAATTCACTGATCACCAGAAAATACTACTCCAGTGAAGCAATTTACAGGTTTTCCCTATTTTATATGATTGTAAATATAATATTTTGGGGTTTTGGACATTTGAAGATGTTGTATAATCATCTTTCTTTCTGTGTAGGAGCTCATCCGCCTTTAAAAGCACAGTGAATATATAAAAGCTTATAGATTATATTCTACAATATTGCAGCTATAAGGAATAGACACAGAACGGGACAACCACAATGTGAGACACCAGATCCCACCTGAAACAAGCATGATCCAGGGTATGAGCAGCAGCAGGATGCTGTGCACAGTCACCCCCTCCTTCAATATGACAATGAAGACCTCTGCGTTCATCAGCGTGGCGTACAGGAGACCAGACCACATGAACAGCAAGCAGCTCAGGAAGTAGCGGTAGTTCCGGAAGCCCACGCACTGGCCAAAAAAGACACAGTGGTGATCCCGCCGCAGCACACACACTTTGCAGTCATAGCAGTGGGAGCAGCGAGGAGGAGTGTGTGTCTCGCATGTATAACAGTACCTGAGGGACGAAAAAGAAATCTGTCAGAGATGCAAACATTTCACAACATTCATGCTAGCCAAATGAGCACAAAAGTGTGCAGACTGGGGATGGTCCACATACTTTTGGCCATATAATGCACTGTGTATTAACTACTGCTAAATTCTAATTGAAATCCATTCATTTTCTTGTCTGTAACAATCCCTCATAGCTGCTCCTTCCTCACCTCCACCCCTGGCCCATTCCCTCTCCTCCCAGGAACACCCCCTTGATGCTGGAACTGGTTTTGAGGAAGAGCAGGGCGTTCCAGCAGATGTTCCCCAACATGAAGTACTGGGCCAGCAAGTGGACCATCTTCCACCAGGCGGACCACTCCGTCTTCTTCTGGTCCGCCTCCAGCGGAGCCTCGACCAGGACGAGGTAGCTCACCTCCCCGGTGATGGAGAAGACCAGGAAGGTGTTGAGAGCCACGGGGAGGTGGTGACACAGTCTCTCGACCCTGCAAAACATTTTACTGGCAAAACTCGTCATGTTTCCTGCCCGCCCTCCTCACGGTGATGTTTGAAACACAGCTCGAAACGCGGTGTGCTCAGGGAGAAGGACCGATTTGACAGTCGTACCGTCAAATAACCATCGGTTAGCTTAGTTAGCTAAATAACCGTTCCGTTAGCTTTCTGAACGCGGTTACATCAAACGCATATTAACAATACCCAGAACCTCTTCTGGGACAAACTGGTGTAAAGTAAGAGTTGTAATCAGACGACATTAGTCCGTACAAACCCCTCTTGGCCACGGTCTCGTCCAATGGACTGGATCGAGCTGCTGCTAGCAAGTGTTACATAAAAATATATCCGTAATGCTACAGGATACCGTGGTTCCGCCGGAAACGTTCCATTAATCTTGTGCCTCCTTTCAAAACAAAGATAAAAACAGAACACGAAGAGTGGTGGAAAGTAACACACTACACTACAAGTTCTATACTTAAGTACAATTTTTAGAAACTTGTTCTTTACTTGAGTATTTCCATTATCTCCCATTTTATACGTATAATTCTCTACATTCGTTCAACACATTTAGTGCTTAATAAATTAAGATTTTTACATAGAAAACATATGAAGAGGTTCTCAAATGTGATGCCTTGTTATAGATGAAACTAGCCAGCGGTATATACAAGTAGAGATGAAATCAATGCTTGATTAGTGAGTTGACAGAAAATAGTCCACCAGAAAGTATATTTTGTTTACACATAATAAAAGCTTGAACCATAGAAACACAAAACAAAACCACAAAACAAGCATCATGAAGTTGTCACTTTGGGCTGTGTTTTTGTGATGGACATTTCTCACGAGTCCCTGAATTTTTAAAAACTAAACAATCAACAA
This sequence comes from Toxotes lorentzi, assembly GCA_037833715.1. NCBI lineage: Eukaryota > Metazoa > Chordata > Actinopteri > Toxotidae > Toxotes > Toxotes lorentzi. The sequence goes on along the minus strand of JBBMJY010000002.1, from coordinate 13,900,759 downwards.
TTGATTAATCAAGAAAGAGTCAAGAGATTAATCAATAATTACAATAACTATTAGATGCAGACCTATATGAAATAGTTAAAACGAGTTCCAGTTCAGGGAGCTACAACAGTAAAATGCTGCTTATACATTAATTCATCTGGAATAATAATCTAATTATATCATATATGAAAGTATATGTCACAGAGGACATTAATGCTCTCTGTACATTTTTTTCTGATTATAGTACATTCTCTTATCTAAGCTACCTTTTGAATGCAGGACTTTTAATTGTTAACTACTATTTAACCCCATTACTGTGCCCATATGTGAATTGGCAGCATGTCTCTGGTCCCTCCCCCCTGGCCCTGAAAGCACAGACCTTAATCCCTGATAATCTCTGCATCCACCGAAAGCTTGCAGTCATGGCTGCACAGAAGGAGAATTTACTGTCTCTTGGACATCTGAGCGGCACTGAAAGAAACACTTTCACAAAACAAAGAGAGCACAATCTAAAAAAGAGGTAAGATTCTTGGATGCTGCCATGGATTCAGGGAGCGGTAATCAGGTTCGACTTTTTTTTTCCTTCAAAATGCCTTCAACAAACACAATAATTGTAATTCCTGACAAAAATGGCCACAATATAATTTGATTTCTCCAGAGGTTTGTACAGTGTGGTACTCAAGAGGGAGCTCATAATGTGGCCTTGGTAAAAATTTATTGGATTTCTATATGGAAACTGGTAAATTACTACAATGTTTACTCATGATTCAATGTCTGTCTCTCACAGTGTCCACAGGCCAATGCTATGGCAAACTGACTTTTCAACTCTTCAGAGTCACCGACATCTGTAAGTGCACAGACAGAAAAGCAACAAGACATTTGTGCTGTGCATCATCATGTATGTCAGTGTAAATGTTTTTAACCTCCGACTCCCGGGGTGTTTCCTGCAGCAGAGCAATGCACCTGCAGCAGCGCTGGCAGGAGCTGAAGGAGAGAGAGCGCACTGCCCAGCAACGCAACAGGCAGCTTCTGTGGCAGTTCGAGAAAGCCCAGGACACACTGAGAGAGATGTTGGCCCGCAATGCTGCCATGAAAACTATCCGGGTGCCCAGAAACACAGAACACTCACACAGACACACACAGAAACTGTGGACTGGAAGAATTTAGGAAGTAGCTGGCTATAACGTTAGTTGTAACACACATTCCCACTTTTGTGCTTTATTCCTGCCCTGGGGAGGCCCTTGCGCTCAACTTTTGTTTTGACCTCTGACCTCTGCAGATGGAGTATGAGAGGTACCTGGAGGAGAGCGCCCCCCGCTGGCAGCAGCAACTCAAGGAGCAAACACAGGCTGCACAGAGGAAGGTCTGAACAATTAACAGTATGCAGCAGCATTTAAAAAAAAGTCCTTCAATTCAGCAAGCCGTTCAAATCTGTTTCTTCAACAGAGGATGGATGAGTATTTGAGGTCATGTCTAAACAATACAGAAGAGGAACAAATGACAAACTCCTCTGCGGATCGACTTTTACTTTCACAAGGTTTGTTCTCTTCCTCACTCACTTTATGAAATGATGCTGACACATTTGTTCTTTGATTATTCTTATCTGAATTTGATATATTCTCCATTAAGATCAGGACTTTGTTGATTTTACAGGAATGTCCCACAAACATCAATTTCCCACAACCAAGTTATATTGTTTTTTCTCTGATATTTAATTTATAGCATCAGTCAATAGGTTTTCTTTACCTTCATGTAAACTCCCATTTAGCACGTGTCTCTATTTGCAGGTTTTACCAAAAAGCCACAGAAAGAATCTACACCTCAAGAGGACAACAACCAAGATGTCTCCTCTCATCCCATGCAGTCTTCCTGGCTCACCCACTCTCAGTCCCAGACAGCTAGGTTTCCTATCAGAGTGCCCCGTCAACCCCAAGGTCCCTCTCATGTCCCTCCATCTTACCTCCCACCACACTCCATCTTCCCACATCCTCATCGATTCCAGCTCCACCACCTCGCCTCCATGTCTGGTCATCAACACCCCTGGCCCATGCAGGATCCAGCAGGCTGGGCTTCCCCTCAGACGGACTATCCCTGGACCACAGGTCCTGCTGGGATCCCCTCCGGCTCTGAGGCTCTGTGGGGTCAGCTCTACATGGAGGAGCCTCCTCATGAGAGAGGGGTGGAGGCTGAGACAAGCAGAGCACCAAGCTCCAAGAGAGAGAGGGGTGGTGAATGCAGGAGCAGTAATTTATCCCAAGAGCTGGACATTAAACCAGGTGGGAAAAAGGAAACATAAGAGAAAACAAGCACGTTTCACATCAGTGTGTGTATGAATACAAAACGTGTAGCCTTGGCTTTATCATAAATTTAAATGTAATTCGTATGTATGTGTACTGTACCCAGTTCGTCTGTCCAGTGGCCATGCAGAGAGCAGCGACAGTGGCAGGAATTCCAGTCAGGCGAGCAGAGAAAAGAAGAAGAAGAGAGGAAAAACACGGAAAACCTCCTCAGAGAGAGAAAGGAGCAGCTCTCAGGAGTAAGCAAATATATTCTCCATAGATTTCACTTTGTATTTTGAGCAACTTATTCTCGAAATGCAGGACTTTTATTTGATATGGAGTCTTATTTTTTCCACAGTGTGGTACTGATATTTTTACTTAAGCAAATGATCTGAATATTTCTTCCACTATCTTACCTTACTCTGTACTTACATACTTCTTTGTTCATTCCTCTTTCAAGGTCATTTAGGGCTTCCAGTGCAATTGTCATTGCTGGAGTTGCAGTGGTCCAAAGCTCAGAGAGCGATGCCTCATCAGAGAAATGCAGCACGAGTGGTAGTAGGAAGGCAAGGAGGAGAAGTGGGGGACTTGCTGTTGGATCACCAAGGATGGAGGAGGTGGAAAATGAAAGGAGCAGGAGCGAGGAAAATGTCTCTGGGAGTCACAAAGAAGAGAGTCACTCCACTGGTGAGGAGTTAGAGAGTCAGACTGAGGAATCCAGAAGTGAAAACACAGAGAATCAAAGTCCTGATGACAAATCAGGCAGCTGCAGAAAGGAGGAATCAGAAAGTGTTAGTACAGAGATTGAAAATGGAGTCGCAGAAACGGAAAAGCAGGAGAGAAGTAGCAGTAGTGCTGAACAAAGCAGGGCAGAGGACAAGGATGAGGAAGAAGAGGAGCATCAGAAAGATCTCGGAGAAGCAGACGATGGTGATGGTGATTGTGAGGAAAAGGAGAACAGCGAGAGAGAGGAAGAGCAAGAGGAAGGAGATGTGGAGGAAGATGATGATGAGGTTTCTGCCAGAAAGAACACAACAGAGGAAGAAGAGGAGACAGGAGCAGAGGATGAGTTGGAAGATCAGGGAGATGATGGAGACAGGTTGAAGAACGAAGACGGTGAGAACGGAGAACAGGTTTCTGCCTCCTCACAGGATGAAGAGGTGGATGAGGATAAGAGTGAGAGAGATGAGAACAAGATAGGGGAGGATGACGAGGGGGGTGATGAAGAGGATGGAGAGGGTGAGGAGGAGGAGGAAGAGGAGCCGATGGGTGACGAAGGAGAAGAGCCAGAGGAGGAAACAGACTCGGAGGACAGTATCATCTCACCACAGGACAACAAGTAAGATAATGAATTGGATTTTCTTTGCAAACGACTGAATGTGAACAAACTGAAACATTTTGTTTTCAGACCCAAAAAGATGCAGATTATTCCTGAGGAAGCAGCTGAAGACAATTACAATGATGATGATGACGATGATGATAAGAAGGGGAGTAAAACAGGATCCTCAGACGAGGACTCAAACGAGTTCAGCGAGGAGGATGATATCGAGAATCTCCTCGCACCTCAAGAACAAGCAAAGAAGAAAGGGTGAGTACAGATTTCCTTCTCTGATGGCAAAAATGCACCCGCAAATATGTTTCTCACATCTTTTTAAAAACTTGTTTTCAGAGACGAGGACCTGAAAGCTGACGACAAACCTAAAGGTAGTGTCAGTCAGTCAGTCGTTAAAATGACACGAACAACTTGCTGCTGAAGATGCTGATTCTGTGTTCAATTTCTTTTCCAGCAACATGCGACAACGTAGAGATTTTTCAAGCGGAGCTGGACCGTTCGACAAAGACAGATCACCAAAGTGACTCTGATGAGTTCGATCACTTTTATGACTAAATGTGTTGGTTTCAACTGTCTAAGCCTGAGAATGTAAGCACAAGAAACTACCTCAGTCACCAAGAATTTGGGATAAGATGAAGATTCACAGGGTTTTCCTGCATTTAATGAGAGACACATCTAAATGTTGCAGAATTTCCCTTCAAAAATGAAAAAAAAAAAAAAAAAAAATCTCACCTGGAATAATTCCAGTACATTAAACTCCATTACATGCACATTAAACATGTATTTACTTTATTTTTGGGCCACAATTAGGAGCAGAATGTGCAACAAACAAATGCAGTTAATTTTAAGTTTGTATGTAACACAAACCATGGACAAATGACAACACTGTCAAGTAAGAAGTAAGTAACACAATCATGTACAAAGGGTGACAATAATTTATTGAAAAAGAAATTATTTTTGCTGTACCTGAGTGACTGCTATTCAACCACAGCCCTCGCAACAACAAGAGAACAGTACACCCCAACATGTTTGTCATATAAAAACAGACCAATGGGCCAGTTGGTTTCAACAGTACAAGATTTGTTTCTTTCTTTTGCATATTTTACATCAGAGTCCAAACTGGTCCTGGTTACGTCAGGCCACTTCTGATGACAGAGAGAATTTAAAGTCTTTATTCCTGCTAGATTTTCACCACCTGAGCAGCCAAACAGGGGCTCACTCTCTTCCCGTCCTCTGATGCAGCGCTGCGTTGAATGAGCAGCCTGCTGTAGGTCCCACCCACCTGGCCTTTGGTCAGCCGTCCGGGATTGACACAAACACAGCCGATCACATCCTGAGGACAGGCGAACGTGAGGATTTAAAGAACCATACTTAAATAATCAACAAGAAACACAAATAGGCTCTTCTTACGTTCTTTAGTGTCAGTCTGAAACTATAGGAGGTCTAAGAATATTCATTTATTCCTGTAAATGAAAAACGTGGACTGCACCTTTACAAAGTAGCGCAGCTCAGAGGGAATGATGAGGACGTCAGGGGTGAGAGGCATCTGACCGAAGCTCTGAAACTTCTCACAGTCCATGTTAACCTCCTCCACAGGCGGGTACAGTGGGTAGTAACTTAATGTCAACACAGAAACACACATTAAAGCTGGGCATCCTCGAAAATATAAAGCAAAAGTGAACTCTTTTAGGATTCTCACCTCCTCTGGGTCAGCATGTGTTTCAGTATGCGCGAAAATCTGTCTGATCCGGTGCCACTGCGACATAAACAAACACCTTTGTAAAAAAAACTGTACGGTGAGCTCTATCTAAGCTCCATTTAAGCATGTAGCCTTCCTCACCAGCTGATCTCCTCTGCACCCATGTGGAACAGGATGTCAGTGGATGTCAAGCCAAAGGTCACGCCGTCGATCAGCAGGGTGCAGGGGTCAGGGACCAGGGTGACACGCTGCAGAGTATGAGGAGAAAACACTGTATGAGACTGATCATGATATGTGACTGCGTATCCATCAGTGACTAAACAGACCATTTTCTTAGTTCCTCTGTTTGAATCTTGTTGATAACCTGTTTGAAAAAGGTGCTGACTAAAGACACAGAACCCCCCAACCCACCCGGGTCTTTGTGTGTCTAACCTGAGCCTGGTCTTTGCTGAGGTTTGGCAGGGCGAAGGGAGGCTGTGGGTAGATGAAATGGTGGTGGATGTCTCTCTGGGAGGGAACAAACACCAGACGACAGCCAACACTGGGAAAAAGAAAACAAATAAAACAAACAAACAAAAGAAGGTTTCTAATTAAGCCACAATACAAAACACCGTGAGGAAAAATGCTGCTCTTTAAAGTCCTCAGGAGCGTAAATAGTGGAATGAGAGTCAGATGAGACAGGAGACGTACCTTTTGGTGCCATCAACGATGCTTTCAATACATCTTGAGAATATGGCCTCAAACGTCTCAGTCACCTGGGCTTTCTGATGGAGAAAAAGAGTGATGGTCACATACACTCATGAAAAACTGATTTAAATAATATTTTTGTTCTGAATATGCAAAACATGAGTTCAAAGAGAAGAGGGAATTCTGGGATGAAGAAACAAACTGGTCATTGTCCACTGTTAAACCTACCTCAATTTGTTCATGTCTGGAGTCCACGAACGGGCCCAGCTGGAGAACAGAAGGGAGAATTAGGAAAAGCACGTGTAACATAGAGTCATATGATGATTGTGTGACTGTAAACTACTGACGGATGGATTTTTATGAGCAGTTCTGCACATGTGGAGAGTCTGTTGAAGAAATATAGATGACGATGCAGCGAAAAAAACAAGATTCTATACCAGCAGGCAGACATCAGGACGATCCCTGACAATGACATTGATTAGGTCCAGCAGAGGGTCAAAGGTCAGGCTGTCAGAAGGGGTGTATGGTCCACAGGCCACCAGTACATTCACCGGCTCTGCAATTGAATGAGATGCTAAAACTACACCTCTGACACAAGCACACTGAACAATCAGGCCTTCTGAAGCTGAGAGTTCTCTGCGTGAACATGTTCATTTAATCACTGGAGAACTTTGTGAGCTCCATGACAAAGTTAAACAGGTCAGTAACAGGATACAGTGATGTTGGTATAAGTCTACACTGCTCCTTACCTTCACCCATTTCCATTTTTATCTCAGAAGTGTAGAAAGGAAGCGGGACACCCTAAAAAAAAAATTACAGGACCATTAACAGAAGATACGCAAACAGATTTTGAAACAACATTTCAAGTAAATGTGGCTTTAAAGGGGCGTTATCTTATGTGACAGCCCTTTAACATGAACTTGTAGCTGACCTCATAGAGTTTAGAAGCCATTAGTTTTCTTCCTGTTGTGTTCATCCCCTCCATTACTACCACCTGTAAAAAGATGACAGACAAAGGAATGAATCTGTGCTCTGGGATAAACGCTTCCTGCATGGTAGCCTCATACACTGCAGGCAGGTACTGATTCTTATGTGGGAGCTTTTTTGTTTTTTTTTGTCAGAGTTCTCGGTCAGACACTGGGTGAACCTCCAGCCCAGGTCCTTGGCATGCTCTGTTACTCTTGGTGGGCATATAACCTGCTGCACACAGACCTCAGTGCACAGGCAAAGGAGAGACCACCGCTCAGTGTGTGTTCATTACTTCATTACAGTGTGTGCACACTTTAAAGTGGAGACTCGTGATGGTAGAATACGTGACAGAAAGCAGATAATAGAGGAACAGAGCTGAAGCACGCAGAGACATCTGATTCAATAATATCAAAAGGTATTTCTTAAAAAGACTTTCACAGCAGAGACATTTGTAGCCTGATGTCAAAACAGCAAGTGTCCTTCTGCGCACCTGGCCAGGAAACAGCGAGTACTCTTTGAGCTCTGATAGGTCAACAGGTACTTGATGGCCACCTTGCTCCGGTCCCGCCTCCAACAGAACCGACTGTGCGTTCAGCTTTCCGTTACTGTCGCAGCATACCTGCCCCAACACTGTTATACTGTCCTACAGGTGGAGAGATAGACATTAGTAAACATATAAGGCATCATATAAAGTATCTATTCAGAAGTTTTGGAAACCATAGGTTCAGGTTTTTCCAGGTTTTCCACCAAGGTAACACCTCTGTACCTGCGCAGGCAGAGAGACGGGGGAGAACTCTTCAATGGTGAAGTGAGACTTGAGGGCTTCTCCCAACTCCTCTATCTTCTCTGTCAACACTGGGGAAGAGAGATGTGAAAATCTGTATTAAAGGCTCCAGTCATTTCTACTGTTTTCAAATGTATACATTCAGGGAAACCTTTATTTTACTAGATGTAAAGATTTCTGACATGCACAGACACGAATGAATCTGTGCAGTTCATACCATTTCGAACGTCTCGCAGCCTCTGGAACATGTACTTGTAGCTGCTGCGGAGGGAGTCTTCAGGAGCTTCCAGCAGCTCCAGCTGGACGCCTACACCCGGAGCCTTCCTGCCTACCCAGCGGGTGCCCTGCACAGCCCCGAACGTAACCACCACCTCCCCTTTTCCTCCTCGCTGGCTGTACTTCTGTGAGGGAGTTGCACTGCAGAAAGAGGCAGGAAGAAGGAGAGTGGGGTCACAGTGTTAACAAATGTCAATTTTATTAAGTGACTGAGTCTAGTGGTTAAAAGTATTAGTTTTCTTTTAGTGTCAGGACTCCAAGATTATATTTTCAAATCAAACTGTGAAATAACATTTCACAGTAAAAAGTAAAATTAAAAGAAAATTACAAAAGAAAATAAAGAAAATTACATGAAACTTGACATATAACCACACAAGCAGATGTTTGGCTCAAATAAGGAAGTGATTTTAAGACAAGTCAAGACTGACTAAATCGGAAATATGTTGTTTCTTTTCAGTGTACCAACATCAAAACCAGGAAGCACAATGTGTTTGTATGGGGTTTGGCTGTTTTCCAGCAGTTCCTTGGCTGCTGGTCTGCACTGCTGAATACCTGGGAGAGAAGCTGGCAGGAGATAACAGGAGGCCCGGGCTGGCCAGGAGAGCTGCACTCCTCTTTGAATGAGGGTGTTCAGGAGTGGTCAGTGCTCGTTTCTGAGAGCCCTGCACAGACGTACACAAACATGGTCAGAGCAGAGAACATTAAGTGGGCAAGATCTGTTAACATGAAACATAAACAGACTCAGAGTCACTGTGTGAACTGCTAGTGAGCCACACCTACTCTAATTCATCTAAGCTTTAGAAGTGCCGATCTAAAATAGAGGGCATTTTACCTTCGCAGGAGTAGAGTAAGAGTCTAGTAGGTTGTCCTCCTCTTCCTCAGCTTTGATTCTGAACAAATTAAGTCAAGGACTTAATGACCAAGACGCCCATCACAGACGAGAGGTAACTTCATAAGGAGATAGCCAGAGTTTACTGTGAAGGATACAACTCCTGGAGGGAGTGGATGTCTCTCGTTCTGTTGTGCATTTCATCTCTTCTGAAGCTTTGTTTGGATTTAGGCTTCTTGTTTAACACCTGCAAAGAAGACACACATACACACACCGTAAATACAAACTGCTTTCCTAACTTGTTATAAGTGCAGTGAGTTAACTGGCAGTGCACAAAAGGTTAGAAACCCCAAAATGAATAACCAGAAAATATAAACACAGTCAGCATGAGCCCGTCACCTCGTGTTCGAATTGCTCCAGCGTGTCCATGGTGAGTTTTAATCCGTTTTTTGTGGTGCTGTATGCCACCCACTCCAGCACCATCTCATCTGCCTGTATCCTGCTACAAATACACTGCTCCACCACTGAGGGACAGAAGAGATAAAAGGGGAAAGAAGGAAAGCAGGTAAAGGTGAGGCACCATAAACATGTCATTAATGTCAGTAATTATGTTTCCTAAGATTTTCTTTTCTTAGTACAGTCCGTTTCTCCACTCTGGTGTTAGCACATTTACATTGAGAACATGAATAAGGAGCGCAGATGCCTTTGTATGTTGCAGGATACTGTGGGACATGATGCACATAACAATGGTTTGCATTTCACATACATGACAAGGTTTTATGCACTTTATCTATTTAAATTCTTCTCTGACATTATCTTTTTGCTGCTTTTATTCAGGCATCACAGAACGCACACGCTGATCAGGAAAACATTCATCTGCACTCACTGAGAGGGTTGAGAGACACAATACAGTCACAATAACATAAAAGCCCGTGTAGTAGGATGGAGCTCAAATGACAAGAAACCTCACAAAAATCCGTCACATAACAGGCACATATTATAATTTATAAGACAACTTGTCACCCTGCTGGATGTTAATGTGCTGAGAGGATATTTTCAGCCACTTTCCAGCAGAGATTAAAAAAAAAATATTAGCAGATTAGCTTTAGCTACTTACTCTTGTCGAGGACCGACTCTTCCTGGCAGGGTATGTCGAACATTTCCAGCTCTGATTTGAGGTTTTCTGCGGTCACTAGAGCCATCGTTTTGGAGCTGTATGTTTACTAAATCGTGTCGTAAATGTGGAGCAGATCGAAAGTCAGCAGGTCCACTGTAGCGTTAGCTTTGCTCTCACTTCATAACAACGACGACGACCTGATTCTTTCAGCAGCGCGGTTTTTAAATACGAGCTGCTGCAGTTAGCTCCGAGCTAGTTTGGCGGAATATGTGAGAGAGCTCTGAATAAATCTGACCAACATTAGACACACATTTCAGTTTTACCGCGAAAAAGTGCTGTCGCTGTTGGCGGCCGGAACTTACGTCACATAAAAAAACCACCCAAAACAATAACAAGCGGAAGTTAGGATTGGCACAAAAATAAAAGCCTCTGCAGTCATACGGTGGTAACCTTGACAATGTTTAGTTTCAGTCAGTGGCGGTTCTTGTGTGTGTCAACACATGTATAGAGGAGCTTTTCAAAGCTGAAGTTGATCAAGTCGTACCTGAGGTCAAGGATGCGCAAAAATATTTTTATGTTTAACCAGTCAGGTTTTTCCAGTTTAACCACAAACGACAGCATGAACTATGGAGCTACATAGTGCAAACTTACAGCGTCAGTAAGAAAGTACACACAACATATGTTCATGGTATTGTACCATATTGTTTACGTAGGAGTACATTATAAAAAAAAAACATCAACAAAGGATTGTTTCAGATCAGATATTCAGTGTAGATTAAAGGCTGCAAGAACTAGTGCACTGATTGAAAAAATAAAATGAATCGCCACCTTTGACAAATTGAGATTTTATTCCCCCCATTATATTAAATTAAATAAGTTTTGGCGAATAGGCAGATTAATAAATACTGAAAATAATCTTTAGTTGCAGACCTAGTTTAGGTCTCACATCTTGTGTAACACACAAACAACAATGTATTATTAAAATTAAAAGGTTAAACAAACAGCTATTTCTATCACTAGCACATTTACAACTACTACCATGCTTTAAACTGCATAAATATTCATTCCAGTGTTAACTGCTTCCACAGGCTTCTAACAGAACAATATTCTCTCAAGACCAACACAGACAGTCTCAGATCTCTGTTCTGGTGGGCCCATCTCTCTCAGCATGTTCTTCCATCTGTGGAAGAAATGACGTGGCGTTAGATTATGGTACAAAATCAGTAATGAAGTGCTGCTATAGGAACTGGTTGGTGTTGGTGAATAAACATCCCTCTAACCTGAGCAGAGTAGCACCTGCCCCTGGGGGTGAATTTCCATGATGTCACCCTCCTCAGAGATTCACAGAGGGCAGCCGACAGTTCATGAGTGTCACGCACCTGAAAAACACATACATTATGTATGCATATCTGCCTTTTGTCATGTCTCATACACTCTTTGTAAGTTAACAGGTGTATCTGCAGTGTTGCTACTAACATCTTTGTGTGGTGTCTTTTTCAAATCACGAGCTGTGACAGTGAATGACTTTTTTTTTTTAGAATTAACTATAACCATCTGCATATGTATTTTTAAATTTAATTTATTTCCCACCTTCATGCTGTTCAGACAGGCATTTCTGAAGTCCATGTTACTGCTGCAGCTCACAATACTGATGGACGAACTGAGAATCACCTCAGCAGCTGAACGCAGCTTCTCTTGGTCCTTTCATGTCACATTCAACACCCAAACACACACTATTAGGGCTAAAATAAATGATTAATTTCATTATTGATTTAATTATTTATTTGGCCTATAAAATCTCAAAATATAATGAAAAATGATCATCATGATCAGTCCAAACCCAAAGATATTCAGTATGTTATAAATAAAAACAGAGGAAAGCAGCAAATTAAGAGACTTGAGAAGGTGGCACCATCGAGTTCGACAATAAATTGAATGTCAAAATGCATGTATGTGTATCTCAGACTTGCCTTTTTTCTGTGATTTTGAGCTTTCAGTGTGTTCCTTAGCTCAGTCTGCAGGGCTGCTGTGACTGCCTGTCTGTTGATGCTCAGTATATCCTCCAGGTGGTGCTCTATCATTGCCTCTGTAGCTGTAAGAGGATCACAGACATCCCGGTTACCACTGTAGCTGAAATAGTAACCTATTCTTGTACTCAGCTGTAGAAGAAAACACTAAGAGAGGCTATCAGCAAGTGTTTTGTGATTCTACATGAAGCAGTTGTCTCACCCATAATATCAGAGAGGTGGGAGGTGAAGGGGTCACTGTACTGCAGGAAGAGGAAAAGCAGGAGACTCTGCTGCATTGTGGGAAGACTTAATTCTTCTTCCCAGTTTTCTTGCTCTACTTTATACACAGTGCCACCACTGAGCACAAGATCTGCAGAGGACGTTAAAACATATATATATATAATTGGAAGGAAAACATGATTATTAGTGATGATATCCTCTTTAAACAGTAAAAACTGGTTTAAGGCACACTGGTAAAATTGTTATACACACTGTTATAACATTTAGTTTACCAGTTTTAGTTTTAACAGCTTCATGCCAGACTACACACTTCACTAATACAAATGTTTGTGAGAGCATATCTTCTGCAGCGCGAGACTAGGGCAGTCTGTATTATGGGAATTTTTTATTAACTTTACATTATGTGTTGTGTCAATGAATAAGCTACTTCAGGCAGACTTGTGGTTTGCTTGTGGTTTTGATTCACTACAAGGGAAAAAAACACATTATGCAACAGCAGTTTCTGAGAAATCAGCCAATTCTTTACTGCACATAACTGCATAGCATTATATTGCATCCTGTTATCTATGCCAGACAGTGGTTTATTTTGAATGTTATTTAGCAATGATTAAATCTATTTTAAGACTAAACTGTCTCTTTACAGTAAACCAGAATAACCCAACCTCAGCTCTCTCAAACATGATGTAAGATAATCTTAGATTTAGCCTGGTCTTGTCTGAAAGAAAATCTTGTGATACACCAGGACTAAATGAAGGTTTAAATTAAAGCTGTGATAAGGTCTGTTTTAAGTCAGATATGCTGTCTGTTGTCTGGACACACGCAGATTATTTGGACTATTTTAGCTGAGATTGACCAGCGAACAAACCCACTGAGATAAGCTCAGGGAAAAATGATGGTCAAAGTTAAACACTGATTTCTAGTAGAAAACAGGATGGGAACCAGAGCCTCCAGTGTCAGACACATGGTAAACCCCTTCTCCACCCCACATTTCCCACAACAGCTTTGTGCTGTGAGAACTTTCTGTGATGCGAGTGTATGTAACACTACTCCCTACATTAGAACCAAATGTTCGCAACCAAAGTAAACCACTTGTACAGATTATCTAAATAAGAACGAAACTCACACGAGACAGATTTTTTTTAAACGTAGTGACTCCAGACTTACAATGTTGTCACATAAAGTGTTGTCACTTTAAGGGTTCAGTTATTGTGTTCTGTATGTGATTTTTTTCCCCCACTTTCTCCCACTTTTTTTTATTTCTCTGATTCAAATTATGGGCTTTCGGTGACTCATTCAAGTTTTTATAAACAGCTCCGGACCATGGCTGTGTGCACATTCTCTAACAAACAAACACAGGTGGTTGAAATTAGTCCTCTTCAACTATACCCTGTCCAATAAAACTGACCATTACGGTCCTTCTGGCAAAAAACCTAACATGTATCTTGGTGATGAGTGTTTGTTGTTCCCAGCAGCGGTTGTTGTCTACCTTTGAATGAGGAGCAGTGAAGGCCATGCAGGCTCAGTTCTTGACAGTCCAGATGAGCGGGGAGGTTCTGGAAGAAGGTGGAGGGGCCTGTAACAGGAACATTACTAGGGCTGTAAACCAACACCTGGATGCATGTGAAGTCAAGGAAGACTAATCTTTATCAGATGCCTGAACCACCTATACAGAGTCAACACAAAGGAGCAGTGGTTATGTATCCAACCATTTCTATAATGTTTTTACACAGATAATCCTGCAATCCAGAGCTAAAAAGTAAGCTTGGTTTAAACCTCTCTTTCTAGATCTTTTTTTATGGTTACACATCTGAGTGAACAATCGAGTGCAAAGCTACAAAGACACTGTCTGAAAATACGCCATGTTTAAACAATACTGCATCTTTGCTCTCTCTCTGACAGCTGGCTTTTCACTGAGCCTTTGTGTATGGCTATTCAAAACAACTATAAAGACATCTGCCTGCCGACGTGGTCAGACAACACGTCTTACCAAATATTAATTTGTTGCATAACCCATGCAACCCATGGGGCAGTGACTCACTCCCAATCCAAAGGGAACAAACCACTGCTTTACAGTAGAGTACCATGGCCTTGGCCTTGGAGGCGCTGGCCCTCATCCCTGCTTTGACACTCAGCTGCAAAAGGTCCCAGTGCGCACTGGTCACAGTCTTATGAAGCAAAGCCGAACCACATCATCCACAATAAAGCAGAGACACAATCCAGAGGCCACTATGTTGGATACTGTCTACAACTCCAACTAGAGATTCTCTCCTTGACAAACATCAGCAAAGGATATTTGTATGTGAGTGAGCTGGGTTGCCAGATAGGGGTACTGCAGCACACAGGGGCTAAGGAGCGTGACAGGTTGGATGCTGAGCTCCCCATACAGACCCTGATCCATGGCTTGTGGTGGGATACTGAGTGGCAACCTGCCTCCAAGGACAGGGTGTCCTCCCTGACACCAGCATCCTTTCTTCACAGACACAGGAGGCCTTTGAACCCAAGGAGAGAAAATCACTTTCTGCAGACAAAATCACACATACAGTGCATGCAGCACTATTTCCAACATGTTGTTGTGGCATCGATGCATGAAGATAAAACTTCATTCATGCTTTCATTACACATCTGTAATTTTCCTCCTAAAAGTCAGACAGCAATGATCCAAACAATTATACATTAAACAATATTTAAAACAGCATTACTGACTGTGTATTACAGGTGACATCCAAGAGCAGTGATGGGTTGTCTGCCTGTTTAACTTTACTTCTGATTTTAACTCTGCAAGAATGTGAACACATTGTTAGTATGTCATAAAAACAGAGGTTGACATTCCCATTGGCCATTTTAAATTTATGAACTTCCTTACACCCGGGGCAGATTAACTGAAGTAGTCAGCTTGTGGTTGCTATTATGTTGTAACTCCACAAGCCAAAAATGATGCAAGCTACTATTAAAATCCAACCTACTGAAATACAGTGCTTGTGTGAGGCAAATTTTTTACTTTAATATTTCAAAATTACTTTATAAAACAAACTATCTGAACACTGTGCAACGTACAGTGACTGCATGGGTCACTGAATGTAGCCCATGTCACATTTTAATAAAAAATTTATATGAAGACGAAGTTTTGAATTAATCTCCTCTATTGTGAGATAATTTACCATAAGAAAGGGCCTCCACAATTACGCAAAACAAAGCTTTAACTTTCGCCTGCACTGTTGCAGTCAAACCTGAATTCTTGCTGGACGGTCTGCTGGTTGAAATTGAACTTCAGGTGGATTTTAATCTGTAGAAAATATGAAAATGTCAAGTTTTTGCCATTTACCTTAGGGTGTGACTGTGGAAAGAAAAACGGGTCCTGTCATACCCCTGCATTAGCCAAACTGAATTTGTGTAGGAACGCCTCTATATGAGCCTGCCACTCTGGACTGAAAAGTCTTGCATCTTTCATCTGTAGAGTGCAAAGAGATGAGCAGAGAAAATGTGACACAGTTTGGTTCAGTTTGAGACAGCCCCATTTATTAACATTTGCATAATTTTGGTCCAATTATGACCCAAAATTGTAGGATAAACTTAGTGCTTAAAAAGGTTAAGACAATTCTCAGCCTCTAATATCAATAATTATTATTTAAGCCAATAAGACGATAGTGGTAGGATCACTGTTGCTTGTACCTGAAAGGACAGGAGTAATCTGAGGGAACCATACAGATCAGTGAAAGCATGCAGCTCCTCTGGGTCAGGCCCAGGACTCAGCCACGCACAGGGAAACATGTCCTCCTTCAAGTCTGTGAGGACTAAAGTGGCAAAAAGAGGTTATATAGTATACAGCAGCCGAAGTTGTGTGCATGTTGGGTATGTTGGGTGTATGTACATACCAGGTTGGAGTGCTTTCATTTTAATCCCTGTGCACCAGGGACCAGCTGCTGCAACTGCACAGCAATTAGGAATGCTGTTACAACACCTGTTAGTTTGCAACTGTAAGCCAGACTTATTTCTTTTACCTGGTCCTGACCGCTGCTGATAGAAGCCATTTTCATTTTAATCCTCTGAGTTAATGTCAGATCTAAAATTTTTATCTAATCTTCAAATGTTTTTTTTCTACAGTTTAGGTTTAAATCAGTGCGAATAAATGTGTATGCATTTTTTTTTTTAAATAAAGGACAAGCACAACAGTACTTTGATTCTGCCATGAATGAAGCAGGTCACTGTTTATTGTTTGTGCATAACCTAATCAATTACCTTTCTTCAAGCACAACACAAATCATAAATTTGCCAAAATGAGGAGCAGGGTTTTTTTTTTTTTTTACCAAATTTTTTTCCTTATATTTAAAATAGTGATTAATGCATATCTTCTTGCCTGTCAGAAAATTGGATAACCCCTTTGTAAGCCACTGTTAATGACAGAGTTAAAGCTTACCGGTGCAGTTTAAACTCTGAACAGAAGCCCTTGTTTCAGTCCACAGAAGTACCAAAAGCCCTCCTTTAGTCTTTAAACCACGACGTTGTCTTTGCGTTCCCATAAGCATCACCAGCCTCAACACCTGAAGTGGTAGTTAAATAAAACACAAACACCTAGCTTAGCAAGCTAACGCTACATATGTTGTGCTAGCTAGCTTCAAAACCCGAGTTGGCCGGTCTGTGTTTTATAAACTGATACAAACTGGGCTTGACTGTCTATTAAACAACATTTTTTACACGTGTTTCTAGTTAGAATATCCCTAAATCAAACCATTACCTGCTGTATTTCTCTGAGCATTTTTAGTGTACTGACAGATTAGCGCTCATTGGGCTTTCTCTGACCGTGTTTCCAACAGGTTTACTCGGCTAAACTGCTTAAAGTTCCTCTACGTCCAATATCACAACTAGCAAAGTTGCTAACTCCGTGCGTGCTATGCAAACATCTTACAAATGAAATGAGGGATGTACTCAAAACTTTTACTCAAAAGTACCAATGCCACACTGTAAGAAAACTGAATTACCAGTAAAAGTCTTGCACTGAAAGTGTTCAAGTGTTATTTAAGCAAAAGTATGTTGGTATAATCAGAAAAACGTACTTAATCCAAAGTAAAAAATACTGTAGCCTACTCAGAGCAGACAGTGGCCTCTGTGAGGGTTATATTATTAGATTACTTTTACTTAAGGCATTCAAATGTAAACAGCATTTTTACTGCTGTGGTTCATTCGGAGCTAGTTTTAATTGTTTTATATGAGGTTGCAACTATTTACTCTTTTTTTTTGTATAAGCTATTTTGCCCACAGTTTAACACTGTGGGCCTAGGGAGCACTGCAATTTCAAAACCTGTGTATGACCAGTACATATGGTTTTGACAATAAAGTTCACTTTGGCTTTGACTTTATCATTACAAAAATTCAACCGGGAAATGCTGTTTTAATGACCAGTAATAGGAGTTGTATACCATGATGTATACTTATGATGTTTATATAGTGATTATTAATGGTAAATAGGGGCACTTAAAAGTGAAGTGTTGTGTAGAAGGTAAACTTTTTTTATTTTTACATGATAGAGATGAGATGAAAGACTATATGTTGAGCTCTCAGAAATTATCCACGCAAATACATGTTGTTCTGAGTAAATAACACAGTTCATTTTATTTGTATTCACTCATACATTTTAAATACAACAGTATTAAAATATAACAGCACCACTTTTCTCCATTTTGTCTGTCAAGCTTTCATAACTGCTATTCTTTATAAATATATGCGAGGCTTTCATTCAGCAGGAATCACTTGCCCTCCTTCTCAGACCACTCCTTGTATCCTCCAGTATAGTTGCGAGCACTGAAACACAAGGCAGAGGTACAGAATAGAAGAGTTGTCATCATTACATAACTTCTTATTTATTAATCTAGAAGACTTAGACTATATAAACGACAGATGGGCTGTGTGTGTGTATTATATATAGTAAACAATAATTTATTTACTTCACGTATCCCAGCTCATGGGCTTTGGCTGTGGCCACTCCCCCACGCCTCCCCATCTGGCAGTGAAACACCAGCTCTGGGGTGTCCAGTGGTGGCTGGGTTACTCCATACTTGGCCTTAAATTGTTCTGGCTCCATTGAAAAGGCAGCTTCTACTGTATCAACTGAATGAATAAAGGGAGGATGAGTAGTTTAAGATTAAATACATTATGGTCATAAAGCATTAACGTCTATTGAAAAACATTCAGAACCTGAAGAACCAGACAGTTCACTGATGCTTATCCAACACTACACACTTTTGCATATCATGTATACAGAGCAACACGCCCAGGAGGACTTACCTCTGGGTGTGTATGATAAGTGGTAACAGTGAGGGAGAAGAGGAAATTCAGTACTCAAAATGAGACAATGGCATGTACTGTATGTACTTTAATCTTAATATTCATTTTTTTCTGTCTATGTAAATAAATTTAAAGAAGCTCACGCGGGATGTGAACAGATCCTGGAATATGTCCTTTATCCACTTCTTCTTTTGTACGGACATCAACCAGGAGGAGATTCTGGCTCTTTCCCAGAAGGGCTTTCAGATCCTTGTAGGAGATCTCCTTGGTGACTGGCAATGAAAGAACAAACACACAAAAGGCTTTGCAAAGTCTGGGAAGCTATTGTTGAAAACTTCCACTTAACTGCACCATTAACCTTTTTAAAAACACAGTTTAGGCTTCAAGTGATCAAATAGCCCAACACAAGATTTTATTACAAAGAAAAACAGTAACTGTTTTTTACATAAAATTATCAGGATTTATTCATCATTTATTATATCTATTTACTCCCATTTAGTTCCTTTCACTTCCAAAATCTGCAAAATATGTAATTTGCTCAGAGGTTCCCAAACTCTCACCTACAACGGCTGGTATCAGAATCAAATCATACTGGGGAGAGTTGGAGAGCAAATCATACCAAACTCCTATATGGTTTCATGTCATTATTCATTCATATCTGACTGCGTTTGAGTGATGACTGAAGAGGTCTGGAGTCTGGGGAGTCTGATCTTGATCAAAAATAACTGACATCACCTCCACCTTAAGGGTACATTCCTCTCCTGAAGATTGCTCCCTCATGTTGACACTCATACTTTTTCTTATCAGACAGCGTACCACTGTGTGTGTGTCTAAAAATTAGGAGTAAAGGTACAATGCCCTCACTGCCTTTGATATAGTAGGTTATGGTATGCAAACACTTATCATGCTCTGCTTCGTTTAGAAGTCAAATACTTTAAATGGTTTGTTGTTTGTTCCTTGGGTAGACTGCATTCCCCTTCAGGTAGCTTCCGGTTAGACCTTTAACATACTCTAATCGCACGCTGAGTCATTATGAAGCCGGCATATGTATAATTAAAAAGGAAAACCGGAATATTCTTTCAACCGGAAATTGTTTCCTCACTTATTATTTATCCAATCCGTGCGCGAGATAGTTACAAAAACCTAGGAGACCCACTACTGTCAACACAATCTGACACTAAAAACACCATCATTTAAGTGCCATTCTTGTATCAACTATAGTTTATCAACTAAATATGTGATTTTGCGGGAAAGCAACTCATGTTTCTTAACACAAATCAGGGATATTTAAAGTCGTTCAAGAAATTCAAACTAGTTAAACTAAATTATTTCTGTCTAAGTTGGTGAAGTGAGAAGAGACTCACCTGTGTTCGCCATCCCGCTTCATTCAATGAACCTTCTTCCTTGTAATTTTTGGAAGGAAATCGCTTAGACACCGGTGGAGGCGGGACTTAGTTTGAATGACTGCAGTTGTTAGCCAATTAGATAATCTTCTTGCGGCATTTAAAAAAAAAAGACTTTCAAAATAAAAGCTGGGAAATTGAATTTGGATAAACAGTTGTAGAAGAAATCGTATTTAGGATGCTGTTGTCGTCTTTCGGGCTGCTTTCGTAGGGGGTCGCCACAGCCTGTCACCAAATTTGGTATAGGTTTTTACCCGGATGCCCTTTCTGTCTTGACCTAGGAGAACAGGGGATGGAACCGTCAACTCACAGAGCGACAGCCAACCTGGTCAACCACCTGAGCCACGGCCCCTCCCACTGACTAGTGAGGATGCACAATGTAAAAGAAACAAAGTCTTGAATTCAAAATGCGACGTACAAAAGCAAAAGTATAAAAGTAGCACCTGCAAGTGTAAGAATTAAAAGTGCTCACTGTAGAGAATGGAACATTTCACTATTATACAGTACTGTATATGTTTACTGTATATGTTTTAGACACTGAAAGTTAAAAATAATACCATGAATAGTTTTTTTATTTAAGACTTAATGTCATACAAAGTACAGTAAACAGAAAAAAGAAATCACATGAATATTTGTTGTGACTGCCCTTTACCTTTAAAACAGCAATATTTCTCCTCCACCCACCTGTGCAGTTTTTACAAGGTACTTTGCAGGCATGTTACTCGAAGCCTCTTGGAGAACTTGCCACAGGTCTTCTGTGGATTATTGAGGCTGTCCCTGTGTCTTCTATTTTTTCACATAAGATGGCCAGACCATCTGGCTCCCACAGAGGCCATCTTATAGCTAAAGATAGCTCTTAATGACTCTGGCAGCATATTTCGGGTCGTTGTCATACTGCTGAATTAATTCAAGACCAGTCAGGTCTCTCTGATGGTATTATGTAATGGATAAGTACTGTACATTGAATATGTTATTGGATTATTATTATTGAGGCTTGTAATTTTAATGTTGTAGCTGGTCGAGGTGGGGCTAACTTTAACAACTTTGTACACTGAACTGTTTATATTATTTCTACAAAAATGAACCATATTTTATCCATTGATCATTTGTTTTGTATCCCAGGGCACATTAAAGCTGCTCTGGTACCTTGTTGTGGCCCAGCAACTTAACTAACATTATCATAGTTCATTTGTCACTCATCTGTATATAAAATGTAGGTTTTGCCAAACCTTTCAAATTAAAGCAAAAAAATTCAACCAAGAGATTTCATGTTTTTTTTTTTTATTAAAATAAGTTTTAGTTTATTACAAAAGTTTCAGTAAGTAGCTATATCCTAAAAAACAATATTTACAATTAAATTCACTGCAGTAAACCTGCATAGGTTAATTTGCCAGCAAATAAACCTATATTTCTAACTCAAAAATAACAGTTAACTGTTTGTTATTGTTATTCCACAAACACCACTGCCCTTTCTCCCAATATATTCCCACATATGCTCCTGAAACAGGAGTGTAAATAACTTTGTAATTCTATAATGAATCACAACACCACCTCAGAACAATTTGGCTTTTGTTCGTGATCACACCCCAGTGCCCTCTGTCTCATGGGGCCGTAACTGGGATGGATTGCTTCACTAGTCTGGATTACAGAGTTCCTTCTGTGCTGTAAGAAGGGTTCCCAAGTCCATCAGTGGAGTCCCTCTTTCCCTTTTGACACATTTTATGCTTCCATAGGATCACAGCTACTATGATGACAAGTAGAAGGAGGGCGACTCCTCCACATATGACCCAGGCCAACACTCGATGATCAGAAGATTCAGGATGGTCATACCGCTTACAGGAGAACTCTGAGGGGATGCTGTGTCCTGCATTGTTTACTGCCTCCACACACACCTTGGTCCCAACTTTCAAAGATCCCACCAAACCTTGTCGCAGAGCATGCCCAAACTCCAAGGTATTACCATCACTTCCCTCAACCACCACTCTGTACCCAGACACCACAGAAGGCGGAGCACACCACTGCACCTCTACCTTCCCCCTGTTATCCCCCTCACTGATTGGCTGCAGTGCTTGGATGCGTGGTGCGTGAGGAGGCTCGTCAGCCCCACTGAGCCCAGGACAGAGGCACCCAGTCTGTGCTGAAAGTTGGGCGCAGGGCTCCTGATTCTCCAAGCAGGGGTTGTACTGGCAGAGCTTGGGTTCCTGGTGGAGAGCGGGAATCTCCACGGAGGTCAGCACTTTAGGAGGAGAGCTGTAGTTGTCAAAGTCTTCATCGGTATAGTCATCATCCAAGCCCAAGACTGTGACGAATTTGATTCGTGGACGAGTGATGGGAGGGGAAGTAGAGGCAGCATGAGTGAGGAGGGAGTGGAGGAGTGGTGAGGCAATCAGAAAAAGAAGAAGCACACCCAGGTCCTTGCGCAGTGACGTCATCTCTGTGGACAGAAATGACAAATGATGAATGTGACTTCCAAAAATATTGGCCATTTCAAAAATAATACAGCAATATAAAAATCAGTAACACTGTTAACAGCATGTTTATCAATTCAGTCTGAGAGCAGAAATACATTTCATCAATTGTTTCTCAGCTGACCTTGTAGCCTATACAAATCAAGGTCAGTTATACACAGGAACTTAAAAGAGTGGAATAAAGAAACTGAAATCAAAAAGCTGAAGCTTTTGTAGTCATAGCCACTGCGTCGAAGCACACAGAACAAAATACAGAACTTAGTTACAATACAAGACACAGATAAGCATGGCAACGAGGATGACGGCGGTACTAAAGATAAGAAATAGGATACATGAGAGTTTAAGATTTTTTATTTCCCCTTTTGTTATTTTGATTTGTCACAGGAGAGTTAGAAAAAAAAGAGTGCTGATAGACGAAAGTCATTTGGCCTGATTCGAACCACTAGGATGCTATTTCACCATAGTTTACAGCAAGGAAATGTCTTTGTGTTTAAAAGTTCGGCTTTCCATCCTGTAAACAGCTTTAGATAAATAAATGCTGAGTCCTGGAAGAAAAGAAAAAAAAAAAAACAACTATTGAGGTGACCCCATCAGCACTCCCATTTTCTCCTGGCAGCAAGCCAGCTGAGTACTGTGGGAACCCAAACCTGAATCAAAAAAGGAGTGAGTTTCACTTCGCGCTCTGGTTAATTTTAAAATAATTAATTGTAACAAATCAGAAGAACTTTTCTCATGCCTTGAAATGCTGACACAGCTGACTACATTTCTAAGAATAAACTAAAATAAGTGGTTTGCATCTGTTCAATACCCACATCACCATAGTGATAAAGTGAAAATGAAAACTAAAGTTAAGTGTTCAGAATGGTTCACTGTACCTGTTTGATGCTGAAAGATATTTCAAGTCTTTCTCCCTTGTTCCCAGTCTCTCTGCTCTCACCGTGTGCTCACTCACTCCTCAGTTCTCGTCTTAAGTTGTTTCCCTAAGACTCCCTCCTCCTCCTCCTCAGTCCTCAACACCCCCTCATTTTCTCCGCTCAGTGCCTCTCCCTCCCTCTTGTTACCCTTTCATAATCTGTCTTTTTTCACTTCTTGCCTCCTTCTCTTTCTCGACAGGGCTTCCAACCAGCCGTCGTTGCGCTTTTATATCTCTTTGTGTGGAATTTTTGTGAGCCACCATGTGCTTCTCAGCATATTAATTTGCTGTGCAGCAGCAGCAGCAGGCAGGCATGTACTTGTTGCAGTATGTGTTTGTGTAATCTGTAGATGTAGCTGTCTGTTTTTGATAACCTTTTTAAGAGCTAAACTTCCTGCATGCTCTCCAGGTGTTCTTGTGGAATGAACAGGACATAAGGTCACTTCATTGTGTGTTTATGTGTCCCTGTGACAGTGGGGGGCGAAGAATGCATGCATGTGTATTTATTATAGACCCTCTCCACCTCTTGTAGCCACCACTGTGATGAGCTGGAGGGGAACGATAAAGGCTTTCTCTTTTCTCGTCCTTTTATGGGGTAAAGCTGGCAAAGAGGGCGAGTTCTTTCTTATTCCAAGTGCCCACGCTGAACAGATGAGAGACAAACTACCAGGGCAGGAGCCTCTTTGTTTCCAGCTTCAAAACCCAAGAGATTACACAAACAAAATCCCAGAGTCCTGCTTTTTCTCAGAATCAATGTCTAAATTTAAAGTTCAGTTGAACTGACATAGAATCCGTTTATTCTTAAGTACATGTTTCTTAGCAAAGAGTAAAGAGCAAAACGAACAACATAATTCTGTAATTTCCCAGCTTGGGATCAATAAAGTATATCTATCTATCTATCTATCTATCTATCTATCTATCTATCTATCT
>JBBMJY010000002.1:13812280-13876465 GCA_037833715.1 Toxotes lorentzi | reverse complement strand
CTATCTATCTATCTATCTATCTATCTATCTATCTATCTATCTATCTATCTATCTATCTATCTATCTATCTATCTAAAGCAAAGTGAAGTTGCACTTGCATATATAAATCAACTTGTTACGTTCATATTAAGGCAAAACGATTTAATACTAGGTCAGAAGATTAGGGCTGAGTGCAAATAAGCAATAAATTATTGAGAGATTAATAAACACTGAAGACAGACTTAAATTTACAGCCACTTATACTGTAGAGCAGGAAATAGAGTACAGATTTATGTACTGATTTTACACAAAGTTATATGTACTTACAGACTTAATGTTCAGATTTGTGTACGTTGTGTGTACAGTTGGGTACATGCATAAATATACTCTACAAATATACAGATTAAGACTGAATGCGTAAGAATCCCATATGAGGAAAAAGTGTGCTACACACAAAAACTCCGCTCTAGACCCACGCGACTTCAGTGGATCGCTGAGGGGTAGCCTGCGTAGCTTTTGATGACATCTGTAATATATCTCCTCTTTGATGATCGCATATACAAAACACACTGTTTTCTCATCACCAAGTTGCCAAAATGTCAAAATTAAATGAACAACAATATTGAGTGGTTCCAGGGGCTGAATTTTGGTTTCTGGAGAAGCAGTTTCACAATTTGGATTCTTCTCATGTCTAAATCTGTAACATATGTTCCTGCTTGAAAGGAGCATGGTCAAGTTACGAAGTTGTGAAGAAGTGACAAGTACTCTGTAAAATGTGTTACGCATTGACACTGAGGAAGAGGCTGAGAAACGTCAGTCATAACGTAGCACCTCTTGGCTCTTATTTTCATACACGCTGAGGGCATGTTACATCAAGAAGATCTTTTCTCTCATGCTCTCCCATGCTGCTGGGTGGCTGCTTTGAGCCAGACAACAAAAAGATGAACTGAATGGAAAAGTACAATTACTCTTCCTGCAGCAGATCCCACTATTTAACTGAACTGAATTTTACACAGACGTTCGTGGTCCCCAGAGGATAAAGCCCCTGACTTTTCCTCCAGCGCCAACAAGAGGTTGACACATGTGGTTTTGCAGTAATATCCCAACAACTATATATATATATATATATCAAGTATATGTATCAGACCCATGTATTTATTATAAATTACAATGCAGCACACCTTGGCGGAAAATTCAGAAAGATATATATTCTATAGCTAAGGATGTAGATGGCTGGCAAAGATAAGTCTACCTGCATCTCTACTGTTTTTTTTTTTTTTTTCAGCTTTAAACTTCCAGTTGTTTTGGCTGCATGAGACAACCATCTCTTCGACACTGTCTGTCCCCATGTCCACAACGTCAGAAGCTCATAGGTTTCAACAACCTGCCTGTAACGGGTTGGAGGTAGCTGTGACTTGTCACAAAGTCAAGTGATTCATTTCCACATTCATTCCTGAATAAGATAATCCGGGTCCAGGAACTCTGAGTACAACTTAATTCATTACAAAGGTTTTCACATATTTCCAGCACAGTAGTAGTTATTTGGTACTTTCAGACTGTAGCAAGTACTCAATTTTGTTCTACTCTTGGGTTTATGACACTAATAAAGTGTGAGTGTTGACATGAATCTCACCCTGCTTTGTTTTTTTTGAATGGAACAAAAATTCAAATACATAGAAATACACACAGAGAAACATGACTGTGATTTGTGGGGGCAGGGTACTATGAATGTGTCAGTTTCTGTAGCTGAGTGGGTGATCACTGAATTGGCCTGTGATCAACACAACTACTAATACTGTCATCCTTGTGTGTGGGAAAGATTGCATCAGAACACGACAGAACTCCTCTCTTGTTCAAATAAGGGAAGAGGACAAGACAGAGGCAAAGACAGACAAGTGTGTGAGAAAATCCAATTTCTGTATTTTTCAGATGGACTTTGTTTCTTGTGTCATGTACTTTGGTCTCTGATCTTGTCCATATCACTTAACACAAAGTAAAACTAAAGGATTCTGGGCATTTTGTATGGCATATGACATGCAGTAAGCTACTTCAAACAGCTACTGTATAGACAGTTTAGTGTCAGTGACTAATGGGAAGCTGTTTGTTGGTAACACTCATGGTCATGACTAGGTGGGTCATTGAAATGTCTATACTCACCTCTCAATGGAAACCAAGCGCAGCACTGGAGCCAGACACATAACTGCCAACAGATCATACCCTTGATAGAGTTCACAGTTTTGTCTTTGATTTTCAAACATGCCCTTGCGCACCAAGTAAAGCTGTCAATAGTGTTGCTGTTAAAAGTGGGCAGCATTGCTAAGGAGACAGAAATCATCATGTTTGAGCCAGTTTGTAAATGCCAGAAATTTTGCACAAACTGTGGTTTCAAGGCCCCAGAGAAATAAAGGAAGCCGCAGAGTCTGAGTCATACTTCTTGAGATAATGGCCAGCCAGTGCAGATTCCCTCTCCCACCATCACAGCATGTTGCAGCATGCTGCTGGACGGGAAACAGGCAACCTGCACGTCTCACCTACACCATCTTTTGATTGTAGTCTATTGTAGTCCTCTTCACCAGAGGATAATAAATTCTTACAGAAATGGAAAAGTTTGATTCCTCAACTGTCTTTGAAGGCGGGAGTTTGCCTCCATTTGTTTAGCAAGTTAAAATGAAAAGCCCCTACTTTCATATTCACTCACCAAGACAGGCTTCATTTTTCAGAGTGACCTTATCAGACTCAGACATATGTGGGCCTCTCTAAGACGCTCATTCCCTCTGCTACCCACACCTCTCTGAGGATTTAAAGTATTCCAATTTAAACAGGAAGCCCTACCATTGGCTGTATCCTCAAAACTTTTGAACCCCACTTCATTCAAATGGAATCCTGTTGTACTCGTGAAACCAGACTCTGTGAAACTGTGTGAACTATTTTTGGAGCCTGAATGGGCCATACAGTCTTGCTGATCCTCAAGGGGCTAATTCGAAACAGCCGTGTGATGATGAAGCAGCTCCATGTGATGATGAGGTCTCACATTCCTCCACTACAATGCATGTTTTTAGGATTACAAGTAATGTAATATTGGATAAGGAGGCTGGTAGTCGGAGAAAATATCCTGCAACAGGTGGAATTCAGTTTAAATCCACCGTACTGAAGTGAATCTCCATAGATGGTAATATTAACCTTTGTCAGGGAAGGGAAAATGCTAATGGCTCCTCATTTATGTTTCCTATTAATGTCACAAAACACAGCAAAGATTTCTTTTGACTGGACCAAGTAGTGACACTATGGCAACAAATACAGACATCACAAGTTGAGATGTCTCTGTTTTCTGATGTGTCACATTTCAAATAGATTACACAACGACGCGTACACAAGATTTGAGTGGAAAGTTACAATGCTGGCTGTACTCACCTTTATGAGGGAACACTGACTGATCATCGACCACATTTGTCTGGACTTCGATGCCGATGCCCAGAACATAAACAACTTCTGTGTTACAAGCAGCAAAAATCAAAAGGGTTAAAGCCTATTAAACTCTATTCAATGCAGCAGGAGGCTAAGGCCTCCTGTCACACATGGTTTTATGACTATTCTTTTATGTACTGTCAGCTCTGGTTGATTAGAATGGGAGAGCTAAGATCTTCGTGATTTTATGGATGAATGAACTGAACCTTGAATATGTTAGAAAAAGCTCTCTTAGGATTGCTACAGCAAATTATTGGGTACTCTCCAACCTTGCTCGTGTGCTTGAAATCCTGAACAACCCTTTAGACAGAGTTGTAGCTCCCCTTAGTGGTAAATGCTTGTTATTGTCTTCTACTCTCAACTGGTCAGATGAATAAATAAACAAACAAAAAACAGAAATTCTATGGAGAATCTCTGGGAAATCTCTAACAGTGGTTCTTGTCTACTTGAAGTTATCTATTTGAATACAATGGGCTGCTGAATAGGCTCACTTGATTTACTTTTTGAACCAAAAAAATGGGGAGTAAATATGTAAAAACACACTGTACAAGAGACTAAAACAAAGATTAAAGGTATCTGCATTTTTAGATCAAAATGTTGATGTGCGGCTAAAGATTTTAGGAATATTGTAACATACACAATATATTATAAAAGCAGTTTCTGCTCGAGCAGTTGTTTTTGTCGCTCACTCACTTGAAAGATCTGCTCAAGGATGAAAATCACTCCCTTTAATTATTGCTGCATGGAGACTCTCTCTCTGCCCCCCTACCCCACTCCCAGCTCATAAAAATGAGTCAGTATGGGCAGAGCAGCTTTTGTTTGAAAACTCTACAGTTGACCTACATGTTCAGAAAAGAAATAATAACCATCCTAGCCCGATCTTAGCCTCTAAAATTAGACCGTATGAGATTTCACGTACAAACTATTTCATTGGTTTATAAAATATGATGCGTTATTATAGAAACAGAACTTTCTGCATTACTTTCTGCACACGTCTGTACTTTTACTATTTTTTTGTTCTAAGTATTTTGACTCAGACTATTACTTTTACTTCACATTTTTTCTTCCACCAGTACTCAATTACAAGTGAAACCTTTTCATTTCAAATTAAATTTAAATAAAAGTACATAATTATTATTGGCTATTATTTGTTTTGTTCATTATCCTTCCATATACTGTTGGCCAATTAAAACTTAAACAATACATAATATTTTATAAACGGATCATGTTTTGTATTTACAATTTTAATCTGCAAAGTAACTAGCAACTACAGAACATTGACTGTAAGTAACATTTACTAAAATAAAGTACTTAAATACAGTATAGAGGCACTTGAGCTGTTTAGTTTTATGCTACTTTATTATTTCACTGCTACAGAAAATGTTCTACTTTTTACTCTTTTTAATGATAACCAGTAATGTGCAACTAATACAGGCCTTTTCTGCATAAACAGTACTTTATTTTGCTCATAATGTTATGTACTTTAGTTATATTTTGAATGCAGGACCTTTACTAGAGTCTATACACTATGGTATTGCTTTAGTAAAGGATCTGAATACTTCTCGCATCACTGTGAGTAAAAAGTACCACATTCTCCACTGAAACGTAGTGAAGAGAGAGCACAAAATGGATATATAGCCTACTTAGTTACTTTCCAGCTCTCGTTTTGGGACATAGTAAGACACTGGAGGTTAGAAACCCACCTTGACTGGAGTTAGACCAGAAATGGGCGGGAACCCGTAAGCAGCCTTTTACTCTCGGCGTAGTATGTACAGGAAATATCAGTTACTGTACATGGGACGGGAAACCATTAAAATACGCGACACAACATTTTTAGTAGTTAAAGCAGCAACGACTCAACGGTCTTGTTTATTCTTGTCTAGATAATCCGTCAACAAAGTTACAGCAATATAACAGCAATGAAACCAAAGTAGATGGAGATCGTCAATGTTGAGTGTAGAGAGATATCTTCAGCGGCTGGCTGGAAGTAAACGGCAGAATAACCCTCTCCCTCCATGATCAAAACAGTGAGTGTAGCTACATGCTAGCTTCTCCTATAAACCTGCCTCGTCCGAAAATACGTTTGCAACAAATGTCGCCGACAACGGCTGCCTACCAGTCCAGTCCGACAGAGACTCGGGTCTTTACGTGAATCCGATAAGACACGAAGTATAAACTCGTCCCACCACTGCACCGTAACTGTACGGAAGACCCACCATTTGTTCCATCCGCCGGGCACGGAGGCGGGGGCGAGTGGTTGAATGACGGCCGTAGTTGTGTTGACACTTAGGAGCCGAGACAGCCTCCGGGACCGACACGGGCCTACCTATTTCACATTTACACCGTGTAGAGATATCAGATGAAAGAGGAGGAGCGCCCGTTCATTTCTTTTGCCACCGCGGGATGCTGCGGGCCGTGTACGGACTGCGTAACGGGACGAAACGGTGTCGAGCGGACCTTTTCACAGGCTGATGATCCGCCTTTGGCACCGAGCAGAAGTAAATACATGGTGTTAGTCTCTATAGGCTGTTCTTGGAAATACGGACTCGCACTGAAAGGAGAAATAGGCGGTGCCTGCTAATTCCTGGAAAAAAGATAGACCTCCGACCAGAATGACAAATTTAACGTCTGCAGGTTGGAGTTTATTCGCTGAAGTTGACGCTCAGACCCGGGCTACAGGCAGCGCGTAAGGGGCTCGTCTGTCAGTAAAGAACCGTCCGTCTCGCACATTGTGACAGATAGCCAATCAAATCTGTTATTCAAATCGGTGCTCTTATGACAGTGACCTATATCTCATGCATGTGCGCCAAGATCCCACAGTAACCTCACCAACAGACCAGACAGCATGGGGATCAACGGCTTAGACAATCAAGCGCAGCCGTCCAGCGGAGAGTGCCGGACGGAGCAGCCGGCTGCACATCCCCAGATGGAGCCGAGAGATGCTCCTCAAGAAGCAGACAGGGGCAAGGATGATCAGGTGGCGGGCAGCGAGTGCAGAATCGTGCAGGAGGACAGCACCATGCAGCTGATGGAGGCCGGGTGCAAACCGCCCCTCTCCACGGCTTCTGATTCCGAGGCGGGGGTCCAAGTGGAGAGTCACGGCCACGGAGCCGGATTCGTGCCACCCGAAGGAGGTTTCGGCTGGCTGGTGGTCCTTGCTGCAACCTGGTGCAACGGGTCGATCTTCGGGATTCAAAACTCTTTCGGCATCCTGCATACGATGCTGGTGCAGGAGCACGCAGATCTAAACGACAAGACGTCTCAGTTCAAAGTGGGTGAGTATCATACTGTCTGCTGTGATGAGCTGAGATAAAACAACACATCAACTGGTGGACAGATGTACATTTTGTCCTGGATGCACGCTCGGTTACAATCACTGATGTGAAAAATTAAAAGGTGGTAAACTTGTGTCTCGACTGGGTGCTTATCATAGGAAAAAACATCAGCATGAAAAAAAACAAAACAAAACAAAACATGACATTTCTATTTAAGTAAGAGCAGTTCAGGATTTATAGTATGCTAAACTCTATAAGTGTCACACACATACATCCGTCTAAAAAAGATGTGGGTCAGCGCAGAGTTCTTAAAGTGGCACACTAACATGGTGTCAACAGACATATGATCTTCTCCAGTACATTTAAAGACTACATTATTTTTGTTTACTGTTGAGCGTTCATGCATTCTGAAAATGCCCCTTACCCCCTGTTTGAACTGTGTGTTTTGGAGAGCACCATCGCTGATGTTAAATGATTAACCGGCTTTCAACTGACCAACAGTGTACTTGTTATCTATTCTTTAACGCCACTGTTATTCTAACTCTATTAACCAGCTGCAGCAAATCCATTTCACACAGACCACACGTGGCCCGTTTGATAAAGTCTTTCCCCAAAAGGCTGAAAGTTACAAAAATGTACCACAGACATTTGAACACTCTGTAAACCTATGAGCACACTGTCCTTGAAGTATAATCAAAGTAACTTCTACAAAGTGAGACATTTAAAAAAAGAAAAAGCCTGCCCTACCCATAAATGTTCCACAGAATGAGAAATATTTCATCTATTATTTCCCTTTATTTGGGGTTTTTCTCTTTCACCAGACTATTTGCAGTTATAACACAAAGGACATACTGAGGGAGAGGGATGACTTGAAAAAGCTCTTATGCCAGATTCACACCCAGGGACATTTCTGCCACATATAATACATAAAAAGCTAAAAGACTTTGCGATAATTTAATACCGGGAATGGATATTAATTGTAACACATTAAAGATGCTGTTGACTCTGGCGAGCATGACCAGAATAAGGCCAGTGTTCACCCGTCTGTCTCCCTACATGCTTCGGTTTAAATAATTTCTTGAGGATTATATCACAAGCTTTCACTGCTGTATGTTCAAATAATTTCTCTTTATTTACTGGATGCTCGTGTTGGGGGAGGCAGGATGGAAAGCAGACAAAGAAATCCATCTTAATACAGAAATCACAGATGTCACTTTAAAGGAGTGAGGCAGTTCAGTCTTGTTTTATTCAAATAAAATAGTCTCTAGATAAAGTTTGAAAACCATGGAACAAAGACCCTGAATCCGCTGAGGATCCATGAGTAGTTGATGACAAACAGACATTTTCTTGCTTTTGTCTATGGAGCACTTCTGAGGTTTGGATCTCTAAAGGTTTGGCCCCTTCATGGTGTTACATATTAGAGCCCAGGTCTCTTGTTTTGGCCTTAAGCAGTGTCTGAAAGAATAATTACGTGGGAAATGGGACAGACCCTCTCCTTGAGCAAACTGCTAGTTCTAATCGAATGGGAGCTGGTGTAAAGCAGTGCACTGATCCAGATTTTAGTGGAAAGAAATGCTTTTTTGAGGAGGGGAGTAGCATGAAACAGGAGTGGATATTTTTCTGAACTTCCTGTCAAGTTCCACAATCACCAGCGAAGGTTAAGGTCAGGATGTGGGAAGGGATTATGGTTCTAAGACTGTTCCCTGGAACAACTTCAACCCTTTATTATTATCGGTGTAAAGACAGTTAAGAAAGGGCAGTGAAAATAAACCAAAAGCTCAGAAATGATCAGGCTTATTTCAGTTGTTTATGTAAGCTCAATTGAACATCATTAATGGTATCTTGCACCTTGTCATCTTTAATTTATATTGAGGAAACTCGTGTGACTGTGGGCAGGGCAGCAAAGCATCACATTACGTGCAGGTTTTGTGTGCTAGAAAGCCTGAGAACCACAAACATGTTAGGCCTGAAAACAGATACAGTGTGACTGGTTGATCCTTTTCAAGAGTCATGGGAAACCAGAGATATTCTCTATATGTTGCAAGTCGGGGTATGTCGAGGTATTTATGTTGTTTTTCACCCTATTTTGCCTTGTGAAGGATTTCTCCTCCAGCTGTTCCTCAGCTTTAATTCTTAGTTGTTATGATATGTGAAAGGATTAAAGGGGCAATATGCACATATTTGTTTGAAACATTGAGATAATAAACAGAACATGAAGAAATAACAGTTTCGATGCTATGTCAAAGATGTCTATGTGCTCTCTTGCAGGGATATCTGACTGACTGAAGTTAGCATGCTTGCCCCGTCTTGTAATACCGCTTTGTACCTCAAGGGGTGATTGTGAGTCACTGTAGTGTCCATACTAGTGGGGTGGGGGGGAGCAAAAAAAAAACATTTCCTTGTTTTGTACAATAGGGGTGGGAACCCCAACTTTATGGTAATATGCTGCCCCCTGTTTGTTTGGAGTATAAATTTGACAGTTGGCCAGCGCTTACACATTTCCCCTTTAAGTAAGCAAGCTGAGTCCTGACCTTTTCCCCTCAGCAACAAAAGAAAACAGAGAGGGAACAGCTTAACTACAATAGTCACAGTCATAAAGGGTCCTTTTGAACTATCTGGTATGAGAGAATGCAAGTCAGTAAAAGCTAAATTCACGAATCACATGTGCACAGCATCTTGAAACAACATGTTAAAAGGGCTAAACAAGCAAAAAAAACCAACAAAAAATACACACACACACACACAAACACACACACAGGACCATAAGGTGAGGAGGACACAAGAAAAGACTGGACTGTGATTAAATCTTGATTACCATTAGGTCTTTATACCAAGCTCGATTATGCTGGGTATTTATTAAGCCTTGAGGGGTAAACAAGAGATTTTCGAAACGGCTCAGGAGTAACAAGGTGGGGGATTTTTTTTTTTTTAACTTTTTTTTAATAAAAGAAAGTAAAGAAGGAGAGGTGAGGGGATTATGGGTTGCAGATGGTGTTGTTTTGCTTGATTGCAGCATGGCACAGTCAGAGGTTTCATCCCTGTTGTGGTCACATGAACAAAAATGCTGGAATGTCAAGGTGTGTACTGAGTGCAAGGATCCAACACAACATTCTTTTCAAATTAAAAACAACAACAGTGGTGCTTTTATAGTCTGTGGGGAGTGAGCCCCTTGTGAGGGGATGTGCGATTGAACATGGGTGCGGCGAATGTGGGAGAGAAGTTCAGGCTGTTTCTGCTGTTGCAGAGTTTGCAAAACTGGGAATGTGCGGGAAGGGGCTGAAGAAAGGGACTGAGAGAGCGAGTGATGAATTTTTTATTGATCCCTGAAATGATTTCCATCTACATGCCACTGGTGTGAGACAGATTTGTGGGAAGACTGTGATGACACAAAGAAACAGAGGCTCATCCCAACATATAGTCCTATTTTGCTTCAGAAGTTACTGTCAAATTTATTACTGTTTGTTCAAAGACACCAAGGCAAGATTGGTGTAACTCAGGCTCTATTGGTAACACTGCTCCATCAGTAAAGGAATTTTTTCCCACTCTAATCAGTCTGAAGTGGACAGGGAATAAATCTTACTTACAGCGGAAGCTGGGCGTTAAGAAAGTTTTCCATTCAGTGTCTGTCCATTAAAAGATTCTTAGTCATCCAGGTCATTATTATCCAAGACGGGTTGAATCGAGGGCAACTGGACTGGGTTGTAGATCTTAAAGAGGTTTCACTTCTTATCCAAGAGGCTTCTTCTGTTTCTCCCAGACCTGAAATAGGGCCCTCAATTCATCTCTTCTTTGTTTCCCATTAATTAAATATTGAAAATACACTGATACACTGATAATGTACAAATGACATGCACATACCACAAACAGGCTCATTGGCCTAGGCTTCCATATAGGAAACCAGCCTTCTAAAACCATATGTTGGAAAATGGAAAGACATCTGAAGGCTACAAGCACCTCTGTGCCACACTTACACATCGACGCACACTAAATTATACACAGTACTGCAGAGTAGCTCATAGCGACTGCACTAACAGTGGTAACATACAAGTAAAACTAAGCAGAGATTGGTATGTGTTCAGGTGTGTTCAAATGTTGAGCTGTGTGTTTGATCATGCCACTGTCCTCTTTGTGTAACTGTGTCTGTATCAATATCACTGTGAAACATTTGTGTTGAAGCCTTGCTTATATTTACTCATATTTAGCATAGTTAGTGGGCTCTAATGAGCTTAAAACAACAGGGGTATTGGTGTCTGCCTTGGAATCATAAAACAGCATTTAAATCACACAGGCTAATAACATCTGTATAGAAAAGTCCCGTTCTACCCAGTCAATGATGGGGGAAACTTGAGGATCCCTGTAGCCTTCAAATGAACAAGTAAATAAGGTAAAACTGCAGGTTTCAGCACTATTTGTTTAGCTGTGGTAATAATAAATGAATCTTTCATCATATCAGATTTGTTCAACATTCGGCGGCTGACATTTCTCAAAAGTCAAATATCGACTCAGTATACAGAATATTCTGGCCAAAATTTCAAACTGGTGTCTGTGCTGTCACAAGCAAACTTCTCCGGTCATTAACATACTGCTGTGCTCAAGTGTAATGCTGGATTGGAGCTCCGCTGCCCCAAATTTCTTCAGCATCTCCAGGGTAGCTGGAAATCCCAGGTTGGCAGATCAGGGAGTACTGTGGCATTTTTGGCATTCCAGGCGGCAGGGGAATGGGTTCAAGTCAGATCAGAGTCTCTAAAGGCTCCACACACAAGCAGGTTTGCACAGAAGATCAAAACACTGCGATGAACTGTTCTGGTTGAATGTGGGTTCATTAATAAAGTTAATGCATTTGAATGTAGGTTCATCAATAAAGTTAATACATTTGTTTCTAGGCAGTTTTCCAGCAGGTGCACATAGAAAAAGTGACGGAGAGAGAAAGCAAACTCTTGACTGCCGAGACAAGGGAGTGGAGAAACTGGGAGTGAAGCCCAGTTTAGGAAGATAAATCAAATTGTCCTACACTGAACTCTCTGCAAGACATATTCAATATAAATCTATACATACTCTACATCCTGAATAATTAATAGTGTCAACACGCGGTTTGCACAGTAGTGAATAGTGTTAGATAGGAGCATGACGTGACTAGTAACATCTAAGTTAACTTCTGATTGTTAATGAGTTGTATCAAGTAAACAACCTGTGGAGTATCCCATCCAGAGATTACTGCTGTCAGGCACATTCAGTGACTGGGGCTGAGTTGTTTGAAAACACTGTCTTACACCTGATATACTCCACAAACTTTGCAGCCTGACCTGATTTACTCTATGGTAACTAGCCAGTAAAGAAACCAAAGCTAAAGCAAGACTTTATGTATTCAATACCCTTGCCATTACTCAGTGGTAACTTATGTTGCTCTGCTTTGTTGAAAATATGAGGGACACTGACATCATTGTATAGCAATAACCTGCTTTTTAAGGTTGGTGAGGAATTACTTAGTTTGTTACTAGGCCCACTTGTTAATAATGCACCATGGAAATATTAAAGCTACCTGATGTCTAATGTTAATAGATTCCCACAGTGTAGTGCCACTGTCTGTTTACTGTCTGTCTTTTTCAGTTTAAATTGTCATGTATATCATACAACAGCACATTGTCCACCCCTAGCACCTGCTAAGGACATTTCATGTGGCCTTGAGAGAATGAGCTTCCGTACCAGGTCCAGTCTTGTACCTTTGCGTTTCCAGTTAATGTTGCAAAAATATGTAGGGCTATTGTTACTGTAACTGTGAGTACCCAAGACAGTTTCGAACACAATATGTTGTATTGTTTAGCAGATAGAATATTTCCTCCCTGTGTGTCTGGGAAATTGTTTTAGGCACAAACACTGCGGTCAGAAAGCATTTGGACAGTCATTTGTTTTTGATTGTTTTGGCACATTGGATTTGAAACAAACCAACGATTATGTGGATTTCTTTCAACTTTAAAGGGCCAGTTCCAATTCCCCCAAAAAATATACTGTTTCCTATTTAATTCAGTGGCATCTGTCTATTCAGATAGTTTTGGTTTTATTTGGCCAAGCTTGTAGACATATGTCTCTGCTGCCATCCAGTACATCAGAAGTAAATAACATTTTGTTGGCACTGCTCAGAGCATTGAAAAAGTCAGCAGTTGCATGTATTTCCAGGAACAATGTCTTTGTTACTCAGGATAATCCACAGAGCTTACTGTGAACAGTTTTCTTTGAAAGAACTTCTTCCTTTACTTGCTGTTTGAGGGACTAAACAGATATGAATCCTACTCTTGTTCATCTCATGTGAATGTTAACAACCACAAATTAAAGATGAAATTTGGCACTTTGGCCTCATTGTTTCATTTCCAATCCAAGGTCCCGGAGTACAGGGCCAACACAACAACTATGGTGTCACTATCCAAATTCTTTGTTGCTGCACTGTAGCTGCTACTGTGGCAAACAACTGCGGCAGTCTCTGTGAACTTAATCTTTGGCTCCATTTATGTAACCCCAGTGTTGAGGTAATTGTTCCATCACAGCCATGTAAATGTCATTCCTGAATAGGGTGAGAATACCTGAATGACATGAATGCCTCACTCACAACAATAGAAACGCTGGTTTGTTTGGCATGCAAGATATTTACCAAGATATTGAACTCATCTGGGATCAGTTGCAGCTATGTACTCATGATACAGTGCAGTCAAAATAGCTACATGTTAAAGCTTCTGTAGAAATACAATATGGCATGATTATTACTCTAACTTGATTTGGTTTCACTCAGCCATAAAACAACATGACATATTTGCAATATATATACTGTATATATAGTAAATAAAACAAAGAACACAGTTATCTTGTGTGCATGTATACAAGCCTGTACTGCCTAATGCAGGCTAAACTAAGTAACCTTGCTTAATCTCTTCATGCATTAAACCTCTTTAAAAATCTAACAGCGTTTCTCTGCTCCAAGATGTCTGACCCATCTGTACATTGTTCCACCAATGTACAGATGGGTCCTATAGAGTCTCTCTTTTTCTCTTTCTTGCTGTCAGACTGCATCCATCATATAAAGAGAGGGATTGTTGTTAAGCCCCCTCCCCAGCACCACACACACACACACACACACACACACACACACACACACACACACACACACAAACACACACAATCTTTTCACTTTGCTTCTGTCTCCCTCACTGTTCTTTTTCTTTTATTTGAAAGTGTTCAGACCTAATCGTCTCTAATGAGTACACTCCTCTCAGTCTATTCACAGACCTTTGCTTGTGCCAGGGCAGAGGAAAATGGGGGTTTGGTGGTTGTGTTGGCCAGAAAAGAGAAAAGAGAGCGGAGGAAAGAGACGAGGGTCTGCAGTTTTGAAAGCCACTGATTGCACACAGCTTTAGAAAAAGTAACTTAATAATTTGCTGTAACATGACAACAACCAACTAAGACTGCTGTAATTCTTGTACTACTAGTACTCAACTTACCTTATTGCCTCAGAGCCAGACTGCTGCTACCTCCAGTTCTTGAAGAGACATAGGGCTCTGTGGAAGCTGGGTTCAGGGTTGAAGGATGAACCTCTGGAAATTAAGCCTTGAGCTTAGTCAACACTTCCTAGTCCTCAGTAATATTCTGTCTGCCCTTTTTTTCACCTTTCTGTTCAGGATGTTTTTCCACATTACCCTGTACTGTCTCTCTGTGGTTCCATTTCCTGTAACAGTATATTCAGCCAGGGAAAGACCACAAAGGTGAAGTAACAGCAACTTGGTTGAAAGTTGTGATTCA
Source organism: Toxotes lorentzi (assembly GCA_037833715.1). NCBI lineage: Eukaryota > Metazoa > Chordata > Actinopteri > Toxotidae > Toxotes > Toxotes lorentzi. The sequence goes on along the minus strand of JBBMJY010000002.1, from coordinate 13,861,961 downwards.
TGATTTTTGTTATTTTATCTCCATCCTTGGTGTGAAGCATTAGTGCTGTAAGTTACAACTTTATTCCACCACTGTGACATATATTCTTTGGGTTTCCTTTTGCTGAAATTGAAGTTTGTGTCTTTTTTTGTCTGTTCAGCCAGAGTAGCTGTTATTGCTCGTTCTAACAACCCAGTTGTTCTGTTAAAGAAATAGATTATATGTGTTATTCTTCACAGAATATGGCTGTGCAGTAACGTAGGAAATGCAAACCCATCTAGAGCCAAAGATGAAACATTACTGAAAGAGCATATGGAAAAAACATATGGCACAAGCTACTCATGGAAAGATTAGTTACCCGGGATTCATAGGACCACACTGACCAACCTCATTTAATGTAAAGCATCTCACAACTCAGCCAGATACATGGCTGCCAAGTATGAACCGCTAAGAGAGAGGGCAAAACACAGGCGGAAGCAGCATGCATACATATAGCAGCACTTGTCGATACTGGTGGCTAACTGAGAATGACAGTGTTAAGATCCTGGGATCCTTCCAACTGGACATGCGGTAATGGACAAAGAACAGAAAGTGGTGCTGGAGATGGATTGAGTGGCCTGAAGTGAGAGCACTGTAAGTAGGAGAAGGAATATGAGAAGCTGGAGAAATACCAGTGAAGGCAAAAGTGATCCCAGTAGCAGAAGCACATAAGTAATTTCTGAGACTGCAGGCACCAGAGGTCTGCAACCCAAACCAAAACTGACCTGATTCTGTCCAGAGTTTTGAGCTGAGCCCAGTTTTTGGGTGATTAACTTTTGGAGCTATGTACACGTCATAAAATTTTAGGGCTGTATGTTTTGTTTTTGATCGTGTGCCACATGTTTTGTCCCATACACAGTAAAGTCGCTCTAACCTGAGAAATTATCGGACTAAGTTGGCACTCTTTTGAGTGATTTCTAGTTTGCTGTGGTTCTGTTAACCACGGTCATTTTCAGCCACAGGTGTCAGCTGTTTTGAGTGAAAAACACTCTAAAAACTGATTGTACACTACTTGTCCAGCACCAAGTAGCAGGCAGCAGTTAGCGACTAGCTGGTGAACAAAGTGAGGCATTTAGCAGCTAAAGAGCCAGATATTTCCCTTAGGGTTTGGTGGATACCAACACAGATTGCGATCTCAGAAAGGTGTTGGATAGAGGGTTACAGAGAGCGTTAGACGCCCTGACACACACTAAAGCATACCGAGTCCCTTAAGAGAGTAGTTCTTAGCACTCTAGATCATTGGTGCAGTATGTTGAAATTATAATTCTAAGGTGCTTAGGGGAAGCCAAACAACAACTCTCTGGCTTATTAAGTAAAGTGGGTTAATCTGATCTCATGCCACTGATTTCTCCACCAGTGGTATATATTTATCAATGAAGAGCAGCCATCAAGCATTAACCTATTTAACTTTACATGTTTAAATTAACTTGAGGATATAGGTACATGTTACATACCCTGAGATGTGAATTTTGCCTAGAGCAGTAAAGTAAATAATAAAGAAACTATAGGAAAGCTGAGGTGCAGTCCCACCCTTAAACTTTGTACATAGTGTACACACAGCATGTATAGTACAGAAGACCTCCACAATAAACACTGTTGGTATAATGCTGTAGAGCTCACACTGAACGCTTTGTGTGTGTAGGTGTACGTCTGTGTAAGTAGGTAAATCAGTCAATCCACCTGTTTCCCAGTCGCTCTGGTCTCATTCTCATTGAGTCGTTAGATCAGTGTGACCCACAGCCCAGACACCACGGCAGACATTAAAGCTACCTTTGCTCCCCAGGACACCAGACCCAGACATTTGTTTGTTTGCATTTCAGGGTACACAGTGTCTCTGTTGGATAGTTCTGGCTCGTTATATTTTAACACTGGATGGATGTTACATCACAGTCCACTTTGATCCACTTTTTAAACTGCTGTCTGATGATGCCTTTTTAATTTTCAGACCATTATTTCCATATGCCATAAAAAAAAAAAGATATATTCTATAATTATTTAAAAAGTGTTCATTTTGATCATTTTTTTTGTTTCTTCATCTTTCTCCTATAGCAAGTTTTGGTTTCTTACTTTCAGTTTCAAGTTTGGTTGTACATACACTACAGTTCTTTGTCTATATTACAGTAAGAAGTAATAAAGGCAAATCCTCCAGCTGCATATGATGTGGAAAGTAACTGCAGACATTGTTTAAAGATGATTGTTTCCATGCAGGAAAGAGAATCAGTTTCTCCTCACTGACTTCATACTGTCACATAGACATAAGCCTTGCATTATATACAAACAGGCTTAAGATTGTCTTATACATATTCTAGGTGATAGCTACAACTCACAGCATTTCCACTCTACTAATGATGAATTATCTCCCCTCTCCTCTTCCTCTGCAGCTTGGGTCGGGGCCCTGGCCATGGGCATGATCTTCTTTTGTTCACCTGTGGTCAGCATGTTCACCGACCGCTTTGGCTGTAGGAAGACAGCTGTCAGCGGAGCATTGTTGGCTTTTATAGGGTTGCTCAGTACATCCTTTGCAAAGTAAGCTAGTATTTATTTTACGCTTTTTCACACCTCTGATATATTATCATTACATTTCAGTCACAGAGCTACTTTTAGCCTTCACTTTTTTCTGAAAAATAAATACCCAGCATTACCGGAAAAAGCCTAGAGGATTGTTTAATAACACTTCCCGGAGTCCTGATGGCATTCCCGGAATTTTCAAAGTCTCTAACCATCTGGATGAAAAAAATAATCCATCAGCTACACACCGATAAAGACTTTCAACCTGTTTCTCAAGTTGCAACTGTTTCCTAATCCAGGAGCTTGTGGTGACATTCATGTTGGCTATTTTACACAACAACAACACAAGAAAAATATCAACTCATTATTTTGTACGATTTTTTTTCCCATTCAGACTGTCTTTGAGGATTGTGGAAATACTTTCAGAACAACAGTAGATTTTGTGTAGTGACCATTTGGGTTTCTCAATTGTCATCAGGTATTTTTTTCCCCAGGAAAATACTCTCTGTTATATGGCATGCCTTTCACTAAATGATGATGTCTATTCATCTTTTTATGGCTTGTTATATTGCTGGTTTGTATAATCAGTTAATGCAATAATTATATTTACAGCAAAACACCTGGTTATATAATAACTGAATTATTGTGTAATAATTTTCTGCTCCTGTTCAACATCTTATCAACACCATTTCCTGTTTTGTCTTCCTCTCTTCCTTTTTTGTTACTTTACTCCTCCTTTTCCTCTTTCTCTTTTATTGCAGCTCTCTACCCCTTCGTTATTTCACATATGGCATACTATTTGGCTGTGGCTCGTCCTTTGCCTTCCAGCCCTCATTGGTCATCCTCGGCCACTACTTCCGCCAGCGGCTCGGCCTGGCCAACGGCTTGGTGACGGCCGGTGCCAGCCTCTTCTCCATGGGCCTCCCGGTTTTCCTCAACATGGTGGTGCAACGTCTGGGCCTCAGCAGAACCTTCCAGATCCTCAGCCTCTTCATGTTGGTCCAGGCCCTGCTGGCACTGACGTTCAAACCTTTACTGCCTGCTGGAGGAGGCATGGGACCACCGGGCATGGGTCCGGGCCCGGCTGAGCCGCAAACCCAGCCAGGGGCTACCGCTCAGGGCGGTAGCATGTTGAGCAGGGTTCTGTCTGGGCTTAGGAAATACTTCAACCTGCGTGTGTTTCACATCGTGACATACCGGGTGTGGGCATTTGGAGTAGCCACAGCTGTATTGGGCTACTTTGTGCCGTACGTCCATCTGGTAAGAACGTGTCAGGGATATGCTTGTAGTCAAGTTACATGTTGTGTGTCCCTGACTTAAATTAGGTTAACAGAACTCAAGACTGTACAGATATCTTGAAAAAAGTTCCAGTTCAAGCTCTCTGTCTGTGTAAGTGTAAAATCAGCTAGCTATGCTATACTTTGTTTATATTTGATAGATATTAATGGACGATTGTATATAGATACTAAGCTTTGTGTACTGTACAGTCATCCGTCCATCTCAGCTGTGCTAAAGCAATGCCTAATATGGAATACATACCATAATACATACCGAGTTCTTGGGTATTTTTGGTCTGGGACTGACCATTTTATTGATATTACAAGGGGTGGTGTTGATTAGTCTGAGTTGTATGATCATGTGCCTGAAAATGATGTTCCTCAGCTGACTTGGGAAATGTAGAGGTGGAGAGGGAGGGAGACTGATGTCAGAGCCATACTGTTACACCGTGAGGGGTTCGTGAGAATAACTGCCGTGACTGACTGTCAGCTGTCAGGTTTCTGATGCCAGAGCTAAGTGAAATTAAGTTTGATATCTTTTCTGCTTGAGCATTCACATCTGCTCTGTAAATCACTTGTCCTGTGTTATCTTTTGAGTGAAAATCTGAAACCAGGGAGAAAATTCTATTTGGTATTTCATTGTTTCATGACAGTGCCCCCAGTCTTTGCAGAAACACCACCAGAAATACTCTCTGATACCTCTATAAAATCACTTCATATTATGACGTTTGTATAATCGGTAACCTCGTTGGTCTATCAGCTAGACACGCAGCCTGCTACGCAACGCAAGAGCCACAGACTTTGAACGACGACGCACATTAGGTTTCTCCACATGAACACGACTTGTTCTGCAGCTTAGCTTGTTACATGAGCCACTAAAAAAAAACATTGACTGAGAAAAAGTACCTTGCTAACATCAGGTTGCGGAGTGGATAGTGAATTAGCTGCACAGCTCACACGCAAATAACACTTTTTAGATGCTGGTGTGGTCATAACTATTGAGTACCACCCCTGACTACACACTGCAAATTTGTCTATTTTGTCTCTTATACCGCTGCTGGGGCTTAGCCTGCCAACTGCTGTCAGTCAAATACAGACAAACGCCTCCAGGGTCTGAGAAGAAAAGGAGTGTTTCCCGAAAACACCTTGTTTTTCTTTCTTTTAATGACAAAAGACTTTTGACAGTAAATTTAAAATAGCACTGACATTATTTTTGACTGCAAAAATGTGTGACTAAATGTTACTTTAATAACATCATGATCAAAAAAGAAGTCAGATCACACCAAAGTCAGCAATTTTGCATTCTACAAAGGAGCACAGAAAGCTAGAGCATATTTGCAAAATCTGTACACAATCCATGTCCGACTGTGGTGTGAGATAGTGAGATAGTGAAGGATGAAGATGAAGTGTAAAGCTGCACCGTGGAGCTGTGAAGTTGATCTCCCTCTATCCAGATGTCGGATGTTCCAGCTCCGGCCTCCCTCTGTCAGGCCTGTTGTTTCAGGCTCGGGCCCAGATGTAAACACAGCCCCGGCCTTTGTATTGGCTCAACCACCTCAGGAAACCTCTCCTGTATGGTCTCTCTGTATCCCTAAACATGCCTATCCTATGGCCATTGATGAATGTAGAGCCCTTCAAAGCAGAGCAAATATTTCACAAGGACCAGCATACTCAGGAAAGACTTCAGAGGGCGGTTTCATGTTTTGGATCTGAATTGGGGGGTCAGGACTGAGGGGAGAGGGAGGGTCTGACCTATATGCGTTGGGTCTTCCTGTCCTGCTGTTCCAAAGGTCTGTGGATGAAGACATTTTGTTATTGTGAGGCTGTGGCTTTGGGGTTGTAGATGGACCATTCTGCCACTCCACCAAATGCACACCCGTTTGCTGAGTTCACTGACGTCTTAGGCACTGAGCACAAAAACATCTGAAAAAGTTCACCATCAGATTTTGTGTTATCTTTGTTAGCTCATCTACTATAAGCAGCTTCTGGAGTGTGTCTTATGCGGCACAATCACATTATTCACTGTTACAAATAGCCAAATCTCACACAGCACCATGTCTGTTTTTCTTTTCATGTCTCAGATTAACTTTGTGAAGGAGCAGTTCAAGAACACTGAGAAGGACTGGGTGCTCCTGGTGTGCATAGGAGCTTCATCCGGGGTTGGACGCCTTGCTTTCGGCAGGATTGGAGACCTCATTCCAGGTGTTCAAAAGATCTACATGCAGGTGAGGAAATCACACATCTGCACATTTACTTTAACCTGAAATATAAGACCTGGAGTTAACTATTAACATTTGGGTTTTTTTAGTCTCTTTTTTCAGACGCTGTGTACTCTGGAACACAGACTGTATTATCACTCTGACCCAATATTTGTTTAATATTATTCTATCAGAAGGGTTATTTAGTGTTGCTAGGTTGAACATTTAGATATTTTTATTTGCAATCTGAGTGACTCAGTGTCATTAAAGGCTTATTAGGCTGCAGATAAACATGACTCAGATGCTAATTTGCACACAATTACAGAACAAGAAAGAAAAGGAATGTTGTTGTTGCCATAAGAGTTACCCATAATGGCTGGGAAGATACGGCCCTGAGTAAATGGAAGGGGGAAAAGAGAGGAGAATAGAAGCAGGATGTGCCACTTCTTGCTGGTGTATATGTACGCAATTCCTACTGAATGCGGACAACCCATTGGCTGTGTTGGTCAGCACCACCACACTTCCTCTGCATGTTGTTAATTAAGCATTTAGTTCAGCATAAAATATAAAAACCTTTAAATTTCTTAAAATGTGCCACACTGTGATCTTAGAACACTAAAATATATGTTTATAATATCCCTTTGGCACTATTAGACATTTAGATCATGCAGAGATCATGTTTTCTGTTAGGAATCGAGAATGTGTTTATAGTGTGCTGCTCAATAATTTCTCTCTGTGACTTTATCTTTGTGTTTTAGGAACGGAAAGGCTTGTTCCTTTCTTTCTTTCACCCACAGTTGAACTGTATCTTTAAGAGTTGCTGTCTTGTACAATATGGTAATTGTGAAAGGTTTTAAGGTAACATTCAGCTCATTGTTAAGGAACAGAACCCTCCTTCACAGCTCATAGTATAAATAATCAAATCACTGTTTATATTTGCAGGCAGCCTTCTACAGCAGGAAAGAAAAACTCACAGCACATATATAAATACATACCTACCAGCCTATGGAACAGATGATGTGACTGAGATGTCTAAAAATTGCTCAGCTGTATATTTCTTATTGTTAATTAGGATCCCCATTAGAATGAAACAGCTACTCTTCTTGGGGTCCTTGGTGGTAGTACCAGCCTCCTTCTTACTAAAGTTTTACAAATTTAAGGAAAACTAGCAACTACTGTAACCTAGGAAATACCAGCACTGTTGATAATTTATAATACTACAGTCATTTTCATGGCAGGGAAAATTCAGCGGGGAAATGTATTCAGCACGTTGGCCTGTGTCAGATCCTGCTCATTTTTAGCATATTTCTTCCAACTTAAGTGTATAAGTCTTTATCAAGCTAGAGGATAGCTAATGAGCAAACTAACAGGCCGTATATTTTGCCCTCATTTGCTGCCACCGGTACTCGTGGTTGTACTGAAGAAATGAGGACAGAAGCAAAGACTAATTTGGCTTTCAGTACAATATATACTGCCTGGCCAAAAAAAAAAGTCGTCACCAAAAAAAGAAGGTCAGACACTAATATTTTGTTGCACCGCCTTTAGCTTTGATTACGGCATGCGTTCGCGGTGGCATTGTTTCGGTAAGCTTCTGCAATGTCACAAGATTTATTTCCGGCCAGTGCTGCATTCATTTTTCACCAAGATCTTGTATTGATGATGGGAGAGTCAGACCACTGCGCAAAGCCTTCTCCAGCACATCCCAAAGATTCTCAATGGGGTTTAGGTCTGGACTCTGTGGTGGCCAATCCATGTGTGAAAATGATGTCTCATGCCCCCTGAACCACTCTTTCACAATTTGAGCCCAATGAATCCTGGCCTTGTCATCTTGGAATATGCCCGTGCCGTCAGGGAAGAAAAAAATCCATTGATGGAATAACCTGGTCATTCAGTATATTCAGGTCAGCTGACTTCATTCTTTGGACACATAATGTTACTGAACCTAGACCTGACCAACTGCAGCAACCCCAGCTCATAGCACTGCCAACACAGGCTTGTACAGTAGGCACCAAACATGATGGGTGCATCACTTCATCTGCCTCTCTTCTTACCCTGATGCGCCCATCACTCTGGAACAGGGTAAATCTGGACTCATCAGACCACATGACCTTCTTCCATTACTCCAGAGTCCAATCTTTATGCTCCCTAGCAAATTGATGCCTTTTTTTCCCGATTAGCCTCACTGATTAGTGGTTTTCTTAAGGCTACACAGCTGTTCAGTCCCAACCCCTTTCAATATGGTTGTTTAAGAAATGACAACTCATTGCATCAGTTGGGGTTAAATAACTTTTTGCCAGCTGAAAGATCATCGCCCATGCAGTAATTATCCAATAGGAGGCTCTTACCTATTTACTTAGTTAAATCCAGGTGCCAGTCAGTGTATAATGAACACAGACTATAAAGACAATGAAAGCTCTTGTTCTCGTTGTCTGTTTCAGGTGGTGTCCTTCATTGCCCTGGGCCTGATGTCCATGATGATTCCTCAGTGCTTGGTGTTTGAGGGCTTGGTGGTTGTGTGTGTGTTCCTGGGGCTGTGTGATGGCTGCTTCCTCACCATTATGGCTCCCATAGCATTCGAGCTGGTTGGGCCCATGCAGGCCTCGCAGGCCATAGGTTACCTTCTAGGCCTCATGGCTCTTCCCATGACAGCAGGTCCACCCATTGCTGGTGAGAAACATGCTTTCTCTCTCTCTTTTTTTTTTTTTTTTGGTACTGTGTTTCAAAGCATAGCACTAAATTATACAGTGTATTCTGGAGGGTACTCAGTGATTTGGCTACTTTCACTGACTTCAGAATGTTGGCAGTAAGAGCGCAAGTTGATTGATATTAGCGGAGAAAAACTGCTTTACAAGGATAGAAAAAAAATGTTGGGAGCAGGTAAGACAAATGCATGGCAGGATAGATTGCTCAGGGAATTGTATTTAGAGAGGTTTGGGCTCTTAGCCAACTGCAGGCAGTCTCCAAGGATTTGTCTTAAGAAAAAAAAAATGCACATTCAGGGTCAGATCTCAGAAATCAGCTTTCTTTGTCTCCTCTGCCCCCCTCTAATGACAAGAACGTATAGAAAAGCACTGATGGCAAACCATTAATTTGATGACTGGCATCCTTGTGCTCTCTGTTGCCAAACACTTCTAGCTTTATCACATTCCTGGACTGTTTATATACTATAAAAGACTGAAAGACTCCATTCGTGGCCTCAGCTAAGCATATGGTGGTTGATGTCAGTGGTTTGATGTAATTGTTTAGATGCACATTCATGTTGACCACTTAAATTCAATCAGCAAAACAATAAATGGTGATTTCTATTTCACACTAAACCTTTAAAGGAAGCAAAATATATATAGCATCCAGTGCATGTGGGATGCCACTGTAAGAGACTACCCAGCCAACTCATTCCACTGTTTGTGTCTGCACACAAAGACCTGAATTCAGACATAAAGTGCAGGAAAGTGGCTTCATTTGGCATGTGGTTCCAGTTTTCCTTCTGATTAAATACAGATGCAGACTTTATCTCCTGTAGTTAAACAAACTGTGTAACTGACATGATGCTGACTATTATAATATGTAGTATACATAGAATTTACTTCACAGGGAAATTCTACTGAATTTTATTTAATATTAAAAACATAAATTTACTCTACATCCAACACAAAGGCTGCCAGGCTCCTCGAAGTCTGTACGAGTCACTGCATCAACATCATATGTTGTTCTGTACAATCTGTGCAGTTCACGAGCACACTGTTATAGTGTAACAGGTTACAATGTAAGTGCACACCCTTCTCACTGCTCTCATGTCACAGGCTCTGTGTTAAACTTGGTGGCCTTGCTTTATCGCTGTGTTGTAGGCATAGTTTGTTTGCTTTAGCTATAGGATGTAGATATATACGTAGTATAGACAGGGTGAGGTTTTAGTGCTGTATTGTAGTAGTTGTACAATCTCCTTGTTGACGTCGGCTGTTCAGGGCAGGGTATCAGTTGTTTGTGGCAGTCAGTATGGACCTAAATAATCTCAGATACTTAAAGATGAAATGAAAATTTGAAAACTCATTTCTATCAAAGTAAAATTTACGACAGAATTATTTTGGCCATATCTTGTGTCGCCACATGTGATTAGTTTATAATAGAACCTTTTTAAACCGGTCATAGTGCATTCATTAGCCAAAGCAATTACTGGCCAAATCTAAGGAAATTTCATCTGTATTCAGTGATTATATATGTAATATATATACAGTGATGGAAAAAAGTTTTCGGATACTCTTAAAATTTTACACAATCTCAAATATTATCATGAAATATTTGCAGAAAAATCTTTTTTGTATTTCTAAGACCTGCATATTGTGCTCCTGCAGCAAAGTTCTACTTGACCTGGATGCGTGGCAAGGGGCATTATCTTGCTGAAACATCCAGTTTTGACCTGGACGGAACAGAGCATGTGCAGAAGGGAGCATGTGGGTTTTTAGAATGGCTCAATATTTAGCAGAGTTCAATGTGCCATCACAAACAGTGAGGTGACCAACGCCAGCAGCACTCATACATCCCCAAACCATGATACTGCCTCTACCATGCTTTACAGTAGGTACTGTACATACTGGAGATAATGCCTCATCTGGGCTTCTGTGTACCCTCACATTAGCACGAGGAGCATTAAGCTGGAAACTGGACTCATCCGACCATAGAAACTTCTTCCAGTTCCTGCCTCTTGTTGATCAGGGGCTTCTTAACAGCCTTGCAGGACCTTAGGTCATGATGTAGGAGTCGGCCGGTGCGGGTGGAACACTGGACACCAGTTTGGTTTGACCACTGTTGAAGCTCACTTGATGTCATTCTGCGGTTTTCGCTGCACATGCGGATCAGGATGCAGTCATTTCTCGCTGATGACACTATGTACAGAGCTGTGTCCAAGACATGGTTCGCCTAGCTTAGTGTTAAAGCCTGGAAAGAAAGTTCAAAATTAGGCCTTCCAGCACCTACATATAACTAATACATTATATTTGGTTCGTTTAATGCATACAAAAACAAAAATCTAAAAAAGGCTGGTACCAAGACTATGGTACCATCTTGCCTACTAAATAATAAATAAAATAAAATAGAGCTCCCCTACAGAATACCATTCAAAAGTGAATCGTGTTGCCCATGTGCTATTGTGAATATATGTGCATGCATGTATGTATGCATGGTACAAACAAAAACTGTTTCTGCTTGTTAAAATACTGCTGCATCACGCTGCATTGTGTTTCAGTGGGATCAGGATAACATTATCTGTTTCCCCGTGCCACCACTGTGTCCTAGGTCTCCTACATGATTACTTTGGGAACTACACGGTGGCCTTTTCTCTGGCTGGGGTGCCTCCTATGGTGGGGGGCGTGGTGCTGTTCTTTGTGCCCCTGATACACTCCAGGCTCCAGCAAAGTCAGGGAGCAGCGTCACCAGAGGAGACGTCCACAACTACCCACATGTTGCCCACTGCTCCACCAGCGGAGGAGCTCAAGAGCTGCTCCAACGGAGACATCCTGCCTGGCTATACTGACGTAGAGACACACATCTGAGTCGCACCATACAAAGGTTACATACGTTTACATATATCAAGCACATGTCATGTATGTGCACCTAGAATGTAAATGCACGTTTCTCCTTATGTTTACTTTCCTTTTGCCTTTTTCCAGGGATTCAGCCCACCAGCACCTTTTCTCATCGTTAGATTGCCCCTCTCCCAACCAGAGCTCTCAACCATGGACTTCCTATTGGCTGACCTTTAACCCCTCCTGGCCCACATTGGCTGTTTGTTATTTTCATGTGGAGAGAAGTGGAAAAGGGCATTCTGGCTACAGAGAGGACAAAAAGCAGGCACTTCAGGGTAGGATGATGGAAACATTTAAGGAGGATAAGCACAAAACAGTCTCATCTAGGATTGTTTTATCAGTGGGGACTCTGTAGTAACACATGCCTCCAAGAGGAAAGAAATGAAGAGATTTTAACAGTGGTAGTTTTTGACTTCACAACATTTATAACTATAAATATATGTATTAGCAGTCATAAATATTAAGTATAGTCATATTTATTACTAAAATGGCTGTGCTTTGTTTTTAGATCCATATAAACGCACTGTTAAGATAAAGAGGCATATAAAATAGGAACTAGTGAAGGGATAAATTCACAATTTCTTTATGTAGTACCTCATGCATTTAATTTTTTCAGCATAATGCAGGTTTGCTTTACTCTATTCAACCATTTTCTGCTGTGACAGCGATAAGAGAAATATACGTTTTACGTGTTGTAAATGTCACAGGAGGTAAAAGAGATCAGCCACCAGACACAATCACCTCAACACAACCGCACACTGTACCGCACTGTACTCACAGCCAGGGCCTAAAACGAAAGAAAAATTACTTCAGCTACCCTGCCAGCCTGCCTGCATGGGAGGGGTTGTGGCAGCTGTTGAGTCCACTGATTCATATGCCATGAACCCTAGAGTGTTTTATTTTTTATTTTTATTTTTTTTCCCTCTCAATTTTAATACAGGTCAGTAATTTTGCACCACGTGGCAGGGAAACTTATGCAGTCAAAGTTAAAAGAGGTGAGCCATGAGAGCCGTGCATCTCTTGCCTCAGTCACCGAAACTAAACCCTACAGTTGATACAAGGTCTTCTCATGAGTCAGCCTTAACTTTCAGCTTTTGTGTTTTCCAAGAATTGAACTCTACAGTTTTTAATAGCCTTTTAAAGCTTTAGCAGGGTGCTAGACAAATGCACATAAACTGTGTTTGTTATGACTTTGAGAAACAAACAGTAACAAATAGTTTTGTAGTGTGCACACTGTATACTCGTTTAAGTGGAAAAAGTTGGAATCATGCAGTCCTAATGGGAGACTGACGGCTGTTGGTAGCGTTGATTTTCATCATATAAACAAAAGGCATTTTTGTATCTTTTTTTTTTTTTTTTTTTTTTTAAAGGCTTTTCCTGTGTGAATGTGTGTGTGAGTGTATGTGTGTGTATTTGTACAGCACCGGTGCATCTGCATTTTGATAGTAGAGGCAATTATGAAATATGAAAGAACTATGTTACAATCTGTTGATAAGAGGGGACTACAGAGATTAAAACTGCCAAATGGCCCAAGCCCTCATCAGGCCATCTCACAGATAAACCAATCAATTTGCTGCTTTAGTTCGGCCTTGTCATGAGGCCCTCACTCACTGTGTTAGCAGTAACAAAACGTCACAGCCTCACTGAGGTATCCCCTCAAGAGGACAGTTTGCAGTTACTGTTAGGTTTCATAAACATTCATAAACCTCTGCACTTTCTGATTACAAGTTCGCTTGAACAATGGACTTTAAGGAACAGATGTTAAGTAGAGCTGCAATAATTTACTGTTGGAGCGTTTTGGGTTTGAGTTACACTCTGTGGTTATATGCATGACTGAGTAGCAGAGGGGGGGACTGGTAAAAGGAAATGGCCTGGTGTTAAGGTGGTATTCCTTTCTGTCAGTTCCCCTCGTTGCTTTCACTGCCATTATTCAGTCGGTTTCTGTGTTACAACACTTTAGGCCCTGAAAGCTACACAAACCTCACTGCTGAGTGTAGTTTTTGGGGGGTAATACTATAGGACAAACAGTTCTGAATAGGAAGCATACACCTATACCTCAGTGATCAATCAACCTTCGACAGTTTAGCTGAACATGTTGACATTCTTCATCGATTTAATAATTCCGCTGTTCTGTGTGGTGGTTTGTTGTTGCAGTCTGAATCTCAGAAACCACAAAGCTGCCAAACGCCTGTTTTCAATCAACCTTGCTTCCTCCAAAACCTCATAAGTACCACAAAACTGTGGAAATGTCAAACTTCCATTCCCCGTGATCCAACACTTGGTGCATAATCAATTTAGAGATTTATCCTTCAACCTGTTTTTTGCCTTCAGATTCATTCACTCTGTTGTTTTTTTTTTTTTTTTTTTTTGTTCCTCATCATTCCTGTCCTCTCTTACCTCTTCCTGCAAGACTGCTTGTTGTCATTTACTCGTAGATCCTCGTTATCACAGCCTGTTTTCAATGTCTGTGATTGAAAAATGCAGTTATTTAAATGTCTAAGATTCTTACCTAAAGTTAGATGAGACACTTAACCATAAGAAATGGAGACACATAGGATGGTTAAAGAGTGTGAAGCATGTTTGAAAGCAAAAACATGGGCCTCTAATTTGACCAAGGCACTGTTAAATTGTCTTGGCAGCACAGTTGTTGATGCTATTTGCAGCTGCTATTAAGACACAAAAAAGATGGGGGGTAATTAAAATAATGGGCTGAATGACCTGTCCATGTACCAGCTAAATAAGCTAACCAATACCATAATTGTCATCACAATTCACCTTGATAATATTATCAGATTAGTCAATTTTGAGTTCACTTTTGAGATTCATCATCTTCAAAACATAACAGTCCACATTAGCCTGAATGTAAAGCTTCTGCACAGTAATATGATTAAAAACACTGAACCCAATTTAATCTGCAAATCTTGTCACTTTCAAATAACTAGTTTACAGTATTTTATTTACATTTTGCGTAATTTAACTAATTAGCATATTCTTGCCTAATAAATTTGAAATTTGTTGTAAATTTTATTTTTGTGTTATGAATGATGCAGGATGGGCTTTCTTGACATGCAGAACTGCATGAAGCTTTAGTAGTCTAATAGACTAATAGCTGATTTTTAGTTTTTTTGGACTGCAGTCACTTTCAATCTAAATCTTTAAGATAAACAAGTAACATGCGGTAACTAAAGTCCATATTCTGCTGGTTTGCACAGCACTAACTTCAATTTCTGCTACTGCCCCAGTGAAGGTGTAGTGTTGGGTGTTACTGACAAGTTGCACTAGTTTTTGGCTGCCAAACTAGAGGCCTATGCCACTAAAGTTTCGGAACCTAGCAAATGAGTGAGTGAATGACACGCCGACAGAGGACTTTCCCTCTGGCAGCCATACTGGAGAACCTCAGCCTTTTGGTTAACAGGTGCAAAAGGCTGATTGTGTTTCTATGCACGAAATGTATCGGTCTCAAAAAGATTTACTAGAATTGTTGAATTTTTGTGCTTTTTTTCTGTGAACTGATATTTTGTTTCCATATTTTTGTGTTGAATATGTCGTCATGTCCTTGTTAGCTAGCAGCATACCGTCACTGTGGTTTTCTGAAACGCATTATTCCTTAAGAAGAGATAAGGACTGAAAACAAGACATCACAGCAGTATTGTCAATTTAGAAACAAAACAAATCTGCCTTACAGTTGCTGAACAGATGCAGTGAATTTTTCAGATCTTAATGTGACTTCTTACTCATTATTCTTCTTTTGGTTTCAGTATAGTCATTATCGGTCCTGGATCTTTCTAAAAAGTCTCCTCAATTAATTTCACCGGTGTCTAATCCAGATTCTGGTTAGAACCAGATGAGTGCTAGCTTTTAGCTTTAGCCTGCTGTAAATTTAAAAGACATGTATCCACATATGTACTTTATTTACTTTGTAATGGTTTTTGATTAACCATGAACTGTTTTATTGTTTTTAGTAATTGATTTTTAGTAGTTTATGTTTTAAAGATACAATTCGATGACTACTGAAAACAGTTGAGTTGAGTTGTTGAGTTAGTTCAGATTTAAAATAATATATAAAAGGTGAAGGAGCTGACTACGTAAGGAATGATACAATACATCTGAATGGTTTTATGGTGTCTGCTGAACCAGTGTTTGACTTGCCAAAGTCTTGTCGTCTATGCAGCATTCCTGGGCTCATGGTCCACTTCCTGGGGCCGCTTCACTTTCCAAAGTCTGAACATGTCAAACTCCAAATGATGAATGTTTACTTGGACTCCAAGTTTGCATTTGTCTCCTGTGGCACTCAGAGCTGTAGCCTGCAGTAGTTTCAGGAATAGTTAAACCCACACTAGAGCCCCTTGTATGTTACATAAACTACATACTACTAACACTACTACTTGTTTTACGTATTGTTTTTAAGAATGTTTTTAAGGAAACATTTTTGAGCCTCTCTAGTTAACTAGTAAAGTCAAAAGAGGCTTTAACCAGTTCAGTCTTGAGCACTTTTGGTATCACCAGTTAACTAGTAAGCTTTTGTTTTGGCTGTCACACTAAATTGTAGGTCACAGTAGTAAGCTGGTGAGGTGGATAGGCGCTACTAGTTAACATGTCAGAGCTTTTGCAGCTTACTGGTTAACTAGTCAGACTTCTTCGGATTTTGGTGCTACTAGTTTGGCGCCTGGCATCTTCTGTTGGAACCTGTTAGACAAAATTGCCGCTAGTTGCAAAATGTCCAACTAGTGCTGACAAAGACTGATCTAGTGAAGAAAACTGACATCTGATATCAAGGAAATGGAATAAACGCTCAAGTGACTTTGTTTGGTTTTCTTCTTGTTTTCTTCATGCTTGCCTGTGGCATACAGTATGCAGGTCAAAGCTACAGAGAGGCTTAGAGTAAACCCTGTCTTACAGAAAGATGACAGGCTAGCAGGCATGATTCAGTTTCCTTGTTATTACATTCTTCCAAAACAAGTGCAAAACAGGTCAAATGAGCTAAAATCAGCTGCATGTATTAACAGTCTTTAATATAACAATCTCATATTTACTTTTTTTTTTTAATCAGTTTGTAATATTTTATTCCACTACAGCTTCATTTCACTTAGCATTCACTTCCAACAGAACCTGGCTTCGCAGTCTCAACTCATTAGATTTTCCTCTGGTAGAAAAACAAAACAAACAAACAAACAAAAAAAATCCTGACTTCAATCCAAACTACTGCAATACTGAGCCTTGTTATTCTGCTCTCCAATGTGCCATTTCACTGTTCCTCTGACCTCTATCTTCGCTTACTGTTTAATTGCTGTGCTTTTCCTCAGCCTGTAACCACACAATATGTGAAGCAGGATAGCTGAAGGTCTATATGTTATAAAGCTGAGACATGATGCAAAAAGTCAACACCTCAAAGACTGCCGTGGATTACTTCCTGCCAGAATATGTTTTCAATGCTGTTGCCAGTCATTTTCAATTTCTGTGAAGTAACTTTTATTGCTTTTGGTCTCACTTTGAATAATGTATAGACCTTTACATGCTCCATATGTTCCATAAACCTTGTATTATTACATATTTTTCATGATCTTGACTGTAGGAATCATGTTTTCACAGCCATACATATTCTAACTTTTGCAGGTGATATGTTCTAATTCATATTTGTGTATGGCAATGCTCAGCCCAGGCCTTCCCACAGCCTTACATGTTGAAATATGAGTAATGTTTCAATGCAGGGCTCCACCAAACTTTCCTTCTCTAACCTCCAGTAAGGTTGCTGCAGTTAAACCTCTATTGCCTCTCTTCACTTCTTAAAGCTATGAGCTTCTGTCCTCCCTCCACAAGCTATACCTTTTTATATAAATGCATATTTTTCTTTTAGTCATTTTACAAAATGTTCTAACAAGGCCAGTGACGTCACAAGATCTGAAAATTAAGTCATGCTGCTAGAAAGATTTATGTAATTTTTGTGTTTTTGTCAAAGTAATTTTGAATCTGTATCAAAAGAGGCACATTTTTTCTATTAAACCAACAATAAAGATGTAATATGAAAACAATCCATGCTGTGATTGCCAGTCCCTCTTTTGTTGGCTGTGTGCTTTCAGTCCTCGACTGCTCCACTTCCAAATGAGACGCTGCAGGTGCTCAGGTGTTTTAGACATGCAGTCATGTAGGAGATTAACCCCAGACTCCATTAAATGCATAAATTTGTGGCCATTCAAAAGAGAAATGCAATACACTGCTGCTGTTTAGGGACACGCCGAATGTGTCTTCAAACGTGTGATCCACTCATTATCACCACAGCAACATGGCTGAGCTCATTCAGGCATTAAATCCTCCCTTGACTCCCCATTCCCCTATTTAACCTCAGTACCTTACAGCCAGGCAGCCAATCATGCTGAATCTTAAATATCACGCTTCCCTGAATCACTTCCAAGCAGCAGAGCTCTTGATGTACACAAAGGGAACTATTGTGTACATGTCACAAGGCAAAGAATAAATCACTCGTTGAGTCTGGCTCTGAGCCCGAGGCCATCTTTTCTCTTTTTGATAATTAAGCATTAATAAAATGAAGAATGATCTTTCACTGGGGTCAGAGCCAGTCCTGACCTCCATGAAGCCCTGAGCAAAATTCTGCTAATGGGCCCCTCCCACTTGGCCCATGAGCCATGTAAATCATTTACCATTGCCACACAGTCACACATGACACCCCAGTGCTCCCACTACAGTCCTCCCTCCTTTAAAACAGCAGTGTTTCCCATCCTCAGCCCCTCCTCAAGCAGCTCTTGCTCTCTCTCTCTCTCTCTCTCTCTCTCGTAAATACATTCAGTACTTTCACACATGCAGTCCTGAACTTATCTAGACATCACCCGCAGGAGGTGTATGTGAGAACGACAACTGACCCATCTGTGAACAGTGCCGTCCTCTCCTCTCTCTCTCTCTCTGTCTCTCTCTCTCTCTCACACACACACACACACACACGATCAAATCATGATCATGTGCCGGGAGTAAAAATTGTTGCTGAAACACACACACGGGAAAGCTGAACAGTTCAACCAGTGTGATTAGCTTTCCAATTAATATATTTTGAATAGCTCCAGGCTTCAACCAGTGAAGCAGCAAAAGAGGGTCAGAACGGGATAGCTGTAGCTAATGAGGACCGAGATGTAAGAGAGGAGGTGGAGGACAGCAGCCAGGGTGCTGCTGTGGGAGAGCACGACAGGGCAGAGGCAACAGGTGAAGACACTGAAGTCCAATGTGACTTTTTTTTTTTTTTGTAACCAGAAGGACAGTTCTGCTTTATCCTCTCAACAGTTGTAAACGCTCACACCAGCTTTGACACAAGGGGGAGGCCCTTGTTTAATTTGCAGGGCCTTACGTGACTTGTGCATTGAATGTATAAGCTCTGGGCTGGAGAAAACAAACAAACAAACAAACAAAAACAATAATAAAAATTTGTATTTGTATTTGTAAGTCAGGATGCAACAGATCAGTGCACCACTATAGTAAGGGTGGATTTTGGGTCAAATATAAAAGTTCAAACAAGAAAAGAGTTTGTGTCAGTCAATTAATTTGGAATAATCACCAAGCCTGTGTGTGGATCATTTCCATTTTATTCCAGCATCATTCGGGATTATCAAATTCAGAATAGCTCATTTTTAGAAAGCTACTCATTATGTGTAAAATTCAACCTGAGTTGTATATTCATAGAATAGAATAGAAACCAGAGAGACTATATCTGAAAGCAAAAAGCCGTGGACCACGGCTCAGGGCTCTCAGTGAAGCACCACACAGCTGACTGTGTAGTTATTATATTAATTCTTTCAAGACTGAGTTGGGTGAGCACAGATTGTACAAATGCAGGCTAAAGCCGTTTTACTGAATACTTGTGAATGTGCATGCTGACCAGTAGGTGTCACCATACCATCGTTCGTGCAGTAACTAATGTAACACTGTGGATTGTCCAGTAGGGGTCCCCCCCCATCACCTCACCTATTTCTTTGAATTCACGTAAAGGATCTGGACTTCTACAAGGTGCCCCTGAAAACACCCCACCTTGAAATGCTCTCCATACAAGCATATTCATAACCTCGAAACCTGAAATACTATGATACACCCCTCCAATGTCATGTCACAGATAATAATGTCACCTCTGAACACCTAAAAAAGCAAGTCATCACATAATTTACTAAACAACCTCATCTGTTTATTACATTTTATGACATAATATACTTAAAGCGTTTAATAGGGCTCCTTAATTAATTTCAGATTCCCTACAAATGACAAGCATTAATGTTTTCTGTGGTTGTGAAATTTAACTGGTGTCGTCACAGTGGAAAATTAACCATGCAGACACGTACACAATTCTTTGAACGATTGTTAAATTTTAAGCAGAGAGTTTATAAATTCACTTTCAAAGAATGCTGATTCAGCTTATGGAAAATAAAAAAATTCAGTTCCAAAGAATGCTGATTTAGTTTATGGAAAATGAGAAATGATGTGGTTCCTCTTAAAAATAAAAAAAACTGCCTGTTTTGTGTTATAGTCATAGAAAATACTTCTGTGATCATTTGCGACTAGGCGGAGGTTATAGGGTCAAGTTACTAATTTTAAGTTAAGTTAAATCCAGAATATCTGTAACGATAAATGGCAAATAGTCCATTGTGCTGCTATGCATTTATTGCATGGTTTTGGGTCATTGTGTAGTAGAAAGTTTTTTTTTTTTATGATAATTTGTGTTATTGATATCATAGTGAAAGTGGTTTCTCAAAAGTATGCTGTAGTTCCAAAGTGTGCCACTGTTGCACAACTGGAACAAAGCATGTGCACACACTGATGTTGTCACTTTAAATTATGTTGTAAACTTTACCACAAAAGGGGAAAAAGAAGAAGAAAAGAGCAGATAAGGTCTTCACCTGCTTGTTTGTTTTCTCTTGTACCCAGGGGCCTCTGGGTCCTCAAGGGTCTGCAGGCCATGGCAGGAGGTGATGTAAAGAGGGTGATAAAAGCGTCGTCATTGTTTCTGTTGTGCCACATGGTTTTCGTTCTTTTCCTCCCTCTTCATGAGAACCATCGCTCACTGGTCTGCCAACTCAGCTAAATGCAGCCCTTAAGAAGAAAAGCATGGCGACCGCTCACCAGGTTTCACTTTAACAGGGGAGTAAATGGCAATGTGAATCTGAAACTCCATATAACACATTTGTCGTGTTGGGAAATTTAAAATCTGATGGGTTTCTTTTTATGGGGCTGAGAAGTGTGATGAAAGTCATTCATTCTTCAGAAATTTGTACAAAAATGTTGTAATATTGTAACTTCGCCTTCGTGTGAAGTGGCAAGCTTGGACTTCTGGACTGTTGCAAAGGGAAAGAAAAAGAAAGAAAGACGAAAAAATTTCACTCCCTCTTTCTCTTTGATATTCTCTGTAGAATTGAAAAACTACACAGATATGAGACTTGACACAGGTAGATACTTCAGAATTAAGTGTACAGAGGTTACTGTTCAACAGCCAACACTCATGTCTTGGATGTCTGAGTTTCTCACAACAGTCCAGTTTGTGCTTACACCTACATTAGTGTTGCTTGTGCTGCTTTTATATATATATAAAAGAAGCGGTTTAAAGACATAAACTTGGGCTCGGGGAAAATCTAATGTTAAATGTCTAATTTTTGAAACAGCAACAGGTAACCTGAGACGTCTATCGGAAAATCCCGAGGGCCACAGGACACTGCTATGCAACTGCTCCTCACAACCTGTAGTTTGCAAACTACTCAACTGGGCTCGACCTGCTCAAGGTGTGAGGCTCACAACTAAAAAGGAAAAAGAAATAAAACATCAAACAACAGCCCAGCAGCAGAAAATGTGTCAGGCCTGCAGCTCAATGCTACTGAGCTGAGCTTAAATAGACTAGGTGAGTCTATTGCTGACACCTGGAGCTAACCAGGTGTCAGCAATCAGGTACTGACTGATCACTTGTTAGGAGGAGTTACATTATCTGTCACGTGTTTAAGAAAACTAGAAAATAGATTACATACAGAATTTGGAGTTAAAGAGTAAATCATGTGTTCAGTCTCCACTGCATGTGCTTGGCCTGTATTTGTTGTTGTTGGTTCTTTCACACGCTGCAAACACAATCCCACACTTATTCAGCTGGAGCTGAACACAGGTGCTCTGTCTTGTTGCTAAGATAACAGACGGTGTGTTATTGTTTTCAGAGAGATAAAATGTGACAGCCAGGCATAATATGCTACTGCTATGTCTCTGCCAACACATGTCCTGTCCAGTATTACTTTGTCCTCCAAACGAAACACAACCCCCCCAGCCTGGAAACTTCCTCAGCTGATAATGAGACGATAAAGGTTGATTGGACCTACAAACACGCTGCTCATGTTTTCAAGCTTCACACAGTCAGGCCCAAAATATACAGTGTAGACACAAGCACGCAGACACCTTGTTGATCTTACCATTTCCCTTCCACTCACCTCATAATTTCATCCTTGTCTGTGAATGTACTTGTTTTTCCTTCACTGTGTATTTTAACTTGTGGCAGAACAATGTTGGAGCTGAGCTGTGCACTGTTTCTGCCAGGAGGACCTGGCAGAAACAGTGCTCAGGAACATTTTGGATTAAAGACAGATACACCAAAGAAAGAACAGAGATAATGTACTGGAAAGAAGGAAGAAAACAAAAGGGACAGGAAGTGGTTTATCAAGAAACACTTGATTTATCTCCATGCTATTGTTTGAAGCTGTCCATGTTCAAACACCTACCTGAACTTGGTATAGAGATTTGAAAGCGCATGCAATAGTTCAAATTTTGGCTTCAGCTGGAAAGCGAATATGTGTGATTGCATATTTGTGTTCGTGTGTACAAGATTTTGTAGGTCACACATGATGCATGGAATAAATGCCACTGAAACAAAGATTGGTTGTTTATATAAACTCTATTCAAGCAAAAAACAAAGAAAAAAAAAACATTAAAACAAACTTTCCCAATGATATATAACAACCAGTCAAACTGTATACATCCTTCTGAGTCTGAATTATTTACACAAGCTTACATTCAAAAGGTTTGCTCTGTAGTTAGCACAGCTGTGTGCTTCAAAGATAAAGCAAATACTGTGTAGCTCAGCTGTGTTTTTCTTAAAACTGATACCTTCAAATATTATATCCTTTTTAACTTATGACCTCAAACATAATTATTTCCTGTCTTTTTGGACAAGATTTCTCTTCTGACCAGTAATAAAATGATCAAACGCCACACTGGCAAAAAGGTGAAAATGTAAACAAAGTTGTAGCTACAGAAGAAATAGCTTTTCTCATACAAATTCAAACAGTTTATATACAGCTTAAGAAGTGCTGTCCATGACAATTTAATATTTTTTATCACACAACAAAACTAAGATACTTTACACACACACACACACAGCGCTACTAAAATGGTGCTGCATGCCCGCTGGGGAGTTTGTTCAGTAGTGTCAGAGCACCTGCTGCGTCTCACAGCCCAGGACCTCCAGACGCAGGGCGATGTCATTGATCCAGCCCCGCGGGTGGATACGGAGGTAGCGTCCGAACAGGGGAGTATCGAAAACCGTGAGAGCTTCCTCGTCTGGATCATTGTTTCCTGTGAAGATCTGAGGACAGAAAGAGAAGGAGAGAAATAAAGAAACAGAGACAAAAGCAGAGAGTTTATGCCCATGTATTAGAGCTCAACAGATGTGGATTTTGGAAGGCATGATCCTGAGAACAGATCATTCGCCCAGAAGTTTTATTAGTTTCAGATTTTCAAGCTTCATACCAGCATTCAGTACAATGTGTGTCTGTGAGACATAATAACACACTATAATAGGATTCTTCTGATGGGCTACTATGCATGAGTCACGCCCATGATGGGAGTGACTCATGCATAGTAAGGGAAACTGGGAAATAGATTAGGCCTTATGTAGTGATGATTAACTGAAGAAATACGTGAAGTGAGTAAAGCCATTACACTTTTACGGACTTTTTTTTTTAGACAGTGGTAGCCGGGCAGGAATGTGGATCATATCAGCTATGGATTTATGTCCCTCTCTTCAATATACCTGTTCTCTTTGGGAGTTGCCCTCTAACACACTGCTCCAGGTGTGTCCATCATGACTGACGGTAACTGAGAACTCCGTCACCATCATCTGGGTCAACAGCGATCGTGCTCCTTGGGTTATGACCCCTGTGATGCGTTTGACTCTCCCCAAGTCAACCTGCAGCCACTCGTGGGGGTTGTTGTTCTGGGGTGAAGAGGACAGAGGAAACATTTAATATTGGTATAAAAAAGACAAAGACAAAACAAGCAAACAAACAAAACAAGCAGGTGTACCAGGCTCCAAGCACCTGATACAGCAGAGAAGGGCAATCACAACAGGGAATAGGGCAAGGGCCATGGAGTCTGTGTCTGCACTAAAACTAAACCCTTTTTTCAGTTCACTGATTTGATATTCATTGTGGAAACTCCTGAACCAACCACAGCATCATGCATGATAATATATGCAGGGGGACATTCTGAAATAATATGAGCTGAAATACAAAAGTCAAGTGTAATAAAATAAAAAGAATACCAGCTTGAGTGTAGTAGGCAAAGCAAAGGGAAAAAAATGTAGAGATGGCCAAAGGGAACACCACACCACTTCCTGTCCCACATGAAGGCGACAAAGGCACTCATAAACTAGGGAAGGTGTCTGGCAGTACCAGTTTTTGGCAAAACCAAACGAACTGTCAGTGTGGGGATGTTTTCCCATTTTAATTCTTGTGTCCCATTATTCATGTCAAAAACTTTATTTTTCAGCTGATAAGGAGAAGGTTGCTTCGGCTACAGGAAAAGTCCCACCAAACAAAAATGATTTAAAGCTGAAACCCAGCGTGAGGAGAGCCAAGCACTACTTTCCTATTTTACAATTTAAAAGCCTACCCAAATGTCAAACCCCTCACATTTCTATAAACAAGGACAAGTAAATCAAGGTTGTCCCATTATAAGCTGTATCCTGGAACACATTTGCAAGAAGTGCTTTGTTCCTGTTTAAACGTTTGTTAAGAACAATGACAAAACTGTATGCTGACTGCAGCTACTATTAAAGGATAAATGCTCCTAAACCTGGCCCAAAGTGTTTGACCCCTGCCCATGAATCAGAAGTGCTATGCACTGTTCAGCGTGTGACTTTTATTAACAGCTCAACAGTTTGACAGAAGGGCAAATCACACCTCTACAGTTCAGTGCTGCAAGGTATGAAAGCGATAAGCTCGAGATGAGACGGACTACACGACAAAATAATATAAGGATAGAGAGAGAGGAAGGGAGTATATGCACAAAAAGAAGGACAGCTGTTTTTCAGTGGACTTTTTCGTGAAAACTTGTGTTTAACACATGAAAAAATGTCGATTTTTTTTTTTTACAGATTGCTCTGCTTTTGGGTGTGGTTACAGGTGTGAAAGAGCTCAACTTTTAACCAGAGGATTTTGTGAATGTAGGTGTATTTGTGTGTATGTTCACCATTGGCCTCCAGGCATTGGCGCTGCCGTCCTGATGGAGCCGGGCGAGGCTGGGGCTCCAGCTACGCAGTAGAGATGAAAGAAATGAGGAAGCCCTAAAGCTGCTGTCAGGAATCAGCCTCCTCTGGAGCCCGAGAGGGAGTGAACAGCCTGGTCACACACACAAGCAAACGTACATACAGATATACACAGAGTCATTCTCAGCAGGTTCTTACAGTAAAATTAGTACTACCATAAATTCTGTTACTGTTTGGTACAACTCACTGTTGAGATCGCAGCCCAGCAGCTCCAGTCGCAGAGCGGGCTTCTGCACGTAGTTTAATGGCTGAATCCTGACGTAGCGAGCCACGAACGGTGGCGAAAAGTGGTTTTCTTTCACCCTGGAGCTGTCCAGGTTTCCGTGAAACACCTAAAACAGAGCAACACAAAACAGTTTACTACATTTAATACTGCTCTAGCTCCCATGGTCAGCTGCTGAACAGCAACCATTTTTAACACAAAACACTTCCTGGATCTTTTTCTTGGACTGAAACTGGAACCTGTTTGAAACTGATTTACTGTACATGACTTCTTGGACAAAAAAGACAAAGGATGGGAAATGTTCACTTACAAATTACCAATTTATCAATCTTAAGTATGTTTCAAGGCGACGACTGCAAGTTATTTTCAGAGTGTGATAACTGAAAACAATGACTGGAGGTTAGAAATCAGATTTTAGCTTTGGAAAGGGCTCTGCAAAAACATACAGAATTTGTAGTTAATGGACTAAAAATACAAAACTACTTATTAGGTCATTAAAGGGTCTAGGACTTTTAATTACATAGCCATCAGTAACTATAAACAGTAAGTAAAATGTTTTGCAGTGGTTTCACTCTTTACTTCTTGTGAGCTTTGATGTAATGTGCTGGTCTACACACTGGTGGGTTTGTCTTCCTGACACAGGAAACAGATTGTTAGAGCTAGATATGCATATATATACATACACATTACATATTCTATATCTGTAACTTAAAGTTATTTCAGTCATCTGGCATGTCCATCTGGTCATCCATGACTGCTTGTATTCTTGGCTCAGCCTCTGCGCTGATGAGGAACTAATTTCCTGAAGAATCAACATTTCATTACTAACACATTCTAACCCTAATCCTACTGTGGTACTAGAGGAGAGGACATACATGGTGCTGCCTGGTGTTTCCTGGTGTGCTGTTCCCTCTGTATGTGGTCCAAGTATCCTGGTCCAGACTGTAGGAGATGGTGAAGACTGTGATGTAGTGGTCCCTCAGCTTTGACCTGACTCCCTGTGTCTGCACGCTGTGGAGCAGGGTGGGCCTCTGGAGGTCAACCTAACAACGCACACATTACATGACATTACATTTCACTGTGTTCTATCTGTGTTTAACACGATACTAAGAGAATATAACTGATATTGATTGAAAGGTCTTGCATTTGGCATCCTGGGCACCACATACAGTAGCAGATACAGTGTAAATACCGTGCAGATGTGCAGATGCACAGATGCACAGGAGAAATGCTGCATGTCTAACCTGTATCCATGACATCTTGTTTCTGCCCATCCAGGCATTGATATAACCCGACTGATCCAACCTCGCCAGCCTGGGCTCCCACTTATCTGGACACACATACGTAAACACATTTAGAATCCAACTCATAATGTGGGCAATTTCCAGGGTTTAAGATTTCATAAAGGTGCTTGGGGTTGTTTTCGTTTTCAGTACACTGGGTTTTAGGGGTAAGCATGCAATCTCTCTGCAAATGTTGACAAGTATTACAGTATCACTTCTTAGTGTGCTTGCCCTGTTCATTAAAAGTAAAAAACAACAACAACAAAATAAGTAAAAAACAAAAAAAAACAACCAGTGTCTTACCTATGTGATCTGATGCCGTGATCTGGGAATCCTCAATTCTTCCCGATTTCATCCCCAGAGGCAAGACACATCCTGCATGTCAGCACGAGAAAATCCTAGCTCAAGAACGCGTGTCAAATTTCCAAATATACATCATTATCACTTAAAAATTCCCCAAATCCATTTGTGTGTGACTTAATACATCTGAACAGTACAGAACTACACATGGTCTGTTTTGGGGTTTTGACATTTCCGGAAATGACAACATGTGCAACTACCCTGGTTTACCCCAGATATGTCACCTAGCAATGTGGGAAATCCTCATTAAAATAAAAAAAAAATCCCCATCAATTAAACTAAAAAAAAAAAAAACACTTCACAGTGGAGAAAATGCGGGAAAAGCCTCTGAAATAATTCAGATGATATGATGAAATGCAGCAGCAGCAGCGATGTCAGTAATCATGTTCCTAGTGTTGTAAAATCTTGTTCATTTCGTAATCAAGTCCAAATGTCTACAGCTCTGCCAGATCCATGAGGCTGACACTCTCTCTATGCACCACAAAACAAAATAATGAATTGGAGAAAAATGAAAACACTTTGCTGGTAGCATACCAAATTACTCATACTCCCAAAAACGTGTACTCGCGCACGCTACGGTAGCACGTTAATCTCAGATTCTTAGTACAGCTGAGGCTGAAAGACTTGGTACTGGAAAAGTGGAAATTTTAACCTATTGGTATCCTTGAAAGCAAAGCAAGGGATCACCAATTTATACTATATATTTTATAGCTCCAATTACCTTATAAACAATATTTTCACACATTTGTGACACATGTACCTACGTGGATTATACACCAGCAGTTTAGCCCTCATTCCAGCCAGCTGGTAGTCTCCTATGGTGCACTCCACCAGCCATGTGCCAACTGTGGGAGGTCTCATCTCCACTGTGCCAAACACTCCTGGAAGCAGGGGCGAATAAATGGGTGACAGAGAGCAATAAAGTACATGAGTGTGTAATGCAGGAATTAAGAAAGAAAGAAGACAGGGCTTTGCTTCTGTTACATAACCAGGAAAACTAACTAAAAGTATTTGCGTAGATCCAGTTTCATCGTTTGGAAAATTCTCTAACAGGATTCAGAACATTCTTGCTCTTCTTTTGTATTATTTATTTCTTGGTTATACTGCACAACCATAACCATACAATAATTTCTGTGGAATAAAATCAGGTTTATTGTGTAAGTGTATATAAAAAAGTATAAATATGAAATATGTATTTACCAGGGAAGAGGTTGTAGACCCCCATGCGGTGTTCTTGTTCGGTGTGAACGGTGAAAGGTAATCCATGGAAGTGCACGGCGTGGTACTCTCCATCGCTTCCTACGTTCAGCAGGTGCCACCTCACTTGCTGGTGCTGGGCGACCAACAGACCAGGAAGCGTCTCCGCCACATAGCCATTTATTGCTAAGTGGAAAAAGACTGGGTATTATTTCTTAGAAAAAGTGCGTCATAAAAACAACTGCAACAAATCGTTAAGACTCCAGTAGGCTAATTAAAACACGAGACCAACAATCAACCTTATTATCTGCACCTGCAAACTTATTGCTGATGTGGTACCAGGGGTCCTCGGTGTTGGCCTGACAGGGTGGGGCACAGTACCGCTGCAGGTTCTCCTCCAGGTACCAGCTTTTAGTTTCATCAAAGGTGTGGAAGAGCAGCGAAAACTCCTGGATGTCTGGCTGCGTGTTCTGACGAGTCTGGAGGGTGCCAGGCTTACAGATCACCAGTGGACCGATCAGACCTGAGTGAAGGTCTTTCTCCTGAACATAGAAGGAAATAAGTATTTTCTCCTTGTTATTTAAATATAGTCAAGGGTTTTAGGAATGAGTAAAGAAAAATAAGTTTGTGGATCAGTATGGGAAATGTTTTATGACTGCTACTTTGTCAACTTCTAGTAAAAACAAAACTACAAGAATTACTGCCTCACTTAACTGGAAACATCAAATCAATCTAAACTTTTGAGAATTTTGTAGAGAAGGTTGTATGTACATGTATTAAGAGGGACAATAATAAAACAAAATGCTGTACAGATGCTGTATATGCACAAAATGTTAAGGCTACAGATGAAGACATATGCAGACCTTGTCCACGGTGGAATAGTAAGCCCCAGTCTTGCAGTCAAATTCATTGTCGGTTGGTCCTTGTTTCCTGGTTATTCTCCAGTTATAGGTCCGCACCTCCCCAGGAGCCACAGGCTCTCCTGGGACCCCAGGTGGAGCAGAGGCGGCGTGGTCCTGGGCTATGCCGGCCCCCTGGCTGCGGTCATAGACTCCCTGAAGGTGAAAGGAGTAAGGCCTGGATGCCTTGTTTTTAAAGACCACCTTGAATAAGACAGAGGGGGAAAAGATAATAAACACCAATCAGTTTTCAATAAGGCAGAGGCAGTTTTGAAGAGAAAGCCACATCAGCTACAGCAGTCATGTTTCATAATCACATTTGCTGTAAAGTGGAAGCATCCACTGAGACTACAGAAAACCCTCATTTGTTTATAATTCCATTTTTCTACAGAATCACTTACATTGACAAGATCATTAATCTCAGCTCTGATGAGAGGTCCCATGAGTCCCAGGTGCTCTTCAAGCTCTCCTCTGCTTATGGGATGTTGGAATTGTTCACCCCTGTAGGCCTGAAACACCACTTTCTTGTACTCTGGCAGGAACTTCCTCATCCCTCGCCGCATCTCTCTAAAGCGAGGAGTGGAGTCAATACTGCTGCTTTAGCATTGATTATTTCTGGGCATCTGAGACTCATCTTGTCAGGCTCAGCTCTACATTGTCAGACCTGGCTTTCACCATTCTAGGTTGTACAAATTTCATTTCACCTTGGCTTGTTCTGATAAAATGTGTGATTTTTAAGCTCAAATAATCCTATTGTCCATGTCCATATTTTCGACTGAACTTTTCCTGTAGTTGCTAAATAAATGTGACCTGTTTGTTATAGGACGTTCACTTCTTGTGATTTTTTTTTTGGATGACACATTACTTACTACTACTACCTACTTGGGTTTGATGAGCTGATGTGGTTTTCTGATGCCGTAGTCCCAGGTGATCTCCTCCGCAGCGATGTAGTAAGTGTGATATCTGATCCCTCCGGAGCGTGGGTTCACATAATCTGTGGCAAATGTATCCGATGTGCTGTTCAGCTGTCAAAAAAAATGTTTATATCAAATTACAACAGGTAAGGGGGAGAGTTAGGGTTTGTGACACTTGGTATCTGGCATATGGAATTATGTGTACTTGTGTACAAACAGAAAACAGTACCTGTAGGCTGTAGTCATCATACTGTAGGGACAGATCAATTTCTGTTGCATTGTTATCAACAGTATAGTTGTATTCCAGATCCAACAGATCCGCTGTAAGTCGCTCAGGTTCAGACTGGAAGTGGTTTCGCAGTATGTTTTCATCCATTTCCTCTGAATTGCTTGGTTCCACGGTTGAGACCTTCTGGACTGGATTGCTGTCCAGTACGATCTCGTTGCTCATTTCAGCCTCCTCCTTTGTCCCATTCATTTCGTTTGGCATTTCGCTCCTGTCCTCAGCCTTTACCTCTGCAGCAGTGTCAGTCCCATTTTCCACAACCTCTCTGCTAAGCTCTATCCCAGTTACTCCATCTTCTGAGGCTCCAGAGCTGATATCTCCGTCTGTCCAGTTTCCCTCTGCCTGTCTTCTCTGTCTGCCACCTCTCTGGTCTCCTGCTTTAGTCCCATTCTGAAAAACTGTCCATTCCCCATCTTTCTCTATTTCCTCCAAGACATCCTGTGGGATTCCTCCCTCTGACACCTTGTTCGGATTTGCTCCTCCTAGTGATGTTACTGTGACTCTCTTCAGGTGACATATTGACTGTCCTTCAGTAGTCCCGGTCCTCGCAGCTGTGTCATTAGTGACGATTTTCCCTGAATTGTTATTAGCCAGGGGTTTCTCACACACCTGAACCAAAACTGTGCGATTCTGAGGTCTTCTGCTCCTTGGTGTTAGATCTAGCCGATCGATATAGTCAGAAATATCATCTTCGTCTCTATCTCGATCGACTATTGGGAGGTCTCCATTGTCGCAAGGACGAACTGAGTAACGGATGCTCATCCCCCGGCTTTTGAGGCTGCCATCGAAGGCACTGATCTCCCACTCACCTGAGAGACGAAGGCAAGAGACAATATGGCGTGAGTGTATTCGCTTACAATACATGGCATGCATCAAAACACTGACACCTATTGTTTTTCATGTAAACCCAGCCGCTCATAAAATCATTGCTCAATGACATTACCCATCAGCTCAGTCTCCATGGGAACAGTCATGCCAGTCATGGGGAAGAGGGTGAGGACAGAGTGGTAGAGGCCTTGGTACTGAAACAAGTTTCCCGTGAAGTAGACAGAGAGGAAGTCGCTCTGGGTGCCCACACTGGCCACATGCCAGAAGGTGACGTCAGTTTGACACATTACAAACTGACGCTCGCTGAACATGACACCGTTCACACCTAGAGGAGGAGGGAAATCCAAAGTAGTACACTGATATGTCACTGTGTTTAAAAGTCATCACTATTCCACTGACAACAGCTGAGAAAAAGTAAATATGCAAGTTTAACTCCAAAGTGAACTCACTGTAGATGACATTGGAGTTATAGAATTCAGGATCTGTGATGTTGGAGGTGTTTTTGCTGGACTTCTGCATGTTCTCGTTGAAGTACCAACTTCTGTTCTCATCAAACACAGCGAATACCAAGCTCCACTCTTTATCTGGGCCCAGCTGCATGCAACAATAGACACAAGATACAAAACTGCATTAGTAGAGGCAACGCTGTAGTATGTACCTTTTAGCATTTTGACTAAATTTCTCTAAATAATTCTTGTTGTGTCTACAAGTGCTATGCTGTATGGAGATTCTCACCAGGCGTCCTCTGGTGTCGAGGGCGTCATACTTGCAGATGAGCAGGGTGCCCACCAGACCCGATGCCAAGTCCCTCTCTGGTGAGACGGTGCTCTGATACAGCTGGGTCAGACACTGGGGGTCTCCCTCCAAGGGACCATCATCTGTTGTTAGCCTCCAAATGTAGCCAAACGTCCCGTTGGGGGGTACTCCCATTGAGCGCAAGTCCTTCTCTGCATCTGTTAAATAAAATGAGATTAGATCAGATCTTGTCTTGGCTTATTTTTTGCTGTCCTGTGTTGTGTGCTGTGTTTTGAGGCCAGTAATTCTCTACAGTTCCATCGCTGTATTCCTTGAACAGTTTGAAAATTCCTTTTGAAATGACGTCCTTTCCACATATTCCATTTCCATTTCATTTGGAAATACATCAGTTGCGTCCGTTGGTTTATGTTTGTGTTTAAACTTACTGTTTGTGGTTTTCTGCAGTGGAGAGATCTTGGTAAGGCCATTGGGGTAGATATTGAAAGGGTGACTGGCCAGGTTTCTGAATGTGATCTGGAGACACAATTTAAACCAATGGGAAGATCAGTACAAAGTCATGCAAAGGGCTACGTAAGTTTAGTTCTGTTTTTGTACAATTGTAAACATTTTTTTGTAAAAAATGTTTTAGATCATATTTCCCATGCACGAAAGGCCCCCATATTTTCTGTCCTTAAAAATTTGACTCACTCACATGGAACTGATCGTTGACTTTTCCTTTTAAAAGCGGACCAAGCAAGTTCTGGGTGGGGTTTTTCCTCTGGGTGAAAGATGCGTCTGCGTATTCTACAAACACCACCTTTTTGTACTTGTAATCCAGGTGATGGGGAGACGCAGGCAAATATCCAGACTGTAGCACTCTGAGACGGCCGAGAAAAGAAAAATTAAAAATGTATGACTTTATCACAAACAATCATTTTCATTCAAATGAATTCAGCAACTGAATTTCTGATCTTCTTCCTTCCCCTCCTTCCTACCTGTCTGTGGGTTTGAGATGAGGAGCGTAGTCCCAGGTGACCTCCTCAGCGGCGATATAATGCTTCCAGGTTTTAGACTGCTGTCCTCTGCTGGCTCTCGCTTGAACTTGGGGCTTCTTAGGCTGAAAGCTAATGGTGTTAAACAAATTCCCACCATCATCATCATCATCATCATCATTGTTGTACTCTTCGCTGTAGTCCCCATAATCCTTCTGTTTGACGTTACGCTGATCAGGTCCCGGCAGTGTGACGGGGTCAGGGCATTTCTCCACCGTGAACAACGCGTTCATACCATCTGGGTAGAGCGGCAGTGCACCATAACAATCAAGAGTTAGGACTCAGGTTGAATAGAGAAAAAATAAAATCATCATTGTAACAGATGTTTGTCCTTACCGTGGCGGTGAGCGTATATCTGACAGCTGATAAGGAAGCGGCCTGTATTAGAAGGTCTCATTTCTGCAGTTGTGAAGGTCATAGGGGTCACCTCCACGTTGACTTTACGATGAGTCAGCACCTGAGAAAAACAAAGCCAATGCACTAGATTGTAGTAAAGGCAATAATAAATTAGTGCAAAACACAAATTATAAATTGGTTTCTGGCAGGTAAACAATAGTTTATTTCCAATTGTTTAATTGGAAACCTGCTATTTGTGAAACAAGGATTAAACTAAGTACAGGGAAGTCTTTAAAGCACATGGGTTTAACAGATACAGTGTTATGCTTCATACTTTAGACTGTACAAGGCTTAACACAGAACTCCATGCTTTTGGTAAATCCATTTTGAGCTGATTTTTGAGAAAAACTAATCAAGAAATGACACCTGTTCATTTGTTATTTACTCATTCACTTCACTTTTCATATTTTATATTTCATATTCAATCTTCTTTCTTTCTTTCTTTTTTTCAGATCTGTTAACTATGACTGACTTATCTGAAGACTTGATTTACCTGCAGAGTGTGATCCTGAAACTGAATGGAGTGGATTTCTGGAGCGGTGCCCACCCCAATCAAATGCCAAAACACATGATTACGGCCCTGACAGATCGTCAAACCTACACAGAGAAAGAGTGAGAGAATGAGGCCAAATTCCTGTGCAGACCACACGCAACACAGCCACTGATACTCTAAGCATGGTGTTACAGACACGTAACATTACAGCAAGACTTCATGGAGCAAACCGTCTGTCTGCAGCCAACCTGCATCATTACCGGGTAACGTAGAGTTGACATATCCATTGATGGTGTGGTATTCCTTCCTGCCATGGCTCCTCTTGAACTTCTCTCTGCTCACCCTCTCTCCTACCTCACCGTACCAGCTCTTGGTCTCATCAAACACTGCGAACAGCAGGACAAATGCTGGATTTCTCCTCTGGCCCTTGTCTGTGAAGGCGCCTGGGAAAACGCACACAAATAATGCAGGTATAAGACATAATGAGAGGTCTAAAGAGCGAGGAGTGATGGTATGTGTGGAATGCCAGAGATTTAGTAATGAGGTATTATGGCTATTTTGAGATTGAAAGAGCAGCTAGGCCAGCCAACTACAGCCAAATGGAACTTTCCAGCAAAGACCTGGGCTTAGTAATATGGACTTAGGTCTGACATCAGAAGCTTATACAAGGTTTAAACCAAGTGATGACATTATTTCAGCTTCTTGCTAGTTCTAAACATTGGCACAACTCCAACGCAAACTGTGCATCAATAACATTAAAATCAACAGGTGAGAATGTTACAGAACCAAAAATGATATAAAGAGACAATAATGATAAGACAAAATGTGTGTAGGAGCAATTGTGTATGTGAGTGTTTAAAGGGGCACTCCAGTGATTTAATTAATATTTCACTTGAGGAAAGATTTACAGGTTTACAAAAGAACCGTCAATCAAAACAGAGGAAAACGGAAGACTTTGAGACTTATGGTCTCACAAGCAGTTTAACCCCTCAAAACACTGGATCCTCATTTCTAACCACGCAATAGTATCTTTCGTCAGATGATGTTAAGTTGCATTATTTGTTTTACAATCCCTGACTGGTAAATGTCAATGTTTTCCAAATTCCACACCGCCAATTTGTAACACAGGCTTTCTAGTAAAATTTTAAACCCAGGTTGAAATCATTATTTCTTAGGACTTTGGAAAACTCCTCCCAGAACCACACAGGAGATTTTCACAGGCTGAATAATACTTTCTGTAATGTGCAAGTTGAATTTAAAGCCCATTCCAAATCAAAGCTGTTCTTTGTCCCTCACAACACTGACTTGATTTGCAGATGAGTAGGGCACCGATGAGTCCTGAGTTTAGGTCTCGGACTGTGTCCACCTGGGATGAGTAGGAGTAGGTGAGGCAATCGGGGTCACTGCTGGTGGGGCCGTCTTTAGGGCTGATGTCCCACACATACTCATAGTATCCTCCTGGAGAGACAGCGTCATCTTCCTTTTCCTGACCCGCTGTGGAGTCATCATACCCGGCTCCTGGAAAGTAAAGACACAGCATGACTCTCTGGCTCCTCTATATTCATTCAGCAGTAGAGGTAGGTGAAAGTAGGAAAACTAACGTCACTGCAAGGATAAAATTATAGATCAAATGAATGCAATTTGGTCCAATCCTCTTTGTAAGGATGTACAGTTCTTTTAGTTTTGAAAAGATACAACACAGAAGGACAAAATGTCCTAAAAAAAAATCTTAGCATTGAAGCAGGAAACAGAATAAGATAGGAAAAACTAATTAAAACCAAAATTGCAACTTCAAGTTGTGAAGACCACAGTGTATGCTGCTGTAAAAACCACATTCAGGGGAAGCTCTGACTCAGGATAATGCACAACAATGACTTAAATCAGACACTTGCACACACACACACACGTGCACAGACACACACCCACAGGCACCAACCTTATCCTCACCCTAAATATCACATGTTAATGTGATGTGATTAGATCTGCCTCATGAAGCTTCATTCCTGGACGTGACAGGAGCAGCTTTTCAGATTATGATAAACTCCATTATAAGAATTTACCCTGTGGCGGGAAGACACGAGCCGTTTACAGGAACTGACTGCTCTGGATCTACAGCAGCATTAGGACATATGCCGATGCCTGCTGTAAAGGGGATTAATCCTCAAAAGCTTCTTACATCTGGGATATTGAATCGTTTCCTTTGCAGTCAGGTATTGTAAGAGGCACCTGAAATCAGGGATTTTAACCACTCCAGATTTCTGTATGTATTTTGTGCAGGAAAGTCAAGCTGTAAAGATCGACTGTTTGGCTCTAACACTGGACAAAATCTGCACACACAAGATAATGACAACCGTTGCCCGCTGCAGTTTCTAAAGAAAGAGGAGGCAACTTTTTGGGCGAGTAATACTTTTTTTCTTGATGAGTCCTGTACCATTCTCACTTGCTTTTTGAATAAAATCTTAATTGAACCAGTCCTGACTTTTACCAAATGGGCTGTTTCTGGCAGTATATTAATTCAATTTACATGAACATTCTTGCTCTTTTCAATGAAAGGATTCTTTGCTCAGTTTTAACTCAAAAATAAAACCATGTGAATGCGGACTCAGAGTTTTTTTCCTTTCCATTTTCTCATCTATTCTGTGACACGAGCTTCACATGAAAAACTAAGTATGTGTCAAAAAGCTCAGTCAAGATCTTGCTCATTCCTTGACCAAGACGAACAGAATGCTGCTGACTAATGTACAGTTTGTGATGTAGTGCATGAAACTAAAAGTTTAAAAGTTCATGTTCAAAGCACACCACACTGAGTTCACTGTACCTTCAGACTGTTTCCAGTAAGTGATCCCGACTGGGCTGATACTGTAGGGCTGAGAGGCCAGGTTTTTGAAGTGGACCACCACCCTGTCACCAGCCTGTGCGACAATCACCGGGCCTTGAATACCTGCAACCCACAGACACAACTTTCTTTAAGAATTTATAACAGAAATAACATAAATCAGAAGATACACACTGTGAAAAAGAACTAGTAACTATTAAGTTACTTGGGCTGAAAACTCAGGTACACACCAAAGCGTATCAACAAAATCAGTTTCCGTGAAATTAAAGGATCTGGTCACTGATCATTGATAGATTAGTAACATCCTAGTAATATCCTACCTGTCCATGCTGCCCTTGGCTTGGGGACAGTGTACGTGGAATCTGTATACTCCCTGTAAACTGTCTTGATGTATTTCTGCGGAATCTCTCTGGATCTCCTCCTAAAAACACACAAAAATACAAGCAATCAGTGAAACCAGCTTCAAAATATCATAAGAGTACACTCAAATACACTGATCTTCATTTTAATTAAACTTTTTTTTTAAGTGTTATGTTCAGTGACAATATTTTAATCAGTTTCTGACAAATTCCTGAAAAACAGGACCGTGTATTTGAGACAAAAACAAGACATACACTTTTGCAGAAATAGTGGGTTGTCCAAAAACAGTGTGCTGCTTAAATTAAACAAAGACATATTCACCTTTGGTCGGACGATGGGTCAGCATCGTCCAGGTAGATGTAGTCCCAACCGATTTCTACAGCTGCTATATAATACTCTCTAACAGTGGGGGCAGACTGCTGCGCTTCGCAGCAGAGCAGCGGCAGCAGCAGCGGCAGCAGCAGCGGCAGCAGAAGTGTCGGCCTCATCGCGGTGTGCGCACCTGTCAGCTCCACCGTGTCCCGGGTCAAAGACTAACCCGGCTCTGGTGCTCCTCCTGTGGGGCTGGAATATTTAAAGGAAGGTGGGGGTGGGGGGCGTGTGTGTGTGTTGGGGTGGAGGACCAGTAACAAGGAAACTGAAGTCGCGCGTGGTGGTTGGAGTGTGAGTGTGGGGGTGAGATTGCATGAGCTGTGCTATGATAACATCAGACGGCACTTTATTGTCCCGGGGAAAAATATAGTATTGGACACACCAAGCTGCCGCACAGTGTGATAATAATAATAATAATAATAATAATAATAATAATAATAAACGTAAAACAGTACTGTCCCTCTAAAGCAGGCTACCACTGTAAAAATCCATGTATTCCATGAATTAACAACTCTTGTAATTGCACACTTGATCGCTTATTTGAAAGTGACAAACACGTGACTTTTTAAATAATGACTGATTATTAACCAACCATTACTAAAGCCATTTGTTATAGTTCATAAATCCTTTATAAGCTAGAGCGTGTCCTGTTTGAAGAGTGGCACACTTGTGGGTATAGTCCACTAGTCCAGAGTTTGCTTGTCAGTGTATGTTTGGTACCATGAGTGCATTATTTTGCTATGTATATATATTATGTAGCAACTGGCAGACTTTGGTTTACCAATATATTTGTTTTAATGACATATGATTAATTTCACATGTAAGGATTTCCGAGGTGGGCATAACCTAAATGCGAGAGAACCATGTTTTCATTACAAGCCTTCACTGTCACCTTGTGGCAAATAAGAGGTACTACAGTGTTAACCCTCTGAAAATTAAGAGGCAGTATACAGTAATTGGTTTCTGTATTTTAATGCAAATGTAAGAAAGTCTTGTTTATAAAATGATAAGTGAATAAATCTATAAACAAGCATTACTGCATGACTCTGATAGAATATGTTGACCACGTGTCTAAAACTAATTTAAATAGTCAATAAAAACAGAGGCAGAACAAACAATAGTAATATATGACACTTTTTAAAGTAAAAAAACAAAAACTAAAAGATATTAAGAGATTAAGACATTAATTATTAATTATTAAGATATCCGT
Source organism: Toxotes lorentzi (assembly GCA_037833715.1). Classification (NCBI taxonomy): domain Eukaryota; kingdom Metazoa; phylum Chordata; class Actinopteri; family Toxotidae; genus Toxotes; species Toxotes lorentzi. The sequence goes on along the minus strand of JBBMJY010000002.1, from coordinate 13,823,373 downwards.
ACAGCATTTAGGGCAAAGAGGTTCACAACAAAGTTTCTTAAAAATAGACAAGCACCAGACACTGAAAGCTTGAAAACACTGTCAGATGTGTCTTCAAACCTTTGACCACTAAGATTTTAAATTAACTACGGACAAATATTTTTATGAGCTGGGATATCAAAATTACAAAAAAAAAACTGTTCTTCTCTTTCCCTTTGGAGAAAACATCTATGAAAAACAATGCTTCATATTTTTTGTGCCTCTTTTTCACACTTTATATAAGGAGAATTCTCTCTCTGCATTGTAGACCAACATCAGTATTGGTGTGATTCCCTTTGTTTTTCTTTTTAAATATCATTTGATGCACACTATGTAATTATAACCAGCTGTACTTAAAAACAGTAACAGGACAATCATTTGAGAGTGACATGACTTATCAAGCGAGCATTAAAAAATATAATTATTAACATATGCTGTATATTTGGGTTAGAAATAGCTTTATCACCTCTCCTCCCAAAAATGTGGATCTCTGCCAACAGAAACCTGCTGGATTTAAAAACAATACTGATCAAAGTTTCAGGGAGTTGACCTCTATGATCTGCTGCAGGATGTCGTCTATGTCGGTGGTGTCCAGACTGATGCCAGCCAGGTCCAACTGGGGCAGGAGAGCCGTGAGGAGCACCACCACATTGTTACGGATCCCAAACAGATGCTCCTGTGCCGATCTGATCGGAAAACAGATTCATTATTAGAGCTGGAAAACTAAACGGGTTGCATTTCACTTTTCAGTCGCTCAGATGAAACTCTTGTCTAGGAGAACATTACCTTTTAGTCACACATCAACAAAACTGGAGAACAAGCCAAGTCTAAATAAGCATAAAGGACATGACTTCGATGTTTTTGGAGAACTGAGAGTATAAAAAAACTGCAGCAGAGTGGTAAAGACAGAAGCTGGCATTAACACTGAGACTCTAAATAGGAGAATTTATGTTTTTACTTTGGTTCATTTATCTGGTGAAAACAATCCCTGCGCATGAATATCAACCTGCCAGCTTCAGGAAGTGAATCTGAAAACCAGGACTTTATACTGTAAGTATATAGAGATAGATGTTTAAGGTCATGCTTGGTCAGCCCAACTTTGCAAAATGAAGTGAAGGTGAGCGACACTCTGGACATTTTCAGCTATTTGTTCACGTGCACTTACACTGTTCATGTTTACTTACTTTACATGCACAGATAAAGTTGCAGAGACTGAAACTGGATTTATTTTTACTGCTGTCCACAACTCAAATCTTTAAATAAAAGCTGTTTAAATAAAACGACTAAGTACCTAATTTCTGACCAGTAAACAAACAAAATCAACCAGAATGAGCCAAATGCAAAAGCACAATTAAGTAAAAATTGGTTTAAAAGATAAGTGGAGTATGCAGCTGCATGTGTACGTCTTTCCAGAATATACAAACCTGCTGTCTTCACGGGCCTCGCTGTCACAGACTCTCATCCGGCTCTGAGTTTCACTTTTCTCTTTCTTGGGTCCGTTCTGCTCAGGCTGCTCCTTCAGCCCACAGACGACACTCTGACCCTGGACCAGCATAGCCCGGGTCGGGCTGCTGGAGGAAGTAGAGCACTGATGCAGAGGAAGGAGAGAAGAAGGGAGGTTTATCTATTTAGAGTTTGGTGTAGGATCTTGATGTAAGGTTAATGAGTCTCAGCAGATTCACACGGCCGAGAATGAAGCATTTTAACAGTTCATTTTCTTTTGTAATTGAGAGAGACAAGCATTTCAGGCTGAACCTAAAATGAACTTAGCTAACCTCAGCAATGTCCGTCTGGCAGCCGACCTCTCTGCTTGCTGTGGACGCTGGCAGTTCTCTTGGCTTTTCAGCACTGCTATCATCAGTTGTCATCGTGCCTTGAGATGCCTTTGTGACTTCCAGACCTAGAAGCCTCCTTAGCCCCTGAACCTCTTTCTCCAACCCAGCCAGTTTCAGTTCTTTAGCCTCCCGGTCATTCCCTCTGAGAGGCAGCCCTTCTGTTCGACTCAGTGGAGAGACCATCACAGTCTGGGTGGAGGAGAGTGAGTGGGTCCAGGTGAGGCTGGTGGGTGTTTGTTGCGCCATGTCACCTGGTTTCTCTACTTGGCTGCTACTGTCCTGCTTGGTCTTCTCCACGGAAAGTGTCTCGGACACACATGTTTGTTTCTCAGGATTCATCTCTTCTGCCATATTGTCTGAGTCAGGCTCAGGCTCCTCCCAGTGGCACGGCTTCTTTTTCGCACGGTAAAATAACAATCCCGATCTCCTTTTGTGGCTACAGAGAACAAATGCTAGTCAGTTTGTTGACATCAGGACTGTATGAAAGTTAATTTGCAAAGACTCATCTTTTTGTGTATACATTCTTGAGACAGGTAATCCGCAACAATGATGGGCTTTACAAAATGACAGTGTTTGGGTATTAGAACATGTTAACTGTCAACTGCACTACCATACATTGACAACACAACTTTGTCATAGAGTTTTTCATTAGAAACCTTAACGAATCAACAAACAATGGCTAAAAGGAGGAAAAAAAACACACTGTAAAACTTAAAAAATGCAGCATTCGTGGGAACTGTAAAATGTTCTTGTTATTTGATTACTTACAACATATTTGATACTTGCATATGACATGCATGCAACACAACCCACCTTAATGTGTCTGTGTTCTCCTCTTCTGTCTCGCCTGGCTCCACGTCTGTGTTTTCATTTTTGTCTGTCTCTTTACCTTCAAGGGTCTGAGAATTTGTCTCATTTTCCACATGCACGTGTCCTCGTGTGATTCGCACCTTGTCTTTAATGACCGTGCCTCTTCCAACCGGATTCTGTTGTGTGTGTGTGACTTCAGCTGTCACCCTTTTTTGCGTCTCTGAATCGTCAGTTGTGTCTGTATCTGTGTCTGTGTCTGCGTGATGATCTGTGAGGTGGTTTGTGTTTGTCTGATCATGTTTGAGTGCGTCTTCCTCTGTGCGGCAATGATCAGGTGTGTGCGTGGACCAGAAGGAGGGCTGGTTCGGCTCAGATGAACTACGTGAGAGGATTTGATGTTTTGTCACTTGGTCCTGTAACTCACACACCTGCAACACACACAACAAAACAGAATTAGAAATACATGTCCAAAAATGGTAGACAGCACAGTGGCACCTTAATCTATGGGAAAACTGCCTAAAGCTTCACTATAAGAAACACTTTTCACATACCTCCAATGATTTTTCTCGTTTTCTGCTCTTGGGATGATCTCTGCAGGAAAATCCAAACAGATTAAAGAGTTGAGCAGATAATTCATTTATATGGAGGTTTAAATTCAAGAATGTCAATTTTCCTGAGACCTGCCTAAGTTCACAAGAATATTTTTTAAATATTTTTTTTTAAAAGCTTGTAGGATTATTGGTTACTAGGGAAGTTGGGAAGCACAGGGTGTCTGCCCCAGTCACATGTTTGTAGTTTATACAGTTTTGGTCACATACCTAGTCTCAATTCGCCTCACGAAATTTTTATTGAAAGTTAGCTTGTAGTTTATTATCTTGCAGCGTAGCAATCTAGCTAACCTCTGCCTGATAAACTGCAGCTATCTAGGCTAGTTAGCTAATTTACTGATTCCAGCTACCAAAAGAATCATTAGCATAAAATAATTCACAAAATAATTTTTATATTAAATGATAAACATGTTTTTGGTTTAAAATTGCTTGATATAGTGACAAATAAAACAGTTCAATATGAAAACCCCTTCGCATTTAAGAACTGACCTGTTCTCATTTCATCATTAGCAGGTTAAAAAGAGCAAAACTAGACTTTTGTGTTATTGTCAGAAAGACACATTCAGTCACGTGAGCAACCACCGGAAATAAGAGTGTGAAACTGACAGATGGAAACCACAAAATGACACGTGGACCCACAAACGCACACAGATACACACGAGAAGATTAGAAATGACTGTCCATACACAGCTTCACACACACACACGCACACACAGATGCAGTTTGCAAAGGCTAGAGAAATGGGAATTTACTGTTTCTTGTGGTTTTTCTGGTAGCTGGGTGTCAGTAGCTCCTCACTCTCCTCTGCTTCCTCTGGTGAAGAGCAGCTTCTGAAAGACAGAGAGAGCCGGTTTAGCAGCTCAATTTCTTTTAAATGTTTAGCTCAAGGCCTTCCTGTTACAGCACACACACACACACACACACACACACACACACACACACACACACACACACACACACCACCAACCTCTGTCTGTTAAGGCACATGAGATTATTTTGGATTTGAACTGGGGATGCTGTGGCTCATGGTTGGCTTCTTAACCCCTAAGCCCAACATGTTGGTGCCCCCCCACCACTTAAAGAGTCACCCTATAATACAACTCAATCAGTCGGTTGTCAGTGCCAGACTGTGAAAACCCTTGACACAAGCAGTGTCCCAGGATTGGACCATTATTCAAGAAAATAATGCAGGAAATCAGTAATCAGAAACACAAACCTGTAACGTGGATTGGGGTTCTGGCTGCAGTCCCAGCTTTCAGGAACTACACTGTAATGACTCGCAGGTACGCTCCGCCACTTCAGGCACTCCTCACACTGTAGCCACATGGGACCCCTGCAAATACAGACATACGTATGAGAGCTGCCAGTTAAGCAGAAGTTGAGACAAAAGGGGAAGTTCATTCACGATAAAGAAATATTATTAGGTCTACTTCTTAATTATTTTTTGAGAACCTATAATTGCGTACATGAACATGTCTGTTCTACAGCTATGTAGAAGATAAAAATATTTTCTATTAAGCTCCTGTGTATTTTCTAGTTCAATACACCATAGAATTAAGTTCAGTGTGTCAATGCTCTTGAAGTTCCCTGCTTCAGCATGTTTACTCTTCTTGAGAGCAGCTTCAAAAGCAGCGTCTCCATTCTCTGGTTTCAAGCTTTGGTGAAAAAAAAAAAAAAAAAAAAAAGATGACCTAATTTTACTTTCGTTTGAATTTAGTTACCCCACGAGAGATGCCGATTCTTAGACATTACGATAATTATAATAACTAACTTGGGTGAAGAATAAAAAAAAAACAGCAGTTGACACTAACTCATCAACTTCATGCATATCTTCATTTTCATCTCTGTCTAGAGCCTGAAACTCTCGCTCTCTGGCCTTCTTCTCGGTCACCTCCTTCCAGTAGTCGTTGAGTTTTAGGCCCAAAGCACCGAGGGTGAGTCTTGAGAGAAGCAAAAGGAAAAGACAGTGAATTTAGTAAGAGAATATAGGCATTTTTTTCTTGATAGGCCTGTTTCACTAAACAAAACAAGGTTGTGTGGCTGAAATGATTTTGACCAGTATCAAGACTTCAGCTTCTCTGCTACAAAACACCCACATCTGGTGTCACTTCCAGGAGGAGCTGCATGAGTCACTGGTGCTATCATGACTTTGTAAAGCACTATTTTCTGCTCCATTTTCTTTTTGCCAAGCATCAACCTAAGCAGATAGTTACCTCCACAGCTCATATTAGCACAAAACTTTTAATGTGTGTCTGACACTGTTTCTTTTGTATGTGTGTTGTACCTGTATTCTTTAGTGTACTCAAAGTCTTGCTTGTTGTGAGCAGGTCTGAGAAAGTTACACTCGATGATACCGATGACCCCGACTCCTGCTCTTTGACCTGAAGCCTGTAGAAAATTGGGGGGTTGAGAGAAGAGGAAGAGGAGGCAAGTATCCATTAATACAAAATATGGGGGAAAGCACTGCAATTGTCAGGTGTCGAGATGTACAGTAAAATCCTTTTTTATTACCTTTAGCTGGCAACCCACTTTCTCGTAGGCTTTAATGAGTCGGTTCTTGTGGTACATCATGATGCCATAGTGATCTTTGTTTTTTGGATTCAGGCCAAAGGTCACTTTCACCTTCTCTTTCTGACAGACATCAGTCAAGGTTAGCAGTACTGGACATCGGCAGGTTTCAGGTTACAGGACTATTAATGCAAATAAATGATGATATAAACATTTCCTGCAATTACTGAAAATACAATTTTAACTCAAAGGAAGCTGTTTTTGTGCAAAGATTTCCTCACACAACCGAACTACAGCTCACTCACACAGTTTTTGTTACATGACCTACCAAGTTTCAGTACCAAACGCTCCACATTTGGTGTCAAAAAACTATCAAGATTTGATAACCTGCCATTGTAATAAAGAATTATCAAATGTCTACTCTGCGACATATGTTTTGCCTAATTTTCATTTTTGTGAATTTGGTTGATAGTGTGTCATTTTCAGAACAGCAAACTTGTTTGTTCATTTTGAAACTCTGGTATGGACAACACAGTGGCTGGTGTGTTTGACCAGTCAGGTGTAGGAGAGGTTCATGTTAATGCTTAACTGCCGCGGAAAACTTTCAATCTTACATTGTGCATCCTGCTTCAAATGGCATCTTTCTCTAGCTAATTGAGGAATAATGTAAAAGCCTCTCTAAACTACACCTACACGCTGACTTTGCCAGTTCCATAATTCTCATATGCAATTATACAGCTCTTGAGAGGATGTAAACAAACGATAAATATGAAAGCGAAACGACAATCTAAACAGACACAAAACCCACATGAATTGGAGCTATGTTTTCATTTTCCCTTCTCTCTCTGTCTCAGCTAGCAAACACACACACACACACGGATAGTGAAGGGATACACTGAAGTGGGGTTTGTACACGTCATGCTCAATGTGTGTCAGCCTCTTCGACACCAGCTTGGCAAGAATCTTCTTCCCCCTCAGTATGATCTGTGTCCTTGGCTTCAGATACAAAATACTGAGGTAGGCCTGAGACAAATGGAGAGACGAACGGAGAGAATATAAAAAGTCACACACTAAACACATTTTTCAAGCCAATACAGCTCTCTTGGAAGACTCTTGAAAATATGAGTAAACTACATCTAATTATAACTATTTGATTGTGGCTTTTCAATGAAACTAGGGCAGTGTTACTACAAAACCACAGGTATGTCTCCAGTAGTGAAGAGGTGCTCCAGTTTGTACATGAAACTGGCACAAACACCCATACACCCAGCCATCCACCCACTCACACACACACACACACGCACACATTCGTGTCTCACCATCTTTGTGAGGACCATATCCCCTTACCCTAACCTTTAACCATCACAACTAAATGCCTAACGCCAACCCTAACCCTAAAACCAAGTCTTAACCCTCAAACAGCCTTTTTAAGTTGTAAGGACCGGCCAAAATATGCTTACAACGAGGATTTTGAAATAATATTTGTCCACACAACCACAGAAAGACATGAAGACACATACACACAAAACTTATAGTTGATTCACAGGGACTTACCCAAATCGTCACCACAACCACTGCATGTCTTACCCGGACTTCTGCTCTAAACGTAAGCTTAACCACTAACCCTGGACTCATACAAGTGTCCTAGCAAGACCAAATGTACAGATTGTCCTTCTCTTAGTACTTTCTTTCTTTTTATTTAGTATGTTTTGCTGCATGTGTTATGGGACTCGTCAGTCCAATTTTTCTGTTTGCACCAACAACACCATGCCAGATTACTTGTATGTGTAACATACCTGGCAATAAAGTGTTTCTGAAATATCGATGCTGCGCGATGAAAACCAGATTTCTTTGATTTTGGTGATTTTTCATTTTTCAGATAAATTTAAGGATGAGGTGTTGTGTGAGAAAAAAATCTAACTACATCTAACTACATAAACCATGTAAAATCCACTTGATTATCTGAAAAATGCATTGTCACATTGGTGAAAACTGAGTTATTTGTAATAAATAAACATTTTCAGCTGCATTAGGTCTCAAAGATGCTATATCACACTAATTATCCTTATTGTTTCACAAAATGGAAGCTTGAAAGACATTAGACAATCTCCTCCTGAATAATCTGTGCATTTCCATCTGCTGAGGAATACCATGGGACATAATTAAAAGCTCCAGGACAAAAAAAAAAAAAAAAAAAAATCTGATCCTGAAGATCCTGTGATATCGAAAGCATCAGAAAAAAGCTACTGAATCGACCTTGAGCTGAGAGTGTTGTGTATTGCCTTGGATGGCAAAACAAATGCAAATAGTGATATCATCCCTATCGCACTCTCTGTCACTAACAATAACTCATTGATTACAGAGGTGGTTTACTTTACCCTTGACTCACCCTGAGACTGTAGTGCATGTCGGGGACATTCTGCTCGGTTCTCAGAGATCCACTGCTCCTCAGTCCCTTCTTCAACTCCTCGATCTGAATCTCGGGCAATCGGAAGTCGTTCCCATCGGTCTCAAAGTCGATCTCTGGCTTGCCATCTCTGGCCCTTCAAGATCACATCAAAGGGAGCAGTTGTTAGAGCAGGTAATGACATTCTGTACATCATGGTACTGGTAGATTTTCCAGTTTTAAAGTTGCACAGACTTGTTTTGCCATACATGGTATGTCATCTGCATGTTTTGAACCTGGCCTAACCCCTAACTATAGGTGCAGTACTTACTGCTATCAGTGTGTGTGTACAGTCAGACACACTTCTCTGCTACCGGTGAGTCTGACTATGTACACGTGTGCTGTTTTGAATGAATTTGTGTGCAGACATGCTTAAACAAAAAACATATGTAAGTGTCCATGCCCATTTGCCTGTCTGTGTATGTTTGAAGACTCACACCTGGTAAATTAAATCTACACACCTACCAAGCATTTTTGTGTGAATTAAAACTATGTTCACACAAAAAAAGCTGTATGTATAAAAATATATTAGAGCTATAAGATTTTGCAAGGTCCTACGAATTTAGTAAAGGTTTTTAAATACATTTTTTCAAGAAAATCCATGACATGAATGGGGAAAAGTTCTGAATTCTGGGTGTCTTGGCACGGAAAGCTCCTAATTAACACTTTACAGTTTGTCTTTGTCAGTTGTTTACTTTCTACAAAAACCGAAGTTTAAAAAGTTTTTTTTGTGTGTGATTCTGACCTGCGGATGTTCCAAATTAATATCTTGGTGCCTTTTTTTGAGTGAATGGAGTCAAAGTGCACATGTATCTGCTCCTGGGTGCGGATGATGGAGTGCTGGAGGATGGCTGCCAGGCTTGCCTCTGAGTCCTCTGTCACCACCAGTGACTGTAACACTGAGTTAAGGTTTGGACATAACTCTTTCGCAGTCTTTTATTACTTGCACACGCCTGACACCGTATCTGTCAGTGTGTGTGTGACAGTATAAAAGACTGTCATTGTCATGTCAGTTATGTTAAGTGATGACGACTGAGCTTTATTGTACTTTATCCAGTAAAGCGCAATAATTAAAGCTCTCCTCGCAGTGCCAATACTACTACTTCTTTATATTATCCGCCATTCAGTTTGAAGAAACTGCTTTGTGCCCCTTAGTTTACCTGGATTACTCACTTCCTGTTTGGCTCAGTCTACCTCCTTGCAATCAGTTTTTTTTTTTTTACTGGTAATTGCCATGATCATGGTCTTGATACTTTACAGTAATGAAACCTAGGAATCATGAAGATGTGCTGGTGCAGTTTTCTTTACTTTTCTCTCCCTGTGTCTCATTCTTATGTGAAGGATATTGGTTTGCTGGTTGAAAGGGACGATGGGGACGATGACGGCCTGGGCCTTGATGTTTTCCAGGTAGGTTTGAGACAGCATTCCTACAGTCTGGCAGCCACCGTTCTTGGTGAAGATGAGAGCGTTGCGGCCCAGACGCATGGAGCCGGACTTGAAACCGTTCCCGTACACGCCGATGGCCTGCTGACTGGCTTTACCCGAGCCCTTTTCTGTAAAACCAAAACTGAACACAAAAGTGAAGAGGAGAGTGAGGGAATAAGGATGTGTATTTGTGTGTATATTAAAAGAAACAACTTATGAAATTTATACAACTCTAGTTACTAATTAATCAACTAATTGTTTCAGCTCTCTGTGTAGGTGTAGTTACCTGCTTACTTGTGCGAATTGTGAGGGTCTTTGTGGGAGAATGTGTGTCTGTGTTTAGTGTGAGAATCAGTCACTCCTTGTGGTTTAAATACAGAGGAGAGGAACACTATCAACATCTCTGACTATGTACAAGAAAACATTTTTGATGCAACGCCCTGTTACTTTTTTCTCCCCACCGTGTTTTTACTTTGAATGTTAACTTCGTGTGGGCGTGCATGTGTCTTACCTGAGCATCTTGTGCAGTTTGTTGGGGGTCATACCGCTGCCATTATCAGTGAAGGTTAGACAGAGGTGACCGCCTTCATCAATTACATCTATCCAGATCTGTTTTGCAGATACACCGGGATCTGATGCATTGTCTAGAACATGAGACAAAGGAACAAATTAACAATGGATGTTTAAAACAGTCTGTGTTACTGTCTTTGCATGGCCTGTATGCAGTGAAGCGTTGCCAGATTGTGCGGTTGTTTTGGTTGGGTTGTGATATTTTGGAACTGAACAGAAGCGTAAACAAAGAGAAGGCAGGACAATAAATCACAACTCTGTATCTATAATTGGTCGTAACAGAGTTATAATTTCCCACTGCTCGAGTAGACGTCTTCAAACGTTCTGTTTGTGAGCCAGCATGTGCCACGCGAGGACCCTGAAACTGAAGCAAACGGAATTCGGCCGCCATTATGTCAAAATGTCTTCTGTGAAAATATACGACGCTAATCCCTGAAGGAACAGTCAGAGAAGTGAAGACAACTCTAAGCATGACAAGGGGACTGTAAATTCACCACTGAATGCTACAAACACACTGTACGCTACCATAAGAGGAGTGCCAAGATAACATACAGTACTGGGAGTTATCCCTGTCCTATGTGTGTTTAATGAGACAAAATATGAGAAACATCTGAGAAACAAAAATGATGTGTACATGGTACATACAGTAACTCTGCTGCTATTTTTATGCCTCATATTATATATGTTGCATTATATTCTGGTTTTACTTCTCTAATCGGTTTCAATGCATCTGTTAATACCTTGTGTCTGTGACCCTTTACTTTTTTGAGAGACATAAAACACACACACACACACACACACACACGGTGTACATGCACACTGCTGATCTTATGCTTCTATTTTCAATATGATGTCTGCCGCTGCCTAGCAACC
>JBBMJY010000002.1:13787651-13810976 GCA_037833715.1 Toxotes lorentzi | reverse complement strand
AATTATATATAAAACACCAGCTGTAATTCCCCTAATGCATCTGCCGTTCCTGCTAAAACCCAGCAGCCAGCAGACGGTCAGCACGTCTCAACTTCAGGACAGAGCACAGAGTGGAGGGGTGACAGTGCTGACAGTCTATTTAACTCGACAGGGAGCGATGTTGATTCCGTATGTAAATACTATAAAACCTGATCACAGTTTACAGGTTGTTTGAATTGTAGGAATAGTATTGGCACTGCGAGGGGAGCTTTAATTATTGCGCTTTACTGGATAAAGTACAATAAAGCTCAGTCGTCATCACTTAACAACTGACATGACAATGACAGTCTTTTATACTGTCACACACACACTGACAGACACGGTGTCAGGCGTGTGCAAGTAATAAAAGACTGCGAAAGAGGAAGTCCATACGGTCCATTTTAGCACCAGCACAAACGTCAGTTAAAACACAGTCCACTTCGGGTGCGACAGCGGAAGACAGCATAAAATGAAACCAGGAAAAGTTGCAAAAGCAACAAGTAGAGTGCAACACGGCTGCAGCTGCAAGGCACCATGTCTAAAAGGTTTCAGCGTAGCACTTCATGTTCTAGCTTACCTATTAATTCTGCCACCGCGCTGAAAGGCCAGGTATGACTTGTAGAGTTGCTGTTCAGGAAGGAAGGACTCATCTTGAAGAGGAAACAAACAAACAAACAAACAAACAAACAAACAAACAAACAAACAGTTGTCACTGTCAAGTCTTCTGCCCGTGCGGCAACAGACATTCTGCAACTCAACACTGCGACGATCTCCATCCTGCTGGGATAATGATATGTTTGAAATACGTACGGAACTCAGACGGATCCCATGCTCGCTTAACCTCGCCATGTTTTGCCACCGAGTGTTTACACCTCCTGTCTGTCAGTAAGTTTTCTGTGCGTAGGCACGTAACCAGACAACAGAGTGGGCGTTGCGTGGTGTGAGCTCCAAAGGAAGTGTTGTCAGAGCATCCCTCAGGAACCAGTATTAAATACTTAGGCGCCTTTACATGAGAATTTCCCTTTTCTGCTACTTTACTCTTCCACTCCGCTCAGTTTCTACCACTGGGCAGTTTATGGTAAACATAAAGTGCATGCAGGAGTTCAAACATCATGTCTTGTTAATCACTGGATGTTCAGAATGTGAGAAATCCATCGAGCCACACTTTGGATGTGAAAGTGTGACAATTAAAAACACACGCTTGGCAATTAGTTTAACGTATCAGAACATATGAGAAGTCTTGTAATGCTTCAGCCGGTGTTTGCCCTGAGGCGGGAGCTGCTGGTCGTGCCTGAGATGCCTCAGATGAACACATCGCACCCCAAACACACTTGTCAGTCATGGTGATCACTTTTAAACAGCGGACTGCCTGAAGGCATCTTTACAGGGGGAGATTGTGGATAGAGGGGGTTTAAATTTGGCTGTCAGAGGAGATTTATGCAGATAAGCTCACACTTCATGAGCTCATTGTCTTACAAAGGGTTGGCAGTTTATTTAGGTATATGTGTGAAGTGTCAACATGTGCATGTATGTATATGTGTGTGTGTGTGTGTGTGAGTGTGTGTGTTTTCCAGTACAGTGTCTTAAATCATTTCTTTACTGAGATAAGCAACTTACAGTATATTTGCAGTATATTTCACATGGGCTCAAAGGAGGAGAGATAGATCCTAGAATTCCTCACACAGTGTAGGTCTAGGCAATAGAACATTATTATTTTGTTCAGTTTATTAAAGTTTTTAAAATTATTTAATATCTCTTCATGTGACAATATTGTCATTTTCATGTTTAAATGAGCAATAACATTAATTTGATCAAAAATATCTATTACATCAAAATAATTATATTTTGATATAAATGAATAATATCAGTTTTATTCATACAGTGAATACTGTTGCACATTTCATTTTGAGAAAGTGAACATTTTTGATATTAACATATCAGTATTGTAATACTAATACTACTTTTCTGAATTGCTCACTCAGCACATGGACAGTTCCTCACTCACAAAGTGCTGCTTAAACTTGCAGATTTGCAAATCCTATAATTAATAATTAATTAATTAAAAACAAGGAATTTATCAAAGACGAACACTTGGACAATAAGGAAAGAGAAATAGAGGAATTCCTTTTTTTTTTCTTTTATTATCATCTTCGGTCTTGGCGCAATAACTCAGTCCCTTGTTGCATAAAAGAGTCCCCATCTTTGGTCTCCACTATTGGAACGTTCCAGTTTCTCTCTCCACCCATTCACTATTGCAAAATAGTCCTCTTCAGAGAATTCCTGCAGGGAACAGAGGCAGGAATGATGAGCAGTCACCCAAAGAATTTAGGAAGGAATTCAGCTTCTGTTATTTTTTTTTTCTTTAATTTGAATGAATGGTGTGTATAAGAGTGCGTGCTGACCTCAATGAATTCATCCTTGATGGCCTCTGCTCTCAGCAGCTCTGTCTTAATCACCTTGATGAACTGGGCTGTTCGGTCTTCTGCCCGAACATTGCAGAAACCAGCTTCCTGAATGAACTACGGGAGGAGAGACAGAAGGGGTGAAGTGGAGAGGGAACAGCACCACCAGCTGATGGACAGAGTAACACATCAGCAACACATCTACAGAGCACACAGTCACACATGGGCTTTCTGTACAGGAGAAGACTTTGACTTTGCAAGAGTTGCCCAATATTTGTAACTGACTGTTTTTCAAAATATCCACCTTTGGCCACTGCAAAAGAGACATGTCTCTCTGGTTTGTATGGTCATGCCTCTTGAAAATGAAATGTTTTCTAATTGGCCACCATAGTGCTGCAGCAGTGTTTTAGAGTTCATCATTGCATGAAAAACATTTAAGCAGTCCATCAGCGTTAACAGTTCTTTTGCAGTGTTTCCCTTCTGTTCGCTTGTTTGCTCACAGTGTGGTAAAACAGAGGTGATACGGAGGGATTTAAAACGTTTAAAAAGAACATTACCATTTTGGAATACATAAAACCAGGCATGATGTGATGGATAATTTTTCAAGTCTCTGCAAATTCATTTTAATACTGAATGGAAACAAATGGCTGCCAGGAATATAGCCTAGCCCATATTAGCCACTATACCAGACACCATAAACAGCAATACTGATTTATCTGTGATTGCAAAGGCCTGAACTCCCCATAGGTGAGTGTGCTCGTTTCACTATTACATAAATAGGTTGTACGATATGTTTACCTTGCCATACTGTGAGGGTGTATAAAGGACGTAGCCCCTCTGTTTGACGTAGGCCTCGAACACTGGTGTCCAGGGCTTCTCGCCACAGCAGTAGTCACTGATAAGCAACTGGCCACCTGGCTTTAACCATGACTGGACCCAAATAAAAACTGAAGTTAGACTAAATTAAAGAAAAGGTTTGGAAATCATTGAAATGAAAATGTTTGACTCAATGCTATGGTCTAAAGTATGGCAAAATGCTCACATGGAAGCGTTTGAAGAGAGCAAGTTTGTCATCTATGTGCAGGATTGTGTCTCTGCTGTAGATCACGTCAAAGGAACCTTCTGGGAACATTCTCCTGGTGGCATCAGCCACCTCAAACTGGACCTGATGCAGAGGATATTCCATTAATGATTGTGTTTTTTTTACACGGCACATTAATCAAACCATTATCTGTGGTGTTTAAACCATTTAGACATACTGATGGTAGCCTCTCAGTGATCGCCCTCTCCATGGCGATGTCCACCATGTTGTTTGACAGGTCCAGGCCAAGCACTTCCACTCCAAAGGTCTGAAACATGACAGTATCATCGCCATCATTATTAGTATCACCCTAACTATGCCAGATTCCTCTGCCTTTTCCTTTCCTCTACCTTTGCCATATAGAAGTCTCCTCCACCGATGCCACAGCCAACATCCAGAACCTTCTGTCCTGGCTTCAGGTTCAGCAGGTCCACAAACTCCTGTTGGAACAAGTCGCAAATGTTTTTGTTTAATCAAAGTCCTTTAAGATTAAACCATGTAATTCTGCCTTGAAGCATCTCCAAGGATGACAATTAGAAAATATTGAAGGGTGACAGGTTTTATGCTTTAATGTTAATTTGAGTGTTTTCATTGTTTAATTCATGACTAATCTTTCAATTCTTTGTACTGTCTTGGAAAGAATTTGCATAGTAATATAGCATGCATTATGAAAAATAAGTACATCTCTTCATTTCTTCATCATTAGTCATGGAAATTTGTATCTGCTGATAAAGCTGCTACAACAAAGGCCAGTTCTGTTGCTGTTCATTTGTAGCATTTGTTTGATAAGAAGCTTGAAAGTCTACAGCTACACTTTCAGCTCAGGACCTAGGAACAGCAGTGCTTTGAGCTAAATGGTAACGTCAACATGCTAAGATGTTTGTACCATGTTCACCGTCATAGTTTAGCATGTTAGCATGCTAATGTTTGCTTATTAGACGCAAACAAAGTACAGCTGAGGTTGGTGGGAATGTTAATTTTCCTGGGATATGATCCTAAACCAAAGGTTTGGACAAAATGAAACTCTGGCTCAAAATCATCTTGGCAAATGTCAACCCAAGTTGGTGCTGGAAGAGGACTATGACTTTGTTCATCATTCTTGTTTTTCCCAGAAGCAGCTATTGATTTCTTCCAGTCAATTTCCTTGATGTTGTTCAGACTCTGCTCCTACCTTGGTGGTGCTGGGCCCGCCTGTGCTGACATAACCAGCCCCGAACATCTTCTCGTAGCGCAGGATACCGCGGCTGGTGTACTGCTGGTTGTCCAGGAACTGCTGGAAGGTGCTGAATCCGCTCTCGGTGTTAGAGGAGCGGGGAACTTTCTCCAGCAGCCAACAGATTTGATTGGGATTATTTTTCATCTGGAATAGGAGGAGGTGAGATGGGGGGGGGGGAGTGGTGATGGGGGAGAGGTGAGAGGGGGATAGAGATGAGCAAGTGAAAGGGGTTAACTGCACATCATCAGGCCCACATCACACACTGCTCTGTCCTATAGTTTAAGTCTATAACATTTGGTAAGACTTAAATGACTCTACCTCAACATAGGTCCGAACTTTCTTTTTCATCACAATGTCGAAACCAAACTTTTGGCCCTCCTCAGACCCCTCCACTTGTATTAATGATACCAGGTGGCTGTATTGTGCCTCAGTGCGGTAGCAGGTGGGGTTGAAGTCCCTCTTGCTGTCACCTTGGTAGAAAGTTATGCATTAAAACGAATGCTTCTCCTTATTTTATTTGTTGAGATTTCAATTTCAAATTTAGGGAAGAGGTTGTGAATCTTTCAGTTAAGTTTCTTAAATGAGATTCAGTCACTGAGAATGTTAAAATACTGAATATGATGTGAGAGAGATACAGAAATTTTAATATTAGCTCGGTACCTGATCGATGGTTGCACGACTCTCTGAAGAAAAGAAAGCCACCGGGCCGCAGCCATCCGAGCGCCTTCTCTATGAAGGACTTCAGCTCCTCGTCGCTCAGGTACATCAGCAGCCAATTGGAGAAGATGAAGTCAATGCTGAGGAGAACATTGAATGCGCCGGGAACGTTAACTGTATTTGTTTTATTTTAATATATCTGTTTCACATTTAGTGTTACTTTCAGTGTATTATTTTGCTAGTGTCTCTCTAGCCATGAAAAACTGATCAACTTGACTGAGGCCATGTACACAACAAGTATTTATGTGATTGAAAGCAGCAAAAAACAGATAAAAGATATAATCAAATATATCAGATATCTGAACGCACACCTGTTTTGGGGGATATCAAGCTTTGTGACGTCAGCTTGGATGAAGGTAGCGTTGTTATGGTGACCATTGACCTGTCGGTTCCTCTCCACAAAGCTCTCCATGAAGTCCACAGCTGTCACATGGGCAGCCTTGGTCAGCAGGTGGCTGGTGTAACGACTGCAGAGACAAGTCAGTGTTATGTTTATGAAGCTGTATTCATAAAGTGCTCTTCAATTAATAAAAAACAAATGTGAAAAAGTGTTAAAGGCAGAACCAAACTTCCAACACAATATCAGCATCAAAAACGTTACCTGATCACTTGAATTTGAAAGTTGCCACTCTTTAATTAATGCGCTAACTGCTTAATTAGCTTTTTCCTCAAATTCCCAGATATAGTCTTGGTAAGATTTATTGCGGTCTTAGGTTGTGAGTAAAATCATGATGTGTGTGTGAAACTGCTTGATGTTGGCTGTCACCCTGCTTTAGATTCATCACTGGTGGCTGCCACTATCACAAAAAAAAAAAACCTGTGCTGGCTTTATCTCTTTGTAAGAGCATCGCTGGCTTTTGTTTACCAAGCTTTTCTAAAGAACCTTTTTTTGTTCTTGCATGGCAATCTGGAGCTTATCGGACACACTCTCATGTCCTCTGCTACAGGCCCCTACGTTAAATAAAGAGCGTGAGAATCCCGCTCACACACATCCACTACTACAATTGGACTATTGCAGCTGTATGCTCACCCTATGCCAGCTCCCAGCTCCAGGACTCTGTGTCCAGTCAGGCAGGGCAGCATGGAGAGGATCTCGGGCAGCTCATGCTGAGTCAGCTCCCTGGCACGAGAGTCTAGCATCATCTCCTCCACTGTGGCGTCCTGGGAGTGCTCTTTCCAAAACTCTGTCATCTTGCTACGAACTGCGAAGAGGAGAGGAGCTCAGATGAGGAAGGGTAAAAAGATGCCTGTGTGTGGACACTAACAATACTATTAATACAATATTCATATTTACAAGAACAAAAAGATGATTCCCAACAGGAGGAACTTTCCTGCTGCCTGGAAGACTTTGCAGTGATAATGACATATAAATAATCAAATAGGTATAAATAACAGTGCTGTGAGTAGAGAAGTGACACTGCTGAAGCACTAATGCATGAAAATTTCTAAAATCAATTGCCAATTTAGCTTGAATTAGTTTTTCATTATGGTATCTTAAATGCACAAGAGGAACCACAACTAGTTTTTCTACTCATATTTCCAATGGAATCTGTGGCAAAGTTCAAGGACCCCTGCCAATGACTCATCTATCAAGCAGTTCAGAAAACAAAAACAAGTGTTCGTCATGTTTATCTTCAATGCAATAAAGTGTGCATCCAAACAAGAAGCACACAACTCATCTTCCTTTCATTAAACGTGACATTTCACAAACATTCAAGTTAATTCATAACTTTTGAGCTGAAATTGTTCAAAGATAAAACCCTGCAGAGACCATCTCCAGCACACGGATTAACCATTAGTCAAAAACATTTGCCCAGAAGCTGTTGCACTTGTTCTCTGTGATAATGTACGAGGTTTCGCTTGCTTTTGGCATGCAATATTTTCTACTTCCATGACACAACAGGTTTTTACTTACATTGTCAAAAGGAAGATTAATGCTTAGCCTGGTCACTGTAAGTGTGTGTGGGGGATGGAAATACTCCACATTTACGGTTGGAACCTGTTTTTTTTTTAAAGCTATTCATCAATTTTTCAGAAAGCCAGGGAAGCCATTGGTTTGTAATGTGTACCAGCACGTAATGCAGTAGGATTCAGGACATGATGCAATAATGCAATCATGCGCTCCTGGTTAATAAAAACGTCTCTTAAACTCCCCTGATCTTCTGCTGCTTTACATCCACAGACATACACCAGGCTCTGCTCAGCTGCCAGCAGCACAGCAAAGTGGGCACTAACCTCTAAATCGTCCTGTAAAACGGCGATAACTGCAGTAAGGTAAACGTCTTCACAGTCCGCCACCTGGTTACACACTGAGCACTAGTTCGGGTTAAAAGTAAAGCAGACAATGCTGCTGGGATCGGTTGACAGCTTCAGTCAAATCACTGACACATTCCAGCACAGAGTACACAGAAGGATTACTTCCACCAGCTGAGTGAACAATTAGCCCACAACAACACGTGGCGGCTCCAACTAAGTCCAAACTTTGGTGTAATGTTGTTGCATCAGCTGGCTTAAAGAAAGTCGCTCAGTCATTTCTTCTCATCAGTAAAATAATCCTGTGTTACTTTGCTCATACCTTTCTCCATGGTGATCTTTGGTTCATTTGAAGTCATTGTAAAAATAATAATAATATACTATGCCTATAAATCTGGCAATTAACGATCGCCTATATGTAGGTTACTATGAGTAACCTATGTCAGACAGAGTTCAGGTTAGTGTGGGAGCCCTTTAAATAACAGGTCGACCGTGGCGCGTGGAGGGGGTGGTCGCCAGGTAGGAAACTGACCATTAGGATGCGCCCGGTGTGAAGTCAGGGGGCGAGCACATGAATAATCATACGGGGGCAAGGGTCTGTAGTATCAGCGGTACGTTTATGGCCGGGATTCCCCTGACACTGTGCACACACCTTCCTAAGAGACCTCAGAGAGTGGCAGCCACAGATAAGTTAGCGTATCAGTAAAGAAGGTTAGACTCACTTCGTTCTGCACGATGGTTGGTTTATGTTGAATTCTGGAAGTGGCGTGTTCCCTAGTCTCCCTCACCGGCTCCCGGGCTCACCTCGGTTCATTTGTGCTGACAAGTAGGAAATGTCCTGTGGCATGCGCCGATTGCATCATTGCCTCATGGTGCAGCTGAAAACCTCAGTGCTGTTAAGGTGCAGAGCAGTCACTGCTGGGTTTAATTATAAATGTCAAACGTTAATATTGTTTAGCAGACTAGTTAAGAGCGCAGGAGGCTATAGGTGCACTTAGATCTTGAGTTGAAAGCTACAGAACTAGTTTTCAATTTTTCTTTCTTGGGCAGCTGTGCATTTGTGGTGGCACATCTGTTTACAGAAACGCTATATTGTGCTATAGCGTGTTATAAACCAATTGTTTTAAGAGTGTGTATGAATGCTAACCAGGGGGTTAAAATAAAGCCCCCTGGTTTTATTTTAACCAGGGGGATTTGTTATAAGCTGCTGTCAAGTACTGAAAAATATCTCTAACACCTGAGTCATTAATAGTAAATAAATAGTAGTAAACAAGCAGTAAACAAACAAGTGGTCTGCTGAAGGAGGAAAAACAACAGCCAAATTAATCATTACCCATTGATAATAGATTTATTTACATCTTATAAATCCTTATCTGTGTCACTAATTTAAAAAGTGGTACTACATGGGTTTGCTAAGGGATTCTGCAGCACACAGCAGCACACTGAGGAGGAAGTTCACTTTCCACAGATGGACCATAAGAAGCACAGACAGTCAAATAAATTATGTCCAGGGCATGACTGGTCTGTGCTGATTTTCCCTGTGTGACTGTTTACTGACTCGGGAGGTGTACAGTTCCTGGAGGGTTGGCAGGTCAGCACCAATGATCTTTTCAGCAGGTCGACTCTCCTCCGTGCTGTTTTATTGACCCTCTTTGTGGTCGATCCAAACCAGACTGTGATTGTTGTGCAGAGACTCAACAGCTGTGGATGTGCTATGATTTGAAATGCCTGTACCACCTTGATGCCAGGAGGAGACACTGTTGTATAGCTGATGTCAGATTGGTCGAGCAAAAGTTAAAGCTGTATTAAGTCAGGGATAATCCTCTCTGAGTCATATGTTTCGTAATAGTAGTGGATGATGTGGAGGCAAAGAACCATCCAATCATCCCGGGACATTCGTCAGCCAACCACCATATGTAGGCTAATCGAAATAAAAAAATATCTTTCTTTCTTTTAGTAACAGCACATTTTTGCAGATAGATATACATAAATAGAGTTCCTGTACCTTAGAAAGGCTGACTGATGCGTTACGAGGCAACACTCACTCACACTCTCTCCCACACACTCTAGAGAGGTGGTTCATTAATTTAGAGCAACAAACAAACAAACACCTGCATCAGACATGTTATCTTGTCCATTACAAGAAATTAATGGACACTTGCCAACCAATTAGAATCATTAAGTCTCAGTGGCCAGGCCGTAATTGATTTTTTTTTTTTTTTGGGCAAAAGCTGTGTAGCACATCCTCTGCTGTCTTTTTTTGCAGTTCCTCTTTAGATGCCAGGATACTATAGTGCCTAATGAAGTCCACCATGATCTCCACAGTTTTGAGTGTACTCAACAAACAGTTACTGTTAGTTTGATTCCTATATGAATTTTTAATTTTTGTGCTCTACTGCCTCCACAGTTTAATCTAAAAGGGAAATAATACTTTGGTCAAACTCAATAATATTAATATTAATATTAATATTAATATTAATATTAATATTAATATTAATATTAATATTAAACTAAAAAGATCAATAAATACCTGTTGTATTTACAAAATGGCCATTGAATGAATAATGATTTTTTTTCAGCACAGATGAGCCAGATATGGATTTTAAATGTAATATCTCAATAATTATTGACATACTGATATATCTGTGTGGCGTGAATGTGTGATTATGAGTACACATGGTTTATTGTTTGTTTGACTTTTTGCACAGTTCCAACGTAATCACATCCAAAGTTCACTGCAACCAGACTGAACTAGATGTGAGCATGAGATGGCAGGGGTTTTTAGGTCCAGATAAGGATTCAGAAAGTCCCTAAACATGGTCATATAATACAAACATCATTTAAAAGGACATGTTTAAGGAATGGTAATGAGAATTTGGATAAAGGAAGAATTAACTGACCAAAGGAAGGTGTCACCAAGGCTTGGATGTTAAACCGAGCGCTTCATGTAACTGTGATAATCTGTAACTATCTGCAGTGGTGGATAAGATCTCAAATATGTCTTGTCTCTCAGACAGTTTGATGAGCCTGATGGCCATCTGAGCAGTTAGCTGGTTTGTAGGTGGGAGCAACGTTCAGAACACCTCCAGTACATCCTGATCTCAAACTGGAGGTTGAAAAGTGGCTTGTGAAAGCCAGTGTTGATTTTCATAAATGTCATTGGTGAATAATAAACACAGTTCCTACTTCAGAAGGACTTCCATCAATCAAAGTTAAGTCTGAAGCTGATTCAAAATTCTGCCACTTGATTTAGAAAATACAAGCTCAGTTTATCGTGGAATCCTAACTTTGCTTTGATATATTTATTTGTTGCTTGCACTTTCATACTTATCTTGCACCCATGGAGAGAGCAGACTGGGAATTTTGGAGGCCTTTTATATAGAAAAGAACCAGATGTTTGTTTGAAATGACAAATATTCTTTGAAAAATGAACACATGATTTATTAAATGATTTAGAAAATGTAAGATATTGCTCAGTTATAATATTCAGGTGTTTTTATGTTTCAAAGTCAAGGACTTAAGGCTTTCACCAAAAAATAAACAAATAAAAGAAAGAAAGAAAAAAAAGATTCTCATCAAAATGCACTTTTCACACAAAATTTCATAACAAAAGAGGCCGGAACTGACAGCCAAGACAGGTTCAAAGTCTGGCAAGCAACAACAAAGCAGGACACTCATTAAAGCAGCTTAGAAAAAAGCTTCAGCAGAGATTATGTAATACTCACATGAAGACGCAACCTGGTGTTTACTTTAGGCCTGTGTACAGTACGTGGAAAAACGTACATTTGTGCAGTCGATTGAGCAGCAGTACTCAGATAGGCTGTGGCGTTCACACTGTGATTGATTGCTATTAGGAACCTGAAGTGGACCAAGAATACATTTCCTGCACCATTACTCCACCACCACCACCAGCCTGGACGGTTGACACACAAGGCAGGTTGGGTCCATGGATTCATGCTGCTGAGGCCAAATTCTGACCCTAACATCTATGTGCCACAGCAGAAATCAAGATTCATCAGACCAGGCTATGTTTTTTTTTTTTTCCCGGTCTTCATCTGTCCAGTTTTGGTGAACCTGTGTCCACTGCAACCTCTGAGTTCTGTTCTTGGCTGACAGGAGTGGAAGCTGATATGGTCTTCTGCTGCTGAAGCCAAGGTTTGATGTGTTGTATATTCTCAGATGCTGTTCTGCTCACCACAGTTGTAAAGAGTAGTTGTCAGCTTTTCTGTTGCTTTTCTGTCAGCTCCAACCAGGCTGGCCATTCACCTCTGACCTCTCTCATCAACAAGGTGTTTCCATCCACAGAAATGCTGCTCACTGGATGTTTTTTTTTGTTTTTCGCACCATTCTGAGAAAATTCTAATGTGAAAATCCCAGGAGATCAACATTTTCACAAATACTCAAACCAACATGTCAGACACCAACTATCATGTCACAGTCAAAGTCACTGAGATCACATTTTTTTTGCCCCATTCTGATGTTTGATGCGAACATTGACTGGTACTCCTGAACTGTATATGCACTATTTTGTGTACTGCATGATTTCAGTGACTTGTACTAGTGTTTGAAATGGTTTGAAGTGTTTTGTAGCCAACAACATCACATTAAAAACTCTCTGTATTCAGGGCATTTTTCAAAAATCTCATTCAAAAGTGCCAAACGTGATGATGAAATGTGCTGCAAAACAGTCCACATAGTAACATTTCATTATATATCAAGAAAGAAAAGAAACATTTCATGCTTGTACCTAAAAAAAAAAAAAAAAAATAAAATCAATGAATGAAATTTAACATTAAGGATGAGGTTTGAGACATCTTTCATTTGGAGCCACGCATGTGTGCTGGCTTTACATTTCCTGGATGAAGAGAGGTGTAATGATAATAATAGTCCACTGTGATCATCACTTGTAAATATTCATGAGGCCTTTCATGTGGAGACGGTTTGTTTTGTTTTGTGTGCTTTGCTCCAAAATTAACAACGTCCCCAAGGACAGAAGTGCATCTTTGTGCATTTTACAAACAGGTTCTCCTAACTGAAGAAGACAAGGAGAATCTTTTACTGCTAAAGTGCTGCTACTGTTATACAGGGAATGGAGAATGTGTTTGTGTCAATATGATATGGGAAATAAAAGGAAAGACATATTGGATGTGCTTGGTCCCAAGGAGAAAATAAAGTAATTGCACTTCGCTTGAACTTGAGTGCAGATGAATTGTCGCTGGAGTGAAGAAAAAAAAAAAACAAAAAACATCTTTGCACATCAAAGATTAATCACAAATTTCTCAAACCACATCTCAGTTCTTCCAAGTTTCGTTATTCCCATGAGAGAAAGTAGAAGGTGGAGTGAAACATCAGCAGAGAGAATGATCCTCTTGTATGTAAAATGTATTTATTTATGGATTTTTCTACTGGGGCTGCATTTCTGAATAATAGAATACCACAGACAAAGCAACGCTCTTAAAAATACCATTTTACTCTGTATCATGTTTGCTGTGCTGCATCCACATACATGTGCATGCAGGGGGCAAATTGATTAGAAGTGCAGTTGTATCTTTGGACTCAACTCTGAACCAATTGTTTTATCTCAGGATGAAGAGGCTTCCACGTTACATGTTGCTGCTGTTGGTCAAAGGGGCCACAGCTGGGGTGACGATCAGTAGGGTTATTCTCAGCCAGTATGTAGGATGATATTTTGACCTCTTTCACCAGGGCTACTTACATTTATAAAAACAAAAAAACAAATCAAAACAAAAAACAAAAACAACAACAACAAAAAAAAAAAAAAAAACAGAGGGATCATAAGAACAGAATCTTAATTAGTGCCAGAAAACATGGCAAATGAAGTTCAAAAATAAGTGCTAGGATGTTCTGACCACAGTATTACAGACTGAAGGGACAGGTTCAGATTTTCACACACTCACATTTAAGACAAAGAGTGAATTTTTCACTAAAAGGACCGTACCGCTGGAAGGTTCCCACTTAATTTGCTGTCTCAGACTGCTGAGGATTATTATATTAGCCTCAGATGAACTTGAGCATGCACTTTTCCGCAGAACAAAGAAAGTGATTTTGTCCACCCTTCTCTAACACTGAAATCGCTCTGGGAAGGGATCAGTTCATCACCACTATGAACAATCATTAACTCTCTCAGTGTATATATGGGTACATGAGTATAGTGGTAAGACAGACAAAAAAAATATATATATTTTTTTTTCTCTGTGTGCATTTGTTTGTGCTGGTGACACCTGAAATATGACTGCGATGAAGGTCACATCAGAGTGTGATGTGACCTTCACTGCAGTGACAAGAGGAGTATATTTCTCGGCTGAATAGACTGTCAAGACTGTGTAACATCCCTCAGGAGGCCGGCACATTTTGTGAGCATGATCTGATGCGTGGAATGAATCTACCTGTTGTGGCGAATCCTCACTTGACTTATCCTTCGCTGAGGGACAGTGTGGGGGCCGTGATTGGAACATTGTTGGGGAAAATGATGAGGAACAGTGGAGGGGAACAGCGAGTAATGCTTAGTCGTCCCTTAATAACAACTGTCAAGGTCACCTTGAAAAAAAGCTTACCACAAAATACTCTGGTAGAGATTCATAGCAAGCATCTGCATATTAAAGTGGTACCTGGTAACTTTCAAGTTTAACATGTGCACGGATGTAAAGGAGGGAAAACTATTTGTGTGCTGTAACTGAGGATGTCCACTCAGCAAAATCCTTGCCTTGATAATTAAGGATTGAAAAAAAAAAAAAATAAAAAAACAAAACAAAACACACACACACACACAAAAAAAAACGAGGCAAGGAAGGCTGCATGAAACAGTGGGGAGTAATTGAGCAAGTAGTAGGAATCATTGCTAGGAAATATTGCTTCCTAATGCAACTGGAGAAAAAAATGTTTTTTCATTAATAAAAATCTCAAACTTATCCTTCCCACACATATTAAGTTTTCACACACTGTAATGTGGCAATATTGCTCTGCCTGTAGATATTGCACTGCAAGGCCCATAAACTGTAAATCTTACTTAGGAAACTCAGTTTAAACAAATTCATATTATGTGTCAACACTATTTAATAACCTGCTCATGTATTTGGAGTTTTTTGGTGTGCAAAAACCTTAGCAATCCAAACTGAAAACATTTCAGAATCTAGTTTTATTGTCAGATTTACCATCATGTATTTTTGTTTGTTTACCCACCTACTCATCATTTTCACAGTATGGTACCAGATTTTGCTGAAAACACTGCATAATCGTGAAAAATGCGGATGCACAGTATTTGTATGTGAACATTTACATTTTTATACTAAACTACATTTCAGAACTTACACTTTTTAACTCCATGACGGCTATTGTTACTATGATATGTTGATTGCAATCCCATTAAACAATGGTGCATTAGTGTGGCATCACAAGGGCTAGATGAAGTATTACATGTTGTCAAAATAACTATTGCTAAATAATTTTTCTGTATTTTATGTTAAGTACAGTTGTCAATCAAGGATTTGTGCTATTAATGGAATTTTAAACTGTGTTACTGATCCTTTCTCTTAAGGTTTTAAATACTTATCCAGCTCTAATATTTAAGCCCATCTGCACAGACACATTCCAGAACAGTAGGTGGCAGTGTGCTCCTTGGTGTTGCCACTGCATGCAAACTGTCTGGAGAGGAGAGTAGCTGCTGCTTTATTACATCTGTCGACTAATTGCAGTGGTTATTTAATGCTTCTGATAAATCGATTTCCAACCGTGTACACTGTTGACTGACAGAAACCTGTTTGAAGCTGTGATCTTTCTGTTTGTCGTTCCCCCTCCTGAGGTCTCATCTTGCTGCCAGTACCACCTGCTCAGTCTTTAGAGACCAGTGGAGCAATTTTTTTTTTTTATTAACAACCTCTGAAACAAGGTTCATCTTTGCTTCAACCAGGGAGTTTCACACTGAAATTAAATTCCTGTTGTTGAAATCGGATTTCAGATTATTGACTAAGAGCCAAATTTGTTTTGTACAAGTGACTTATCATCATCGTTGTGAGGGCCAGTGTGACATCTAGATGCACATTAAAGGTGCAAGTCGCAAATATGATCAAATATAAGCCAAACACAGGCTGAGGATCTTATGAGGCTTGTGTTGTAAATATGATGCTGAGGATACAGTTTTTCCACGGTTGCTGTTCAGCTCTCGTGGTGTCACTGCTCTAACTCAGCTCCGCTGAAGACCCAATAGTCCAGTCAGTAACAGGGAAAAGAGTCTATCCCAGAGGAGTGACTGTTAATCTGCTCTGCACAGTAACTAAAGTTGATCACTAATTAAAAAGAGCCCAACTGAGTTGTGTAGAAAAGAAACCCCTTTTCCTCACAATGAAATACTAATTTTAACTGTTGTTAAATTGTTGTTTTAAATTGTTGTTAACAATTTTTTAACTGTTGTTAAAAATTGTACCGCATCAGTCCTTGAGTTGTGTCCTTTTTCTCTTCTTCTATTTAGTAGATGAGAGCAAAACATGGTATTTTTGTCCTGCCTGAAGGTAGAAGGTGCCTGAAGGAACAATAAATAAGCACATTAGAAAAGAACATGTTATTTAATTGTGTCAGGATGAATTTAGACCACCAGCCCCCTTAGTGTCCAACACCTCCCTGATGGTCCATTTATAGGCTGAATTTACTGCTTTGTCAGTGCTCTGCAGTTTATATAACAGGGTACGATGCTTAGCATGAACTCAAAGCTTTAGGGAACAAAAGTCCCCAGAGAAAACAAGGATGACCTTTGCCTGCCGGCTTTCAATAAAACATACGAGTTTGAGCACAGAGGGGGTCACAGCGTGCGCACAGGTCACACTTCTTACACTTCTCTACACAGTCCTTCTCCTCAGACTTTTATCAACCCCTCTCCAACATTACCTGTGATCCTTAACCCTCTCAAGCCTCAACTCTCCTCTGGACATGTTTTTTGTTATCCTGGAAACTGAACATGAACTTCATATTTATTTTTTAAATTGTCCCACATCATAAATGCCAGCTGCATCCAAACACGCAACAAACACTAAAATTCTGGATTGGTAATAATAACCTGGTTTAAGACTTGGGAAAGCTCTGTTTACAGGCCGGGGCCACCAGGGCAAAAGTAATTACACAATCTGTTTAGGTGTCATCAGCACATAATTTCTGTGGTCGCTCAAACATGAAGGAGACCTTGAGGTGCTTATTTGTGTGCTTGTGTGTGTGTATTTGTGTGTATGTGTTTCTCATCAGGTTCGGTGAGCTGCTGTCAAGGTGTGGAAATGTAATAAGTAATAAGAGATGCTGTTCTAACTGATATCGATTTTAGATGCCCTTGCAAACAATCAGAGTCAACAACAATCTTTATGGGAGAAAATGATGGCGGACAGGATGAGTGATGGGAATTTACTAAAGATTTTCTTATGAACAGAAGAAGTCAGTACATATGGAAAAAGTTAGAATCAGAGCTGAACTTAAAATATCTCTCTTACAACTACACTCTTGCAGTTTTTCTACGTTGGCCCAGCCCCAAAATGTAATTAGGACTATTTGCCTGGAAAATGAGTCACATCAAGATGAATCATAAGGATGATAAAAATGTATAGCTCTGCTTTAATGTAACTATTAATAATAACACGACTGATTAGTGTCGTACCAGTTTTAGCCTTCTGAGGCATGAACCCACAGCTGTATGAAGTATGTGACACTGATCATGTCAGGAATGATGAATTTCGCTCATATCTGGAAACCACATTTACCAATGTAAAAGCAACACATAAATTTGCACAAGAACAAGCGCAAACTCAAAAAGCTGTAGTGCTCAAAAAATATAGTGGTGACGGATTTGATTGATTTCCCACCTTTGGACCAGCAGCGGACCACAAGCAATATCTTCTTTTATGTGAAAATCAATTTTTAGAGTGAGAGTATGAAATCTTTTCGTGATTTATTAGAATGCAATTTTTTAATCACATTTTCTCCCATCAGGCTTATGAAGTACTGGGTTTTTATGACAATATATAGCTGCTGAGAAATTTCTGTTCCAACGAACTGCAGCTGCCACAGACTCACTCAGTGGCGCTGACTTCGGTGTTCCCATCGATCCAAAAATTTACAATAATTACAAACAGCAAGTAGTGGATTTAAAAATTAAACGTTCCCTCTCTCTCTTGCTCCCTTACACAAACACTTACACAACTGAATGGCTACTGCCATAACTTTAATAGAAGTAGACAGCAGCGTGGTAGGTATGTGTACTGTGACAGTACATAAAGGGATCATTGGACCAACATTTAATATGGGACTGAGATCCCATCTTAATCTCAGAACAGTAAGCAGGATAACAGAAACCACAAGCATCTTGAGATCACAAACCAAAGACCTTTTCATGGCAGAGCCACTGGACTGCGATGCCTCATTAAGCTTGGACTTAAGAGGCAGTTTTGGGTCAAACTGAATTTCCATGCATCTTACTGCTAAAACGATGGAGGAAATTACAGTTCAGCAGTAACAACAGAGATGCTGAAAAAAGCCTATGTGCTACATTACAAACTGCTAAAGCAAAGTAATCTTGTTTTGGCCAACACACTAGTTCAACAGTTCTGAACTCGATGATATTTCTCTGCGTAACCTTTTTATGATTCATTTTCGATTAAAAAGCAAAGCCGGGGCATGGAGGTCTGACATTTAAAAGCTGTTGCCGATTTCCAGGGCCTGGAAGGCAGCTGCCCCTCCTGCTTCTCCTCTCTAACAGCACAAGGCAGAGCTTTTCCTCATGCTGAAACTGACACCTGCAGACTTAGACTGGGGATAAAGGTGCAGTGAATCAGACAGCGAAGCAGAGTAAAGGCATAGCTCTGAGCCTGCATCACAGCATAAATCAGAAACTCCAGGTAATTATTTTTATTTCTCCATCAACTCTGGAATCAGTACCCTTGAGGTGGTTTCCTGCACCCCCCCCATCCAGCATCCTTCTAACCCTGACAGTTCAATAATCCCATCGAAGGCCCCCCCCCCCCAAGGTTGGCGGAGATGACAGTTTTCTGTAAATCAGAAAAACGGCGTGTCAGAGCAGCGAGAAGCAAAAATAAGACTGAGGACTCAGGAGAGAGACAGACTGAGATAAAAGATAGTAAATGAGGAAGAAAGAAAAGGAAGAAAACAAAATAATATCAAAACAAATCAGGGGAAAAGCCTTCACTAGGATCAAACTCCTACTGTTACTAAGGTCAATAAATAAGTTAAGCAGAATTTGAGCTGGAGAGCCGGGTGACGTTAAGGCATCTTGGACATTTTAGGAAAACAGCTGCACAGTGCTCTGTGTGTCTGCGTGTGCCAGCAGTATGTGAGTGCATGTGGGTGCTTTTGTGAGTATCCATGTTTGTCTTTATGTGGATTTGAGTGCCTGTGTGTGATGGATTCATCTTTCCTAGAGCATGTGCAGTATACTATGTTTGCGTATTTCTGAGGATGCAGAACCTACAAAGCCTTTCGAGGGCATTTGACCAAACCCAAAGTAACAGGATAAAGAGATAAAGCAATGCAAAGTCTATTTAGTCTGTCAGGGATGCTCCCATTTGCTCAGAGTAGCAGCTCTCCAAGGAACAGCATTCCAATAAACAGGATGGATAGAAAGGCATTCTGTGGCCTGTATAGAAGTTGTTTCACAAGCTTTCATGGCTGCTGCCCAGGTGATAAACTTACTCTCTTGCTCTAAAGATACAGTAAGACCTCTGTGCACAGTGGAGCAACATTGCTGCGAGGTCTGTCTGAATCAGTTTGGCCTCTATTTAGATGTGATCAACCTTAATTGGACAGCGCCGTAAAAAGCACTTATCATCACTTGGCCACAAACATTGCATCTAAACACATTGCATGTGAAGTCTTTAATGATAAAACCATTTCCTTTCCAGTTTATAAACCGTAATCTATACCCTGGCAACCCTGTTAAACATCAGTGGATCTATAATTGAACAGAAGAGTGATGCTGGTAGGAATATAACATTCATCTTTTCTGCTTGACTGACAGTTCTGCCATCACTGGAATAGAGCTGTACAAACTGTGAAATGTGTCTACTTGTTATTGAATGCATAAAAGTGAAACAGACACACAAACCATGAAAAAAAGTTTTGTGACAGCTCTGTATGTACACTCTGAAGTAAAAAGTAGTAAAGAATATATGTGTACTTTGTACCTCCTCAAGGTAGGGTGATGGTGGAAAGCCCCAAAAAGAAAATGTGTTGACAACAAAACCTGTATGTGCCTCAACTGGCACTGCTGCACATTGAATCAAATACCAAACAGAAGCAGATGATGAAGGATAAATTTAAGTGCAACAAGAGCTCATGTTGATGGAGTTACTCCATTTAACAGCCCCTATGTGGTTTAACTTCTCACTTTGGGGCACGTATGTAGATGTGTACTCCTGGGTGTGGTCAGTACACTTTGACATCACTGTTGGGTGTGGCTAGAAGTACAACAACCAGCATCCCTCGAATCCAGGCTGCACTCAAGAGATAAAACAGACTTAAAAAGTCAGAGTGGGCATTGGAGAACTTCAGCCTGGTGTTAAGGTTCTTGTTAATTTAACATCCTTAATTTAGCATGATGCCAAAATGAATTTGGGGGGGGTGGGGGGGTGGGGTGGGGGGGGGGGGGGGGACATCAATTCCGTGCGCTAAAAGCTTGACACACTGGACCTTTTCTTGTCATATTGAATGACAATATTTGTCTCTGAGGGCGTTCTCTTCCATGCACCACAACTAAAAGGTGGGCTGTTTATAAACCCCAATGAGTCATACTGTCTACCTACTCGGAGGGTTTTAAAATGGGGACATTTGAGCAACCTTAGAGCTACATTACGTGAAAGATGAAGCAAACAACATGACCTTTAAAGCTTTTTCTATCCATAACAGAGTAAACGTATCTCAGCTTAATATGGAAGAGAATGGGTAGAGACAGACGCAGGTGAAGACGAGAACGAAAATGAAAATGAAAATGAAAATGTAGGGGAAACTGCCACTGCCACCAGTCTGAAAAAAAAAAAAACAAACTTCTGACCTATCAGTCTCTGTAAGATTGCAAGTGTAATCTTTTCTTTGTAAAATGTAAACTTTGCATCCAGACAGCCTTCAGTTTGAGAAGGACAGCAGGGCTAGATGAACACAGTCTGAGGTCAGGGCATGAGTCAAAGAAGAAAATTTGGTGCCACCGCACACTTATCTCCTTTGAAAACACCCAGTTTATCATCTGAGTGTTCAGTGCACGTGTTTATTTATTTTTTGGAATTGTTTGTGTTGATATTTATTTCAGTTAAGGTTTTCATGAACCCACACTTATTATCACCTGCCTCATTTCCCAACCCTGTCATTTGGAAATTACATTTATATACTTATATCAGTGGTTTTGCCAAATAGGTTTTGGAGGAAATGTAATTGGTGCCCGTACACGACTCTTGCTAAAACTAAACAGTCTTGTCATTTTAATTTTGCAATCTTTGCTTCTTGAGGTACAATATAATAATAATAAGGACACAGTGCCAGATTCAAAATGCAAACGTTCCTAGTTTTTCTTCTTTACACCCTGGAAAAACTTTGCATCAAAGTGATTTTTAAAAAACAATTTCCTTGCTCTTCTCTTATATATTTTGTGGAACACTTTTCCATATTATGCCATTACATGTCCTGAACTGCATTAATCATCAGTGTTGGCTCATTGGTGATGCTGCATGCATCCTCTGGCCTGTGGCAGATTCCATGGTCCAGCAGCAGTGGTTAAAAACAGACTCTTCCCAGCTGACACGTGCTGGTCGGAGGGAAGAAGGAGTACAGACAGACCCAAGGCATGGACACACAAGGTATCCTGCACACACATAAACACATATGCTAATACATGGTTTGTGGAGGGAATACTTTAGAAATTATTTCATAAATTATACAAATGACATCAGTAAATACTCAGAACACTGTGAAGTATTTGCAGCTTATTACGAGGCACGGTAATTGCTTGACTGCATGACAAAGAATCCCCATTAAAATGAAAGAAAATAATTTCTTCTGAATCATATAAATGAACCAGCGCTATCCCGGATCTTCAGCCGTGCTCGCAGACGTCCACAGATTATTTCAATAAATCATTATTTGAAGCTTTTGGAGCAAAGTAAACAGTAATACTCCAGGCTAATGTTGCGTGGTGTCTGTGTTTGCCAGACTCATTTATCAGTCGCATCATTTTTTATTTTGCCTCCAGATGGGTCAGAGCCAGAGTTTTTGGACAAAGTTTGTTCTGTATTAGTGAAGTTACTGACAAGCACTTGGAGAGGTGTAGCTTTTTCATTTTAGTTTGTGATCAGCCAACCCAGTCCCATGGCAGTTTGTGAAATAGTCAGAATATTCATTCTATTGATTCGTGTACGTGGACACAAATTTTACATTTTTTTGTCACGCCCCTGCGCACAGCTTTCAAATTAATGAGTGAAGTGCTACATTCATCAACAGCAGTAGAGTTGGGAAACTGTCACACCAGATATCTGCGTTTGTATCCAGAGTCCTGTGTGTAGTTAGGTTTAAAAGCACTGGTTAAATTTCAATACAGGTGGTATCTGAGGTCATTGTGAACTTTTTCTGTATTAGACCAGACCACAATTTTTCACTAACCTTAACCATGTGCTGTGACCGCCCAAACATAACAATAAATAAGCATAATAATGCTGTAGTTATTACGAATTGATGTTCTGTTGTCACAAACAATATGTCCATGTATTCAAATCAATACATTAAATTTAGTGACTATTTCTCATCAACAGCTTTCTCATGTGCAATAATCTTGTGGTTAATCTGTATATTCTATATTTAACTCTTAGCTTAGCCTATACTTACTTTATATTTTTTCTAGTGTCTTGTGCTACTATAGTACTTTGTGCAATGTCGTGTTTTTTGTTATGCTGCTGTAACAACTTAATTTCCCTCCGGGGATCAATAAAGTCTTATCTTATCTTATCTTATCTTATCTATTTCACAGACTGCCATTAAACCTTGGAGGGAAATTGAAACACCTCAGTTTGAAAGTTGTGCTGAGTGAGTGAAATTCATGTCCATATGTGTGAATCGATACATTACATTTCAGGATTTTTTTTTGTGTACAGCCATGAAACTGGAATCGATCGGCAGCATACCTGTAAAGTAAAGGTTTGCCTTCATGTTGCTCATGCTGAACTGCTTAACATTTTTGCAGGTTGTGTCCTTGCACCCACAAGACGAAAGTTATTGAATTGCACAGTTTTATTACAGACGTTCTCATTAACCAGAGATGGTGGTTTGATATATCTGAAGTCTGAAGGCTTGCCACAGAAGTGGGTAAAGTTTCAGGAAATTTACTTTCTTTTCAACAAACTTTAAATCCATTAAAATCCTGTCTCTGAAAAATTTAATCATTGCCTTTAATTACCAGTAACTAAACAGGATGGCATTAAGCCTCTACCATTATCCTTTTAATGTCACACCCACACCCACACCCACACCCACACACACACACACACACACACACACACACACACACACACACACACACACACAAGTAAACCCTAATGTTCTCGTGTGCAAAAAACAGAGTGAAAGTGCGTGAAACATATCTGCACGATCAT
>JBBMJY010000002.1:13713425-13780666 GCA_037833715.1 Toxotes lorentzi | reverse complement strand
ACACACACACACACACACACACACACACACACACACACACACACACACACACACACACACACACACACAAAATATCAAGCTGCGTTTATTTTTGATTATGATCTCTCCCCAGAGAATGAGTTATGTCGAGAGTTTGGGTAATGAGTCATATTGCAGCCTCAGAGGGGCAGCAAAAGAGGTCTGCTTGTTGTTGCTCAGTTATACCGCTGCAAAAACCACTTCAACAAACCTAACTTCTTCTGTACTAAGCCTCTGATGTCAGTCTACATTTACTCACTACAGGCTTATTAAACCTATGTACGGAGCGTCAACAGGAATTTATTCTTCAGAAGGAGATTGTTCACAGGCGTCTGAAGTTCTGACATTTCATTTGGTGCTCTGTATAAGCTTTTTCACCAAGGGTTATTCCATTTTCTGTCACTGTGTGCAATGATGTATGGGAACATATGCACAAAATACTGACTTTGCCGATGTTTTTATCACCAACCATCAATTTTAAAAAGCACTGTAAACTGCAACCTCCAACTCCTCAGTAAGAAAGTCCTGAGTGTATTTTCTTAATCCATTAACCTGTGAAATTGGCTGTAGGGGATGATGAAGAGCTCCTCTGAGACTCTCTCCCCTATGGCTTAATCAAAACCTCTTCTGGATTGTTTCATCCAAATAGAAGCTCTCAATCTTAAGGACAGCTTGGTCAAAAGCGATGCAGCACACTGACTGCAAGCCCGGGTCACCAGTAAGTGCTATAGATACACTTTTATGGAACAGAGCTGTCAAAATGATGTGGAACTGATGTCCGAATCGTTTTATCCTGTCCAGGCATCTCATATAAATCAACGGATCCCATAAAAAATATCAGCGAGGTGTATGACATCTCTAGAAATTTGATGTTTTGATACTCAGAGAAAAATGCAGCAGAGAAATGGAGAAAGAAAAGAAGATGGAAAAGGAATATTTACAAAAATAAACTTTCCATCCTCACATCATTTCATGTGGTTTACAGTCATATCAGTGCCAGATGTACCGTCGGAATCCGGAGTCATTTTTTAAAGATGGGGTCCTTGATAATAGACCTTTCAAATAATAATAATATTCACTTGACAGCTAACGTTACAATATCAAATTAAAAGACTGAGGCTACAATACATTACAGGATGTAAAAACACAGTTTGATTCATATGTTACACTTCTCTGTTGTGTTTTTGGTTTTGAGAAGACACCATCCTTCAAACTGTCAAGTATGGTGTTAAGCTATGATTCAGGGAACGGGGTTTAGCTCTTGCCAAGGTTTTCTCTCAAAACCATGTCTGTGACGGTAACAATATCTCTATGAAACACTTTGTCATCTCTATAGGGAAAGATGGAAGGGTTGAGATTTCAGCTGAGATTTCTCTAAAGCACCTGAATGTATCACTCTCTTTCAGCAGGACCATGGAGCCTCCGGGGCTCTTTGAGACACCACTGGGCTGGTTGATTGATTCCACCCTCACAGATTAATCTAGATATTGACTGTGTGCGGTGTGAGCGTTAGTGTGTGTCTGAGGGAGAGAGACTGTGTCTGATAGAGACAGAGCCAGTGGGCTTGGTGATCTACTGCCTGTTTAGATCCTCATTTCCCAGAGTTCATAGCTCTCTTCCATCAACCCGCAGGCAGCGAGCCAAGCCTTTGCTCTCTCCTCTATGGTGGTCTAATTCATCCTCACTTAGGAAAGGTAAAGGCTGCTTCTGTCTGCCTCAACAGGTCCAAAGGCAACTCATTTTTATCACTTCACTTTGATCTGTGCTCTTTTTCCTTATCTTTGATTTATTGTATGGATTGTGTGATGTTTTTTTTTTTTTTTTGCGTGTGTTCTTCATGCAGTCAGCAGAAAAGGACAAGTAAGGCCTTACTCTGACGAATTTCTTTAAGCAAAGGCTAAATAGGCAAAAATGAAACCAAAGCAACCTTATTACAGGACACGTGCAACCACCCACATCCAAGCACACACAGTTGTGCCTGCTCATACACTGTCAAACTCTCCCATCTGAAAGCAGTTCAGCCTCTAATTCAGCCAGATTTAAATAAAGTGTCTATCTTTCTCCAAAGCAGATGGTAATAAATGAGGATCTTTTTTTTTTTTTTTTTTTTTGGAAATCACCCCACTCTATTCAGGTAGGTGCAGCTGGAGCAGGTGTGTGTAAGTGAAACAGGCCAGGGGCTTGATGCAGATTTGCAGTTCATTATATCCAGCTGTGCATTTGCAGCTCTGACAGACCTGAACTGCTGTGACACCTCGCTGACACACACACAGATGGCCGTCTACAGCTGATGACAAATTTGGCTGGATTGAAGGGGGTATTATTACTGTGAAGTGAATAGTAATGACACATTTTAATGTTGGGAAGAAAACCCTGGCTTACTGCACGTACAAATACTGCAATGACTGGCCCCAGATTTGCTTTCGGTCCAACTTCTGTGTGTTGTGTGTCGAAAAGCTGGGGAAATAATGAAGTATGCTAACAGAAACCAGTTGACAGTGGTTGTGTATTGCCTTGCCAATAATTGTTTATACAATTTATTAGGTTATTGATGAGTTCGGAGAAAATGCTATTAAGCTTAATGCCCTGGAAATGGGAAACTAACTCCATTGGGGAGGGCAGCAGTCTGCGAGCATTTAGTGATTCATGCGTCAAATTCACTGCTTTGAATGAACCATCAAAAAAGTCCATGATTTTGTATTACTTCTGCCTGAGAACCTAAGGCAGCAGCAGCAGCAGCAGCAGCAGCAGCAGCAGCAGCAGCAGCAGCAGCAGCAGCAGCAGCAACATCAATAATTCTATACAGTTCACTGTGCATCCCAATTAAATAAAGTCAAAATTAGACCTTATAAAAGTAGATGTTAGGACACAGCACTGCCAAGGGTAGCTTGTGATGGCCCAGGGGACACAGTTTTGTTTGAAAGACCTCAGGGCTCTGTCTGGGATGTGCCTATGAAGCATATTCTGAACACAGGACAATGAGGACATTTTTTTTTTGTATTGCAAAAACTCACAACAGCATTTGTAGCTTTGGGGATCCCCAGTCCCCAAAGTCATGACAGTTATTAGCCAATAATAATAATAATAATAATAATAATAATAATAATAATAATAACTGATGGAATAAGGTATATTCAATAAGGTATACTCAGGCCACAGTCGTGAAATGCTCCCCACCATGTAGACTTTTTATTCGGTATAATTAGAGTTGTTGTATGCCACATTAGAGGCTTTGGTGACAAATGACTTAACAAGCTACACAGGGAGTCCTAATTATTCTGCAATTAGAAATGTAATTATGGGTTGCTCCAACGGCTTTCTTGCTAGATGGCTAGCAGTGTGAGGGAACAGAGACAGAGTGAGCATTACATTTAACCGCCAGCTAATCTGTCACACATGGAAAGGTAGGTGGGCCTCCAATCACAACCCCACTATTTAAAACTTGTGGGCTGAACTGGACAAAGTTAAGGCACTGAGGCCTGTAATCCATCAGTAAAAACCCAAAGTGGATAAAAAAGCACAAAATACTCCCTCGGATAGCTAAAACAGGCCCAATTACAGTATACTCAACGATCAGACTACTGCTATCCTAACCTGTTGAGCTGGAGTTGTAAAGTCATGATCTAGAGACCAGAGGCAGAGGTAATGGATTGTAATTGGATTCCCCTCAGCCTTTCAGTGTTGAGTAAATTTACCGTAGGCACTACGTGATGAGCATCAGTCTGCTAAATGTTAATCTTGTGTAGTCAGACTGTGTTAATGGAGCTCACAGAGGTGTGGAGAAATTTGAGGACAAGAGATTTGGTGGAAATGATGCAGATACCGTTAGCTATACCGTTATTATACCGCAAACCAATCTGGTGATGTTTATCCATTGTACATTGTCATTCAGTTGTCATTGTCATTCAATACAAGCTAAATGTTTTGGCTTGATTGACATGAACATTGTAAAAACTCAAATAAAATAACTGATGATGCATTTTTGTTATTGTCTATTATTTACTAATAATCTCTTTAAGATTTAATGGAAAACCACAATATGAGTTTGGTACTACTTCAAAGTTGTTTTTTTTTTGTCAACAGTTCTTGATTCCCAAAGGAATTTCATCTAAACAATGTAATTTATACTCAAGCAAATAATAGTACATCATTAATTGATTCTTTTTTCTTATACATTGAATTCTATATTTGCCTGTTGACAATTTTCACATTTGTCATGGTTAGCTGACCTGCTGTGCACTGACCAAATGACTTAAAGTTATGTTATCTTTTCATTTATCAGAATTAAAGAACTGGAAGTGCATCAGCTGAACTCTGCCTCTATTCTACCTATAATTGGAGCAAAATTACAGTAATCTCTCTTTTTGAGAGATTACTCCAAGTGGTCCACTTACTATAGATACAGTACACAGTCATCATTAACTGTAATGAGTTCTCGCTTTAGAAAATTCTTTACATGCTGTATGTGCCATCTATTCTATAGTTAGGTACCTTGTTGACATTAATCTAGCTCAAAGGTGCCAGTGATAAACCAGACAGAATTTGCTTCAGTCACAGCAACACCCGTCTCCTCCGCAGTGATGTGGCGGCTGAAGGCGACATCAAAGTTTCCGTACTCCTTAGGGGAAAAATGTTCACGGGTGTATTCAGGCTGCAATGCTCCTGTGAGGATGATTATTAGCAGACTTTGGGTAAAATGCATTAAGTAGTTGACTTTTGGACGTTGGACTTTTTTAGAATTAGCACATTTTCTAGCTTTAGGTTAGGTATTTACACAGATTTGGTCCAAACTATCCAAGGTCATGGGTATGATGCATGTGTGTGATACCATATTGATCCCTGAGGGATATAATTCATCTTTCCAACAGGGGTAGCAGTGTAGGGTCAGGTGCACAACAGTGACCTTGAAGCTGATATATTTTCACTGCCTTGCTTAAGGATATTGCGGCGCATACCCACAGGTTCACAGAGCTAAACAGTGTAGATGATACATCA
Organism: Toxotes lorentzi; assembly: GCA_037833715.1. Classification (NCBI taxonomy): domain Eukaryota; kingdom Metazoa; phylum Chordata; class Actinopteri; family Toxotidae; genus Toxotes; species Toxotes lorentzi. Next base: position 13,775,653 of record JBBMJY010000002.1, on the reverse strand, counting down.
TGCATTTGTATGTTTCTATACTTACACACTTTTACCATATCGTTTTATGTGATGGTCAATATAAACTTTCAACGCTTTTAGGAGCTTCCCCGGGCGACATTTTGAGAACAGTTCCTGCCTCACAGGAAACAAACTGCAAAATAAGTGAGCATATTGTTCATCGTTTTGGGGTCAGTGTGTGTGCGTATGCCATGCTCGCAGGCAGTGTTGGGACACATGCACTACAGTACTATGTTGTAGTAATGAGGCACTCGTGCCAGTGATGACAGATGAGGGCTAAGAGGGTATAGCCCCACTAACCCCACCCTGAGCTCTGGATGACCTGCCAGCCTTACTCTGCCTTTAACCGTTCCAAGGCTCAGCCCCTTTGGAAGCTTTGGGTTGAAATTTAAATTGGTGTCCAAAACTACACAGCAGAGTTCAAATGCACTGTGAGAGGTTCCGGTGTTCGTGTGTGACATGTCTCTCAAAAGAAGATTTATTACACATCTTTATATATTCATGAACCAGGTTACAGACACATTAAAATGTCAACATCTTAAAGGAATAGCTCAGCATTTTGGGAAATAAACTTATTTGCTTTCTTGCTGACAGGGAAATGACAAGACCAACACCACTCCCGTATCTCTACAGTAAATATGATGCCACAGCCAGTTAGTTTAATTTAGCATTACATTGACCTTCTCATCTCACTCTCAACAAGAAAGAGAATAAATCTATTTTCCAAAATCTCGAACTGTTCCTTAAAGAATGGCATCTTTTGGATTCCTTCTACATTAAGTTATTGTGAGTCAGGTACAAGCTTATTTGGATTATTCTTTGACCACATCCTCTGCAAGTCGCAGGCAACACAACTGGAAAAGAATCTTGACTCCACCACATCCGGGATCAGACTTTTAATTGGACTTAAATTCACATAAATAACATTGGTTCATATATATTTTGTATATTATACAACTTTATATAATATATATTTCCCCCTATGATTTACATTCCTCTCTGGCTAAAATTATATCTATGGAAACAGAAAGCCTTGCATGAAAGCAAAGCTACTCTTTTTGTGCTGTTTATCAAGGTCCAAATGCCAAAAGTAGAGGAGCGTGTTTCTCTTGAGTTGTAAAAAAGTAATTTCCCAAGTTACACAAACAGAAAAGCAAAAAGGAGAATCTATTGCATTGTCTCTAGGGTATTACATTGCACTACAAGGAGTGGGTAGCTATTGAAAATCATTCACTGTATATATTTTACTGTACTGATTTGTGACACAAAGAAAGAAAGAGCACTGCAAACAATCTGATATGCATGGTAATGAACGTTTCTTGTCATGTTTTTTTTTTCTTTTCTGGGAAAAAAAAAAGAGAGAATATGCTCGACTCGAGATAAGAAACCTCATCATGAAGATAAGGAAAGAATTATGAACCTGCAGCAAGGTCACATAATCATGCAGTGACCCAGCCAAGCACACTTGCACAGATGAGTTGAGCTTGTCAGTCCGGATCACAAATCAACACATGGCCGTTTCGAGCCTGTGACCGACATTATTCAACAAGATGGGTGGATATCTGGAAGTCAGCTAACATTCGCTAATCTCCCTGACATAAAAAATAACCCTCCTGTCATACTGGAGCTCCCACTGTGTTACCTTTGACCAGTGAATGACCTGGTCAAACCTCAATCAAATAATCATGACGGATGCGTCACACAGTTGCCCTAAATGAACACTGCACGTTGAAAGGTACACTGGGAGGCCATGACATGTCAGATTTTCACTACCTTCCTGTAGCTGAGAGTTTTACATTACTGGATCTTTGCTTTAACTCATCAGTAAGTAACCAAGGTTACGAGCAAATGATTGAAATCAGTGTGTGTTGCAGGATCTGCCTGTTTTTTCAAGTCACGCAAATCATAGCCTGTCAATACAAATGTTGCATGACATGCAACATCAAGTACATACCTGGTGATGTGTAAAGAGAGTAAAAAATGGTTATGAGGTGTCAAGTTTTTCATGTCAAATCTAACAAGATGGTATGCAAATCATCTACTTTTTTTAACAAAACCTCAAGTGTCACTTTATCACCCACTTTTCCTGCTATAACCTCTTGAATCTGCATAAACTATGTTACATATTTGATTGTCTGAATCAGCGCCACTACCTGAATGTCAAACCAGAGAGAAACTGCCACCCACGCTCGGCCTTCAAATCCAAATAATAAGCAAGCAATGGATCCAGCTACAGCTGTTATAGTAGTAGTGATGGGTGACAAGAAGAGTTTGAGGTCAAGTCTGTTTTAAGCAAATGTTCAGGTGAGTGTCTATCTGATGAAAACAAGATTTGGTGAACTTGAAAGCGCGACGTAAATTACGCGAGTGAACCATTGTGAGATCCTACAATGTATCATGCATTTATCACGACAAGGCCAACCTAAACGAAACATGACGTGTGTTGGTGTGTGTGTGTGTGTGTGCGCGCGTGTTAACAAATCACAGAGGAAAACACAATCATGCCATGACATTGCGACAGACAGCAAGTTAAAGTGTTAACCCCTCCTTCCCTGAAATCGTCAAAAACAGTGATTTTTTTTTTAAAACAGCTATTAGTTTAGCATCATTTCATCGACATAAAAATCGCACAAACATCATCGTAATCATACCCCTTTTCTAAAGAAGGTGAATTTACTATATGCTATCGAAAAGACCAATGGGGAGGGAAAGTCGCTGGTTGTGTTCAAAGCACAGAGAAAAAACCATTTTAACTTTACAGCAGAGACATCTGTTTTATTGCAAAGCGCTTTGAGTGACCAAATTAGGTGGAAAAAACAAACAGTATTTTACTTCAATAAACATTTGTATGGTTAATATCTGGTAACCATCATTAATTACTGATCATAAATTATTTTGTAAATATGACTGAACACAACCAACAGTAGTGCCAGTTGTAACTTTCTCTCCCCAATACAACCCTGCCACTCAGCTCCATCTATTCAAATACTCATAGAGGGGAAATAGTGTTAATTAAAAAGTGCAAGAATATGTTGAGATTAATAATAAAAGTAAACCATCTGTTTTTGTCATAAATAACACTTTTTCCTCTAGTATTCAATAAACCTCTTATTATACAAGTCGAGTAGTCACGTGATGCAAATCTTACCCCCTGCGACCTTGTTAATATCTGGGAGCAACGTTAACACTTCCTGAAACTTGGAAGCTGCTGGGTCAAATCTAGGAGGAAGACCAAGGAAAAGACTTCAGCAATGACCACTTGCAGTGACCGAGTGTGCAACACATGAACAGTGACACCAGAAGATTTTGAATGCACCCCGTTGTGATGCAAAACAAAAGGTCCACAGCTAGCATGTATTTGTGTTAGCAAGCATCTAGCTCACCCAGTAAAAACTCAAGGGAGACGCGTTCACATTTAATAGAATAAATGTTTTCATTCACATGCTTGTTCACTTTCTAATACTTGCCAAGTAAGCAAATAACACAGTTAGTAAGTGTATTTTTATTTTTTTGCTGCCTCTGCTTTTTCTGTTGTTTGACACATTTAGTAATGTCACTGTTCACATGTTGCACTTCAAACTCTAAATGACGAGAATATTCCCTCCTTGGTCTTCTGCCTTGCGTCAAATCAAGAGGAAAATAAATCAAAAAGGAAGACCTTAAATGGTCAAGAAAACCAGGAGTCCTGCCCTGCCCCATGACAGAGGAAAGCTCTCTCCCCCAGTGACTCCTCCAGGGCATCAGACTGACGTTTACAGTCAAAAGACCTTGTTCCCATTCACTGATGGATTTGCAAAGCATTGGATGGCTACAAACTAACAGGACTGACATTTTTCCAGATTTGTGTGCATATTTCCATCACTTTCTAAAGCCATAAAAAAGCAACTAGCCCACTCGTAACGAATATTAGAGCAGAACTCAGCCACACCGTCAATGTCTCCCAGTCAACCTTTCAGTCACCGGGCCTGAGTGTACTCTGTTGGGCCATCGGCAGACCTTTCTCAGTGGCAGGTCTTCATCCCGGTCAAGTACGGTGACTCTTGTCGGCATAGGCCCATCTGCTGCTGTTGCTGCTCTTGAAGATCTGAGGCCACACCATCGACAAAGTCGGGGACGGGTAGCCCTGAGAGTATCATGACTGACTTGTTCCAGATCATGAAAGTAGGTACAACGGGCAGGAGGAAGGAGATTTCAAAGGTGTGAATGTGCTGGGAGTTCATGGCGTCATAGAAGGACAGTGAGTTGTTGTCATAGTCCAGCAGGACACCCAGCCGCCTCAGCTGCAGGCTTGCCTCCACCAGCATCTCCTTGCCGTCATGGCGCACCATAAAGTTGTTATTGCAGCGTGAGAACACCCATGAGGATGAGTTCTTGCCGCTCCATTCGTTTTTTGGGGCTGATTTGTAAGCAACGCCAATGGCATACCTGCAGGGAGGGAACATTTTGGAATGCATTACTGATCTGAAACTAGTGCTCTCCTTAATGACTTTACTTGCACAGTCAAGCTACCTCATGCTGAGGACACACAAGATAGGTAGGGCCCCTTTGGGTCTTTCCTGCTTGAAGAGGTCTACTTCAGAGCTAATTAGTGAAAAGAATATAATTAGGATAAGAGTATACACTGTGTGTGTGGAGTGTGTGTCTGGTATGTGTCTCTGCGTGTGGGTTTGCATAACAGCCTAGATTTAAACTCCCTAAAGAAAAATCTTTCAGTTTACCAAATCTCCTTTCCTTTTTATATAACGCACTTGTGCGCGTGTGTGTTTCTTACCATGTGGATGCTCCCAGCAGCACCTCCCAGTAGTGGCACCCACTGTCAATGAAGACATTACCAGCTGCTCCATAGGAGCCCGTGCCGCTGAAACGCTCTGGGGTGTGGCTCTTCTTCAGCGAGCTCTCATCCTTCTCCATGGTCAGGCAGTCGTTGGACAGACGAAGCTTCTTGTGAGCCGTTTTTGGATCCAACTTGAAGGGCTGACCTGGAAAGAGACAGTATTTCGTGCTTTTAATGATCTGTTACTGTGTTTTGGCATCTAATGTTGCTAATGATAATGATCACATACTTATCACTAATATCATTATCATCTTTTTTTCCAAAATGTATTCCTGAAATGCATAAAAACTGTAACATGGTGCATCATACATGGAGGAAAAGAAAAATATTAAAAATAACTAAACTATAGATAAATATCAAATTTAAACCAGTTGTATAAAGGATAATACATTTTCCAGCATACCCTTAATGTAATACCTGTAGATCACAAGCTTTTTTCCTATATTTATGTCTGAATATGAGAAACTTCCACTAGGGAAGAGGGCAGAAAAAAGTCATTGTGGAAATCTTTAGTTTAAAGTTCTGTTTGTATTGACTGAAGTGTTGATTGTCCTACAAAAATATTTCTTAGCTCTGTATTTATTACAAACCCAATGCAATAAGAGAATCCTTGTGAAGAAGAACTAAAGTGTATTTTACAAAATATTCTAAAATAACAATGACAGTGTTGGATCTCATAACTGAACAAAAGAAAATTAACAAAAAATGATGCAGCGACTGGCCTTTAAAGTTGTCCATCCTCTTGGCCACAGGACACAAAGGAGGTTAGGGGGGAATGTTGTCATAAATTTAAAACAGTAATAACTATGTTTTTGCTCTGTGGGCCATAATCTGTAAACACAGCACTGCCATTTTATCTCCTCACACAGCTGTTATGTCTGTACAGTGTGTCAATATAAATATACTGATTAGTGGGTCTTGAAGAATTAAAACTTGTATGGCTCTGAACTTCAACCACAGCCTCGTTTGCTGACACTTACTTTTTACTCACCTAGGTAATAGCATTATTTCGAAAAATTCCCAATTTCACTTTATTGGTAAAAAAAACAAAAAAAAAAAACAGATTTTTTTTGTTTGTTTCTGATCACTCAATATTGTCAAGATGAAAAAGGCAGCATATACCACAAGATCAGAAAGCGAAAGAGCTGTGAGCAAGAATGAAAATTAGAGCATGATTTAAAGTCGGAGCAGCAGCAAAAGAAAAAAATAAATAGAAAGTGGGGTGAGAAGTGCTAGCAGAGAACTCACAGGGAGAGACAGAAGAGGAGAATGTTTGAAATACAAGGGCGAGAGTCTAAACTTCAAAGCTGCTCACAGCCTTTGGTGAAAACATTTCATTACAGTGGAAGAAGCCACCCGGCATTCTCCTCTGTGCCTCCCATCACACAGACTCGGAAATTAGCTGAAGGAAATAGCCTTCACTTCCACCGCACTTGGTAGCGGTTGGGGCTGTTCAGAGGAAATGCTGCTATCCGGTCGCAACAATTCAATTTGCAATGACACCAGTAATTTGGGTGTAATGGGTGGAAAATTGAGAGGGCAAAACTAGGTGAGTGGCAGAGAGAGAGAGGAGTTCAGGAGCGAGGAGGAAAGGAGAAGTTGAGGGGATAATTTGAGGCTGAAGATTCGAGAGAAGATCCTCTCTCTACCTATTTGTGTCCACGTGTATATATGTATGTGTGTGTGTGTGTGTGTAGGCTTCATGGAGGTCAGCCACGTCCCTTCCAGACCTGACATTTAACTCTGACACCTCTCATCTCATCTCTCAGCCTCCCTGAGCCTCCCAAGGCTTAATGAGTGACACAATGAGGACCCCTACTCTCCTCCGCCCCTCTCTCTATCTGTCCTTCCCTTCATCTCTCTTCCCCCATTCTCTCATTCTCATCCTCTCTATCCTCTCGCCTCTCTCATACACTCTCCTCCAATAATCCGTGTGGTGAGTGTGTGTTACCGCATGTGGATATGAGACGACGAGGCCAATGTGCTGCTGGCAGCCAATTACATTAATGCGCTCTCTTCTTTGAACTGCTTATCGCTGCCAGCACAGCCATTTCCAAACACTGGGGCTCTGTCATGCCTTTCCAGGGGATGACTCCTGAGAGGCCGGGCTGGGCCCGAGGTTAGGGAAGGGGAGACACACGTGACAGTAGAGGACAAGCAGACACACACACATAGCATCGACTCCGGCCTACACACAAGCAGACATACAGTAAGTGGCCGAGAAATGTTTTGAACCCACGCCAGCAGGATTCTTCTAAATGAAAAAAGTCACGCATAATCAGCTTGGGTTTAAATGGAGAATTCTTTGTATGTGAGAGTAAATGTGTATTAGCATAAGGCTAGCAGGATACTCCAAATGTAACTAGAGGTTTTTCACGGGCAAAATGGCAGGTGTAACAGTAAAAGACCTGCCGCATTTGGCTTTAGTTGCCATTGTGCTGTCGGGTTGGCAAACCAAACTTTTCCAGATTTTTGCACAACCTCCCATGCATCATCGTCTGCAACTGGTCAACTGGTCAACACTTTTTTGTGATGTTGCGAACCATTTATTTGTATTGTTAAGTATCATTTTTATTGTATTGTATTGTATTTTACCTCAGTGTGTTCATTTTATGCTTCTTTACACTTTACTACACTTCAGAGGGACATATTGTACTTTATCCTCCACTACATTTATCTGACTGCTGTGGTCACTTGTTACTAGTTATCAGCTGCATATATTAAATTGCTGCTTCCATTTAAAGACTTCAGTAAAAATAAAACAAATTATTGTGCATTACTTATGGTACTTCAGTACATTTTTTGCTAGCCAAATGCAGGATTTACTTACTTACTTGTGATGAAGTATATTCTACATTGTATGACTTCCACCGTTATTAAAGGAGCTGAGAACCTCATCCACTGACGCAGCTCCTTCATGTGGCTGAGTTGCCATGAAATGAATCAATCCAGAGCCACAGTGAGTACATTGGTGTTTACTAGCAACACTCAGAGGACGTGCCAAATTTGATTTCTTGTGGAGTGCTACACTGCTGGCCTAAAGGTGTAAAGAACCAATGTGGACTTACAGATCAGGAAAAAGAGCGGTTCACAATAAAAATGATATGTTTCCATCTAAGGAAGTTCAGAACTTTTTTTTTCCATTAGCTGACTGTTGCAACACACACAGTGATGAGTTATCATCTTGTTACACACGCATATATGTGCTGCCACATACACTCCTGTGCTGTCAGATTCCAAAAATCACCAAAAATAGAGACAGTACAGGACAATGGAACAGTAAATCCCACAGGCTGGATTTATTAGCAGTCTCTGTGATTAGTCTGCCTCCACTTTGCTGTAATACACTAGTAATTAGAGATGCTTCCAACTGTCTGCAGAGGTGATAACTGCTCTCGGCTTGAGTGCACTGAAGCTGTACATTGTTTCTTTAATGGAAACACAAAAAGAAACAGTGTCAAGGAAAAACAGAGGAGAGAAACTGTTGAGGGACCATTTATAAAAAGCAGTTTCCATTCCAGCTCCATTCTGTTGGGCCCTTGTTGAAATACTTGCAGTGGGATAGCATCTTGGTAATTGACTTTATTTCAATTCAGTCAATTTCACTCACGCTACTGCTTTTTCCTGGCTTACATTTATGCTGAGGAATAGATTGAGCTGCCTCTGTAATGAAGGAGATAGAAAAAAAAAGATCCATTTTACTGCATAACTAAACAATTACTGCAGTAGAAACAGCAGCATCAGGGACACAGAGCGTTCTCTTGGCACATCAGTGGTCTAACACAACCTTATATCTTTTCACAGGTTTCTACGTCCCTGTTGAACTTGCAAATCATTCCGTGCCAATAAAATGCATGGCTGCATGCCATTTGGCTTCTAATTGACTGATCTATATGTAATGTGGTATGTCAGCCAACAGTGCTGACTACTTTCATGGACCGGCTAAGACACAGATCTACACTCGTGAGATTAAAAACGCATCCATCATGCATAGCACGGCAGGGTATACGCAACTGCACAGGAGGAGTATGAGGTGCAGAGCATGAATTCCTGGCAAGGTGAGTTCATGTACATCACATCTTGTATTCCCACCTTTTGCTGGGCAATTTTTGGCTCTTTCTACTGAACTTTTACAAAAGCTGAAAACGCCTTTGTGTAGCTAAGAGCAAAGACAAACAGTTGTCCCTGATCTTCTCCAACTTCACCCTTTAATGAACTCGGCAGAGTCTTCAGAGGCCACTGATAGAAAAATAAGGCTTCTGGGTCTGCTTAGAACTTCACTATGATCAAGGAGCCATTTTTGGAAACAAAGCGTCTGTGATGGTTTAAGTAACATCGTGAGAAAGACTTTTTTTTTCCTCCAACGAGAGTCACTGTTAGTACCATTGACTGTGTGTAAAACGTAATTATTCATTAAAGCTCACCTCTTCTCACCTCCTCTTTACTCCTTTATCAAAGCAAATACATCTAATATATTAAAGAAATAAACAAGAAAAAAAGTATCAAAAAGAGAATGAAAAGATCATTGATCAATAACAAAGCTTGGTGAGGTGATCACTCTGGCTTTCATAGCTCACATTCAGTCTGTTGTCTGTCTTGGAGAAAAGAAAAAACAAAAACAATAAAAACCCCCCAAACCGCCAGCCAACTGGCATTTTAACACAACCCCCATCTCCCCTTCTACCTGCTGGCATTTTCACCATGATAAAGATATCAGAAAAATCTTTGCTGTCAAGGCCAAAAAGGTAAAAAGACGAAACGTGCTGATATATAGCTCATTTTGCACCAAAAACCTGAAATACTGAAAGTAATGTTGTAAAATTAACTGTCCTGTATCCTCGTCAGTACGATGCAGTGAGGTAAAACTTCAAAACTTGTTGTTGTTGCTGCTGTATACTCTGCTAATGAGAAAAGCTGATTAAGGTGTTGGATTGCACATGTCCTTGTTGACCGTTCTAATAAAGAAAATATATTTATAGCACAGTCAGGCCACCTTGAAGGTCAATGCTATTAACTCTCTGTGATAGCTAGATATCAGAAGGAAAGCGCTGAGACAACATCACAAATGCAATACTGGATACTCAGTCCCCTTTGCTGTGCTTGGCGGGCGACGTGTGGAAAATTACAGATTTAAAATTGAAAGGATAAGGCAGGTTTTACTCGTTTTTTTTCTCTTTGCAAACAAATCCCACTAAAAGAACAAAACCACATATGTTTTAGTCTGTCTCACAATACTTTCCTGCTTCTCTGCCAACAGCACTAAGCCCCAACAAAATTTGTTCCTAAAAAAATACAAAGCTTCAACAGGTTTTCCACCTTCACGTGAGAATTCACACTAGAGATACACAGGAAATAAGAGAAAAGAGCAGAGGCTGACATGCAACAAAGGTCTCCCACCATAATCGAACCAGGGACATTGTCATTACAAGGTTATGCATCATACCATTATTCCACAGTGACATACCTCTCCTCTTCTATCCTCCCTTTCACCTTTTTTTCTTCCTCTACTCCCAACACTAAATTTCTCCTCTCATCCCTGCTTCCTCTTGTCTCCTCTCCACCTCCTACTGTTTACTTTAGGGGCTGTGTGGTAGCTTGAGGCCTGTCATCAGAGATGCATGCTGGGTAAATATTATTGCAGGTCCTTTAAGAGGAAGTAAAGAGGTACGCGCACCCCTGGGACACCTTGACATGTGATATTTTCAGCCTGGATTTTAGCTGCTTACTCACTGTAGGGACTGGGATCTGAGAAATACACACATACTGTACATACACTCACACACGTAAATGCACACAATCTCTGGGGTGGTTGCCGACTCCCTGCTTTGAACACGCAATATGGACACCGAGAATAGTTTGCCAACAGGATGACGGCCATTATAAAGTCAACAGTCCACTGACAGCACAGTAGCTGCCTAGAGGAAGGCCAGTATGCATTCGGATTAGCTGTTGTTTTGACACAAACACTAGAGCCTGGTCTTCACTTGCAAAGAATAGAGCTGTTATATGAAGACATATCTAAGCCTGGATTCATGCTGTTGGTGCTCCTGCGGCACACCATCCTGCAGCTTTGTACTACAAAATGACAAAAGTGGATGCTGATGTTCGAAGGCTTTACACTGTGGGACAGGTGCAAATGTCAAACTAGGAGGCTGGAATCTAAATGGAGCTAGTCATAGTGGAAGCACACTATCATACTTCAGCCGAGCAGCTTATCACTTGTCAGGGTGTGAGGAGAATTGGGGAAATTATACGGGTTTAACCAGAGTTGGAGCTTTTTTTCAAATGTACCCTCTTATATTTAGAAAATCAGGTAGATTAATCATTTACCTTCCTATGAAATGACATGTGAGGAAAGCACATGTAAATGCAACGAGTGAAAGAATATTTCACTCAACAGTCTTCACTGAGACTTAAATACATCTTAGAAAAAGGTTGTTCTTAGTCTGGGTACATGTACTGAACTTTTAGCTGAGGGAATCATATCATATAAGTTGACTTCCACCTGCACACGCAATCAAATCAGACACTCTGAACAGTACGGACTGCTTGCACTGACTGGACCTGATAGTTGCTGGCTTGCCGGATGGAATACTAAACTTAGAGAAGAGACAACACAGATAGAGAAACATACTGCATGATAGATAATACTGTACCAGTCTACGGCCTATATAAGCTGCTGATACATCTCAGTCTAAATTTGAACCCTTTCCTCTGTCCTAAATTAAGTGCTTTCCTCTTCTACTCCAACTTTGTTTCTTGTTGGTATGAATTCATTACTGAGACAGACAGCCAATTAAAAAGCATAAAACAGGGCACAATCTAATAAAAGCTATCCAGATTAATGTGGTTTCTTGTTCTGTCAGCCACCTCTCTAATAAGTTGTGACCAAAATTCAATTTCATGCTTTTGAATTCCTAAAAATATAGTACTTTAAAAATAAATACAATGATTATTATGACTTGACTTTGAATTAATTAGATAACCTTCAGCATTTTTGTTTTTCATAACAAAAATGTAGGAATTAATATATCATCATTTTAAATATTAAAAAGGGCTGAAGCTCTGAAGTAAATGAGACAAAAATCTGTGTCTTCTTTGTATAACGGCAACATCTTGCCCATGGACTTAAGATTTATAAAGTGTATAAACTAGACTGGCTCAATGTTATTTTGTCCATCTGTCTACATCGCTGAGGCCTGGACTGTATTAATGGGTAAAATGCAGTGGATTGAGGGCACTCATGTCTGCAGACACTCACGCCTGCAAAGAGCTATTTGGTGTCTTTTATTCGCTCAACACTTTCCCTCTCTCACTTTCAATCTGTCACTTTTTATCCACTTTCATACGCTCTCTCTGTCTCTTTGTAGGTTCCTCCCTTCACTTTAGAAGACAGTCGTGTGGGAACTTGGTCACAGTTCGTTCTGAGGTAAATGCAGAAGTATGGTCAAAGCAACAAAAGGTCACACACAAATGCATACACACACGCTCTCACGCTCTTCTTCTTAACTGCTTTCTTCATCATACTTAATTCATACGTGTTTCAAGAAGCCGTGAGTTACTTCACGTGTTAGCTGCGAGCATCTAAGAGCACACTGATACCTCTATATGCTACAGCATTAGCACCACTGTTCACTCTCAGCCACTCAAGGTTCAATGAGTGGTTTCACTGGAGTGACCTAAAAAGCCTGTGAAAGCTGTAAGGCCTCACAACATGATTTTAAATGTTGTCTCAATGAAGCCATCTGAATTGCACCAGACAGGACTGCAGCCGATGTGTGAAGCCATTAAAAGAGCACTCCGCCAATTTAGCTTTACAGTCCTACAACACTGTCGGACTCAGCATGGACAGTTCTTTTAAATTACAAAAAAAAAAAAAAAAAAGATAAAAATGAATGTAGCTTAACCAAGATTTTTATTCCACACATTTTTCTTCCTTGTCAAAACCTGACACCTACATTACCTACAATTCAACTTCACTGCCAACAGTGAAGCTTGAGATTCAAGTGTGTTATGCTAATAGCGGCTAATGGTACCTGGAGCTGCTAGCCTCAAGCACAAATGAGGAGCCGGCTAGAGAGGTCTGGTAAGCTCACTTTTTTCTAAACTCCACACTATTTGCCTCTCTGCTGCTCTTGCATTTAATCAGCTATATAGACACTGCTGCATTTGACTTGCTCATACATTTGCACAAACACAAGTTATCGGAGGTGTCCTCAATTAAGGCAGATGCTATAGCAGCAGAACACTCCTTTTCCTCCCTCTCTGCTTCTCTATCAGAAAAACATGCCCACATTTACAATAAGCATGTCCGGCCTGTGCTCAGCATGAGGCCGAAAGTTATGGCATCTTGAGATGAAAAGTTTTACCTCTGGGATGAACTGACAGATGGCATAAAGATTGAAGAAAGGGCACCAGAAGAAGAGATAGCATGCCATAGCCAGGGGTATCAGAGGACAGCGTGCCAAGAGAGAGGTTAGAGAAGGACACAATGGAGGAACATGGAGGATTTGAGGCCAAGACAAGCCACTGCATAAGAGAACAGTCTTTAACAATGTCTCTTTTATGTCCAGGAGAAAGCCTGCGTCAAAATCCTTCAAAATCAGTTTCCACAAACTTTCTTTTACTATTTGTTAAGCAGAACTGGATTTATGTATGGATGTAAAACTTCAGGTTCTTGAATTAACTTCTCTTGAACATTGTCACCTTGGTTTTCAATTGCAAACTGTGGTGTGACCTCAGATGTCAATCTAGACACAATTATTTGCTTGTAATTTTACTATTTGATTAATTTGCTTTTTTTTTGCAGCAATTTACATTATAGAGCTGGAAAATGATTGACAATGCACACCTGTGCTTACTTTTTTGGTGCAATATTTACACGGTTTACCTCATTTGTTTTACACATATCCTGTACTGCATTTCGGGTGTACTAAGGAGTTAGTCTTTTGAGGAGACAGTTGTGATGCATGACTTTCCAGTATCTGAGTGACTTGCCACTGCGTTCTTTGCTTTGCAAGCCTCTGCCTGAAATATGATGAGCTTAGGCTAAAAGCCTCCAGAGCCTCTCATCTTAAAAAATGTGACAGCTAAACCCTCCAATCTAGCCACAGACAGAAAGAGAGACTTCAAGTGCGAGGAAAGAACTTGTGGTTCTCAGCTCAAAAAGCTTGCTACTAGAGCCTGTACTGCAGCAGAGTCTATAGAGAAACCTAATAAGCCTGTCAAAGTGAGATATTCGTGATCAGTTTTGTTGTGACCCATTTTAATCCAAACACACTGCTCGGCTTCGCCGGAACAGATGAGTGAAGCACTTTAATCTGAATACCAATTCCTCAGAGAGAAAGAGGGAGGAGAGAGTGGGAGATAAGAGAAAGAATGAGGGACAAAGACACGCGAAACAGACTGACAGATGCATGCACTAACACACATGGCGCAGGTGCCATAATGAAAACCAAAAAACCTCAATCATGGATAAAAATACAGAATGTTTTTGTTATTTTGACGGCTTGTCTAAACCACTGCAGCAGAGAGGAACGCTGGTTGCCAATCAGAGGCTCAAAATCTCAACCAAACTTGGCTGTGGGTGGACAAGCTTTTCCCCCGGATAGCACTGGCTGCCAGAGAAGAGGAGGACTGACAGTGAGTAGGAGTGGCATGAGAGAAATTATACAACATTATATATCAACATTATACAAGACTAGTACTGGACATTAATCTGTACACTATACTGTGCTATATACTTTGCTAAAATAGTGTACTATGCTTAAGATGAAAATACGAATGGTAATGAATGGAGGATAGGCACAGATGATAATTTTTTGGGGGGAACAGTAATGTGATAAATGATTCTCCACTCATGGTCCACTTACTATCTTCAGCGCTTTCAACCATATCTCAAAGTATTCATCAATGTAAGACCTCAGAAAATATGGCTTTTGTTTTTTTCATAATTTCATTCATAATTATTTTTCAACTACTTGGTATTAAAATCTATGGCAACAGGTTTTTTTTTTATTTCAATTTAATGCTGATAAAATTTCACCTAACTGAGCTAAATTGAGAGAGAGAGAAATATAACAGGAGTGAGACTGATGATGAAAAATAATACCTGTACCAACTCATCATTTATCTGTATCAAGGGAGGACATTATAAACTGAGCTTCTACTGAGTGTTATTTATATTATACCCAGTAAGACGGCGAGCCCTGAGCATCTGTGACAGTGAACTGGACTTCCAGCTCCAGATGCCCTGCACTTCACCTCTAAATGCTCCTCGGCTACATGTCGTGCCCACATTACACTGAGGCTGTAATCCACTCTGATGCCACAAGAAAAGAGCTGGAGTGCTGACATGCTCCATGTCCCACAGGCAGGGTGTGTCTAGAAGATTTTGAGTGAACGGGGGCAGGAGGGCGCACAGATTCAGACGAGAGTCTCTGTGATGTGATGGATGAAGGCAGAAGCTAAAACCTGTCGTGTTTAAAGGTAGCAGATGGCGGCTTTACATGCAGGACAGGTGTACTGGTGGAGAAGGAGCAGAGCTCTCTTCAAGGGCCCCCTCTTCGCTCATAACTCCCAAACTATATTTGACTGGTAATATGAACATAAAAGGGCACAAAATGCAAAGTATACCTTCGTGTCCTGTTAGCTTGGAACCCACATTCTGCTTTAAGTTATCTAAGGAGAGAACATCGGTAAAGAAATACAACTTGTGATTGCATTAACATGCCTTTTACCTTTTAACTCACATGGTAGATCTCCACACTTTACCAAACTGATCTTTAGTCGCTTAGTAACAACTCCATTACACCAGCAGGTTCTAGAGTCTAATCAAAGTTTGTCCCATAGAGCATTAAGTACATCAGCAGCTAAAACGGTTGATTTATAGCCACTTTAAGCAGCACTGAGCAGTTTTACAGCCACAAATGGGCAGTTGAGACATAATAAAAGTCTTGTTTCTTTCATCTCTCTCACACTTGAAAAAAACAAACAACAAAAAAAAAAAACACTGGGAAAAAAAAATCCTTATCATATATTTCATTTCATTCACTTAGTATCTGTTCAGGCCTGCTGTTTTTGTTAGTTTACAGCTGTGTTTCTTTTTGTCTGTGCTTGGTCTGTAGTCTTGAAGCTGGAGCTGACAGGCTTAGATTATTATTATTTAGATGAGGACATGTAATTACAAAGAGCAACACAAAAGGCTTTTAAAAGGAAATCTACGCTAAAATAGTCCCGTACTCGGACACCCTGGTGTGTTCTGGCCTCGGTTTGTCGATCTCCTTGTCCCACATTTGCTAACAAGTATGTTTCTTCCTTTTTCTTTTTTCCCATTCAGAATCCGGTGCCACTTCTGGACCTCCCTCTTCTCACGGGCCCATTTACGGGTGTGTGTGAATTGACTAAGCGCGAGAGAGATCATCCCTTGACTACTGCAGTTTCCCCACACACCTATTTTACCCAGCAGAGTGTATCCAGATTATAGTTAATCCTAAATACCACAGGCAGACAGCAGCTATGAGGAGTTGGCATATCAACTCCATTTTAGCTTCGCTGCACTACTGCTGCAATTTAAGACTGATTTAAAATTTTATTGAGCACCCTTGAGGCACATCCTAAAGTAGCTATATCACTGAGGGTTTAACTCTTAATGTACCACAGATGAGCTTGAGGAATATTTAAGTAGTTCCATAGAATAGACTACTGAGTGATCTGACTTTCAATATTCGGCCATATTGTCCCTTCTTCATTCATTTAAAAAGCCACATTAAAACCTTTTACTTGAACTGGGATCTGTTTGTTATGCTGTATGCCTCTACTTTTGTGTAGCACTTTTTTGAATATGTTAGCAGGCTATGTGGGTTCACTGTAACCTAACATGCCCCAATCAGCATCAAGGCTTTTATATATTTTCTTATTTCTTTATTTACTCACATTTTGTTCACTGTGGCTTTACTTTTAGTTTCTTCATTCATTTTATTTACTTGTACTGTTATAGAGACAGGGAAGCATATAAAAGTAAAGCAGAGTTCAAGGCCAGGACAAGATTCTGAAGTGGAAAACACAACTCGAAAGAAAGAGAGACTGAAACAGGCAGAGAAACTGTCAATTAAACAAAATCTTTTCTGCAAAAAAAACTGCATTCACCTAGTTAGAGAAACACCTACTGTATATGTGCCAGGAACAAGGAGGCTATGACTACTGAAGAAAAAGACAGCTTCCTCAGTGTGTAGAAACTCACTGCTAAACAAGAAAACAAGCAACTTAGCTGAGTAACAGATAGAGAGGCATAGTCAACCCAAAAAAACCAAAAAAAAAAAACCCAAAAACAGAGACAGAGAACTAAGTGACAAAAGGGAGATGTCATGCTGCCTATTAACATTCTCCACTTGCTGTTCTTGTGCAACATATCATGGAAACTAACAGCTTGGAACAGAGGTGCTGGTGTTTGGAGTGTTGCAGGTTTAATCCCTGCAACATCTGCAGTGATACAAGTGAGTCTAAAAGTGAAGCTTTTGCATAACTCAATACAAGCTGACAGGTGTGTAGGAGAGAAAAATAAAGAAAGAAGAAGCTGTCATATGTGCTGTTTACAGAATTCTGCTACTAGCGCATCTTAAATTAGGAGCCGAATTTTGGTTCTGACACCTTCTTCATTTCTTGTGATTTAAGCCAAACCGCAGACAACTTGATGAAGGCCCTACTTTTGGGAAGTAAAGCTGACATGAGGCCTTAAGCATACTGTTGGGGGGATTTTTGTCTGGGTTATAACAAAGCTCAATGTCCATAGTAAGCTAATGCTGCAAGAAATCTGGTCTGAAAAAGTTGTATTTATAATAAAAATAGCTGTAATGCTTCTATGTACTGTGAACTGACCTGAATAGTCCTACAATACTTAATGCTTAGTTTTAAATTCAGAAGTATTCCGGCCAGCCTGAGGGGCAAAACTAAATAAATGATGGGGGATTTCTTCTACTACATGCTCCGTCTGATACCTTAAACAAACTGACTGCTAATTATATGCTTTTAAAATGAAAAGGACATTCACCCTTGTCAGTCTTGTGCACATCAAACTATTCTGTGCTACTTCTTTGTTTAGAATTGAAACAACCCATAGAGAAACATGCAAAAACAGTGAATGAAACTCTATGCCTACAAAATCACAGTCGTAATGGCGCCTCTGTTTAGGTCTTTGACAAGAAACAGTGTTTCTATCCAGATTCTTTGTTCTAGATGATGCAACTGTGAAACTGATTCAATACATCTGTCAAAGGATGACGACATCTCTCCTTCTGAGAATATGACTAAAAAGAAATGGCTCAATATGATTTATTTTTTTAAAAAGACATACATACTTACATTCATTCCTTACTTTGTGACTAAAATCATTCAGGGAAGCTCTAATGGAGAATGTAATAAAATGCTTTAAGTGGTTATGACGTAAGTCTGTCCAGCACTGCAGGTGCCGTTTCAGGTTCCTTCTTTCATATTCACTTTGTTGCCCTCTCGACAGAAAATGTAAAAATCAGGCTGGAAACCAAAAGCAATACATATTCTGTTACTAATCAAAATGTAATCTAAATTAGTTCTAAATCTGCTGCTTATCCTCCACTCATTTATAAATCAAAGATAACCCCCTGGTAAAAGGTTAAGCCTGCAAGTTCTACTGCACAAATGACAGGCTTTGAATTGTATTAAATATCACAAACAAAATTAACAAGGCTTGTAAATATTCATAGAAAAGCAGGGAGAGGAGTCACATGTGCCTTCACTTACTGTTGGTTTTCAGGCGGGCTGGCTCACTGTTGCGGCTTCCTGCCTGGTTGATAGCCTTGACAAAGAAGATATAACGGGTGCCACTCTGCAAGCCGTGCACCGTGTAGTGGTTCTGCTTGATGTTAGGTACGATCATCCAGCTGTCTGCCGAGTTGTACAAACCTGGCGGATCCACAGATACACACAGAGAGAAACAGAAATACACACACACACACACAGACACACATAGCATGAGTAACCAAGTTCTGTTGATACTTTCTGGGTAAGCAGAGCCACAGTGAACCCTGCTGAAAATCTTTTCAGTGATGTTCAACAGTGTAAAAACTCTCACCCCAAAATCCTGCCAGAGCAATGTCTTATTTTTTTCTCTAAACCTCAATTGAACTATCACACAATAAGGAGCACAGACACCATACGGCCCTTGATGGTACGAAACATTTATGTGTACATACTGATCCATCCCATTACCTTTCCATCAGGTTTTTTGTGGCATACTCTCCTGAGGCCATATCGTGTCTTGACTAAGCTGAATCTATTACCCATTAAGAACAAGGCACTCACACAATAAGGCAAGTGCACTTCTGTAGTAAGCGCCTGAGGGCGAAAGACTGTGATAGCCTTTAGTGTTCAAATGCATGGAAACGTGGGCAATACCAACATGACCCCAGTTGGTGGGCACTTTGATTCAAAGCGACTTGCAGTACAGGGTTAGTAATGGCTGGGTTAGCTCTGCAGTCACCTGCATCTAAACACAGTCTTTTCAGTCTCTCAACTGCAGCAAACTGTGAAGGATTAAAAAAAGGACATTTCAGCTCAAGGCAGAGGAGAGGACTGTTTACGATGGAGTGCACTTTTCACCTTAACTGACCCACCACATTACCACAACACTCCCCCCCCCCCCTTTTTTTTAAGATATGAAACTGTTTGCCTATTTTTAAAGCTGAAAAGCATGACTTTCAATTCAAAGCGAGAAATGTGCATTAAAGATGGCACAGTTTTTGTGAAAGGTTGTGTGAAGGCCTGCTGTTTATGTGAATCAGATATTGCAAATGTGTGAAACACAAATATGGTGTGAACATTTTTGCCACTTCCGGCACATTGGCTGTGTTTTGCACAGACTTTACTGTAACTGTCAAACAGGACAGGTGAAGAGAACTGATAAACCTCTCTTGACAGCATAATACCAAGCACCTATGCCATGGTAAATAAACAGTAGTTTGTGTAACAACACAGATGAATTTAAAATGCTTATTAATTACACTTCTTGTTGGATCTTGAACTTCACCAACAGTATGAGTAATACTGCCATGATGTGCCAACAGGAGACCAGACAGAAATTAAGTTTTATGAGCAAACACGAGGCAGTTCACACAAAGAGCCACTGACCGCCGGGCTTAAAATCTCTTTCTTGCCAAACAAAGCAAAGCATCTTGTTTAGTAGCACTACAGCTGAGGTTACTGTTTGTGAAGCTGAAAGTAGAACGACAACCCTTTTCATTGTCTCATCTTTCCTCCCCAGAGTTGCAGGGTAATAAAAATCCTGAAAGGGAGAGACCTCTCAGGGCCATGCCTGCCGTGTCATTTCTGGTAAGGATGCATTGTGAATTATTGAGCAAGATGGCAACAGCATGCATAAGTAATAGCCGAGAGTCTGCTTGTAAATATAAATACTTCACAGGACGCAAATAAGGCCTTTAAAAGTGAGGCAGCTTTAAGAATGAATGAGGGAAAGGGACTCTTAAAGTTAAAGTGAGGGCTGCGTCTCTACACATCTGACGACTTCCACGAGCTTTCCTCAGACAAAGAAAACACTGGAAAAGGCTTTCATATTCCGATGAAGACAAGAGAGAGAAAAAGTGAAGGAGTTTAAGAGCTCCTTCTTTACACCTTTCATGTGCATGATACATCTTGTAATACAGAGATGGCCAGCACATTCATCTGCATTTTATTTCAGCCTGGTCTTACTAAATATGCAACCACTGTCAACAATGAAATCCGATTGCTGTTTTACTCACAAAAAAAAAGATTGTTGTTCAACTGTGACAGCTGTCTCTTGTTGTTGAGAAAATTATGCCTCCCACCTATCGCTTTTGCCGCATACCGTTAAAATGGGGAGGGGGGGGGTACAATGTTCTGTGGGCTTTCAAAAAGAGATACAAGGAAAGACGAGAGAGAGAGGGACTTCATACTGCTTTCCATTTTTAAAGCTTTTGATCTCCATAGCACCTCTCCATTTTTGCTAAATCAAATTAGGTCAGTACACAGAAATACTCTATCACTACTTTTGCCACCGAAAAGGGATTTTCTGATGCTAGCTGTGCTGCTTTGGAGAGCATTGTGTCTTCAAAGTCTGGTGGAGTAGTAAGCAAGTGTGCCCGTGCAAAAAGAGAACAGACACAGACAGAAGGATACAAGTGTGTATGTGTTCATGTATGTACACTGTGTACGTTTGTGTGCATCTTGCTCAGACTCAGAAGTGGACAGATGAGAAGGGAACAGACACACAAAGTATCCTGGGAATGGAAGAGGGTTTGTTTTTTTATGATGCAATATAGAGTTAATGGTGACAGTGTGTGTATGTGTGCCCGCATGGGTTATGTGTGTTTGTGCTACTCCATTCATTTCTTATGGAGGTACAGCCTGTGTGTGTGTGTATGAGCAGCTGTGCACCTACATCTGTGTCTTAGTGTCTCTACATAACTTTAATGAGTACACTGTTTGTCTGCATGCTTTTCTGCAATGACTGAAAACTCATCATCCTTTCTTCAAACATTGCCACAAAGATTGATCCTGCAGACACTGACAGATGCCCTGTTGAAACACAGAATGAGAGAGATTTCACCAAACTCAGGGCTGTCCAAATACCCACTGCGATAACGCTTTTCTCTTGTGATAATCATGTTAATACTTCACCACAGGCCAGTGCTTATGAATATACATGAAAGACAGACAGTGGCTGGAGTCAGCAGGTAGATATTGCTGGTGTGGTTAATAAATTAACTGTCCTTTTCCTCAAAAAAAGGGGAAGAACTAGGCATAGAACTATTGAGGATATGGCAGTTGATGCTCTGTGTTAAAAGTTATCGAGGTGATAGCCATGGGCCACCAGGAGATTCAGTAAAGGAAACAAAACGGCTACAGAACAATCACCGGTGCTCTGTGGTTACAGTCAGGGGAAAGTTAACGCAAGGTCATTACAATGAGTGCCAGTTTAAATTAGTCTCTTTTTTTTCATGTAAAACAGATTTTCATCATTTTCACCATTTCATCTTAAGGAAGTCAGAATGTTTAAAATTCTATTTATTTTTGCCTTCAAAATTCTTGGGAATACAGTTATGTTCAGGACTATTTCTGGGTGCAGTATTGTCATCACTGTGAGCCTGCCAGGCAACCAGTGCAGACTGCTTTGAGTAAGACCTATTCTTTTAAAATTTCCATATTTTGAATGCATATTATAGCACATTAACACCATTACAGCGGACAAGCATATGCTGAAAAGTAGCCCTTAGATCAATCTGAGCACTCGGTTAAATCTGAATCAGCAAAAAGTGGCATATCATTTATGGCCGTCATTACCTCTTAGTGTTGTATTGATGAAACCATTAGCATATGGCATTTAATTATTAAGGTTATATAAACAGTGTTTACATCCGCGTTACTGTCTGACAGAAAAGCACAACCTAAAGGGAGTGTAAATCAACACTGATGGCTTAAATGGAGAGCGTCCACTATTTCCTTTCTAGATCAATTAATCAACAATTACACTCAGCTACGCTGTTTCAGATTCGCTCTCGTTCTCTCTATTACTGTCACCTCTCTTGATCTTCATCGCAGAAACCAAGATCTTAAAATAAAAGATGAGTGACTACAATGTGCCTGAATGTGCTTGTAATTGTAATGTGGAGGATATAAAGCTGTCCATGAATTACATGTGAATATAAGGTATATATAAAGAAATATAAAAAAAACTAATGTTCCCACAAGAGTGAACATACCATATAAGTGGATAGTTGGGAAGTCGGTTGGCAGAGAAACAAATGGGTCAAGGACACTAGACACTTGCAGCTTGCACAGGGCCACAGGTGGCAGCTACACAATTACAGTGCAGACATCTTTACTTGCAGTCATATTTGGCTTTTTGACACTGCTTACATTTCTCCATAGTGTTTGGTTTCACTTGCTGATTCTATTTTCTGCTGCTGTGCTTGGATGCTCCTGCAGAGGCAGGGTTCACAAGACCCCACAACCCTCATTCGCCTCCTCATGGGAGGGCCAAGGCTGAGGATGAGACCAGGCGGGAGAAGAGGAGAGAGCCAGGATAGCGCTCAAGTGGGAGCATTTAGCCACTTGGAAGGTTTGAGAAAAATGCTATGGTAAAAATTCAAGTGGCATGGCAAGCTAAATGGGTTTCTCTCTTTCTCAGTTTCTCCTGTGAATCTCTGAGGACTCTGTGGCAGCACACTGCTGAATATCTGAGCCACTCAGTCTATCACAGCTGAAATGTATCCTGATGTTTCAAATGGCTGGGGCACTTGAGTTGCATGGTTAGATGGAGAAATGTCAGGCTACACAGAGGGGAGGAGAGGAGATGATGAAAGGATTAAAGAGGGGAGGAAAAGAGTGGAGAGGCACAGGTGTGTGTGCACGTGCTTGAATGTGCACGACTATGTACATTAATCATATCCTCCTCATATCAGTAAGTGGTAATTTTCACCTCCCCTATGTAACCATTATCCACTCAGATTCCCACCTGTTCTCCTGTTCCTCTCTTCCACCACAGTGGTCTTTCTTTTTCTTCACTTATGTCATGATAGACAATCAGATATAACGCTGATTAGCTAATGGGGACTACATCTTTGGCAAATGGTAAACCCTGCACACTATCGTAACACCGTAGCCCAGACTGTGGGTAAGACCTTAAAGGATCGTTCAGAAATAAAATGTGTAACTTAAATTTGATTACAGTTGGACAGTGTGAAATTCTTGCACTGCACACATGCAATTACGGGAAACAAATATAGCTCATTGTGGTATAACATTCAAAATGTGGGAAAGATTTGATTTAATTTTCTTGGAATGATTGAAAAATAATTCGACAAAAATCTATCTAGGCACAACTGTCCGTGACCATATAGGCGGGTTTGACTGTAAGCAAGGAATTCAGGACATGATGGTTAAGCCTCATTTTATGAGCCAAAACATTAAGGACCACAGAGACAATATTGCCACATGGTGGTGATATTGACTCTAAATCTGCACCATAAATTTACTACTCACTCCAAAAAACTGCAGCATATGTTTTAGCTTTTCTAAACCTATAAAATATGTAACAAGAGAGGACCTCTAGCATTTCCAAAATGCTTGCAAAATATCCCAAATATAGATAAATATGAAAATGAATTGCGTAGGGAGAAATCTAGGAGTTTGAAAGAGGGCAGCAGTAATTTTACATTCTCATCTCTTGTGTCTGCAGAGTTTTCACATTACTAAAACAAAAACCAGATATTAAACAGTAAATCTATTTGAAGCATATGCTCATGATATCTGTACGTCCTATTTTTATAACAAGTAGTCTTGATAACGCAGCTCTTTTGCTCTATAAATACAAGCATGGAAGAACTTAGGCTGGACAGAAAATCTAGGTTATGCAACAGAGTTTGTATAAAATTTTTAACATATGAAAATAAGACTGAGAAATACTGGACGTATTGCGGTGTTCCAGTTAATTTCTCTATGTAACTGCAGAGGTCAGTGAGAATGGTGTTTCTTTGTGCTTCTTTTGGGCTTGTGCATGAGTGTGTGCGTCTGTGTGAACTGACTTATAAGGTAATTCACTCTACCTTTGACATTTGTTCAGATAATGATTGCTTATGATCTCCAGTACAACCATTTTCTGTATTACCATACCTCTGTGTGTGTGTGTGTATGTGCACATGACTCACTGATGAAATTTGTCTGGCCGGTGTAGATGGTGTACTGCAGCTCGTAGGAGGTGACGCTGAACTCGTCCTCGGACGTCCAGTGAACAGTGATGGTGTCATGGGAGGCGGTGCACAGCTCGTCTCTTATGGATGGCGGGTTGGGAGCTACATGTGGAAGAAGCGACAATATGATTCATAGTAAGAACAAAACCTATAAATGGTCACAATTAAAGTGTTTGATTTAATACAGAAGAAATTCTTAGAAACATAGTGTGTCACCTCAACATTAGCATAAAATAAACTGCATCTTTAATTGCAGGGATGGAATAAAATATCTCCCTAAGGGTTACATGATATTTATACCAGTTGGTGGCAGGGAGACATTTTTCATCCTGGCAATATAAATAGTTCACATTCTCTAGTTTATAATGCCACTGTACGGAAAACCTTGTGCAGTATGTTCACAATGACAGCGAAGGAAAGGTTTTCATAAGCCATTTGGTCTGAACATTTCATCAACATTAAATCACTCAAAGCGTAGTGTCAAGGTTCCCTCATGCTGGCAACAGTGTCTACTGCACTATACAGACTCAACTCTTACCTGTTAGGTAATCTAGTCCTTCTAAAATCTTCTTCTCTCGGGAGAAATCCAGGGCAAAGTTGTCAAACGCCTCATTCAGGTTGACGTCAGGGATGAGTACCTGGGAGGAGGCCGTCGCCATGGCAACCCTTTTAGAGTAGCGGTCAGGACATGGGAGTGAGGAAAGGAAATGTCACAAGAGTGGCAGTGAGGTGAGGCAGCGGAGGATGGCCAAGAGGTCAGACAAGGTGACGAGGAGAAAAGAGGGAAGGAGCAAGAGAAGATGAAAGGTGATGAAAAGGTGGAAAAATGTGGGGAGAGAAATGAAAGAAGAGAGGTGACAAGAGGGGAGGGGTGGTAGACAATCAGTGACACATGAAAAGGTGAGAGAGAAAGGAAAAACCAAAGATATAGACAACTCACAAAAAATTCACAATATAAATCAGAACTGTTTACATTTGTCCCCACATCCTTACTTTGGTGTCATCAAAATAGACAAACCAGACACACACTGACTCTGTACTGTGCACAGCTTTGTGGAAAGTTGTGCGTCTGCTGCTTAGAGCATGAGTGATTTGTCTGTGGCAGGAGCCAGCCTGAACCACAGGGCTGGCAAGGTTACAGAGCAGTGCAGAGCATAGAGCGCAGACCAACGCTAGTCCTTAAGACCTTTGTTCTTCACTGAGGAGAAACCAGTCGATCAATAAAGTTTCCAGTCAGGTGCTTGAAAGAAAGTAGCATCCGGGCCTACACTTGCGGAAGACCGTGGACAGGTCTTTGTCTCTGCAAGAGACAGAGCAAGAAACCCAGCAGGAACACAGGAAGGGATGAAGGAGTTACAGAAGTATGCAGGTGGAAACAGGAACTGCAGAGCTGGGCCCTTAAATGATAGATGATTTTCAGCAGAGGCCTGACATTGATCACGGGAGCTAGAGAGGTTTGATATAATGCTCATTTCACCAGCCATTCTCTACGATTGGATTTCATAGAAGGAATAACAAAATACAGGAAACTCATTGTAGGCATTTGATTAAAAAAAAAACAAAAAACAAATTTGCTTTGTCAAATGTATTAAAAAAGTCTTGTTGTGTGGCCTGTAACAACATAACAGAACTGATTATACAGAGAGGCAGCGAGAGAAAATGTAGTCAGAATGACCAGTCTGATATAATGGATGAAATGATGTGGAATCAGTCTCTTCTTTGGCAGATGGGCTGGTTCTTGGTACATGTTACAGTTTTAATAGAAAAACTAGTAAAGCATAAAGGCAGAGGGATGCTAAAATGCGGAAACAGCCACAGCTGGCTTTCTTTATGTGTATCACCTGTTTTGAGTCTTTTTGCATCTATTCCTGAGAAGCTTGTGAAATAGTGTCAATATCTGCCATAAACACCTGTCAGATATACATATGTGCAGGTTTCTAACCAGGAATATACAGTATGACAATCAAACTGCTGCTGATGTAAGCCTTCTCTGCTTCATCGGGTCTGTGCATGGGATGTGTACTACAGCACCCACCTTTCTGCTACATTTCGGGCGGTCTGTAGGAAGCGGGCGTGGTCATTCTCCTTCAGGCTCTGCTCGGCTTGTGTGATGAGGGCGCTGGAGCGCTCCAGACACTGGCGACAGTTTGCAATCTGTTGAGCCAACTTGCGCAATTTCATCACCTGGAACACACACAGATACAGCACATGTTGCTACGTTGCGACATACTGATTCATATTCATTCGCTCAACCTTAGCCTTGAAGGAACGCATCCATAAACAGCCATGTACTGTCTTTCATCCCCACTTCCAAAACTTAGACAAAGGTAGTTCTCTGGTGTTATTGATCTTTTATGCTCATCTCCGGCTGAAAATAACTTTCTATTTTCTCATGGCAACTCAGGAACACGAGCCTCAGAGCTTCTTATGCCTCCGAAAGCATCACAGCTATAGTCAGTTATTCAGTTATGAGATACTCATCATGCTGACAGTTACTAATCCACAAATATGTGCAGCACTTCCAGAAAATATGATTAAGCATTGCTGCCAAATTACTCCAAAATAGTGATACAAAGTCAGCATTAGTAGCACCCCCATGATGGTTCCTGCTAGGTGAAACCAACAGGTCTTGGAAAAGCAGACTATAGACAGCTACAGTTTTATCACTGTAAGAGAAAAACAGCACTAAAACAAACACAAACTCTCTTCAAGAATGAGAGATATTGAATGTGCTGGAAGAGGATCAAATATTATAAGGAATCTTTTAAGTATGTATGATTAATTTAACTGGCATGAGCAGTGGGCAGATGACATTACCACAGCCAGTGTGTGGAGTTGATGAAAGGAGAGAAAGCAGTCTGCACTGGGATGTTATTTCATACTCAACCTAGCCAAACATTTAACCCTTGCTGTCATAAATCTTCTCACAGATGCAACTACTCTATTAACCTTTTGTCTGAAAGCTGTAAAACGGTCAATAATAAACCTCTTAGACTTCATGTACTCACACACACAGTGATGTAGACACATGGACAGGCACAGACAGGAAAACACAGAGACAGGAAGACACAAAGAATGCAGCAGAGAGGACAGAGCCCTGGTTATGGGGTCAGATTTGAAGCAAACCAATTGGTTCTTTATTGTATCACTGACCTTGTGACCATGTTGCATAATAGAAGAGCAGAGGCGAATAGCACAATGCATTGTTATCTGACACAAGTGCAGAAAAAACAAAATGTATAGAGTGCTACACTGTCATAAATTTATATTTGTCCATTTAGGATCAAAATACTGAAAAAATGATTTGCAAAACAAAGCAGAAACTGCTATTTGCTCTCACCCCTGTCAACCAAACCACTGTTGCTTCAGCCTTGCAAACACTTGTCTGTCTCCAAAAGGTTGGTTTGCATGTTTCAAATGTACCAGCACAGACTGCAATGGCTGTACTGTAATATAATTTCCTACTGAGCATAAGGAAGCCATTCTATTCTAATTTGAAATTAAAATAATCTATTTATCTTCATTACGACTCATATGATCCCCAAATGAACTTAGTTTGATGAAACTCTCCACAGGAAATAACACAGGCTGCTTATGAGTTCAGAGACAGTCAACGAAAGGTGAGCTATAGGATAAAATATCAATTTTGCTATGGAGTGCATCTCAGCAATGGTGATTAAAGAAATTAGTGTTTTAATGGCAAAGTGAAGTTGGTTCAGTGTCTGGAAACCGCATACTGTCAGCAACAACAACCCAAATCTCTGAACACAAAATAAAACTTAAAAGAGACAAAACAACATCTACAATTTCGAGCGCCCTTAAAGGATGGGTGATGTATATTTTCAGCAACTCACTGGGTGGCAAATGGTTAAGAGGTTGTCATCAAAAGCTCTCAAAGAGTTTACACAGTAATGTGTGTTTGCTTTCTGCCGCTGGAAGAGCTACTCCTGCTTAGAAAATTCTCCGAGCTGGCGACTTAATGGAGCCTTCAATTGGCGTCTTAGCTGCTCTTCCTCTAAGTCCACCATAATCTGCTGTCATATTAAACAACATTTGAGCAGGTTGTTGACCGCACAGAGAGAAGACGCGAGACAGATTTAATGGATGGGTTATTATTTGGCAACATATGCCGCAAACACCACTTTTAGAGATGATTACTCCCTCTCTCTCAGTATAATGGGCAATATGGCGCAGTCTGTGAATGTGTGTGTGTGCATGACCTCATCTGAAGATAATTAAGAACGATTGAATCAAAGCTATATTTGACAGACTTCTGAAATTATAATGTATTATTTGTTGGCATACAATGGGATATTTTGAGTACAGAAAAAGATTAAAAAACAAAAACAAAACAAAAAAACCTAGTTACACTATCTCGTTAGCTACGTAGCTGTAGTGAAGTGTTTTGTTCAACCTGCAGGAGTTTCTGAAGAATGCTGTAATGTGATTAAAGAGTTCCTGATGTCTCTCAATGGCAAATTACAGCCTCCTATGTCAAAGTCAAATGCTTTGTATGCCCAACCTTATCTTCCACCCCGAAGCGGTTTCAACAAGCGGTTAACAATGCCACACTTCTTTAGGGATTGCCTCTGAGATACAACAATCATAATTCACACAGCCACGAGAGGTCCTTGTCAGGTAAATGTAAACATAGGTTGTTTTAGGAATTTCAGCAAATGCCTAATGCTGTTGTTTTTCTGTCTCTTCCAGTCATGACCTTGTAAAATGAAGGTAG
This sequence comes from Toxotes lorentzi, assembly GCA_037833715.1. Lineage (NCBI taxonomy): Eukaryota > Metazoa > Chordata > Actinopteri > Toxotidae > Toxotes > Toxotes lorentzi. Next base: position 13,746,324 of record JBBMJY010000002.1, on the reverse strand, counting down.
ATATCACGTAATGGATTGTCAAAGACAAAGCTGTTTTAAGACATAAGGTGAATATATTTTAAGACCCTGGAAGGGATTTGAGTTGTTAATCCTCAAGGCTCTAGAGGAGCAGTTAAAATAGTGTTCAAAATGACAATGAAAGACAGACAGAGAGGCAAAGAAGACGCCTGGAAGACAGGTAGTCATATGATGATTAAAAAAAAAAAGAATAAAATAAAGAAACATGCAGACATCAGGCCAAGGGAATAGTGTGTTTTGTTTGGGCAGGGAGAGATTAGGCATGACTGCTGAGTCTCCTTAGAGAGAGACAAAGCTTGCTAAGAGGAGGTGAGACAGAGAATGGGAGCACCTTGCACAGCGCTGCACACCATGATCAAGCCTGCATAATCCTGTTATTCTGTTGCATAGTCACCTCTGAACACTTTCCTTTCCGACACAGTCCTTAACAGACAAACGACAGCATTAGTAGTTTGTTCAAATGCTTCAAACGACCTCTCCTCTCTGCTCCTCTCCTCTCCTCTCCTCTCCTCTATTTTTTATTAATAATTACTCAAGGTGCATTTGATTCATCCTCCTTGACCCTTAAACAGCCTCAAATATTAACAAATCATCTGCAAGCTGACATCAATCAAGCACTCCTCTGGTTTTTTATGTGTTTTTCCCCTCTTACCTCGGTCGCCTGCATTTCACTCCTCTACCCTCTTTACCCTCTCCTAGACTGCTTTTTACAGACCCAGACTCTCTGGAGTACAAGCCTTGCTCTTTGTCTGCAATCACTGCGGACACACACTGACACACTTCCTCTCTCACTCTCTCTCTCACACACACACACACCAGCACACATGTACTTAAGTCCTCGTGCTCAGTGTTTAGAAATCTTTCATCTCTCGACAAAGCTCTTTTGCTGCCTCGGAGTATCCTCCACAAGCGCTTAAAACTTCACCTCTGGGGAGGGTGGCGCTAACCCTAGGAACTCATGGGTGGACAAACGACCCATATCCACATGAGCACGTGTACTCACACACAAACACACATCTGTATGTGGGACATGTGTACTACATGTGTGAAAGGCCATTGCTACGCTCTCTCTCTCTTTTACATCACTTGTCTCCTGAAGTATGAATAGACAAGCAGGCAACTACAGAGATAACGTATAAAAAAAAAAATAATTGAGAGACCTGGATGAATCCCTCTGCAGATCCCTCTGTTATAAACCCAAGTCTGTGTTTTGTCAAACTGGCTTGTAAAAGCCACAGAGAATTATTCTTCAACTCTGTAACTTTAGCCACTCTCAGTTCATTGTTTTCATTTTAGGGTACATAAACAGAATGCCTGATTCTCTTTTACTGCTTCCATCAACACCATTTCCATAAACAAGTGGGGTTTTTCACCTCCAAACAGCAGATAGAGAAATTTAATTTCAATGTTAAAATCAGTCCATGTAGTTTTAACCTGCTGAAACCACCAATCTTCCTCATTTCAACCAAATCTAAATATTCTAGTTGTCAAATCTCTCTTGAGCAAGACCTGAAACTGAAAGATTGAAAAGGCGTCCTGGAATACTTTACCTTGGACTCCTTGATCTTCACAGCGATGACCTGTTTTCTCTGGCGAATGATCTCCACTAGTTCATCACACTCCTCCACTAGCTTAGCTTCATGCATGGCTGTGTTCACCTGGAGAGAAACAGATACTCATGTGAAAAAGCAAATTAAGAAACCTTCACAGTCTTCCTTTTGAACACAAGGACATCCACACATAAATGTGCATCTTTATCAAGAGCACACTAAATCATAATCATACTAACATTGCCATAACGTATCTTACATTTTAGTTTATTTTTGTGAAAACATAATCAATGTGTCATACACTTTTTGTTCTTCCTCTCTCTATGTGAAAGGAGCTTTGTAAGATTTCTGGATTGGCACATAGGATGAGTCACATCATCATGTCTTTTGTTTGTTGGATTCTGCACACCTGGCCATTAACTTGTGATGAACAAAACAGAGATAAGTGATTTCCAGCTCTTTAATTATGTCACTGGAAAGACCATAAATTATTTTACATTACAATGCACACATTGATCCAGTGGAAATAAATGATAATGAACTGATGAGCTGATAAACTGATTGGTCCACAGCCACCCATTTAGCATATATTGTAGGTAGTTAGGATAAATGTAGAATGTAGATGGTATTCCATTTTTATTTGTCTAAAAGTTTCTGCTTCTTGCTGGAGGGAAAGTCTATCACAGCTCATAAAGTGGATACATTGCTGCTGGTTTTAAACCACCAATTGTTCTTGTCTGTAACAATAATATCTTATTATACAGGAAAGACCATAATATGCTGAGAAAACGCTGCATGAAATTCACAGTTTTTTTTCCCTAAAACATGTTAATTTCACTCATTATGAAGAAGAAATAGGTTGAACATGGTTGGAATATTCAACTCTTCATTAAAAAAAGCTCAAAGAAGGGCCTGTGTAGACATTCATTAATTCACTGATAGAATTTGGTTACGCCCTACCAATTTAATAGATTCTGTGATTATTTTAGGACCAAAGTTGCCAAGGCAACTCATCATCAGTTCATCATCTCAGGCCAACACTAAATGAACAGCCAACTCCAAAGTCGTGTGGGTGGATGGGTGTTACTGTAACATTGAGGGTGTTTGCTAAATTGCAGTGCTGAACCACTACTAACAGGTCTGCCAACTGTAAAATACAATTACAGTTACACCAAAAAGCTTCCGAAACAGCCAATGCAGGGGTTCAAATGAAAAAAGTTCTGATGTATTTCTCCAACTTCGCTGATGAGGCAACTACTACTTTCTGCTCCAAGAGTTTTACTTTATCAGGATTCCAACATCCAAACTGTACACTATGTTGCTGTCCACTGATGTCAGGATGTTTGAAAGTACCTACCTACCTATGTAAGGTAAAGCTGCCACAGACTTGTACTTTAAGTGCAACTCCTCCGCAGCGATGACAGAAGTCACTACTACCTTGCCTGCGGGAGTCAGTTCAGAACATCTGAGAAATTACAGATTTTCTCCAGAATGCTCTCAACGCGATGGCTGCAAGAAGCTTTCACTCAAACAGGCAACTATCCAGAAAAAGCATGATGGAGAGGAGGAATTTCACTTCAAAAAGAGGCCTTAAAGGGCCAAAGCTTTAAACGCTTGACTAGATGCTATAGTGTTTGTTGTCACAAAGGCGCTGGTGAGTGTTTTCTGCAGAGCACTGACTGTAGCAAGAGTGCTGCTGAGCTGGCAACCCTCATACAGTAATACAGCAGAGAATGCATTATGAGGAGAGATCACACTCAAGTCAAATATCACAACGGCCTTGCGACACTAATATAACAGAAATTCTTCAAGCACAAAAGCACACCTGATTGTTCACGGGATAGTTGAATCACTTTAAACGCTCAAAACTACAGGATACTGAAAGGGACTGTAAAACCGAGGCAGAACATCGGTTTATTTTGGATTTTAAAGGGATTTTCTGTAACTAATTGTGAGAATAAGTTGAAATTAAATTTAAAAAGTTTGCTGTGAACTTGATTGATTAAAAGAATTGATTTCCATTAGTATCTCCTTGATTGTCTACAATGAGTTTAGTTCATATCATTTTAAACATTTATCATCTGCTGATAATGAACAGAATTTATTGTCTTTCGGGTATTTAAATAGTTTTATCATGTGTTTTGTACTTTTACATGTAAAATAAGGTCATTTAATATCTTCAAAATGTTACAGTAGTGTGATAACAATATTACAATATGAATTCTCATAGTGGTTAAAGTCTGGCGATGCACATCCAGAGTGATTCATCTCCTTTTGATTAGTTTCCCATCCATACATTTTACAGGGTTGTGACTCTCTGTCGTGCTGCAGATTATCCAACTACTTACCCCAACAACCAAGTTCCACTCATCACTCCACAAAGCTCATTACAACACGGCGATCCACTTAAGCCTCATTATTCACACACATACACACGCACATGCATGCACGTCAACACACAATTAATTCTGCAAAGAGCCAACTTATGACTGCAGGTTAGTAATTAAGCAGGATAAATGCAGACGTCCAGGATCACTGTGAATTACAACTGAGCTACTCGGCGGTGTACAGTTATGGAAACAATCTTCATCTCCGTCCTCCTCCTCTTTCACCTCACACAAAACCTCGTCCTCCCCCTTTTCTGCCAGCTCCTGACAATATTATCCACTCCATGCTACACAAACACTGTCACCTACTGCGCATCTCCCTATTCATCAGGCTCCTCTGCAGGTGCACTAAAATCACAGTGCCAACTCCACGTTAAAGTGTAGGTCTATTATTGGAACATGTGAAGAACAACCACAGCAAGACTGAAAACTTTCAATGTTAAGGACTTCACAGCTGCTCCCGCTATGTGAAAATGCTTGTGACAATCAGTGAAAACACTGTCTGAGAGGAGGGACAAAAAAAAAAAAAATGCTGGACACACTCTGTGTGCAAATTTAAGATGACAGAAAAATAATAAAGGGATCTTATGTTCAAATTTCTGAAGACGTGATTGATTATATTATTAAAACGTTAAGCAAACTAATTGGGATTTCACATTAGGATTGTTGCAAACAAATTTGCAAACAAGATCTGTTGTATCTTATTCATTCATTCTGGTCATGCGTACCTAGTCTCAGCTGAATGCACATTCATCTTGCTATTGTACAGCTGACATTTAAGTGCACCGTGCACCATATTCATAAAAGAAAAACAGAAAAAAAAGAATATCACAGCCATGTGTTGGCATCAGGAGTGACAATTACTTTCTATTAGGTATGATGAAATGCAGACATAATTAGCAACTAAATAGTAGTTAGAGGTTGAGAAGCCAAGCTAGATCATTATGATTAAAACGTAGACCACAGAGCACAATGGGACAGTAGAATCATTATACCAGAACAGGTGTGCATTAATGTACAAACCTAAATCTGAAAGGATAACTTCCCTAGATCCTCCAGCTACGGTTCTCTTATCGGAGGGTTACACTGAGCACGTACAGCATAACCCATACATCATTAGGATGAGTTCAGCTCTGGAATTATGCGATGGTGGTGTTATGGTCACATTTATTCACCCATATTTTTATACAGTGGACATGAGTGCTGTATTGCTTACAGGTTAAAATGAAATAAAATGAACAGCTACAGTATGCAGCTACATTTTTTTCTGGCTTCAGTTGACAGTCACCATGCACCCCCCACTCTGTGCTGTTTCAGTGAATAATGACGTGACTGATGCATGTGGCCAAGCAGAGTGCCAGTCATTCAAATGCTGTCAATCACGCAGAGGAAAGCTAAACTCAAAATGAGGCAAGTCTCTGCTTCTTAAATCCCCACCCCCCCGAAACTATGATTCGACATTGCAATCTTTCACTATGTTGTGATTTTGAGAATCTCTGACTCCAGATAAATGAAGCGAATTGTGTGTGTGAGTTTTAATGATGCTGCAATGCTCATTCAGTCTTGATAATGCTGTGTGCATTTGTCACACAAACTCTCACAGCTGAAACACCATAATAACATGAAAGACCCTGGCAAATGCTGCTAAATTACCCGCCCACCCTGCCAGAACAAATCCCAAATTATTTTTCTTAAACTGTGAATCTTTACAAACTCGTATTGTGTTAACAAGCATTATTCAAACCCACGCAACTTTATTTTTAAAATGTATTTTTTCTTTATTCAATTTCAGTGTATGCATTATATAGGCCCAAGGACGTGCCATATGCATGTATAAACTTTGATACGATATGAAAAGTTTTTCTAAAGTTGAGGAGTTGAAATAAGTGAAAGTTTAAGAGGTTAATGGCTGCCTATTGTTCTATATAAGTCTAAGAAAAAAATATATTTTAAAGACTGGCAATTTAATCTTTGACCACTTACGGCAGAAATTCTAGGTCAATTATACAATCTACAGTCACGCTAGGGCTGGGAATTATTGCATGATTAGCTATTGGTGACTTTCAGTAGAATTGTTATAATAATATATTATATTGGAGATATCCTAACAAATAATAAAATATTCAGCTCAGCCATGTTGCCTATGTCTTAGTTGCACCCACCAATTTCAAAATGTGGACATCTGGAGTAACAGCTACAGACAACAAGCACAGAGAATTGAACAATATATAATTGAACAATGTGGCTCCCAAAATGAACTACTCACGCCAAAGTGGCTCCCATTCCAAACTTAGTGAGGACTGGTCCGGGTTCAGAACAGCTGTTAACCTTGCTTACACCAAAACCCTCACATCTGATATCAATTCTGTGCTCATTCCACTCCCATCAGCCTCTCCTGCCTTCTACTCCTCTTTATTTTTTCCTCTCTTCTTTCCGTGCTACCTTTGTCTGACTGGCCTCCTTTCTCTTTGCTTCTCACTGACCACTTCAATTATTTTCTCACTGCTCCCCCCTCACCAGCGTCTCTCAGACATGGTGTCCTCAAACAGATGCAAGGATTCAGTCTGACAGCTTTATCTCTGATCCTGTCCACAGATTCTGGGACAGTTCCTGCAGATTTATAACACCCGGAAGGCACCTGGCTCTAAAACAGGGAAGAACGGCTTTATGGATGCAGCAGAGTAGAAGAAAATGCAACTGCGAGACATAGATCATGGATGTTATATCAAAAAGAGGCGATAACTAGAAGTACTTTACTGGCAATGATTTTGAAGGTTGGCCTTACAAAATGATATAGTGTTCATTTGAGCTTTTATATGGTAGCTACATTTACTTTCTTGGTATAGTTAACAACTTTTAACCTTTTGTCTTCTTTTAACACAGACACTTTGTGTCTGTAGATACACTTAGACAGTCCTGCTGAAGGGGTCAAATGTTTTGTGTAGTTTTAGACAGCAGGTTCACAGAGCTACTAGCTTGAATGCAGACTCTTAGTCTTGTTGATGATTCTTGATCCTTATAATACCATCTGCCCTTTTGCTAAAATGTTGCGAACAGAAAGGAGTGGCCTTTATAGATGAAAGGAGGAACGCTGCCATTAAAGACTCACAGAAACTGAGAAATATATAGTTTTACAAATGAAAACATGGTGGGGCCAACGTTAAAAGCACAATACAATAGCAACTGTATAAAGGCAAGACTATATTTTCATTATATGCCATTATCCCACCGCAGTGATGGCTCCATATACAGCTGAAAGTGGAACTGCAAATGGCATTGGAAATATGGCAAAGACAAACAACATCAGCGGGCTGTTCAATATCACTGATGCTCCAGTAGAAAGGCAAAGACTGTGTTTGGATGATGTGTTCCCTACCATGAGATAAACTGAATGTTGGGTAAGCTACACCTTATAAGGGAGTGCCCTAATTAAAAAGCCCCTGATGAATGCGTCTCATCACAACACAGTCTCAACATAACTACCAACAAACATACAGAGAACAAGAGTGAGATACAGTGAGACAGAAAGACATAAGGTTTGATTAACTGTCAAGGATGAATTCAGAGGAGAGAGATGTCAAACACAAAATCAAGTACTTCAGTACACTGACAATGCTCTGAGTCTCAAGTGCACAAGCAGTTAAGGAGATTTTACGTCAGTATGAAAGAGGAGACTCCCTGGGAATTCAAATGGAAATCTGCTCAAAACTTGTACAATGGAAAGAAAAAAAAAATCAATGTGCGTCCTTTGAGATGTCCATTTGAAGAAGAGGGGAAAATTTTTGCAGCTACAAAACGGTGGTTGGAGTGAAACGAAGACTTTACTATTAAGGAAAAAATTGGGAGAACCGACAGCGATTTGCAGGAGGTGCCAAATGTTCATCAGTTCAGCAGAAATGATTTGAACACATTAAAAACAGCTCAAAAGATATTTGTGATTGAGACTAACAATGTGCAGATATCAGGGAACATTTTCATGACTATGAGTATCATCTCAGCTTTCACTTTGGCTCTGTATCCGTGTCTATTCAAGTGGTATTTGATGAAATGCTCTTTACCAAACGAAACCCTAAAAACCCTTCACCAAATATTGCGATAAGGAGAGATACCTCTCAAGAAAGAAACATCCTACACATCATCAAGTCAACGTATCTTTTCTGAGACCGAGGAAAAGATAACTCCCCGTAGAGAACCCTAGGAGAACAGGGCTGCATCGCTGCTGTGTGTGCTGACACACTGGAAGCTGATTCACACAGCGTTTGATCATATCTTTGGCACCAATACAGTATGATGCAAACAAGGAGGAGAGGAATCCAGGTCACGTTCAAAGCCCTTCTGAGATTTCCGACTTTGCACAGACTTCTCTCACTTCACCAAATCTCTCTCTCTCTCTTTTTTAAATATTCCCTCTCTGTATTGTGGTGCATTATTGCTGAGCGTTGTCTTCCACACAGTGCCTATATCTGTTTTTGCCAAAACATCATTGGTAGTCACGCTAGCACTCACGCCCTCTTTTTCTCTTCCTCTGCTTGCCCTCTCAACCTTGCTCTTTCTCTTCCTTCTATCTTCCCTTTCCTTTGCCTCTTTCCTTTGCTGTTCAAGTCCTCCTCTACTTTCGTCACACTGCCATCTTTCTCCATCTTCTTCTGCTCATTTGTCCTCCTGTCCTCCTCCTATGTGAACTCACCTAAAAACATTACGCTCCCTCAGTCCTCCTGTCAATAATTAAACTAGCCTTCACATAGGAGAATAGCTCTGGTACAAGTGGGTACAAAGCAGAGCGGGAAAGTATAGAAGGTTTTTTTTATTACGTTGCTTAAGAGTCAATGAAACGTGTCCAAACCCATGCTATCGCTCCTTTTTGATGAATAAGTGATGAGATTCTGCCCTTGTTGTTGGTGCATGGTGCAACATTGGTATGCAGACAAAAACAAAAGAAGATTTTTCTTTTCTTGCGCTCTTGACAAACAGTTTGTCTGTACTTAATGAATCACACAGTGATCATTTCATTTTGATTGGGTGAGCGGGTGCATGAGTTGTGTTTCATGGACCTCAGAGTGACTCCGCGAAAATGGAGTCAGGCCCCACTAATAAGAAATGAACTGCGCACAGAGTGATGGCGGCACCAAAGTGCATTTGTCCTCTACGGCCATTAATGTCAAATCTCACAGAGAAATGATGGTGTTTATTAACAGTGGGTGCATTAAAGACAGAAAGTATGTGCTGGAGTGTGTTTGTGCATGCGCATGTTAATGATGCAGTGCATACAACGCTCGATGGCTAAGCATCAGTACTCTCAAGCTGGCCTTGCACAGTACCTCCATTAAATCACAGCACGAGTCCAAGAGGTCAGCAGTGACAAGACTGGCTGAGGTATAATTTTCTGCAGACGGGTACGGGTTCATGCTAGGACACCAGAGTGCAAACACTTCTTCAAGGTTGTCACTAAATTGAACTTGGTGAGCTGTGAAACATTACTAGCCTGTGACAACTCAAATAAAATTTCAACTTTGAAGATATATGCCATTTGACAGATAATCTTATTGGTTTTGACTGGGGAGCATACATTTCTTGTGTGGGTAGCGCCAGGGGAAATTAAACTGCTGAGTGTTGAAATAGTAATGCATCCTAAAAATAATATTCAACACAGTGAGATGTATGAGGGCCAAATCACACTGTATTACAAGGTACATTTCAGACAATGACCTTGACCTTGAAGAGTCACAAAGTCTGAACTTATGACACAGTAAAAGCATTACATTAAGCTGTTAGCACCTTGAAAGAAGGGAATACTTTCACAAGAGCTTTTGGTTGTAGATTTGCACACAGTAAAGTGGTCATTCCGATTTTTGAAGTTGTCTGAATTACATAACTACCCCTTTAAACAGTTTGAGAGTGGATGGTTGCTGAGAGCTACTCCACTTGATTCTTTGTCCTTGAGTCATGGTTTGCGTCAGATTGTCAGGAGACCTACAATCGGCAATGTACACACAGGTCACTGAGACCTGGTGTTTTAATTTTCGCTGCTTTGCGTCAATCACTTCACTGAGTGTCAAATTACTGATTGCGATCAATGTCCCTGAAAATATGTTAGTATTCTAGTTTAAAACAGTTCAGTTTCACACTTTCTCAATAAGAAGCATTGCACAGATTAAGTGTAAAGAGCAGGGTATGGGAGTAGTGGCCCAACAGCAAAGGCAGTAAACTGTATACAATAAATAACATTGACAAGATTGGGTGTTAATGGTTTCTCTGAGAGAGAGAGAGAGAGAGAGAGAGAGAGAGAGAGAGAGAGAGAGAGAGAGAGAGAGAGAGAGAGAGAGAGAGAGAGAAAGAGTGTGTGTGTGTGCGTGTGTGTGTGTGAGAGAGAGAGAGAATTCATCCAGGCTAAAGACTTAACTTCTGTGTCTTACTTAGATTCTTCATCTATTTATTTCTGTATTGTGTTGTATGTGTGCTGCAGGGACAAACTAATTTCCCTCTGGGATTAATAAAGTTCATCATTCAATCAATCAATCCATCAGTCTGGGTGAGTTATTCATGAGTGAAAAAAAAGTGAAACCCTGGCTTCTTATGCCCCTGTCTTCAGTGTCATAAATGAGAAGCCCAACACTATTTTTATCACTTCCACACAAACATGTTGCATACCTCAACCTGTTGGCAGATCTGGATGAGTTTTGCCATTTGGTTTTCAAGTTCACTGTTCCTCTTCACCAGGTTGGTCAGGTTGTTCTCCAGGGTTTGCTGTTTGGAGGGAGGGAGGAGGACGAGGTATAAAGGACAGAAAAGGAAAACGAAGAGACAAGACATAATATTAGCAAAGTTGTTGGAGTGTGCATGGACAGTACAGGTTAGATAGTGGATACATCAGCACCATACCTATCAAGGTCAGAACACACAGTTCTTCTCACTTACATCAGTCTGGTAACCTCGCCATGAAAAAATAAAATTTAGCTTGGTCTTTTTTTCAGGCATACATCGTGCTTTTGATCTTATCACTGCCCCGTCATCACTAATATACATAACAACTAAAACACAACAAGGACTAGCTCAAGTACATCCTACATTTTTCAAATATTTGCAATTATTCTGTTAAAACTGCAATATAGTTATGTATTAATCCTAGTGCTATACTATCTCTGTACTGATTATCAAATGACAACAAAAGGAACAAACAGCTATACAGGCTTACATTCTTACTAATGAAGGTCTTTTTATTCCATACATATTTTTGAGTCAGTCACAAAACAGAAATGATATAAAGTGTGTATGATACTAAGAGAATGGTGACTATGCTTTCTGGAAGGGTTATTGCTTTGCCTTCTGTTGTTCCATATTGATGCTCTACTCTGTTCATTCTTCTTGTGATTATTGCCTGGGGGTTGCTTTGCAACACACAATAATCCATGCAAAAAATATCTCTTCAGAAATGTATGAGACAGAATAGGTTAAAAATAAAATTGAGGATGGAGGGCTTCTACCTCAGTGGTCATGAAACAATGTGTTAAAAATTGGCCCATAAAATTGCTGACTCAAAAACATGCTAAAATACTAAATGAGACTTCATGTAAACATACTACATAAATTTAACAAAAATGAAAAGGAAAGAAAAAGTCTCACTGACCATTCGTTTAAACAAAACAAAAGTTTTAAAAGATTTCTGTATTGACCCCCCCAAAAAATTCTAACTAAAATCTTTATACATTTAGGCTTTAATTTTACAATAATTTCTAGCTAATTAAGGCAAATGCTACGGTAAATATCAGGTTTACAGTGACTTGTCAATACATTGGAATTAGCTTTTGAAACAAAATACAAATTTTAAATTTAATTTAGAAAGAAAACAAATTAAAGAATCATTTCCTTAATGTAACTGATTGCTTTTTAACGGCTAAAAATGTTTGTACAGCAGTTTTATTTGATGACATATCATCTATAATAGACTCGTTTAACTCCTTGAAAAATTACACAAATGAACCTCCTCTTGAGATTTCAATGATCAAACACTCAATTACCATCCTTTAGCTGCGATTGTCAAATGCAAAACAAAAGGCACACACACACACACACATAAACAAACTCACTCAAACACATATACAGTACAAAAGATGGAAATGGAAACAAGCAAACAGCGAGCCAGAAATAGAGCCGTTCAAAGGAGGCAAATCAACGATGGTGGCGACGGCGATGGACATCAAAACAACAACAACAACAACAACCACAGCTGCAAAGAGAACATCAGAACAAAGCAGCAGACAAGTGGCGGGTGTTTGAAGTAGCTCTGCTCATGCAAGTGAAAGGGAGGTGGGCTGGACAAGCACCTGGCCACGACCCTGACTGTCTTACTGTACCTCTGTGTGTCTGTCCTGTCGGTCAGGCAGCCACCCTGCTTTCCACTGTCTCCTCTGCCTGTCACTCAGCCTGATTTACTCTGTCTGCCTGTTGTCTGTTTGACTTTGCACCCAATTAATTATTTATCTGCCTGCTTATCTCTCTCCCTGCATCCCGTCCTTATCCATCCAGGTGTCTACCTGTGTGACTGTCTGCCTCTCTGCGTCCCAGCAGCAGGGACGGGGGAGGAGGAGGAGGGGGAAGGAGGGGTGGGGGTGGGGGTTGGTAAAAGGCAGCCAGGGAACTCACCGCAGCGCTTGTCTTTGAAGCCTCCATTACCGCATCTGACACTCTGCCCGGGCTCACCTGATAAGCCTACGAACACACACATACACCCTCATAAGTGCACACATAAACACACACACAGACAACCCTGATCGCACAACTTCTGCCACCTAAACTCACAGCAACTGAAGAGGAAAACTCCTCCCTGATAAAGTTGCCACAAACACTCTTCTTATGGTCTCATACATGGTCTTGAATGCAGATGAGACAGTGTGTGACTCCCCGTGCCTGTTAATATTTGTTTCCCTGAAACTGGTGCTGGAGTTACATCACTGGAACGAGCATTTGGTTGTTGTGTCGCAGCGCTGTGTGTGTGTGTTTGTGTATGAGGGAGTTTGAAGTGGAACATCAGTGAGAGGGGACAGATGGGTCATTAATTAGCAAGCTGGAGACGAAGATGATTAATACATCAGAACACAGCTGTCTCCCATGAGACTGCAGTGAAACAAACTTCTCTGTCCTCTACATTAATGCATGTGTGTGTGTTTCTGCCAGTGTGTAGGTGTATCTGCATATATACCTTCATGACACACATGAGCATGCATATTGTCAGAGATGTTTGTATGTCTCTATACATGTAGATTACATCTGCTAATACTTCAAGGTGAATAAAGACACTCAGCCTTTGTGTGTGGATGTGGGTGTCCCCCTCTATAAGTGACCAAACAAACTCTGTTGTGTGTATGTGTGTGTTTGTGCAGATAGGGTTCTGCCTAACTTGTGTTGGCACTCCTGTGGCTTCGGCCCAGCAGGCAGGACGAGTGGCAGAGATAGAGGTGGGGCGTGGGGGGGGATGGGGGGTGGCGGGGTAGCAGAGCAACAGTCAACAACAAACTCATTAAAACACACAGCAGACATCAAAGACAGCTAGAACCACTCGGAGATAGAGAGAGGGAGCGGAGAAAAACATGGATACAGGGAGGAATGGAGGCAGAACAGGGAGCAATGGGTGGGAGAAGGTGCTGGCAAGTGTTGGATGGGTGGTGACAGGCAGGAGGTGGCAAAATGAAATGTCAACCCAAACCAGGATAGTATCTTTATAATATGATATGACAGATTATGCAGTCCTAATTATTTTTAACGTGAAAAGACATCAACATTGGGTTTCAGCATCTATGTGTAAATCCATCACTACAGCGAAACATTTAACTTCTATTCAAATCCCTTGTAACTGTAGGTATTACTTTATTTATATATAAACACATGGATAAATATTTGTGTTACAGTGCTAGTAGTATTCACGCAGTTTAGAATGAGTGGGATGATTGATTATGCTAACCTAACCAAAATTGTTATGTTTTTTGTTATGTAATTGGAGATATGCAGGATTATTTTTGTGTTGCGTCATATGTATCAATACTCAATCAATATTATCAATACAATATATTATAGTAATATACAATTATATACAACATCATTCTTTAGTCTAAACTGGTCATATATTAGCAAGCTAACGTTAGCTTTGCCACTTAGCTTAGTTAGCTACGCAACACTAGGTGTAAATATTTCCCATTTCATGTGGTTTTTTGCTGTCCAGACTTTCTAATACCAATCTGGATACAATCCGGATATGCCAAAAAATGGATTTGGCCTGGCAGTCTTGACAAGGCCATGGAGGAGTGAAAGAAGGATGGAGCAAGAGATGGGAAAGAAGAGGAAGACATGTCATAATGGGGGAAGAAGAAAGTAAAAGTCAAGCAGAAATGAGTGACGAATTGCATTTCAGTTGCTTGAGGCACATGATGGGGCTTGCTGGGATTGGCAGGGTTATTAGCATAAGGTAATATCATTCATTCACTGATTCAGCTTTGTATGTGGCGTGTCATGAGAGTGAACAGAGAGAGAGCGACAGAGATGGAGGGGGTTGGTGGGATGGAAATAGGCATGAGTCTCGTGCTGAGATGGGCCGCTTGGAAGAGTAGCTCCAGTCTGGCCGGCCTTCGAATTCAGCCTTCTGTCTCTTCTGTGACAGTCTTTTCCCTTGTTATCTGTCTTTCTGTCATTCTCTACCTTTTGGTCCTTTCTATAGTACGTCTCCTCTCCCTCTGACCTGACTTTCTGTCTCCTCCCTCGCTCTGTATCTCGCTACTTCAGTCCTTATTCTGTCCTTGGCAAATTTACAACTGCAGCTGCTGACAGCCCATCATCTTGGGTTAGATCACCACCCCCTCATATAACTTCATTGTGTTGAGGGGCTCCTGGGTCTCATTCCTTTACAGATTATCCCATTTCTCTTTGAAACAAAAAAGGACATATCCCTTTTTATATTTCATATTTAGCGAGACCGGCGAGAGGGATTGTGGGAGAAAAAAAATGATCCCTCGTTCTTATAGGAGATGATGAGGGGTTTATTGAACACACACCCAACTCAAGTTTAAGACTGCTGTCACAGTTTAATCTCTTGTCATCACTGTTCACAGAGTCCGCAAGTCCGCAACTGTAGTTTCATTCACTGCTTAACTATAAATTGAATAGAATTACATCATAAAGTAGCAAAAAAATAAATAAATTTGTGTTTGAAAAGGTCGAAATACAGTCGAAATACTCATGTTTTTTGAGCAATCCAACAAGCCAACAATTAATTTCTGCAAAAGGGTCATCATTTCTATTCTGCAGTAGCTGTGACAGTAAATGTCACAAATTAACAGTTGGCAATTTCAGAAAACATATTAAGGTAATCCAATTACAGTGTAATGTGTTACTCCCCAACCTGAGGCCTGGGTTGAGCTCATTGTTACTTTGCTACGGGAACATTAAAGGACTTTTACCTGAGGTCAAATTCAAGTTCAGGAATGTAATCACAAAAAGAAGTAAGAAGCAGTAAGGGAGGAGGAAACAAGTGTCCCAAAATTCCACATATCAGGCTGGAGAAGACTGTCTCCTAAATATTAAGAAGTGTTTGGCTTTGAGGAAAAAAACCAAAAAAAAAACAACAACAACAACAACAACTTTTATGCTGCACTGCATCTCTTGCCTAATAAGATGACATTGTCCAGTAGCTGAATCTCTGGGTCGCTACGACAACGCAACAACAAAAATGCAACCACTGCCACAACAAAAATGGAACAGAATGCCCTGAGGCTAACTATCTAACTTCAAAGTCTTTTTCTTTTAATTAATTCGGGATCCTCCCCCATGAACAAGAGAAACAACGAGACTGAAATGAAAGCGAGAGACAGAGGGAGAGATTAAACTCCAGTAAGAGCAATAGAATAGAACAAGCTCACTTTACAGCTGTTGTTAACAAGAGGCTTTTCAGAGTGCGGACGTGTCAGTAACAGAAGCCTTCTGGGAAAAAGGGTTTTTGTCTGAGGATAATATTCCATAGGGCAGAACTCTTGAGACCAACATGCTGTAGCGGAGTATAACAAACGGGTAGTCACGCTTGTCTCATAACCTGCTGGCTGGGGCCCAATTGACGAGACCAACAGGGATGCTTAATATGGGCTAAAATATTAGCACGTATGTTTGTATCTCACCACCAAAGGTAGTCCATTTATGAATTTTGGCCTTTGGTTGTTGTGGACTGAACTGGGACAACGGCAAGACTACTACGAATGCAACATAAAATAAATATGTGTACAAAAAAATATATATATATATATAGTGTTTAACAGTGAATGTAAGATATTAACTTTCACAGTGTTACTGTGTAGCTCTGAATAAGAAGCTACAGATGAGTGAACGCCCATGACCTTCAAGCCATAAGCGACAGTATGAATGTTCAATCTCAGAACAGCCGGAGTGCGAGAATAAATGGGAGCAGACAGCTAGAAGATGCTTATTTTCATTCATAAGTCTTCTGGGGAAATTTAAATAAAATTGCTCAGAAAAAGCAGGAGGAGTTAAACCAGGGAAGGGTATGGAAGGGCAAGTCTACTGTCACAGTCAACCTCTCTTAGGATTCTGCTTTATGGATCCCAATTGCCTTTTTCCCTCAAGGCTTATTATAAGAAAAATCCATCTTAAATGGACACAAATCCAATAGTAATTCAAGTTTTTAGCCACATGAGGGGATTAGGATCAAGAAATTTCTCCGTAGGTTTGAAAGGGAAAAATGAATCATCATGACTATTGAACAGCAGCGAGGAGGCCAGACACAAGCTGGCATTTGATTTTGTTTATAAGACTCTTGGATATCCCATGGGCGTGTGTGTGCTTCTAGCTTCCCAATTATCTGTTTGGGCTAGGGACAGAATGACCCAGGCCTACTAAAAACAAGAAAAAAAGAACAGTGAGAATAAGAATGAAAAAGAAAAAGCAAACACAGACGTAGGTGTTACATGAACCGAAGCCATATCCCTGACCATTTCCCAACCTTCTAGAGGCCTTTATTAGATAATTTCATATCAGATTACAGGCTGAGGATAGTGTGATATTTGAATGAAAAGAGATAGGAATTTAAAGCTGTGGATTAGAGGGGGATGGACTGAGATGAAGTGGGGTTAGCACAAACCAGTGATATGGTTGAATGGGCTTTAAGGATCTTTCTGTTTCATTTCAATCGGCCTTCACTGGATTTTTGTTGGAGCAGTGCAATTCAGTTTCATGGATTAATGGCGAGAAAGGAAAATAACACATATACGAGTAGCTTTGCTGGTGTTCAGTATGATCAATATCTCTGCTTAGGAGACAGAGCAACTGTGTTTTTTGAACAGTGACAGCACTAATTGTGTTGTGTATTAACTGAGCATGGAAATAGCACACCAATAAACCAATAAACAAAATTAGGACTAAAAAGATATAGTTCCTTAAAACAAACTAATTAATTTGCAGCATTCTAAGAAAAATCAGCGCAGCAAATGTCACTTCTGTTAATATTAATATACAGCACTACAATCATTTTGTATATTAATCATAAGGAGCTGATGAATGAGGCCATGCTTTGGAACCAGAGAGCTTTATTTTGGTTTTCTTTTCATTAAACATAGGAGGCAAACTCAACAGATGCTGCTTCTTCCAAACCACATAATGAGTTGTCAATCACTAAACAACAACAACAACAACATAACAACAGCTACTATGTAAGTTCACACAATCCAAAGCACAAATTAAATCCTCTAAAAATGCATGACTGCAACCTCCTGCTTCCAAACACTTGTCTTCAGAATGCTGTTATCAGATTTTGGATGGCAAGACGCTTTCAAAAATAAGACTGGGAAAGTCATGGACAACCTATTGATATTGTTTTGTGACTTTGTGAAGAATACCATTGTTGTTAATCTCGGTTTCGAATTAATCAGCATTTAAATCAATTATAATTTTAAATTAAATTAGAATTTTAAATCATTAGAATTTTGAATTAAAACCTTTTAACTTGTGGGAAATGCCATTTAACTTTGATGTAAATGAGGTGATAAATCAGACCTATCTGTTAATGCCAAAGACGGTGAGTGGTATTTTACTGAATATGTATTTATGGATCGTGAATGAAAATGGAATTTACAACGTATATCACTGGCTTGTCAGAGATGTAATGGCTTGACTTTTATCTTTGATAAGTATGGAATTTACTGAAATGTGTCTGATGCAACACATACTGTCTCTTTATATTCCGTTTGAAGTTGTTCCAATTTTTATTTGAGCTCAATGTGCCTGTGTGTGTGTGTGCACTCCTCATATGTTCATTGATTTGTGAACTACTTCCATCCTACAGACACCAGATTTAGATTATAAACCAGCAGGTACGAGTGGATCAAAATAGTTTCATCATCTGAGTAGTACGCTGTGCAGCTCATAACAAACCCTTGTTATCCATGTCCAGCCTTATCCACAGTAGATGATATCATTAGGCTGATGCTGCTAGCTGTGGGCTAGATAAGGAATATTCCTGTCCTCAAGACTCCAGCTGTAGCCAACCACTGTGACTCCTGACTAAAGACATTATCGTCATGGGGGCTCGGCCAGGATGCTTTGTGGAGATAGAAGATGTAGCAGAGCTTTGATCGTGTAGCAACAGGTTTGGTAATAAAATGTCAACATTTAGGTAAAAGTTCTCTAATGTGCAATACTGATAGTAAATAAGTGCAGAGAAACAGAGCGTATAGCTCTGTACCAATCATGATAGTTATAACTGTGTCAGCTGTGGTAAGGTCGTCTCATGTGTGGGTACAATCTGATGTACACAGCCGGTAACCCTGAAAGGGGCCTAGATCGCAAGATACAAGAAAAATGAATACGGCCACAAACAACTGCTCAGCTTTGTTGCATGTCTGGGCCTGGTATGCTTGATTTGTTGCTTGGTATGCTTTGCCCACAGATAACTGTCCAAACAGTGATAATGTTGAATGGAATCAAGATATTTCCAGAAGAGATACCACTGGGAATTGTGGCGGGACAATGTGACAGATTTACACAAAACACATATCAAAGAAGGAGAAGAAGAAGAGAAACATAAACAGCAGATTTCTGCAGCTGTTACCATGCTGCTGAGATATGAAATTGATATCGATCTACTCCCCTTACTCCACATAATATAGCAAATATGTGCATTTACACAATGTTGTGAAATTCTTTTATGGGTCCTAAGGGGTTCCAATGTGTCTGTTTTACATGTTAAAATGTATGCTTTGACTGGCAGCAGATGGCTAAATTAACAGCGAGGAAGCCCTCTGACCAGATAATCCAGGTTCAATCTCTTGAGTCAATGCGTATCTCCAGTGAAGTGTCCATCAGCAATGCATTGAGCCCCTGCTGCCTCTAAAGATAATGTCTTGTGGCTGACCTTTACCTCTGACCTCTTTGTGAAACTGGAGGAGTGAACTTCCTGTGGAGATTTTTTTTCTTTTCTTTCTTGCGGCCTTTCTCTCTCTCTCTCTTTTTTTTTTTTAAATTGTCAGTCTTGGCACCATTTGAGGAGAGGAAACAGTTCAGCTCCCATGGCATTATGTACAAAAAGCTGGCTTGTTATTTTTGCAGTGTCAGGCAAATTGGTCTGACAGTATACAACAGAACTATGCTATGCTTTTTACAATAACCCGCATGAGTCTGATATTTCCTCAGCTTTTCTTGTCTTTACTATTTTAGGGTGCATGTGCAATGTCTGGCCAGGTATTACATACAATCAAGCCTTTTGCCAAACTTTGGCACATTATTGAACTAATAAATATAAATAAATAAATGTACTGTAAATATTTTGGAAATACAATATTTGGAAAAGATGCCATGTGTGACAGTAAGGACACAGCCCAACTCATTAGATAGGATTTCCGTGGCTTATTACTAACCACCTGTCCTCTGCGTTCACCTCCCACAGCACGAGCTCCATGTGGCTGCCTGTGGCATGATGAGCTTCACTGTCCTCTTTTCCTGATTGGCTTCCATTGCAAATAGCTTTTACTCTCACAAATTTATTTAGCCAAAATGCCTGCTTAGCTACTGCACGAAAAACCAGGTATGAGGTACAGAGAGAGAGACAACGAGGAAGAGCGCTTAACAGCGAGAGAGAGAGCCACACAGACAGACAGGAAGCACGCAGCCACGTTTCATTGGCTGTAATACAATTATCTAGCTGCTGGCTCGTTGGTATATTCATATGACACGGTAATTCATTTTGTCTTATTTTCTAAAATGCAATAACAGAGAGAGCAGTGTGTTGGGTCTGAGTCATTCTGACTGATGGGATCCCAGAGGCCATTTCTTGGCTTTGTGTTTCTCAAACCCTCTGACTCATTGCTACAGTGAAAAAAGTTCAACAAAATACCAACATGTTCTCAGCAAAGTACTGCGATGAATTCCCACCAATTTTGTCCCCCAAAGCGTGGAAGTGAAAAGAATGACTTCATACTTTAGTTCAGTCCAAGTTTCTTGTAAACAGCTATTACAAAGTGTTGCATGTGTTTCATAGACACATGTTAAATTGTGCAAACACAGTACTAACTAAAATTAAATGAAATGCGTGTTTGACAAAACAGTCGGCTAATTAATAAACAGTAAGACAAACCATTAAAATATAATGAAATGAAGAAGAGGAATCTATTTTACTTGTGAAATAAATTTAGATCAATGTGATTTGTCAAAAAGGTGACAAAAAAAAATGTAGAAGTCAGTGGAAATGCAGAGCTGCAAAGCCAGGTCCTTAGCACCCACAGGGGTCACAGAGACGTGCTGTGTACACCCTCGCAAATATAACAGCATAATGAGAACTGCAGCTGACACACAGAGACAAGTGGCTGCCGCAGAAGATGTTTGCCACGAGAAAACACAGGCAATCTGATTGGTTATCTGGGTGCTGAGAGGGAATAAAATCCCAAGATGAGGTATGAAGGTTTTGTATGATTTGTATTCATAAACGATTGGCCTACCTCATGTGGGTTTTTGCTCACTGCAGCCAGTGATTTCAGAGGCAATTTCACATCAGTTTGCAACTCTGCACTGGCTGCATGAATCTCATACCCATGCCTTTCACTTGAATAACTACAATCAGGATGTGCTTCTAATTAAGTACTATAATCCTGATTGATTTCAACTGCACCAAGTGTTGTGCAGAAAGTTACAGCAGAAGTGAGATAAGCACAGCTGTCAGTGGTGCCTGGTTAGCAGATCCAAAAAGAATGCTGTGTTAAAACCAAGGTGTTGTTCTCACCAAACCTCCCTTAAGCCTTTTAGTACAAAGGCATCCACCCAAAGTGAGGACGAGATAAAGAGCTGTGGAGACGTGATGACAGAAGTCACATTTGTGTGGAGGTGACAAATGTCTATTGGGGACTTGTTTTTCCACTGATGAAGCTTTTACTGGGTTTTACGATGATTTTACTTTAACACATCACTGTTAACCCTCTATATGTCGACCATTTCACATTGTACATATGTTGACATGATGCCACAATCAATACTTGAAACATATGAGAGCCTAAATATATTGAAAATATATATAAAACGGCAAATATACCAAACTAGTATAAAATTTTTCACATACTGTGAACATTTTGTCTTGTCTTGGGTTTAGCATCTAGCTTGATCCTCTCTGGCTGGTCACAGTATGATTGCTGTCTCTCATTAGATTTTATCTTTAAGGAAAACATAGCAAGTTAGTGAAAGTCACTGAGAGAGACTGACAGAGTTGGTTTTGGCAGTTGGTGTTTTATTCCTCTAAGATACAGAGCTACAGAGCTGTGTGCACTTTAACTGTGAAAACGCAATGAAAAACTGACATGACAGTTGTGAAGTTCTCATCGCAGCCCCACAGCTTTGAGAGTCCTTGACGGTGTTTTACCATATCACTCATGGCAAAGTGACACACCAGATAATCTCACTTCCGACACATGGACCGCAGCACATTTTGCGCTTGTGGAAAATTCATGCACACTTCACAAACACTAGATATGCGGGGCTTTGTGGTTGAGCTGGTACATGCACCTCAAAGCCATTTTTCCCCCCTGAGACGCGGCTGCCTGAAAGAGGCAAATGATTCAGGCTGGATGCAGAAATTATTTTTTAGGGATGGAGTCACTCTCCTCCTCCTCATCATCAACATCATGCTCTTCCTCTCCATCATCACAATCTCTCTTTCAAACACATACATGCATGTACACATGCATTAACACACACACTGGGACTGTTAGCTGTTTCAGCTTCCCCCTCTTTCTTGCATTTTAATTAGAATGAATTTTACTTGTTATTGCTCCTTTAAAGTAAATCAGCCGCACCGAATGCCTGTCTGAAATCACGTGAAGCTAGATCTCGCACATGTGCAGAGTGGTTAAACTAAAAAATAAGTATTGAGCTCAAAAACACAAATATCAAACAGCTAATTCAGTTTCTGTTCACCTACTGCTGTTTAGCGCAATAATTTGAGAGTTATACCACTCTCACAGCCAGCAGCCGGTTAGCTTAGCTTAGCATACAGACTGGAAACAGGGGGAAATGGTGAGCCTAACTCTGTCCAGATTCACCTCTTTAGCTGAATAATTACTACATTGAATCAGATTTATTTATTTATACAAAAAATATTATAGTGGGGTTATGTGCCAAACTATTTCTTGGCCAGGACTAACATTTCCCAGCTGCCTGGCAAATTGGTTCTGGCCAAGACATAGCTTTTTTTTTTTTTGGTACAAATTAGATAAGATGAAAAATATAAATAAGATCCAGATGCAACCACATGGTGAAATGGCCTCTTAACTCCAGCAAGGCCTTTTTCTATCAAATGTAGAAAAGAATTTAAGGATTACCTTGCATCACCTCTTTGTAATTGAATCATAGGATATTACGCCTCCACAACTCAGTGTAAAATAACAGTGTAAAATCTCTGCTTTTATTTGGATTTGTGGTCCCCGTTTTGTCCCCCTTTCAATCTTGCCATCGATTTCCTTATAGTCACTCAAGATAGGAGTATCATTATGTTTTTTCTGCACTCTGAAAACTGTTTTACAATTCAGATGGAAAAAAAAACCACAATCTGAAGTTCATCTCTTTAGTATTTCCTATTAAATTGACAGTGCTGACAGCTGATGCCTCACCTGTGGGTTTGCTGGAGGCAGGTTAGGTAGAAGCGAGGACTTGTCATTTAAATCTTGAGTGATGATGAATGAATCACCCTGACTGTCGACATCATGGAACCCGTACAGCTTCCCTTTCTCTTTTCCTCCCCCACTATTTGCGTTTTTCTCCCTGCCACTTGTGATCTCTCATCCTCGCTCTTCTACGATGTCAGCCTCTCATTTCTTCCTCAACCCTGACCTTCATATTCTTGTGCTTCACTTCTTCACTCTGCATTTATTGCTGTAAAAACTAAGTAACTGTGACAATAAGAGTCCCTTCTCTGAGACTTAGTGTTATCTTTACTCCTCATGTTTTACCAGATTTTCAACAATTGAAATTCACGTCTATACCAGTCAGGCACAACACTAAAACCAATGACAGGTAAAGTCAATAACATGGATTATCTCGTTACAGTGGCACCTGCCAAGAGGTGGGATGTATTAAGCAGCAGGTGAGCAGTCAGTTCTTGAAGTTGATATGTTTGAAGCGGGAAAAATAGGCAAGCGTAAGGATCTGGGCGTCTTTGACCAAAGTGAGATTGTGATGGCTACTCAACAGAATCAGTGCATTTCCAATAGGGTAGGTCTTGTGGGGTGTTCCTGGTATGCAGTAGTCAGTACCTGCCCAAAGTGATCCAAAGAAGGGCAACCAATGAACGTTCTGCTGAGAAACATAGAGTCCTGGCATTCATGTGGATGTTACTTTGACATGTACCACCAGTCTAAACACTGCTGCAGACCAAGGACACCCCTTTCTGGCAACCTTACAACAGCCCACCTTGTAACTTACAGGACTTATAGGATTTGGTGCCTGATACCACAGGACACCTTCAGAGGTCTTGTGGAGTCCACACCTCGATGGGTCACAGGTGTTTTGGTGGCAAAATATAATGCAGATGGTTTAAATGTTGTGGCTGATCGGTGGACTCTCTCTCTTCGGAGTCTGTTTGTCATCTCAGAACCTGATGCTGATGTACACATCATCTTTTTAAACCTACAGACACATAACAGGAACAATAATCTGGTGTGATTGACACTTTCCGGCCTAAAAGGTTTACACTTGTCAGCTTCTAGCAAAAACCTCCAGAGAAGTTCATCTGAGCTCATGGACTACAGAAATGGGGGCTGGTTCTGTGAGAGTGTGATAAGGTTATGAGCAACACAGTTAGCTGATTTCTTTTTGGGCGAGAGGTTTGAGAGGCAGCGAATGCCTCGTCTCTGCAAGCAACCGAGACTGGTGCTACCAGCAGGAGAGTAAACACACTCACATACACACTTTGACTTGAAAACACACAGAGAGGCACATGTCATGGCGTGTGTCAAAATTTAACTCGAGGTGCTGCCGCCTACTTAAGGGCATCTAAATGCAAAATAATGTATCATTACTGACTCATGAATTGTGGGAAGAAGGATGCACAGAAGGCTCTGATGTAAAGCATCTGTGATTCCAAGACTACTGCAGTCTCCAATTTAGCTTCCAAACAAAGTTCCCTTTTGCTTATCTCAACAGATCTCAGCATGGTTTTGACTCAAGTCTGCCACAAATACACTTCTCCATTTCCTTGACTTTCAGATTAAAAACCTTGCTTTTGTGCACACCCAATTTTTCAGCAGTTAATAGTGTGATTTGATATCCTTGTAACTTACTGAAAAGGTTCACTGAGCTGTGTACTTGAGGGAAAAATGTTGGAAATTTACTTGCAGTACATAAAGTTCAAGTGGAAAAAAAAAAAACTGCGAAATTGGGATTGTAAAGGGAAACAGCAGTTTTATGATTGCTGCTGTTTCAGCAATACTGAATGTGATAGTAGAAAACACCATCTAGAGACCTGTTTGAGAGAAACACAGAGATTTTCCTCTTTGAAGTGTGCCCACCATGGTGTGACCCCCTACTTGGCCTTGCAGGCGTTCAGATACAGAACAGAAAAAGACCCTGACTCTCATCTGCCCAGGCCGCAGCAGGCAAAGCGTACACAACAAATCAGACATATGCAAACACAAAATGCACAATAACACTCTTACACGCAGTGGCAGTGGTCAGCGACAAGACAGAGTGCTGCCATTAGTATCAAAGTGTCTCTGTCCACTGTAACAGATGGGTTTGCTTCCTCCAAGGTGGGCGAAGTGATTTATTCTCTCTCTACTGTACTCTGCCTTATCCAATTGGACCGACCGTGCCCAGGAAGCAGGCCAGTAAATCATGTCACTATCATGTATTTATAGATGAGGTCATGTAACTCTAGAGTCGATGGCAGCTACATAACATCTATATATGACACCTGTTACCATGCCAGCTGCTGGCAGGCTGCCCAAAAACTGAGATGGACACTCCTGCAAGAGGAGTATGAGAAGGAAAAAAAGAGGGAGGCAGACAGCAACTGTAAGAAAACTTGTGATTATCATCTTCACATGTGAAGATTATGACGTCCTCTGACGACCTGCTTTGAGACTGACTGTGACATGCTACAGCACTGTGGATTCACATGATGGGAATCCCAGCTCCAGGAGACTTATAGAAATGAAAAATCTACAGGGATGACAGCCTAAGTGCAAAATCACATAACCCTAGCTGTGGCTCAGCTTCACTGCTCTGCATTCCTGGTTTGACCAGATACCAGAGTCATAGTAAAGGGAACCACTCTGGACAGTATCTGAATATAGGAAAGACACATTCCCTGCGTTCCTGCAATCTTGTGTGGTTCGCTTTCTGGCGTCAGTGTCTGGAACAAACACTTCTCTCTGTATGACTCCCTGGGGAGCTGAACTTCCTGTGCATAACCCGAGCAGCACACCAACTTCCAGGGATGTTCTTGCAGATCAGTGATGTCAGAATTGGGAAGATGGTCTTTATATAAACAGTGAACCAGAATTTGATGGTTTTATATTGAAAACTGATACCACTTCTACATCTTAGTGAACAGAACCTGTGCTATAAAATACAGAGAAGGCTTGTGTCTCTGTGTGTGTATATATACTATATGTGGATGAACTTTTCCTGTCAACACTTATTTAACTTATTTAAGGTCAATTATGAAAATATATGCAATTTACACTGACAGGAGAAGACCATTTTCGAGGAACAACCTGTGAAAGTCATCTTTACACCATAATCTCTATATGAATATACAGATAGTGTGTATGTAGTTTGTACTATATGCATGACCTCACATGAACACGTGGCTATGGTGTTTTTCACAGTGGAGCTGGCTGCTGCTGTCACCACTATGCTGGCCAGAGAGGATTGGTGATGTGTCCCTTTTTAGAAACCATAAAAGAAGCCCTGCATGCTATTAAGCATGCATCAGCGCCCTGCATCGGCTTTAAGAGCGGGACATCGGGACAGGGCCGTTAACCTGTGTTCTCAATCCCTCTGTCACATGAAATAAACAAGCTCCCAGATAACTCAAGTTTGCAAAGTCAATTCACAGTCTTATTGTCCTGCTGCTCCTGTCCAAACGCTGTCTAAAATCTTGTAAACCTTACTAACTTGTACATCTTGGACTAAACCTCCATCTCTGGCTGACTGCTAGATGTTTGGTAGCCCTCACAGGAGACGCAGGTTCACTTGTGGTCTTGACTTCATGCAGCGGAGAACCACAACCCCAATTGCTGAATACAGGGAAGCAAATATACTACTTTTTTCAAATATATAATCTAAACACACAGTCATTTTGTATTTTGTGCCAAAAAACAATGGCTGTATTTTCTAGACTGATTGACTTTTATTTTCTGGTTCAGATCCAATATGGACATTTTTGGATATGGACATAATAATTACGGTAAACGTGTAATGAGAATTGGTAAGACAGTCAGAAAATAAACTTTCCAACTTTTCTCTTGTTTCTTAAATTAATACTTAATGACAAGCATTACAAATGAAACTGCTGAAAATACACATCATTTCACAATGTATTAAAAACTTTCCTAATTTACGCAGAGATTTACACATACTGTTAACAGGCAGCACGTGTCTGCCTCCGAACCTACACATTTGTCAGTGTGACTGCAGTAGATAATGATGCTCACCATTGTGCGCGTGCAAATGTTTTGAAAGTGCATGTTTCAGGAAGCAAAAGATTCATGGGAATGGAATGCAATGAAGAGCATTTCTGTCCAAGGCAGCTGTGTCTGAGACTGGGTGAGATGCTTGAGAACAGTGTGGGAGACTGAAATTCTCCCCAGCTTGTCAAAACAACACACACATACTTAGAAATCCATTCCTAGGCATTTGCTTTCCCCTCAAGATGACCGAAGGAGCTGCTACTCTTATTCATAGAAAATATGACTTTGATTATCTAGTTAGATGGGACAAGGCATCTCATAGGAAACTGACACATTTTCAGTGAATTACATTTCAATCATCTGATTCCTTTCAAAAAACGTTATTGGATAAAGTTTATACAAAACTATGAATTAGGTTTTCTTATATATCTTCTATCTTACAATGCTATAGGCAGTGCTATAATACAGAAATGATTCTCAGTAAAATTGGAATCTGAACATGCTGAACTTTTTAAAACTTTGTTGACCACTTTCTCCACTATCTCTCCCTTTACAGCTTTTCATCAACCTGTCTGCTGCTGTGGTAGAATTGGAAGAAAATCAAATTCTGAAAGAATGACTGCCTATGCAGAGATCGCTAGTTAACAAAGAAAACTGCTGGTGCTTTTTCAGATAAATTCATCACTCGCCAATTTCGTTTTTGATCAAGCCTTCTCTCTTATTTCACTTGTTTTTGTCTCATGATTTTGAACTAAGCCAACTGACTCCTGACTGACTGACCTTCGCAGAGAAGTCATTTTTCTCTGTCACTGTAATGGGATTGCTTAAGCTGGTTGAAAAATTGTCGCCTTGTGGGAGGATAAGAAATGCTGCTTCAGTGTCATGAAAGCAAAAATCTGAACACAGTGTATGAGATGACGTCAGACCAAGTGTGAGTGTACCAGATAGGCAAGACTGGTTTCTCACTAACTTAAGTAGCTGTGTGTATTATGGCCTAAATCAAGTTTGGGTCATTTGCTGCTCTAAACACCCAGTGTCATTGAGCTCTTCAGCTCTCAGCTGAAAGGGAAATGATGCATTTTACATTTCAAGCTGTTGCAACAGTGAAGATGCTAAAAAGGAAAAAAAAAAGCTGTCTTGGAGCCAAAACTGAAGTGGACTGAACCACAGCTTTGCAAAAATGAAAAGAAATCCATGATGAAAATGTATGGGGAGAAGTGACTATCACCAAGTAAAGCGCCATACTTCTGGGTCATAAATCTTTCCAGGATCAGTGAGAGTGATGCAAGTATGGCTTGTTTTGCTACCATTGACCAGCCACAGTCTACATAGTTGAGTCAGTACTGTACACTTCCATCAGAGGAGCAGATTTTGGCAGGTATAACTAGTGAGGTTGAGCTTCTTGTGCAACCTTTTTCTGGTGAGACAAAATCCTTAAAGCTGTATTAACTGATGCTGTAAACACAACACTGACATACCTTATAAAGTTTCTATGGCAACCACGTTGGCAAACAGTTGCCCAGTTGCCTTTTTACGCATCCAGCAGGCATGGAGCAACAATAGCATTCATTCTGAATCATATTTTTGGAAACCCTGCTAATGTAACTGGCTCTTTAGGTGCTTCATGCTCCACTATAGTCACCAGCTAGTCACTAACCTTGCATGTCTGCTGTTTGTTGCCCAGTAGGAAATGTACAATGGGTTTATCAGAGATTTTTCACTAAAAACAGCTGCCTGCTATGGTCAAAAATGAAACGGATGAGAGTGTGTGGGCCATAAATCCAAAACAATGACCTGAAAGATGCCAAAAAAGCTCCATAGTGCTGAAGGAAGAATTTGGTTTAACACTATTTCAACACCTTTCATGCTATACATAGGAATTTTACCCACTGTTAAAACAAAAATATGGATTAATGCAGCTTAAAAGGTCCACTTTAAAAGTCAAGGAGTGCATTTTTAACTTTAGGACTGGCAAAAAAACCTAGGCACAAAATATAAAACTCAAAAAAATAATAGTTAAATGGTTGAATATTGAAAAAAAAACCAACTTGAAATTCATAGATAATACAGATGATTCAGTACTGAAAACTATTATTAACCATGATTATTGTTTCCTAGGTGCAGCTCAGAGAATACTAACCACAGGGCTATTTTAAGTTTGGGGATGAATCAGAGGTCCCTCTTGTCCTGAGGCCAGTGAAGACGTGCTGTTCATCTCACACTGGTGTCATTAGTTCAATCTAAGCATCTTCCCAGTAGTGACACACTATTCCTGCTTGGCAGCCTCACAACAGGATGTTCATCATGCACACAGCACACACAAAAGCAAAGCGTGTGCACAGACACCAAAATATACTACAAAGGAGAGGACAGACAGTCTCTCGATGTGCTTTCAGCCAAATATTTCAGTGTACGTGTGTGTGATGGGCTGAAGATACTCAGAAGCTGGATGCTGACATTCCATGCTCAGTATAAATATTCCTGTTATGCTTTGTTGCTTTGTCCACTGTCCCTGAGACAAAATAGCTTCTGGAAGATCCAGGCATCCTTCTGACTGAAAAAGCTCATCTGTGATTAAAATTAGCTGATTTCATCAGGCTTTCACAATCTTACAAATTCCCCAGAGACACTGAAATATAATTTCTAAATCAAGCCTCACCGTAATGTTCGGAGACTGCATGTGTCATCAGTTTTCTCAGAGCCCCCCCCCCCTTCTCCTCATATAAATGTGATCTGTGCCACAGATTGTTGCAGATTAATACCAGGAAATGCTTACTCAGATTCTGCAGGAAAATAAAGTGGCACTGTCTGAAAGGATGGGATCTAAATGCTTGGAAGTCGATGGAAAATAACATCAGCATAGAAAGATGAGTTTTCCACTGCTGATTAATGTGTAAATCCTCTTACGTTGTGGTGTGTTGCTGCCAGCCATCTGACTGAAATACATAAATAGTGAAGAGTTTATGATCTGCCATGCATTATGACACACTGTCTTGTATATACACAAATACAGCTACTGTAACAAAACAGACACAACCTACACAAAACTCAACCTGGCATGCATTGTATGTATGCTTCTATGGTAGATGCCACAGAGATCCAAAAGTTGTATTTATCAGCTGCTAAGTTAAAACGATTTTCCTTGCGAGCCAAAAGTGTCAGAGGCTCAGCTAAGCTTTGCTATGTTGTCAGCTTCTTACAGCTTTACGCTAAAATACACACAGCACAAGCCTTCAAGTTTAGGTTTTCTTTGGGTTTTAAGCAGCATGGATTTAGAAGGCAGATACTGGGACACAAGCTGAGGTTGATGCTCCTAAATATTTGTGCTGATATAGATATACAGTGTTTTTGAAGTGGACCGTTTTTCATGCTAAAAAAAAAAAAAAAAAAAAAAAAAAATCTGAGCAGAGTGTACCCAGGAGTTTTATCCTTGGGAACATGAAAAATCCACAGTAAAACACAAAAAATCTGGAAATTCTTTAAGGCTTGCAGACCAAAAACACATATATTCATAGTTCAAAAGACCAGGGGATAAACTGAAATGAAAAAGTTTAAATGCAGACTTTACTGACGGTTGTTATGTAGCTTTACTGAGTCACGAACGTCAGTTTCAAGATGATGAAAAACACCGACAGCACTGCAGATATACATCTCACAATGTGTAGTACAGTTGATCTATTTCATTGGGTCACATGGGCCATCCTTAGGCAGTGAATATCAGTATCATGTTATAATATAACATCAGCTGCATGAGCTGAAGTGAACCCTGCTCTCATTTTACGGAAGGAAAGTGACGGGAGGCGTCAAGGGACAGTGGATAAATAAATCTGTACATCATTCTCAAACATACACCCTAAAGTCAGAGTAATGTCGGTTATATCCCTCTTTCTGCATTGCATTGTATCACTGCCGACACCAAAGCTCTTAAGAGCTTTCCACTTTCTTTCTGCATAAATTGTGCATATGCATGATGCAGAGGCTGGAAGTGATTTGATAAGCTTTTCGTGACCCACTAAATTTTATGATGGTCTGGTGTGACATATTTTTACAACACATGCATGATGCATTGACAGGGCGCGCTTGTGTGCGTTGTGAAATATCAGCTCCAGCTCATAGACAAACACACACACATGTGCGCACACTTCCCGATACGCACGTTAACGCACGCAGGCAGAGAAGTGGCTCACACAGACACTAAAAGCTTTCTGCTACATCCTTGGTGGTTCCGTCAGCATGACTAAGTGTGCTCCATCTCACACTGTTCTGCAGGTAGAGCCATGATTTCCCCTGGCATCACACACTCAGCTCCCAATCACTCCACACATGTCAGACTTAATAGCATCTGCTTTGGCACACATATACACCCACACGTGCTCGCAGGCATATACACACACACACACCTGTAAATACTGCACACATATTTGAAGGCAATCATATATCCTCCTACACACAAACACACTGGAGGGCTGTGAGTCTCCCTCTCACCAGAAATATGCTGCTGCAGTGTATGTGGGTTTGTGGGTGACTAAAGGCGGTGAGGAGTGGGGTTACCTAAAACAAGACAGACTGGCCAGAGGCCAAATGAGGCAGAGGGAGAAGAGAGAGAGCAACAAAGTGACAGAAAGCAGGTGGGAAGGATGATGTTTGTGTGCCTGCATGCAAAACAACAAAATTGAGAGAAATATACTGACAGTGGGAGAGGACAGTGACAGAGGGAGTGGGAGTCTGTGTATGAGGGAAAATAATAAAAAAGTTGTCAGTGTATGAGAAAGAAAGAGCTTGGAGTGCAAGAAGAATTCAGCTTGGTTGAGTGCTTGACATTGCAGCCTTTTAATTTCCTCTTAAAATCATTACTGTCATAGTCTGGCGTGCAATCAGATTAGGTAAGCAGAACTCTATTTTGTGCATTGGCCCGTATCTGTGTGAAAAGAGAATCAGAAGCGAGTTTATGGGTGTGGATGTGATTAAATGCACATGAATTTGTGTTGCGTGTGTTTGCTCAGGCACACGTGTACAAACCTGCATCTGCATTAAGCAAAGCAAAATGGGTTTAAATGCAGCAGGAGAGGAGACAGCAGCAGGAGCAGACGTGATGCAAAGGAAAGAGTTAGACAGTGCCTTAAGGAGCTTAGATGGAGGGAAAGCAGAAGGTATGAGGGGGTTCACAAATGCAAAGAAAGCAAAAGGGCGGAGGGGAAGGGGTGGTGGTGGTGGTGGTGGTGGTATGCTATGACTTGCCTCTTCCAAAACAGGAATTAATCCAATAATCGCTTGGAAATGTTTTGCATATTTCATCATTCTTCTCATGTACATCACAGACTATCATCCAGTGCAAGTATGCGTGAGACCTGTCAAGACCATGGAGACACACCTACACACACACAGGCAATGACAAATCCCACTGCTGTAGGGTTAGCACACATGTGAAGCTACCGAGAGCTGAAGATCCAGAGTCTTTAAGTTTCTCTGCTGCTTATGTGGAGTGTCGGTCTGAGTGTCACGAATGTCAGCAGCTCTGCAATAAGCTTTGCCGCCATGTCAGCTCATTAGCACTTGATGCTAAAGCACACACACTTCAAACCCTTAAGAGCCTGAGACTCTGTAAACAAACTGCCACTAATACAGAAGAGAAGTGAGAGAAGACTTCCTATCCTTTGCTCACCTCTCCTCTTTCTCTCTTTTTCTCCTCAGACCCACTCTCACATTTATCAGCCTTTATTCCATGTCATTAACTCTGTGTCCTCTCTCTCCTGTAGTCCTGTGCTTGTCTCTCTCTGGTCTCTCT
>JBBMJY010000002.1:13698661-13713162 GCA_037833715.1 Toxotes lorentzi | reverse complement strand
TGTGAAGCGCTTTGAGACAATTTGATTGTGGAAGGTGCTATATAAATAAAATTGAATTGAATTGAATTGAATTGAATCCTTGTGATGTGATCCATTTATCACTATTTCTTAATGTCTCTCTTTGTCCTGTTTCCTCATCAACTAATATCTTCTGTCTCTTTCTTCTTCTTTACCATTTATTTTAATTCAGGCACCTGTGCACCTGTGCACACAAAAACATGGGCAAAAGGAGTGCAAATCTTCAGTGTAGTGTGATGACATTGTCATTGTCATTGTCATGTTCTTCTCAAATGGAGGAGTGAAAAACACCAGCCTTTAGTGTGTGTAATGCAAATTCTAACTCTTACAGTATTGGCATATCTGGTGATGAGTATCTGGTGAGGTGTTCAGTGCTTGCAACATCTATTTTGCATCTTTGAGTTCATAAATACAAATTAAAATTAATGTACAACTCTTAAGTTGTGACTGGTCACAAACCAGCCTGTAGTGTTGCAATTTTACCTGTGCTGTTACATTTTTCACACTTTTCAGTGTTACATCACAGTTGTGAGACTTAAGTCCTGTGCTGAGAGCTCACAACACACACTTTAGCTCTTTAATTTTGTCTACCCGGCCTATGAAGCAGGATGTTACGATGCCACAAAATGTAACTAAATTACACTGTAATGAGGCTGCAGTATACACTTCCAAAGCAGCAGGTGATGAGATATTCACTGCTACGACAGAATGTTTCTTAGCTGGAAGTGGTTTCTGTGAATCTGATTGTGTGAAAACAAATAAAAATCTAAAGTGCAGTACCTTTAAGCTGCAGTCTTTTAAGCATATCAAAGTAAAACACTATTACCAAAGTCTGCCAATTATAAGACACAAAATGTCTTTGCTTCTGAGCAGAGAGCTCTGCCTAACAGCTGCCTAGGGAATTAACTCACTTCTCTGCAGTTTCAGCTGTGCCACATTCTGTCTTTTACAGTGCTGGCACTTGTTGGCATTTTCTCTCGTGAAATATCTGCACACCTTGCCCAAAGGAAGCTTAGCTTTCCCATAACGTGTGAGAAATCATTTGGTGACAGTGTAGCTCCCAGCGTACACAGCAGACAGGGGAAATGATGTGAAGAGTAATCCAGAGGTCAGAGATCAAGCAGAGTGAGGCAGGGGTCGAACTGAGGCAACTGAGTGCAATTATTTAGTATTATTGGCCAATTAGAAGGGCTGATTAGGGAACTGCAGCAGACTAGTCAAAAATAATATTTATATGTGTTTTATTCTTGGACCGGAAAAGAAAGGAAAAAGAGAACGTAGTGAAAGACACACACTGCCTTTGACCTTCATCGTCCATGATTTACTATGCACAAGTAGGACTTCCTCTCCTCCGCTTTGCCATAAGCGAGAAGAAGATTATAAGTTAGCTGCCTCTGCCACTGGTGAGCTGAGCTGGAGCTTGGACTGGGGTTTCTTTCCTCCTAGATTTTGGGTAGATTGGGGATTTCAAAGTCAAGAAAGTTCAAAGCCTTGGATGGGGAACGTTCAAAAGAACCACAGCCAGACATGAAGTGAAGAGGAAACGGGGGGGAGAGCTGGCTGCTTACAGTAAACTCTCCCACAGTCTGCAGAGAATGAGGTGGCAGAAAAGGGTGGGGTTGGGGGTGGGGGTGCAAAAAAAAAAAAAAAACAATAACAAAAAAAAAACCATGCCAGTGAAATAAACTCAATGCCCTTGTGACTTAAGTTGTTGAGAGGAGCTGAGCAGGTGGAAATTTGCTGACATGTTGGTGCTAAAGTGAAAATGAGAGTTTTGGTAGAGCCGGTCATCAATAATGCAGAATGTGGAACAATAAGACCAACGCTTTCTGCCACTGAGCACATCACTGCTGTTGTTGCGTTCAACCTTGGAGAACCAGTGACATGGATTTTAGTTGCACATGGAATGTTAACAATGTCTCTTGAAACAAAGCTGCACATACTGTACAGTACACCTCCCCACAGATAAGGCCCTGAAACTGCCAATGTAGCACTTTCTCAGATGTCCATTTCCTTCTGTGCTACACAATGCCATTCATTTGACACAATCAAGCTATGGAAACACCCTCACACCCTGGGGACAGACAACATCAACGGAAATTTCCTTCATCTACGAGACTTCAGAGATTTTCAGTATGAAGTACAAAGGATCATGTCTTCAAGTGGGAGATTATCTTAAAAAGAAGATAATAAAGAAAATAGACAATAAATAGCCTGTGTATTGCTTCGCTTTGCATTTACAAAAAGCGGTGTCTGTGAAAAGACAGAGCGTCTGTAACTTCTACCCTTCAGCCTTTCACGGCAGAACCACTAAAATTATCTCTATCAGACAACAGGGCAAATACCTGAGCCTGGATCTCTATATCAAAAATTCATGTCTGTGCAATATATGAATTTCAGTGCCCACATTAACATGCACGCTGCAGGAGATTTTACTGCCTTTACTTTTGGTTTTCCCATCTTTGCAGACACATTTACATAGCATTACAGAAAACAAAGAGAATCAAGAAGCCTTTGCTATTATTACTGTTATATTATCCCCTAGTATACCAATTTAGCTCAAGCATTGTGTTAGAGGAGGGAACACCTCTGGTACCTCCGAATTATTCTGTTAATTTGTTTATTGTAGCAATAAGGATTCTCATTTGTAGGGCATCAAGGGTGCATGAAAGCAGTTTAACTGTCATAAGACCTTAACCAGAGCTGTGCCAGTAAACAAAAGAAAAAGCCCTTCATTTGAGCTATTAGAGTTTAATATTACTCACAGAAGTAATCAAAAAAAAAAGATAATTCAATTTAAATATTCAATCAAGTTTACATAAGTTAGTGTACAATCAGATTACAAACATCTGTGATAATGTTTAATTTTGAAGTTGTTTTCCCCCTTATTTGGAAAAAGGCCACATAAGAAGTATATAAATACACAAAAAGACAAACACATATTTTATATGTACATATGTTCAACACACCCTAGTGGTAAAAGTTTTAGGCCAGCTGATGCAGCCGGCTGCTTTAGGTCTTTAGTGGTGGAATTAGCTCCAGCTCGTGCTTCTCTCTGTTGTTTTTCACCCTGATTCAGCAGTCCTGGTCTTTACGCAGAGCCTCTGAAAGCTCAGTGGCCACAGGGAATGCCAGCTCATCGACTATTATAATGATGGCCTCCCTATTGCTCTCCGTCTCTCTCTGCCCTTCTAGCCAGTGCACCCTCCCAATTGTCTCCCTCTCTCTGTTTGCGATCTGTATTTCTGTCCTCCTTGCTGAACAAAAGCTGGTGTGAGTATGTATGATGCAATTGTAGCAGCACTGAAAGTTCATAGTCAACAGAAAATGCACAGAATGAACATCCCCAAGGTAGCAATGGATGGATTAGATTTTGCTGTTTGGCAAACTGTAGACAAAGATATCACAATGAATGTTGGAGGCTATGTATGAGAACCTCTCCGTTAGGATGAGAGCAGCTTCAGTGCTCAGTAGTAAATCATCACTCTCTCTCAATCAAATCCTGTTGCTGGTTGTGACTTACCTTGCTTCACTAACACAGACTTATAAATAAATGGGGGCAGAACACAGAAATAGTTGATATGATAGGACCTTATTGCATGCTTTGTAAACTGGAAAGGACATGAAGCACTAACCTTGAGCTTGTCAAAACGTTCAGTAAGTGAGGAGACCTGGTGCTCTCGGTGGCGTCCCACCAGCTTGCAGAGGGCACAAATGAGCTGGTCATCCACCAAGCAGTACATGTTAACCTTCTCGTTCTCATGCTCCAGACAAGTCAGGCCCCGAATGTGAGTGTCTGGCACCGGCTCTACCAGGCGGTGGCTGGTGAACGGCTTCTTGTTAGGGTGTGTTGCACGCAGACAGCGGTCACAGTATGATACCTCACACGTGACGCATGTCTTCACAGCCTCGCGTGGCGGATCCTGCTCACAGAACTGGCAGCTGATGCGCGGATCCATTTTAGCAACAACAGCTGGGCTGTGGTTAGCGTTGGTGTGGTTGACGTGATTGGTGTGGTTGGCGTGCGGGTGGGAGTGGCTGGAAGTGGCCGGGCTGCTGCGGGCGCTACTTCCACTTGTGCCACCTCCGCCGCCAATCGTTCCAGCTATTGTACCACTAATGGTGGCGGTGTAGGGCCGCTGCGGCTGCAGGCGCCGGCTCTCAGTGGGGGAATTGGGGCCGCTAAGGGAGGCCTTTTGGAAGCGGTCAATGATGTTCTGCAGCGTCACATTGCGCTTAAGGCCCTCCAGGCCGCGGTGATTCAGCGTGATGACGTAACGACAGGTGGGGCACTGAAAGGCCGAGATGGACTCGAGGGGCTTGCTGGTGGAGCAGTGAGACACCAAGATGCGGTGAGCACAGTTAAAGCACAGGCTGTGGGCACAGGGCAAGAGCAGGGGATCTTCAAACAACTCCAGGCAGATAGGACAGGTCAGCTCAGACTCCAGTGTTTCCATCTTCAGTTGAACCAATCTAAAGGTGACATCAAATCCCACGGAAGCTGGCCAATTACCTGCATGAAGAAGAAAAAGATATGGATGACAACTGCAGTCATAACTTACAAATAAGCCTCTAATTAGGAACTTCTGCTTTACTGTACTTTTGTTCTTGGGCTTTTTTTTTATTGAACAGAACAGCACAAAGTGTACACAACTCATCAGTCTGCCCATTCACCTATTTCTGATTTGAACTGAACCCATCCTGAGGTGTTGGCTCCAAGACAGACTGGCCTGTGCAGACTCAGCAGAAACATCCCTAACACACATATTTCTTATACTGTTATAGCTGCTAAGCTTGCACAACTGTAGATTGAGCCCCTTGCTGCGGCCTTTAACACAAGATTCTTCTTGCAGAGGCTTGTGAGAAGGAGAGGAATGACTGAACGAACAAGGAGGAAAAAGATAGTGGTTGGCTGAATGGTAGGGAAGAGGTAAAAATCAATGGAGTGAAGAGAAAAGCATATCAAAGGAGAGACAGATGCACAGAAGCACAGGAGGACAGAGAAAGAAACCCTGACAGACTCTTAACTTACTTTGTTTCTGCTACCATCTTTCTTTCTCCTGCTCACCACTGACATTTTTTGTGCCTTCTATGGTAAGATCAGCTCAACTTATCAAGCGATAAACACTTAACTCAAATAACATTTTAACTTAGAACAATCCCAACAACAATTTCAAGTTGGGGCAGTGAAAACAGGGCCTCGGCTAACCAGGAGAACTGATCTGTGATTCTCCCCCTCCTTCTCCGAGACCAACAAATCTCAGTACCTTACAGCCTGCACATCAAGCTGTGTCCCCTGGGTGGCCTTAAAACCCCTGACATGAGAAATCACCAATAACCCCCCACCCACACACACTGATTCATTGGCACAGGAGCGCAGCTTGCGGTGGCTCTTTATCCTTTTAAAGAAACAAAGCAGGCACCATGAAACTACAGCATTAAACCAGATGACCCCAGATAGATGATAGTGACAATTTCATTAGGGGAGGTTGTTCCTGAGAGGTTGCGCCTATCATGCAGAATTTACTGATGACTGACCGGGTTTTAGTGTTCATGACTTATCAAAAAGTACTTTTCACCTTGGGACTGGGGTTAAACTCCTGGGAGTCCTCTCTGAAGCTTAGGTCAATGTGCACATAAAGTTCAGAGATTAAAAAACATACAGGTGAAAACTTGGAACACTTAACATTATTAAGACAGACTGTAGATGTAAAAGGCTTAAAAGTAAAATTTGTGGGGTGAGGAAATGCTGAGCATGAAATGAGTGCTTATGTTAGTTTATTAAGCAACAAATCATTCAGCCTCCTGTTTTTCCATTTGAGCTCCAGGCTTAACAGCTATTACTCAAAATAAAGCAGCTTTAAACACAGTCTGTCCAAACAGGCACCTGAGATTGTGTTGAGAGTATTCTCCCCAAAAATGATCTATAAATACAACTATAAGAAACTAGCAACATGTATTGTGCATTGTGCAACTAAAATGTAACGCTGTCCTAATAAGATAAGTCTGACTCCAGATGGCAAACAAAATTCATAAGTTGTCAAAACATCACGCGACAAGTGACAAGACGTTGTCCTCCTCATCCATTTAATTGCTCATATTAGCGAATATTGGATTAACTGTGTCAACCACAGGCTATTAGTAATGACTCGACTGTGCTGTGACACCATCCTAACTTGGTAATGTGCATTCAGTTGCATTGTGAGCTGAGCATTACACAGCCATGCACGATCTCAGGAACCAGCTAAAGGACCGGCTGAAGACAGGCCTATATAAAGACAGAAACAGAGCTCAAAGGCTCAAACTTATTTGCACTAACAAAAGTCTCCTCCCTTCTGCTGCACCAGAAACCATGCCTCGACACTCAGCTGTGTTCAAAGCAAACACGATTTGAGCAGCGGCTAAGTGCTTGGGAAAGGCACTCAACTGAAGAAAGTAGTTATATGCATACGGCGGCTTCGTTACAAATTCATTATCAGGAAAAGAAATAAATAACTTCTCGCAGCCAATCATGCAGATATTACACTGATAGAAGCAAATGGGTATTGTGTGTCCGTGCAAAAGTCTGTGTCTGGTGTGTGTGAGGCTATATACATGTATACATTTTAACTATCTGCTGATGAGAAAGTTATGCGTACGTGTGCACAAGCACATAATGTCCTCCTCCAATATTCACCTTGGCTGCTATTTATCAGATGCTTTATGTGGTTGTTATCACAGAGCCTGGCAGTGTTAGGGATAGAGAGATATAGAGGGAGGGAGAGAGAGAGAGAGAGAGAGAGAGTTTAGTGGCACACAAGCACAGAACGAGCAAACATGAGGTTCTGCTTCATCACACCAACAATAGGTTTAATTTATCTCCACTGTATCAGAGAGTTGATAACCAGGGGCAGACGAATGGAAATAACCAGAGAAACAGGATGTAGGGGGAGGTGATGAAGGGAGGCAAGGGCAATCTTCAAGGCTTTATAATGAATGCCCCTCAGTTTGTGGGCTCAAGGTACAAATGTGATGTAACTCTCCACATAAACCTCTAGCCTTTACACTATATGTAAACGTTAGCCTATAATTTACATTTGATTCAATCTACGTTCAATTTGTTTAGAGGATATTTCTCTTCTTATCTGAAAAAAAAAACATTTTAATTTGTTCAGCAAGGCAGATTCGACGACAAGAAACATTTGTTTTCTACTTTAAAAAATATATATTTTATTACTTTCTACAACTACAACTACAACTACTTCCCAAAACAATTAAACAAACGAATGATGTTAAAATATTCAAAGTCAGTGAGATAAGTGTTTTCACAAGGAATGAAATGACTGAGAGCAACTTTAGGCTGAGCAACACTTCAGCTTTATATGCCTGCTGTCTGAGGTAAAATATGTCAGCAACAGGAAACAAAGCACACATTTATTAATCTGCTCAGGATACACGGTCAAGATCACCAGGTCATTGTATGACCATGTGAGTGTTACTCTGGAATCAGGTTAAACTGATGCAACAAAGAACAACAATGTCTTTTCAGTGCAATACCATACACGATCACCAAGAAGAAAATTCAAATCAATCAATACTTCAATCAGAAAATGAATCTTCTTTCTCTGAATAATCAGCATTTGACAAATAAAACTGAGGAAAAGTCACAAATCCTGCAGCTTCCTTTTTACTCACAGAAAAAAAACATATGACATCGCAACAAATATGCTGAGGGATTGTACATCTGTCAAGAAAGCTGTATCACAACAAGGAAACAGAATCTGAACCCTCAATTATTAAGCTCATTACACCAACACAGAGTGCACAACTGTTATCCTGGATTTTTACAATTGTCTAATTCAAGTGCTGACTGAATCAGCATTCTCACTTTATTCCCCAGGACAGAGCTCAACAGCGCTGCTTATGCTGATGTTAATGTGACTGTGTTTAATGGAGCATAGTGTTATAATTAACACCAAGCTTTAACTCACCATCAACAGGCCCATTACGCTTTAGCTATGTCACTCTGGGGAAACAGTGTCGGCTATGATGAGAGCCACTTAGGGAGCAAATCTCTAGCTTCATGGTAAAGGTGTTTGCTGTGCACACAGGCTGGCAGACACACACACACACACACACACACACACACACACACACACACATCCACAAAATCATACAGACACACAGCCAGAGCTGCACATTTACAAGCACAAACTCTTTCTGTCTTGTCGTCTCTCTTCATCTGCCATTCTTGTTAAGGTGAAGTGTCCCATCTGGAAGGAGAACAGCTTGAGCTGGTGCTTGAGGAAAGACACACACATCACAGGCACACAATCACACACCAACTGAGGCGGACACACACATACATGCAGATATAAAGCTGTAAGGCACTAACTCTCATCTTTTGTTGTACTGATTACCGTAGCAAGAGTTTTCGGTCTCACACAGAGCTTTTAGTGGAACAGATGAAAAAAAGAACAAGAAGAAGAAGAAGAAGAAAAAACAGGGACATCGCTGATGATTCATTATTTTTTTCTGAAGAGGCAAGGCTACATAAATAATTTTCTTTAGCACACACATACACACACTCAGACTCTGAATTCTAATTTGCTTATACTTTATACTTTTGCTGCTGACATTCTTACATGCAACGCATGCAAGGTCACATTCATAAAGACAAAGCCCTGTTGCTCTCTTCAGAATGCACTGTGGGGATGTGTACCAGTAGCTATAAGAAAACTGAGACAGCTGTCAGGTGCAGGGCATCGTTACTTTGATGACTCAGACAGTAACGCCACTCTAAGCATGTGAAACATGGGTTACACCCAAAAAGTAAAGCATAGTGATGCTATGGTTTATCTCATAAAGGAAACTTGATTGTCTGAATAGTATAAATCCTGCCAACAGGGAACAAACAGAGACCTGTATGAGCTTTATGTAGTAGCGTATTGGACAATATGCTTTTGATGCCTTCTGAGGTCTTCATCACATCAACTAGAGGCAGAGTGGCCCGATAGGAGACTGTTTAATAGCATTCAAGCAGTTCCCTTTGCACTATGGAGGTTAAAGGTTTAAAGCTCATTAAGGATGCTGATAAACTGTTGCCCATAAAAAACATTTTCTAAGTTGTAAATATCTATAGCTAAAGTGTTTTATACAAATAAAAAAAGCACAATTATTAAACTAAATTTAGAGGATTTCCAAACTGTTAAATTTTACAAGCCCAATTCATTTCCAGTGCAAGGAGTGTGTACTGTGCAGCTGTATTTGTGTGTGTGCCTGCATTTGTATGTACTCAGGATATGCACAGACACATTTTCGTGCTTCAGTTAGATTCAATAAATGTGGCAGTAGTAATGAATTCCACTGGTACTGTAAACGACACAATCTTAAGGAGTGCCCCCAAAATAGAAAACACTGATGTCACAGTTTCTGTCATTTCATAATTTTGCAAACACAGAAATAATAAAAGAGGCTGTTTGTTTTTAAAAGCACAGTCAAGGTCCCCTGGGTGTGTGATTGCATGTGTGTGAATTCACTTTGCTGACGCACGCATCAGTCTAGAGAAAAGGAATTTGTGGAACAAAGATGATTATCCTTGTATAAACAATCCACTTGTAAAAATTAAATTGCTCCCTCCTGAGTTGTACTTGCACAGCTGCAGAGCCAAAACGGGAACTTAATGGACACTTGATGATGCTGAGATGAAGGAGCGACAGTCAAAACAAATCACCACACCTAGACCTCTGAACTAAAGACATAAGTGCATTGTGCAGCAGTTATATTTACCTTTTACAGAAGTACTGTCAAAAGCAGGGAAGCTCTAATTCACGCACGTCTGGTAAGTAACAGAAATCTATATTTTATGTACATTTCATATGTCAAAGTATTTAAAATTTTGGATTATTCATTTACATGAACTTTGGTAATGAATTTCATTAATACTCACTACCTTTGCCCCTCTGTAATCATTTACATCTAATCTAATTCAGACAACACAAATACAAAAAAAACAAAACATTTCTACTTCAAACCTTGAGAAGTTGAAAATAATGTGCTAAAACTGACTGGACAGAAGCAATAAATTCCCTTTTGTTCGCCCAAAAGCCTTTTACTTCGAAGATACGAATGACGTGCTGAGGTGTAACCAGAGCCAGGTGTTACACATCTATCAAAGACACTTGTTCCCTAAGAGGAGAGCAGAATAAAAGATTACTTCCAGGAAAAGCAATGCTTCAGTGCAAGGTAGATTATACAGGTATGCATCTGTGCATCCACATCCATATGTGTATCTCTAATTCTTAAAAACACCCTCACATGGCGCCAGCTAATGACAGATGCCTCCAAACAGACACACAAATACACACAATGAGATAGACCTTGAGCCCGTGGTCACTACTTCAGTACCAGACTTCATCAGTGGCAACGGACTCAATCTCGACACGTTTTTATAGGCTGACACTGTATCTAACACCCCTCATCCAATCCCTCCATCTGCACTCCCACTACTCTCGCAACCCTTAGTGTACCTGGAATCCATCTATCTGACTGGAGGCTGTCAATCCAAGGCTTATCACAGTAAAGGAAGAGGAGCAGAAAATCACATAGATGATGTTTAAAGGCTCCAGAGAGTAAGACGACAGTAAACAACAGCAGCAGGGGGTCGCCCGTCTTCCTTTTTCACAGGGGCTTTGGAAAACACACCCTGAAGCTGGGGAAAAAAACATTTGTACCCTCATGATGGGAAAATGCTATCACTTGGCATGACTGAACTTTGTTTTTTTTTTTTTGTAGCAGATTGTGTGTGTGTAGGTTCTCATTCATCCAGGTCATCGTGTCCTAAGGGTTGGTTGAAGGCAACTGGACTTCTTGTTTGAAGCTTGAAGATGTTTCACTTCTCATCTGAGAAGCTCTGGACAGAGCTTGCCTCTAATTTAACACTTGACAAGAAAGTGTTTTCCCCCAAATATCTCATTACTCCTTTAAAGTAAAAGAATTCCAACAACCCATCTGCCAACCACTTACGTGTTTCTGGAGAAAGCTAGCTAAACTTCATTGGTGTTTCAACATAGATACGAGTGATAACATAAAATGTTTGGGTTAAACAGCTGCTTTAATGTTTTAAACTCCAGTGCA
Organism: Toxotes lorentzi; assembly: GCA_037833715.1. Lineage (NCBI taxonomy): Eukaryota > Metazoa > Chordata > Actinopteri > Toxotidae > Toxotes > Toxotes lorentzi. Next base: position 13,702,029 of record JBBMJY010000002.1, on the reverse strand, counting down.
CTCTGATGCACTAGTTGCTTCCTGTTACAGCCCAGCTGCATTCATGGTAGACATCAGGTTGATTCTCCACAGTGGTTTGGGGCTAAACAAAGACAGATGCTATTCAACTGACAAGCCCAGTCTGTAGTCTGTGACCTCAATCTGCTGTGGACCTGTTTTTATGCAGCGAGCATTTCACAAATATCTCCAAACAGGCAAAAGCTTAAAGATGTTAATAACAAATTAGAGTATTTCTTCCCGGCTTGTTCATGTGAAAGAGTAACACATTATTAATTAAAAAGCTGCCTGGAAGAAAACAGAAAAATGAAGCTTGAAATTTAGCAGGGAAGATGTTTAAACATGGCACCACAAGCTGGTGGGTTTGATTTCTCTCTCTGCCTTGAACTCTGTCTTTACGGGGAAAAAAAAGGCTCTTTCATTCATTACTTTACGAGGTAACCAAACACCACACCTGGAGCCAACACATGTCTTTCCACAGAGGCGGGCCTGTCTGTGAGATGCTGGTAAATCACAGACTTTCACACATTTTGGCGTGGCCCAGGTTCTAATAAAAGGTGCATACATTAAAACACAGCCAAACATAGCCCTGCTGTATGAGTACTTTCATTAGTGACCGTCCTGGCAAACTCTAATGCCCCACTCCTAAACATGGCATTTACCCTAATCACCTCAGCTGACCATTTAAACCAAAAAGAAACAGGACATTGTTTGAGTGGATTCAGTGGAATTTAGCTGCACTAGTGAACCGAAATGCTGACATTGTTTGGAAGGCGATGCATTTTAGCATTTGGGGTTAAAAATACCCACAAGCATAACACACATGTCAGGACCAGGCACTGCTGAGTTTTGCCAGACATCAAGAAACTACAGTTATTCACCGCTATGGTTTTGGAAAAAGGAAATTGGGCAGCTCCACAAATGACAGCCCTCCAGTTGACCAGAACACACCAAAACTGTATATGTGATTATATAAGTGGGATCAAGCAGCACATTAAACTTGTTGCGTTACGTTTCCGCTCAGTCTTTGACAGGAGCCATGCCTCTCAATGCAGCTGCTTCATGGGATAAAAGGGAATGCTTTAGCATATGAGGAACTGGTCAAGGCTCCTTTGGCCACCCCCTTCGCTCTCGCTGCTTCCCTTCATCTTTCTTTTCCTCTCTTCTTCCTCCTCTACTCTCACTCTTCCTCCCACCTCCACTTGCCCAGTTTTCCTCTCTCTCTCTCTCCCACTCTCACTCTGTCTTTTCCAGTCTTTATCCCTCTCTCTCTCTCTCTCTCTCTCTGCAGCAGACCTCAGTGCAGGCTGGTTTCATCAAACATGTGATTCCTATTCATAGAATGTAAACAGTAATGCAGCCAAGCTGGTGTTTCCATTTCACATTCGGTGCAGTTGAGCAGGCCGGCTTACGCTTAACCCTCTCACTGCCACACTGGAGACAGTTCCTATTACAAAATCAATCTGGAATATGTTGCATTGACACGTCTCGACATATTATATTGCTTACATCCTATATCATGTTTGTCTTATCAGTTTCGGATTGGTGTTTTAAAAGTGTCCATCTGCTAACACTGTACTGCATATTGATTCTGCAATCAATTTATATATCTGTTTCAAATTATTCAGACACAAGCTGTCTGCATTGGGGAAACATTTCACATTTTTCAAAGATTTTAAACAAAATCCACTTTTTCAATTGCCTTGCAAGCATCTGCCAGGCTTCAAGGTCAGCCTGCTCTCTTCTACCACATGAGTGGAGTATGAAAAAGGCAGCCGGCAGAGCCTGACTCACTGTAACAGTTAGCTTTCCCATTCCCTGGTCACCAGTGTTAAATCGTGATGGGGCAAACATGGCCCTGTTCTCTGGGGACAAGTTATCTCAGTTCACCTCACTATGCCTTAGTTGATTTAACGAATTATTATGTAACATGTAGCAACACAAGAAATTCTGAATGATACTGACACAGCAGGTCTAGTTATTGACATATTGGATGCCATACAAACTAAGGCTTGGCACTGATATATTGTTAATGAATATAAAGTGATGATATTGAAATGTTTGTGTTTTTTTACGGCTCTATTCAGATCTAACATGAACGAAAGGATTTTTATTCATTTATTTTTGTTTTTAGGGTAGACATTTTTCAAAGCGTAGCCCTTGTTTTTCAAATGTGTCTTACACTTTGTATATGAATAGGAAAAAAATTCTCGCATTTTATCATGATTTGAAAATTATCACTCAGCTATGAAAGAGAGGATAGTGTGGGTGTATGTGCATTGCTTGAATCTTATCTGTATGCGGACTCGCATATTCTTCTGCCTACATATATTTAAATGGATTTTGAGTGCTACCACCATGCCCCAATTCTACATAAAATTAGCTGTGCTGGTGCATTTGGGATAATGTGTTCGCTTGGCTTACATCTCTCCGTCACTTATACATACCTAGTGCATTTTTAAAAAAGCAAGTATTGGTATATGCAGTGCTGTGTGCTACCGGGTCTGTGTTTTTTTTTCTTCTTCGCATGACTTTCCATGTTTGTTTTCCCTATATGTTCATATGCAGGTGTGTCAGACCACTACAACTCCCCTGACATGTCACTGTGGGTATAGCTGTGTGTACAGCTGCACACACCCACGCTCTTCACTTTCAAAGGCCATATTTGTTTCCTCTATTCTTTCTACTGACTGTCAGCTGTTCTGATGAAGGCTCTGATGATGATGCAAATAACAGAAAAAAAACAATCAGTTCTTGTCAAGCGCAAGACCAAGCCAGACCTGCTAATTGATTTAATACATTTATACATGAAAGCAAAATGAAATGAGATTTTCACATTGTTGCGACAGTGAGTACGCCTCCTCTCCCTTACCCTCCGCTTAATACTTCTGCCTGTTACAGCTTGGCAGCCACTGGGTAATAAACTTAATACTGTCAGACGTAGTCTCATCAGCTCTCTGAGGCTCTATAGCAGTGGTTGAGAGCCTTATCGGGCCTCAACACAACACTGTGTAGCAACGAAGCCCCTGTCTCACTTCAAGCCGCTTCCATTATTCATGTGCATTTGCCCAGGTGAGAACAAACCCAGGATCAGAAGTTGGCAGAACAGCTTATTAGATATTTAGACGCGTCTGAGCATGCTGGAGGGAGGAAAGGATGAAGAGAGGAGGAGAACAGAGGTACCGCTGTCAACAAAGGCAAAAATATAAATTGGTAAGTGGGTTCAAGCCCAGTGGCTAGTGTTTAGGTTGTAAACTGCTCAGCTTGGAAATCTAGCTAGTCAAGTATGCAGTACCATGCCATTCCTCTCTTAAAATATTTTCTTTTCTGTAGCACAAGTACAGGACTTGGACTTGGACTAGTTTGAGAGC
>JBBMJY010000002.1:13516139-13698561 GCA_037833715.1 Toxotes lorentzi | reverse complement strand
ATATGTTTTCTCCCTTTACTCACTGGAATCTTACAGTGTGAGATACTATCTTAAGCCTCAATTAGACTTTTCAAGTGTATTAAGACTCGCACACACCAAGAATATTGACATTTTCAAAGCTAGCTCACCTTGAACATTGTCCAAGAACTACAACATTGACTCTGTTTTATGTTCTATGACTAAGCTCCACAGAACTCTGCAATAACTATTATTTTGGAACAGAACGATCCCTGTACTTGCACTGACAATACTAAAATGAGATAAAATAAGATGATAGAATGAAAAGGTGCACACTGTTAAATATAAGAAATCTATTGTCTTGCCTGCAGAAAAAAAAACATTGGCTGTGCTGACAGTTGACACCAATTCAGCTTCAATTTTTCTATATTTTCATCTGAATGTGTGTATATCCATCTGTGTGTAAAAGCACAGCACCAAGTTAATGGCTTACCTTTGACTGGAATTTTCTATAAATATGTAAATTTACTCCACATCATGTGAAAAAGCAATCTACGCACCACCTAAACGGCACTTGCAGCTTTCGAAAGAGGAAGGAAGGATCTTTACAGTGGGAAATTGCAGTCTTGGCCCCTGCACATCTATATTAGACTGAAAGGACTGTCAAGAAAACCATAGATTGATGATATATTCCTGAAAAGTTTGCCTATTGCAAAAAAACAGCTGACAACTTTAAATGCATCATATTTGTGCTCTAAACAAGCAGGCTAACTGATCCAATAGCTTGCCAGACTGCATTAGCAGATGATGTTATCCAAGCTGGTGTTATTGATTCTAGAGGAAGTAGATACCCAGGACAATACTAAGGTCTGACTGCTCCTATGACAGCTGTCCTTATTAAGAAACATCTCAGAGAAAAAAATAGCCCACTGTGCTACTCAACTACAATGGATCTATCAACATGAAAACATTTTTCCTCCTCAATGCAATCGTTTCGCGAGATAAAAACTTCACTCTTGCAGCTACAGGTTCTAGAAATGTATGTGGCGATAAGATCAGTAACCCCATTACACAGTCAGAGCAGAGTTTTGGGGACCACTCTATCTCCCTCCCTTCTTTTCTCAGCAGAGGTGGAGAGAGAAAAAAAAACTGCATGAAATGATAAAATGAAATCGATGATTTAATATTTTAAACCCTAGATGGATTCTTCATTCGGGCGCTGGTGCCCCCGGTGTAAAAGGCCTTCCTGCCACACCTCATGCTGCATGTTGTAGGACCACATGTGCCCAGACATACTCAGGTTGCATTTATCCAGATGCAATTACCAGCAAATTACACTGAACTTCACTGAGCAGTCAGCAGTGAGAGGAGGCTGCTTGACCAAAAGCTATTAAATACCAAATTACTTGCTCTATGTACAGAATTCAACGTGGGTCAAAGTCTGCACCCTCCTCCCCAACACAATGCATCCAGGAGGGCCATTTTCTACTTTAGCTGTGGTAGATGGTGCCATTAATAAAGCAGGAGGTGTTTGTGATGTGTTACTAGGCTGTTCAGTTATTCATGATGACCCAGTGTCAGGGAAACAGAGAGAGAGAGATTTATCTATATAAAAAACACAAAGGTAAACCAAAGGAGATGGAAAAAAAACACAGGGAGGTCAAGAGAAATCAGCTCAAAAATAGATCATACACCCAGACAGAAAAACAAAGACAGCAATAAAGACAGAGAAAGAGAGTGGAGGGGGAGGAGAAGTCGGAGACCTTGCCATCGCTGTGACCCCAGGGAGGGGGTTCCTGTCCTCTATCTCGTTCCCTCGCTCTACAAAGTCAAAGCCTTCTATTTATACAGCACTGTAATGTTTGGCATTTCCTTCGAGGGGGGGATTCTGAGCTATTGTTTTTCTTGGCTGCTGTTCGATTGGCTCAGCAGGCTCTGTGCGTCGAAATGTCAGCAGTTTGTAGCTCTATTTGTTCGATTTGCTTTATGTATCACCGATAAACAATCACTTGTTCCTTCTCGAGGTGGGAAATCTTACAATCATGAGACATACAGACATTTGATGGAGAGAGTTTTTTTTTTCCTTTACCCTGTGAAATATTGATATGAGACATGTAGTAAGTTGCTGGTGTGTTCGTTCTGGGAGAGGCCACCGCAGAACAACACAACGGTCTAAAGGCAGACCTGCGCTTGCTATTTGCTGCAGCAGCAACAATGATGTTGCAATGATACGCAACACATAATCACTGCAAACGCAGTCATTTGGGAGTCACTCTAAACTTAAGGAGCAGACGACTTCACTGACAAAGAGGAAAACACAGGCAATGTAGTGTAATAATGGGATTCATTTCTGAAATCAGAGAAAATGAAACATACGTACCACTGATGAATTTTGTGATGTTAAAAATGACACATGTAAAATGATCTTATTAATAAATCAAAACACATATAACACAGTTTTATAAGAGAAATATACAGACAGGTGTCAAATTAAAGTAAAAACCTGAATAAATGACTGTAGATGCCTCCACACAGGTGCACTGCATAGTACAGTTAAGTAATTAGCATCCAGTCATGCTCTGTGGCATGTTTAAAAATGCTGAGCAGGCCCAGCTGATTATGATTCTGTATCAAGTTGACAAGAGGAAAAGATCTAAGTGACTTTGAAAGAGGGTTCATTGCTGGGGCATGGATGGCTGTCATGAAGACTGCTCAGCTGGCTAGTGTTTCATTAGGAGCAACGTACGGTGGCTGGAAGAGCTCAATGCACTGCAACTTAAGAAAACTCATGAATTGAGGAAACAAAAACACACCCCCTCGCTGCAACCCTGCAACTGAAGCCGACACGAATCAATAGGTTGTTAGTTAAACAATAGCTGCCCAGCATTGCCGGCATTTTAAAAATAGCCAGTCCCCAGGGCCCTGCAAAACGAAAGAGAATAATTGTGAAGATTAACAATGCCTAGTGCTCTATAAGTATTGAACTGAGCCGATGGCTCAGTACAAGGGCTTTTTGCTAAAGGCAGGTTCTCAAGAACTCCTACTCGTATTAACGCGTCTGAATAAAAATGGTCAACTTCAGTAGAGCAATTTCATATTTTAAGGAATAAATAGTGATACAACCTCCAGCAGGCACCGACAGATGAGCTATGTTTAGCTGAGGGTCTTGGGAGAATATCAGAGATATCAGATGTAACTCACTATCAACTTGCAAGAGAGGAAAAGAGCTGCTTTTAGAGAGGTGTTCCTTAAAAATACCTGCTGAGCAGATGAGTGTGTATGATGAAAAGTGTGTATGTGTCTGTGCATGAGTCAGTCGAGGAATAAACCTATTTTTTTCCTCCTCTAGCCCCATGACTTTTTGTCTTTGCTCTCTGCTCTTCGTCGCTATTAACCCTCCCCAGAATCCGACAAACATCCTTGAAGCTCAAAAATCTTTTTTCACGCCTCCTCCTGTTTACACCTACCCTCTTTATACTTATTTCTCTCACACAGCCTCCATTTTCCATGCCCAATTCTTCTATTTTCATCACAACTGCATCCTGGCCTGTGCTGGCATTAGCATGGTAAGCAGTGATGTTCATAAAAGCAAGTGCCTAAGTTAAATGGACAAGAAATAAAGAGAATGAGAGTTACTAACAGGTTTCTACAACAGAAATCTTTATGAAACAATCTTCTAATGCAGCAATGTGTGAAAGAAGTTGGGAATTTCATTCTTGTATAGTATACGTTATGCATTTTGTAGAATCTTCCATTACATCCACAGATAATCCACGCTCACATGCCATTATGTTTAACTAGAAATGTAAAGTATTTGCCCCTGGATCACATCAATCCCAGCAGCACTCCCAGAACTCCACACCTCCCCAACCTCCTGCATCCCCGAGAGAGGAGGTGCGGTTCACTCTAAACAACAGAGAGGCTTCTGGGGTGAGCAGCATGACGGCAGAGCTGGGCCTGATCCCAAGCTCCTGGTGCCATCAGGTGAGATCATGGGAAACACGTGCGTTGCTGTAGGAGTATACGCAGGCAGCTGGCTGTTAACTAGTGTGGTGGGAGGTTGGCTTCCTCCACAGCTCAGCTGCTGGAGTGGAAAAGCCACTCCTCTCCCTTTCTTCCTTCCTTGGTGGATTTTTTGGATTTAGACCCGTGACGTTTTTGTGCTAAGGCCACAATCACATCTGTATTATTCTAATATATTGTAAATACTAATTTCCCCGCAACTAACTGACACAATGGAGGAAAGGCCTCACAATTTGAATCAACATCTTCTAATCTCCTTGGTGTGAAAACTGCCTTAAAATAAAAGATTATTCATGCGAACAGTGTATCTGTTCAATAAGGTTCAATTTGGAGAGGCCACTGGCTAATTAAGTTTCAAATGGCAACTATACTCTCAAGCCAATAGACGTAGTCTGCAGCAGAGGCAATGGCAGGCTATTAGGTTTTTGCCTCATGAGATTCCAATGCAAACCAAAGCTGTGTAATGTTATAGCTTTTACCCCACAGGAGTGCAGCCAACAAAGCTTTAATGAAGTAAAAAAAGTGTAAACCATTCACCTGTTGTGACAGATCTTTGGATGCTTGTAATCTGTTGCACGTGCTCCACACGATCGTTTATTTATGGAACTGGAGCAGAGTATGTAATCTGTTATCCATGTATACATCACTTGTGTACATCACACTGTCATTAATGTCAACTGAGAAGGTTTGCACTTCTGTTAGATGACACTGAGATGAGACAGTGAGATGGGAAAAAAGGGAGACAAGGACAGGGACTGCCAGCTGATGGAGAAATGCAATAACTTATAGCCATACTTGTCCTTCATTTTTTTTTGTATTACTGTCATCATGTGTTTCAGATCACTGGTTTCCCAACTCTATTTATCTTTCTTAGGTCAGTGGGTTGTTGAATCTGGACTCAGTGGGAACTGGAGCCCGAAACTGAAGCCCAGACTTCTGTTTTCAGCTTACTGGCTTACACTAGTTTACTTTTTAGGGACCAAGATATGTACTCTGCCACCCCCAGTTTGTCATTCGATCCACCCTAGCCTCCACATATTTAAAATTATAACCTAATAAGCAATGGTTCATTTCATGCAATCCATTCCTAGCACTTCACATTACAGCAGACAACATACAGAAATATGTTTCTCATTAGTTAGCAACCTGAGGTCTATGTCCTCTTAGTGTCCTGCAGTGGTCCTGTTAACTTCTGGTCCCAGGTTCTTTTCTATATAGGCCCAAAGTCCACTGGCTTCGGCTTCGTTGCCTTGCAGAAGCCAGCCAAAATCTTGCCAGCTCAGTTTTTGCTCTAAGGTATTAGTCTGGAAAACATCCGCTGACGATCAATTGAGAGAAACAGCTGGAAGCCGGATCAATAAGCAAACTATGGGAAGTGGATTTAGATGAGGATGGGAATGAGAACGGCATTTGGTTTGCAGCTCTGACTGGTTAAATACTGACCAAATTGGATGCAAAGTAATTTTGGACTATGAAGCATTTAGCTAAAGCAAATGTCTCTTGATCCTTGCCAGACCACAAACTGGCAAGGATCAGCAAACTGAACTTCAGGCTGGCTTTGGAAGACTAATAGTTTGGTACACAAGCCTTTACAACTGAGGACAGCTATAAAAGCTTAATATAAAAACATACAGCCAGTCTTTGGTTTAAGAGCAGAGAGCATAAGCTTTTCTTCAGCGTTTCCTCAAAATGTATTCACTATTCCTTATTTCTCTATGCTCTGTTCTGCTCAGATAGCGTTGCGTGCCAGTGGACCAGCAGGGTACAACTGCTCAGCCCGTCTGAAACCAAGTTCAAACAGCAGTAAGGCCTTCTGTATGTCTCACCATGGCACTAACAGATGTTTAACACCAACCCAGCATAAGCATAAAATCACATTAATATCGTTTTTGGCCAGAAGGAGACGGTTAAGCAACATGGGGCCATGCATACGACTGCAACTATTTTTTACTGATCTACATGCAGCGTGAATGTATCCGGGAGACAAACTATTCCTCTCTTGGCAGGGACATGCATTGCACTCAGTGCAATGAAGAGATCAAAGGACTTTGGAGACAAAAAACAGGAGGCAATCTTTCACACCATGCATTTATCCATGCCATGTCTACCTCAACTCCTACAATCATTCCCTTGATCAGTTCTATATCACACAGAAAACCATTTCCTCTAATGAAAGTTCCCCAGCAGTTTCATTCAGTTTCTGTGTATTCCACAACTGATTTCCACTGCTTCTGCACACAAATTTCATTCATAATTTCACATACACTGCGGTCATCATAACTGTAGTTATAAAAGATTGTAATTTTTTCGCTGCAGAGAAAATGTATCTCATCTTTCTTTGACCAATATGAAATAAATTAAGACATTTACCTACATACTGTTTTCTGCCATTCAGGCTGCTAATTATTTCCATTTATTTGTGAGGCACATGAATGTTAATCTTGGGTGCGTGTTGAGGGGTATGGGGTTTCATTCTTAATATATGACTGTCAACAGGATGTGTCTCTTCTAAAGCAGAGGCTGGTTGGGGCTCAGGAATGCAAATGCTGTTCCACCTGTTTTGACACTTCCCATTTAACATAGCTACTAGCCATACCTTCGTCTTTGCTGTGCCAAGTCTTGTGGTTAATGATTGTTACAGATCCCTGTGGTTTTGCTTCATTTTTTTATACTTTGATATGTAGATTTATGTCAGTGCATGCACACTGGCGGCTGCTCTACATAGCTCAAACCACCCTGAAGAGCATTTAATACCGATGCTTTGAGTATACTTACTTCACTGCTTACAACATATCACCTGTGTACCGACCAAAAAGGCATTACCTCTTGGGTATTATTTCTATTACAAAACAAAAAAAAAAAGAAAAAAAAGAAAAAGAATTTCATATCATCCTATCACAATAGCACAAACACAGAAAACAGCATATTTAAACTCTAAAAGTCCTCTTCCACTGAATCAGTGGTTTATTAAAGGGACTGTTTCTGCTAACTGTTGAACCGTTGAGTTGAATTAGTGGAATTGCTGTGGTCTAGGTTTGTTGCAGAAAGCTGGAACGCTGTGACGAATGGTAAAGGCTGGAAGCAGAGGGCAGGGATTTGAAAACATCAGGGGTGCAGATTCATGGCTTCTCTTGGCGCACACACACACACACACACACACACACACACACACACTAAGGTCTATGGCGGCTCCCCCTTACATCAGGGTCAGATGATGTTATGTGCTAATAAGTACATTACTGGCAGTGGCACCAACTTCAGATTGTCAGGTTGTCTGTTTTAAATTTTCATCAAGGTAAATGGAAGACTTTCAAGATCTTTTAATGCCGCTTGGAATTAAGTATACGTCTTCTTTCACCTCTGAAATGAAAATGAAAGAAAGTCCACTCAGATTACAGATCTGCCTGACTAGGCTTTTGTCTAAGCTGCTGAACATTGGGCTTTATTTAAGTCTTCAAGGACTTTTCAGGACTTTGAATACAGGCAGGGAAAACAATATCATTTGTGATATATGAGATATTTTTAGACAATCAGCACTGTGGGGTGTAAAGAAAAAATGAGACCAATTAAATGTCTGCTGCTGTTTTCTTCTATTTAGTGACCTGCTGTGCTGCGTTATTATCACCCTCTTATGGTCAGATTGTTGCACTCACTGCAAAGAAAGTCAGCGGATTAAAAGTAATAATTGCATTACGTGACACCAACAACGTCAAGGCTTTTGCAGTCCAAACACTAACTTTTAAAATACATCATGCGTCAAAACCTTGTTCTGATGAACAATGATACCTGAGCTCCCTTGATCCATTCAGTCTCACACCATACACCATCAGACAAAAGATGGTTCTTTAAAGCTACCACTTTCTCTTGATTCCCTTGCTGTCCTTGGTGAATAGAAAGCACTTTAAGCCACAAAAGGTCAAACAAAATAGGTTAATAGCAGGTAAAGCAGACACAAAACAGTGAGCTATGTATTGTACCTTGGAGCACAGGACACAGCGCCCACCATTCCCCAGAAGGAGGACAGGAAAGAGACAAATGATTGATGCATGGATAAACCAAGTAAGAGAAAAATGAGAGGCACTAGAAATGAGAGGGAAGGAGGGAATGAAGGAGGATGAGAGAGAGGGAGAGCACAGGAAAACAACCCTAAAGATAGAAGGCGACAGTCAGGGAAGAGAACATATGGCATTTTGAAGGTATAAGTTCATTGGCAGCCTAGAGCTTTGACTCTGTCCGTTTGAGATGGAAGCATACATGAGTGTAATCGGTCTGATGAGCCATGTTGTGTAATGGTATGAGAAAGGGCAGCTGCAGGTAAACTACTGCTACAGTGCACTTATAGGACATGCACAGGGGCTGACTGGGGTTGTGTGCTTTTAGTCCACCTTATCATGGTTTCGCTTCACTCAAACAGCTGGCACAGGCTGGCACAAGAAATAGAGAGGCAGAGAGTATCAGTCTGGGAACAGGACTTCAGATTTAGCAAAGAACCACTAATTTAAGTAAAGGTTAGAGCCAATTGAAAAGCAGAACGCACCTCAAGATTTACTTAAGCCTGGCAGACATTGATCTCATAACAAAAGTGTTGATCTTCCCTGTTTATGCTACCCAAACCCCCCAGCGTGCAGAGCTATTCAGCAAGCATGCTCCCTCATACTGTCAGCTGAGCTCAGCAGGATCATCAGAACTCGGTTGAGTTCAGCGTTTGGCATTCAGCACCGCATGAGATGAATTATGTGTGTTGACACTTCAACACTCTCCTGACAACTTTGTGCATTTCATCACAATTTGACAGGGTATTAATTCTGGGGCACTGGCTTACACAGTGGCAGATTTGATTTTGATTTTGAAGTCAGCGTTCATTGCTTCAGATGAGCTGAAATTAGGGAGGAAAGACTCTGGCTTCATCCATATGAAAATGAAATATGCATTTTTATCAAAGTATAAATTATTCAGTGAGACTGTTGTTTCTTCAGAAGTCCTAAAATGTTAAATTTGAAAAAGAAATGAACACTGAATTAATGTTGAAATGATATTGTGCAACAATCATATTAAAACTCCTAATTCTAGTCAGAGCTTTACAGGAATGCTATAGTGATACTTTCGCAGAAAATAAAGGCACAGTCCCAACAAGTTCACTATATATCATCAAAGACAGACCTCAAATTCTACAAATGCTTTTTTTTTTAGTTTGAATCTGACCGATCAGGATTGTATGAAGATGCCACAAGGACCTTATGTATATATGATTCCTAACAAAAACGAGATAAAATGTAATGAACACAGTGTCCGTGTTTCGTGGCACAGACAAAAAGAGCCACAGATCCACATCTGAGCCTGTAAAAAAAACCCCAATAATAAGCAGAGGGATAGGCGTGCATGTTAAAACTGTTCCACATGTTTTGCATAGCAGCAACACATGAATCTCTCTGCTGAATCATTCTAATAACAAGAATCTGCGATCCTCTGCGCAGCAGGGGTTCCCAGACTAGGGTCCATGGCCACTCTGTGCTCTTATGGGAGTTGGAGGGGACTTAGAAGCAAAATACAGAAGAATATCTCTGGCTTTTCACTGGAAATGATCCCGGTAATGAAATCACACAGCTTTAACGTTATGTTTCACTCCCAAAACGAGTATCTCCGCATGAGCCTGTGACAAAATTTTGTGGTCTAATACAACAACACAAGTCTGTCCATATATGGCATAACGTCAGATGGGGTCCGCGTGTCCTCATTGTTTTCATAGACATAAAAACACATGACAAACGCTGCCCATAAAGGACCCAAGTGTGTAAGTTTAAGCATTGTACCAGGAGCCTACCTCAGACATGTTCATGCGCGTTTGACTCGGGTCCATTCAAGTGAAAGCTAAAGGCAAACACATCAAGAAAATCCCAAACTGACTGTGGGAAAAATCAAATAAAAATCAAATAACCACCGGTTCCCGATTCTATTCCCGGGTGCTTCTCTCAACCCGGCGTGTCAGAGCGCTGCCACAGACCTGAACCCCACACAACCAGACCGAGCCAGACACCTCTCAGCGCGGAGGGGAGGGGTTTCAGACACCTACCAGCTTTACATGCCGAACACTCTTTTCTTCTGTCATCTTGAAAGTAGCCCGAGAGGAAGTTGGAAGAAACACAAGCGGGGTGGACAGAGTGGAACTGAGCCGGGATACTGTGGAGGACTCCTTCTCCCTAAGTGTGTTCCACACGGCGCAGCGCGGCGCAACGCGAAATACCAGCCCGGTGCGTTCAGTTAGTGGGCTGCACCGCTCCGCTGGCGACGGCTCCCAGGCAAGCGGAATATTCAACTTTGGAAAAATGAGAGAGGGCAGAGACACACTGAGAGCGAGAGAGAGGGAGAGAGAGAGAGAGAGCGCAGCCAGACAATCACAGGAAAGCGGCTCCTCCTACCAATACAATACAAAAAAGCAAAGACCAGCAGATGGAGAGGCTTCAGTGCGTCCAACTGAACAGAGCCGGGCACGTTACTCCACAAATTGTAACGCAGTGTTATTGTAGTCCAGTAACTCAATTAATGTTTAGCGGCAAAACTACACGCCACAGCACTTCATACAGTTTATTGGACAATCCCACTGGCGCCGGAAAAGGGGAGACAACGAGACTTTTTGACTTATTTCAGGCTTTATGGTAATAAAGTGGTAAACCTCCTGCGTCTCAGACTCACTGTGCCCATGTCCAGTGTCACAGGTGAGCCTGCACACCCACAACCACAACCCTGATGAATTGGACACAGATAAAACTATATGGGGCTAAACCTGACACTGCTGCCATGGCTATATATATATGACTTAAGATTCAGCTCCTATCCCTAAAAACCTATTTACTGGGTGATTAGTTCTCAGAGTGAAAAAACATAAGGGTCTGTATCAACAGGAGCCAGAATGTTCCTTCCGAGTTGGCACCCACTTGTCCTTAATTTCTAATGTATGAGTGCACATGAAGTGTTTCTCAGAGGAGCACCGCGCACCGGAGAAGGCCTTGTGAGCTCATGGCTTGTTGGCTGATCTGGAAGTACCCTGATGAGAGGAGGGAACACACTCCTTCCCATATTTTACTTGTACGGTGAAAAAAAATCAAGTTGACATGTAAAAGTTGATTAGCCGATTACACCATCCAAAGCTATAGGTGTTACCCCCACTGTTCAATCTCTGGGCAAACTGGGTGTCAACAACCATCACCCATCTTTAATGAAGTGATATTAACTCGTTACCGTAACAGTGACTGTTAGAGTAGATGACAGCAGTGTTCCAGCCTGGATGATGAATGAATTAATGACCATAATCGCTCTTCATTTTCTTATTCTGGAAACTGATGCAACCCTGGGTAATAAGACTGGCTTCAGATATTAAAAGTTCATTAGTATCAATAAGTAAAACAGGGAGGTAATGTTAACGAATGGTAACCATGTTCAACTGCAAAAAGGCCCAAAGGCGGCAATTAGAATATTCATAGATTTAAACTTGGGCAAAAGTGGTTTATAATAATGGTGATATCACACTTTAATTTCTTGGATTAATTACACGATTTTATGTGTGTGTGTGTGTGTGTGTGTGTGTGTGTGTGTGTGTGTGTGCCAAGTAATGCCTGTGTGTTTTTACTGTGTGTGAAACACTCCTATGTGACACAGTCTGTCAGTCAGTGTGGTTTAATATACCACTCATATATCTACAGGATATCGCACATACTGAAGACAAAAAGTAGAAAAATACAAAAAAGAATCACTGTAACTTTGTCCTGAGGAGGCAGCCTACTGCCTGTGTTTGCAGCTGTGTGTCCTTCTGCTTTGGAGTGTGTGTGTGTGTGTGTGTGTGTGTGTGTGTGTATGTGTGTGTGTGTGCTTGGAAGCAGTACAGAGGTTAAGAGGTTTTGCAGAGATTTCCAGCAGACTGCTCTAGTGTGTTGTTGCTGCTCTCTGCCAGCCTGTCCCACACCTGCTTGACCTAACACTGCTCGTAATACCATTTCTTCCCAGTGCTCTGCTCTCTGCATTAGGGCCACATGTGCTGTGGATGCCTCATAATAAAAGACAGTTGCAAAACATAATGTAATATTGATGGAAATGTTACTCAGAACTGTTCACATACCCCTTTAGGTTGCTACAGGGTTTAGAAAGGTTCCAATAAACCAGTGTTCACTGAGGTCAGTTTTTAGGCATCACTGATAGTTTTAAGAGATCAAAAGTAGGTAGGATTATTGGCTGACACTGAGGTCGTACAGTCAGATTAGTAAAATCTGAAAAACATGAACCTATAGTATAGACACAATCAGCGGCATGAAGGTGTAACACAGCAGGTAGGCTTCTGCAGGTAAACAGTACCAGACAAGGTGTGGCCTGACAAGCAGGTGTGCTCTAAAAGTGTCAACAAGAGGCAACACAAATCCCCTGAGAGCCTGCCTGTTTATTTAAGCTCCCCGTTTACTATATTTACCTGTATGTTTACGGTGACTATATCTACAAGCTAAGATGTAATGCTCTTTTTTGTCCTGATAACTGATCGTGGGCCCCCTCTTTTCCAAGCCCCGTCTTCCTGTCTGCAGCAGTGTCGGCCTCCCAGTGTGCAAATCGTTCTACTGATCTGTTCTGCCCCGTAAGGTGGAGTCTATTTGTCATCTGTCTATCTGCTGCGCTTATTTTTCCACGGAGATATGGAAAAATCTTGTTTCTCTGACGCCAAGGTGGTTCTACCAGACAAACGGGTAGAATGTTTTCTTTTTCAGTCTGATCACAGAAATAACGCTCATCATAAATTGTGTGTTATTAAGTCAAAAAGCATGGATTTTAACTGCAGCTTTCAAATGGTATACTTAAAAAAAAGACTGGATTTTACAAATAGCAGTTATTTGGTATGGTTAGATTTGGTCATGAATACGTAGGATCAGTTGATCAGAAGATTATTTTTATATGCTGTAGACTATAGCATAAATGTTTTCTCTCCTACAGTCTCTAAAGTGAAGTCTTGCATATTCTCCATGTCACTAATTGTAATTCCCAGCGGGGGTATTCTGAATAACAGGTCTTTTGCCTTTTGAGCCTGACAGAATGCTTGGTTTATTGACTACACATACATAGCCTGGATCCACCCCCAGGCATCCATCAGTGCCATCTTCACTCACATTCCCCTCACCGACCACGTGGACATTTGATTTTTGTGACTAGCTGTCATCTCCTCTGAAGTCAGCTTCAGTGTCCAGAACTCTAAATGAACTCGGCAATTTGTGGGCACGGCAGAACTAATGTATGTTTACTCAGAGTGTGTGCAAAGCTGCTGTGCTGTGATTGGTCAGAGGATTGCTACTGACATTTGGATGGGAACACATTTCACTTTTTTTTTTCCCCAAACGCTATAGTTTCTCAGTCTAGCTTTAGCCACTGAGACTCGCTTTCTACTGCGGCACTAGCTGGTTATCATATCATACTCCCATGTGATTACAGCAACTACAAGGGCAAATATATGACTGATAAAAATGGATTGCAGTTTGTGAACTGCTTCACACAGTCAACTTAAGTCTGCTGTTACACTCTCATGACATAGTCTCTTTACTGCATACAATGCACCCTTTTGATTTTGGAAGTGTTCTTATTAAGCCTGTGCTTTCCCAGCTCTTTTCGCTTCTATGCCTGCTGTCACTCACCTGAGAGCTTTGCTACTTGCTGTCACTTCCTGCCAGGGCTGCTTCTCCTTTTCATATGGTATTTTAAAGGCTCACCACCTGTAGGCTTTTAATCCATGCTCTACTTGAGGGAAGTTGTTATCATTACTCCCCGCTCCCTGCTGTGCTGAGTTTGCCGCTTCTTTGTGGGGAGGGACGAGGTCAGAGCCTAGACGCCAAATATCAAAGCTATACGTAGTCTAAACAATTTCACGTGTTGAGTAATATATTATTTCATGGTTGGGGTGAACTCAGTGTTGTTTAAGTTGGTAATTTCAGTTTTTGCATGCAATGGCTTCAATTGTCACACCACCTGAAATGCTTCTTAGATATAAAGTTACTTGGTAAAAAATTCATTCGCTTTGGCACATGCTGCTAGAGCTGGAGCAAAGCAGCATTCATTGTATTTATTTATTTTTTTTTAATTAAAAAGAATTGCCTTGGAAGACCACAGACATGATGAAAAGTTTGATGAATACTGAAAGACAAAGGGCCAGTGACAGAATGAGGACAGGCTGGAGGACTGAGCCTGCTGTGGACAGTAAACACACTGGCCACTGGAGACCTGGCCTCTCTATTGTGCTAGTGTGGCCTAGGCATGGGGCATATTACATATCAAATTACCATCAGTGCCGGTGCTTAACAGTGTTTCTAACACAGACACACTCACACACTTCGAAGTGCACACTTGCATGACAAATCACCAACACCACCAAACAGTATGTGTCCAAAGGAAATGCATCAGCTCCTCTTTTCCTCTTTCCTCTCCCAGCCCTCAGCCCACAGCTCATCAGGGACTTATTGTACAGCACCAGTCTGTCTGTGTGCCACGGCAACATGAAGTGATCGGGAAAAACACTCGCTGCAGAGAAAACAACAACAAGAAAAAAAAAACCTTTGTTCCCTTCAGAACATAGGACATTTTTTCGGCTGAGTGCATAAATCTCAAGAAAGTAATCCGCTGTTGTTAGTATTCTGTGCCTGCATGCATTTCGTATTATTGTAGTGCGTTAATATATACACTGCTCAGTAGCCGTGGCGACCATTTTATTTCACCCCAGTTTTACTGAACTGTAATCATTATTTCTTTGATTACAATCACCCATTGTTAACCTAGCGAGATAGCTGGGAAATGTAATACGGTACTGTGAACATTTTGAGCTATCTCGCTTTCATTTGGCAACAAAGGTACAAGTGATCTAACAGCGCTTCACAGAGCAGAACAATAATAGCTTTGTAACTGAAACAACTTATGTATGTGTCTCCATTATATCAGTGTGATAAAATGCCACAGGATCATAGTAACAAACATTTTTAATTTAGTTTAAAGGCATCCTCCGCCCTATTCCCAATTTAAAATTGATCATAACGTACAGATCAATAGAACATTCAGAGGGCATAAACAAGCAAGTTGTTGGCTGTGGCATCGCTCCATCAGCTTTCCATTAGTCTCGCCACCTCAAATCTGATATTTTCTTGGCAATAGAGTCATTTTTTTTCCACATTCACCTACATAGACAAACAACACAATTCATATGTTCTGTATTTTGAATTTTAAGACAGACTGGTTCAGATCTCCTAAACTTCTTCGTGTGAAGATTTGTGGCCACTGTGGGTTGTTGAATGTTGGCATTTTAACCTTTATAGATCTGAGATGGGTGAGCCTGAACTTCTGAAGGTCATTAAACTCTGTTCAGTTGTCTGGACATTGGTGTGTAGAGCCGTGTCAGCTATGTTACTATAGACATATTGCTTTGATTAAATGGCTGAATCCATATATTTCTGCTTCCTCCAGGACATAGTTTGACATAGATATAGAAAGGATGCTGAACTGTGTAGTGGTGCATATATTTAGACAGGGAACAGGTCAGTTCAGTGGCACATTGGTGGCAGGATCAGATCTATAGCTAGATTGGAGCTGGCAGTGTAAACCACACTGAAGACATGGTGACCCCTGTCTGATGAAATAACACTGTGTCCTTTGTGTGTGTATGTGTTCGCCCGTGCGCATGTATGTGTGAGTGTGAATGTGTGTTCAGCAGAGGGAATGCCCACACTCTCTTATCATAGTCACATTCGCCTTCTTCACCCTCTGGCTCTACACCAAGACAGGATGGAGCCGAGCACAGGCTGTCCATAGACACAGAGCCAAATCCAAGGAGTGACTACTACTGTGTTTATTTGTTCCCAACGAGGGTAAGAAAAAAAACAAAAAATGATTTTAAAAAACGTGCACTTTCCACTTTCCACTAAAACATATTCAACATGATCATTCTCACTGTGTTAACTTTAGAATATACTTTAACAGGTATAAATAGAGATTTTAATAGTTTTTATTGCCCCTTAACAATATTTGTTATAATTACAGTGCTTATCTATTCAGCAACGTGTCTACACCATAATTTATATTAGATAATACTGTGACATTATAGAATTTAGATGCATTTAGGGGCTTTGGGGCTGCTCATTAGGATTAGCAGACTAAAAACAAGCACAACCAATTTGTCACAACAAGCTCGATGTCTGACAGAGACTAAAGCTTAGACCATAAAGTCATTTTGTTCCTTTTGGGAGGATCTTACTTTACAGTACATATATTTTATGGTAAACTGCTGAAATAGGCTATAATGTGTCACTGACACGGCATGGAAATTTGAGTTATTGCAATGATCTCGCCTTATCAAGAGAAACACCCAAAGAGAGAAGTGATCAACAGAGCCATAAAAGAGAAATTTAAAAAAATGAAAATAACACAGCAGCAGCGCCACCCAACAACAAGCAACCTCTTTGTACGCCAGACCAATGTTTCATGACAGCTCTGTAACACTTTCGTGACTTCATCAGACAAGCTTTGATATTAACATGGCCGTCTGAAACCTTTAAAAGGAATCTGGAGTGAAATCCAGCTTTAAAAATTTTTTTCCATAACGTCATGTTCATGTTTTCTGCTTGAGTAGCTGCCTGGCTTGGGAACACGTATGCTCGTTGTCAGCTGTCACAATCTGTAGGATCACGGGAGCTGCTTTATTTTTTGTTCCTCTAAAGATGCAACAAGTTGGTTTTCCGTAGTACTGGTGGCCTGCCGGCACCAGACTATATCACAGTTGATGATATAGCCCAATGGGGACACACAGACATTAGTTCTTAACTGTTAGTGGGTCCCACCCTACTCTTAAATTACTTCGGTACTGATGTCAAAGTCATTAATATCTGTATTTTATTTTATAGTGACCTAGTGAACTACGTAGGTGGATTTAAAAAGGCTCACTAAAAGAGTAGCATGAGGCAAGAGATATACGGAAAACAATGCATTTATTTGCCTTCACAGATGAGGCAGAGGGCAAGATGTGGGAGTTAATTAGTACAAGGATACATTATCTGATGGCACCCCACAAATTACTTACATCCATTCCTCGATCTAACATACAAAAATTCAAACCAGACTACAAGCACACACTTGTTATCTATAAGAAAACAGAACTGGCAAAGAAGAAAGGAGATTGAAATAGAAATGATTGACAGTTATCAAAACATATTTTTGTTATTCAGCGGATCATTATTTTAACTTCAATTCTATGTTTACAATTACTAGTACATTGAAGCTTGTATGAGAAAACCGAATGAGAAAAAAGTTTAAAAAGTCTAGTCGAATTGAGAGTGATATCAGGTTGTAGTGTTTGGGTTTGTGGTATTGGTACTACATTTGTGATTACATTTAAATCACGGATCAGGCCTTTAAAAGACATTCCAAATTAGAGTGGTACTTAGTATTGGTCAATTATGCAGATATGGTCAATTATGTAAAATGAGTATCTCACATCCCCTGGGTACCAAGGATGTCGTTTAGGATTACAGACGTTTGGAATTGGCTCACTCACCTTATCTCTGTCATAGTGGATCAATAGGACCCTCCTGCTAAGCACTTAATTTCATTTCCCCTATGGCAAAGACCTTATGCTTCCCCTCAAGGCTTGGCCGCTAAAATCTGGGATTCTGCACATTGTATTAGTTGCAGCCTCAATAACACATTGTGCTGCTACGTTGAAACTGAGCGATTCTCTGGTTCTCAGACTATCAGGCGAGATGAAGGGAGGCTGCACCGAGGCCAGTTTCGATGACGGATGACTGGAGGAGAAGCACTCCATGTGGCGATCAGTCACTGTACATAGAGCAAGTGTTCGCACAGAATCACACGCACCTACACTCACATGTCCCTAATGGCTCTGCTTTCACCATGAAGTCCCACAGTGAATGTTTATTACATAACCCACAATACAACTGCAGCCCCATGCAAAACAGGCCAAACAATGAGAGTGACATCAGCTGAACTGAAATAATTAGATCTGACACCGTAGTGTTGGAATTTAAGCCGCACTGGTGTAGAGTGGACAACGTTACTGGATATTGGTTAACAACGTGTGTGCATCGACGCTGCAAACTGCAGCAAAAGGCAGGAAATAGAAGTGGGAAAGGTAGAGAGCCTGAGAGGGAGACTGGAGACATAAAAAGCAAAAATACGGAGGAGGGATATGGAGAAATATGGGTCAGACAGAGAAAGACAGGGAAAGCTTAATGTAAGTCAGAATGTGTAAACATGTACAGACCTAATCTCATTATCCCTCGCTCTCCTGGGCCTATGATCAGATGCTTGATTAAAGAATGAGATGAAAGGAGAGAGGTAGAGGACAGAGATGTTGGTAGAAGGAAGAACAGGAGATACAGAACGCCTCAAAAGATAGACTAAGTATCCTATAGAGGAGAAATAAATAGAGATTAAGAGACAGTATGGAACAAGCAGCATGTGTAGTAAAGACCCTACAGTGTACTATGCACTAGGTATGCAGCACTCACACACACTGTGCAATTACATACACAGGGGGATGGCAAAATGAAAAAGTAGCAGCATATTACAACAAATAGCAAGCTTATGTTAGACCGTGTGGCATATGAAGACGATATCATATCATCTGATTGATTTCTGTGAAAGAGCAACTTATACTTCTTAAACATATTTATCATCACTGGCTATAGATATACATGTGCCCATAGCACAGTGGACGTATCCTGATCACAGTGGAAACTGTATTTGATCAATACCCTCTCTCTCTGGCCTTTCCTGTCCTTCATTCAGCTAAGAACTATCCAGTACATGATGGCCATTAACACACATTCGTAAAGATCAAAGCGATGCTCATGTTGAGTGAATTTTTACCTGTCATTTTCATTTTTTTTCTATGAGAAGAGCCAACAAGAAAGTATCTACAGCAACATATAGTAGTAGTAGCAGTAGCAGTAGTAGTAGTAGTAGTGAAAGCATGATTTATGCATATGTTAGACCACAGGGATAAGCAACTGAAAATCTGCACAATCTTTCACTCAATTTATTATTCATATTCAGCACTGATTGCATGTTCTACTTGCCTTCTTTAAATTGCATAATTCTTGGTTCAGCAGCAAATGACCTCATGACTTTTTAAAGAGCTGTCAGGCAACTTTGGGTTTGAGACGTTTTTCTCTTGACATGCACATTAAACTGTATGTGTGAAGCCAAAAATAATTCAGCTTGACCCGAACAGTACCTACCAGGTAGGGGTGTGGTTTCTATCACTTGAGCATAAGGAGCTTTGAGGGGAGGGTGTGCTGAAGTGACTGGAGGCTCTTTGGAAGACAGTACAGCATGTGTGCAGACAAGTCATTTAGATGACTGTCAGTATTAATAATTTTGCACTAATCAGGGTTCCCTGAGAAAGAAGAAGAAGCTGTTTGGTATGATGTTGTGCCAGGACACAGGCACCATGACTGTGCAGAAGTAGCAAAGCTACAGTAGGTAAATCCTTTTCTGTTCTACCTTGATAGCCCAAACATTAATCTAACACCTCTCGTTGTTTGCTCATATGTTGTTTGACGGCCTTGCTGTGCAATCTTCCATCTGACATTGCTGCAATGGATAAGAAGTCCTGATGCTCCGTAAACATGTTTACTCATTTGCCACAGGATTGCTGCTTGTTGTGACACTTCATTCCCCTCCATTTCTGTCTTTCGCTGCAATTTCATTTCACTGTAGTACAGAAAAGAAAGGGGCGCCACACAGACACAAGCTCAACAATGCAATCTGATTCTCAATCTGCAATACAGAGGATATTAGCATCTGCAGGGACATGTTTTGTACTGTGCTACCAAGGCTCCAGACATAGGTACTAGTTAAAATGACAAAAAGACTACAAATACATGTGTATGCTACCAATTGCAGACCCTTAATTTCACACATAAGCCACAGCAGACAAAGCTAGGACAAAACAAAATGCCTTTTATTTCTCAATAAACTCACTAGAAGCAGTAACAGCAGCAGAACTTGAAACTTGAAATGAATCTCATTGGACTTTGGCCGACCTTTAAGACATGCATTTACAACCCAGACGTGATTCTGGAGTAGAAAATTTCCCTTGATATATACATTTTTTAAATAAGTAGAAAATTGACCAAAAAAAAAAAAAAAAAAAAAAATGAAATCAAGTGCCCCCAGTTATTGAGTGAGGGCCAATAATGCAGTGGCATTTCACACCTGAAATACTTTCTCATACTGTTAGAGCAGACACCATGAAATAGCCTATAAAGTAAAGGTGTTGTCAAAACACAGACTCTGACCTGTTCTAAAAAACACACGCAGTGATGTTAAGGTGCTGTTAAGGAAGCTGTAGCCACGTCAGTTTCTCAAGCCTTGTTCTCCTGGCCTGCCCTCCCTTATCTTTTCTTCCTTTTCTCCCTCTACTCCGCGAAATATTGTTCTCCCCCCTAACTTTTATCCAATATCTATTTATACAGTACCTCAACCCTTTGAGTTCTTTCCTGCTGATTCTCCGATTCAGTTGTTCATTATGGTGCTCCTCCTCTGCAGCTCTTCCCCCATGCCTTTTGCTTATCGCCTGGCTCATCCTAATTCCCTCGCTCTTCTTTCCCCAATCACCCCCCTCTCCTCCTCCTCCTCCTCCTCACTCAGAGGAACAGCAGAGCTCTTCATCAAGCAGATGTCAGGCATCTGTCAGAGTCCAGGCCAGTCTCGGCGTGATTGATTTTTGGCTCACCTGCGTCTTTCGTAATGACCAACTGTCAGTTATTTTACTGCCCGCACTGCCTCCCCTCTGTCACTGCAGCATCCAGAGGCTAAATCTCTGAGCTCAGACCTACAGTGCATTATCTAGCTTGTCTTCAGATAGGATTTATGTGAGTAAACCATACAGCCAGCCTGTCTTTCCTGCAATCACAAAGGAGAAGGGTTTTCAGGGATGGTTATTTTAAAGAAACAGTTCGTTTGCATTCTGATGGCAAATGCAATATCTCTTTTTACGCTTAAAGTTTTCAATTATTCCCAGGCAATGAGTTTTCTGACAGAAGCTAATAAATGTCTGTTTTGATATGGTCTGCTAACGGTTTGTAAAACAGTTTGGAAGCTCAGGCCTGAGACTATCTAGAGTAGAATGACATACTCTGTTACATTATGGAGGAGGAGGAGGGCAAGACATATTTCCTGTGCAGCAAACCAGTCTGTTTTACTGGAGACACATCAGCACATCTAATTAATTAGTTGTATCCCAAAACAAAATACTCTAACAAGTGAATGTTGTCTCCACATGGTATTTTGAGAGAAAGTGTCTTCCTTAAGATCAGACTTCTTTTTTTTTTTTTTACATAGACAAAAATGTTACCTATTTTGCTCTTTGATCCATATGTTTCAGTGCTTGCTCACTTTACAGCAAACTGATAAAACAAATCCAGACTAAAAATATGAGGACATCAAACCTGACTCGATTGGAGGCTGAAGCTGAACACAACATTTAAATTTCACCTTTAGGGATAAAGTTCAATGGATTTTGTTGAGGGCACAAGATGTTACTTCTTTAGCTACACTCAGACCTTAGTGTGACTCCAAGACATCGGATGATGAAAACATGTCAGGAACAGTTTCAAAAAAACTTCTTTATGTCCCGTGGCGGCCTCCAGACTAAGTAAGGACATATAAGCGGAGCTTCAAGCTGGAGGCAGAGTGAAAGAACGGGCACATCGCTTCCCCTCGCTGCACTCACCTGGATGCCAAGCGTCTTTGATCATCTACAGAGGCCAGGTGCAACTTTTGCATCTGGAGTAAGGGCAAGTTTATAGATCTCACTCTCGCTGTCTCTAGTTCCTGTTGCTGTTTGTCTCTGGTTACCCTTCCTTCACTCTTTTCCCCCTCTTTCCCCCTCTTTCCTCCCTTTCTCTCTTTCTCTCCATCTGCCTGGCAGGGACAACAGAGTGCCCATGGAGAGCAGAGATGCAGCAGAAGGCATCTTTGAAAGAGAGCTCTGGCTGCAAACCTTTCATCTAGTGCTATACCTGGCCAAGGCAGGCTGCAGGGTACCTCGGCTGTCAGAAGGCATACACCAGAGGAGGCAGGACGGATGAGACAACAAGAGAGGAATGGAAATGAAATGCAAAGAGCGGGAAAAGACAAAGGGGCAAAAAAAAAAAAAAAAATGCCTATCTAGTATTGATGATCTATTTATGCTTTTGCCAGGCCCAGAAAAGAAGGAGGAAATGAAGATGAGTGAGAAAACTGACATCAGAGGAAAAAGAGGGAGAGCAGGGAAGGGGGAAGCAAAATTAGAGCAGAATGATGAGACACACAGAGAGACCCTTGTGGCTCATAGGAGAGAGCCAATTTACAAAGCTGCTGCTAGTGCAGCCACTTGGGTCTCCTGCTTTTGCCAAAAATAAAACTGTTCAAGACAATTTTGGTCAAACATCAGTAAAAGTGCTTAAATCTGTTTAAGAGTAACATTCCTGCCTGATTGATAGCACTGTCGCCTCACAGCAAGATAGTTCCAGGTTCGAAAACCGGTCTGGGCTCTTCTGTGTGGAGTTTGCATGTTCTCCCTGTGCTTGCGTGGGTTCTCTCCGGGTACTCTGGCTTCCTCCCACAAATTGGCCATAGGTGTGCGTGTGTGTCTTTTTTACATGTCAGCCCTCCAATTGACTGGTGACCAGTCCAGGGTGTACCCCGCCTCTCGCCCATAGTCAGCTGGGATAGGCTCCAGCTCCTCCGCGACCCTGACGGATTAAGCGGTATAAAATGGATGGATGGATGGACTTGGTGATGTGACGTGCTCCTTACTTAGCCAACTGAGCATTTCCTTTCTGTTTGAAATGACTGTAAACACTATGCCAAAGAACAGGAGTGAACTGAAATGACTGTTGTTTATTCAAAGCCTAGATTCAGTGCTGCATTGAACATCACAACTTTGGCAGCATTACTGTCTACATTATCTCAGCATGCCTCTGCTTGGCCTATTGCATCTGCTGCAGAGTGTGCTGCCTTGACAGGCAAAGACTGAGTACTTGGAGTGTGTGATGTGCCTCTACAGGAGGAAGGCAGGGAGAACTGTGTGTGTTTGTCTTTGCATGTATGTATTTTTTGAGTGCCTATGTGCATTAAAGCCTTCTAAAAACCGCTCGCTAAAAACAGGCTGCATGCTTCTTTTTTCGTAAGGCATGCAATAACTCATAAAGCCTCTCATTGACAGAGGCTGTCTATAGCCGTGAAGGACTGTGAGTTTGACAAATGGATTCTCTCACAGCTGTCTACCTGTGCAGGTTCTGCATGGGAAAATCAGCCAGGAATGCTGAAAGGCAGGTCTGTCCTTAGTCCTTAATGCCATGTCTGGGACTACAGACAAGGATCATTAACGAGTCAGACTGTGTGGTTAAGGCTGACAAAATGTTGTTTACCTCAGACAAGGCCGACCCTCTCAATTGTCTGGTGGAAATTCGTCTTTTAAGTCAGTGGGTATTTAAAGTGTAATCTGTACTTAAGAGGCCATCATCAAAAGCAAACAATGCATGCCAACAGGCAAAAGGCTGGCTGCAATGATTTTTAAATGATCCTCAATCTGGCCTTTTTTATACTCTTCTTTTTTCTGTGTCCCTCCTCCCTTTTGTATCAAAAACAACCTTGATCAACTACATATTAAACGTAAATGCTTCACATCAAAGACAAACAGTGTAGCCATGGGAACCAAACCACTAGTTCATAAGAATAATATATTGTTTTTGTAGTCCTCCATTAAGCCTTACAAGCCTAAAGGTATAAACTAATAAACAGACAGTACATGACTGAGAAGTATTGCATAACGAATGCTGTCTATTACCCTCTGATAGGATAAGATTAAAAAAATCTGGAAACCTTACAGATTACAGATAGAGATGTGCAACTACGAGCTCCGTCATGCAAATGAGACATTTTGTTTGCAATGATTTTTCTTAAAATAAATGGTTTACAACAGTCTCTACAGGAAGAGAGAAAAAGTCACAAGTCAAACACCTGGCTAGCAAGGCTGTGCAAACAGATCAATCCATTTAAGGTTTCTTTACCACAACAGGAGAGTAGAGAACTCCAGCAACTGTTTACACGAGAGACCTGCAAACCCACTCAACCTGTATATAATAAAGTCAACATGCTTCTTCCACACACACACACACGCACACACACGCACACACACGCGCACACACACGCACACACACGCACACACACGCACACACACGCACACACACGCACACACACGCACACACAGAGAGCTTGGTACTCATCCGCGAAAGGCTACGTGCTGTAAGCTCTCGTCAGGAGGATATGCAATGGTGAGGCCCTGGACTTCAGCTATACAATCCAACAAGTGCATTATGTTCCCACTCAGCAGGAGGGCTTAGATGGCTGTCAGGCTCCATGCAAGGCAAGGTGGCAACTTAACAAAGCAAAGCATTTTAGACATGAATGAACGTATCTGCTGATAAAACACCAGTAATTCAAGTCAGTGCGGCTCTCAGCAGGGTTTGCTGCACTACATGTACTTGTAATATTGGGGGTTTGAGTCCTGATCAAGAGCTTGATCATGTCCTCCTTCATCTTTTATCCTTCTTGTCCTCTACTCCCTCTCACCCCACTACTTCCTCCTGTCATTTTACACATGCTTCCTATCTAATACACTTATTTCATAGATTTAATATGATGTAAAAAAAAAAAAAAAGAAGAAGAAGATAGGTCTCCAGCTCACAGAGGCATCTAATGCAGTTAAGGATAGAAAGAGTGCGCTGCCCCACTCACTTCTTGTAGATGTTCAAAACAAAGTTGAGGCAACAAAAAAAAAAAAAAGGAGAAAAGCAAGCATGGGTATAAATTAATGAATAGGTATTGGTCTACAGTCTCCTACCACTTGGCCGGAATGGCAAAGAGGTGCTGACAGAGATGTGAGTTGGGGTTGGAGAGGGAGAATCATGGGGAAGGATCCTGCAGAGTGGAGCTAAAAATAGAGCATGAAGTGGAGGAGGGGGAGGGGACGTACCTGTGGGCTTGGAGGCAGCCTAGTTAGCAAAGAGCAGCACCACTGTGGACGTTGATGGACTGGAGAGGGAGACAGTGTGAGAGAGAGAGAGAGAGAGAGAATGAAGAGGAGGCAAAGAGAGATGGCGAGAGAAAGGGAGGGATATGAGAGAAGAAGATGAGGATGAAGTAAGGGGAAATTCAGAGAAAAAGAGGAGGGGGTGAGGAAGATAATGAGAAAACAAGTCAGTTTAGCATGAAACTCTGTGTTTGAGTCAAAACAATAATTTCACAGTAGGCTACAGATGGCCGCAATGACTAGTAATAGTCCGAGACAGATGCACATGATGAACATACAAATGATGACACGCACACACGCACACACTGACACGCACACACCGGGTGTTACATTGTAGGTGCTAGAAGTGGGGATTCAATAAATAATCCCTCCAACAGCTAAGCCAATAGAGCCATATGGAGTAACGTATAATAACTGTCATGCTGCTTACTATCTAAGTCATTCATAATTAAAAATACATTAAAAAAATAGTTTTGTTCAACTTAATTTGGGATAAAACCGTGATCCTGAAAAATGTAAAGTCACAGCCAGTCACTTCCATGTCTATAGGTTTTTTTCTCCTGTGGACATTTAACATTTAATAATGTGTGCACTTGACAGTCTTTGACTGTTAATCCGGGCTCTGGCCACTCTGTTAAGCCTGCACATATATCTTTAGACATCGTAATCATGGTGTACACGTCTGGGGTCAACATAAGTAACAACTTCATGATAAAAAAGAAAGAAGAAACAGTTGCTATCAGCTGATTCACAAACAAGACACGTGAAGCCAAGACTGACAACAGAAGACGTCTTTCATTTCTAAAAAATAAATAGAAATCGTACCCACACAGACGTAAAAATTCCAAACCCCAAATTAAACACAACTTCATGAGAAATTTATTAACAACCCTGAACTGATTATTCACCAGGTCTGGTACGCCACTCTTCATAGAATGTCTCAAATTTTATATTAGGAATAACAGCATCTCAAGTGAGATCAGGCCTCAGAGAGCCTAGAGTTAAATAACGAAGGCAGCCAAACAGAGGTAACAGGAGGCAGTCAACAGGAGAAGTGCCACTATGGACAATCAGTGCATTGTTTACCTGAGGGTCAGCCAGGTGCAGTGTTACTTTTTTGTCAGTGTGAAGTAATCTGAGAAAACAGAACACATGGCCCATCATTTGGTTCCTAATAAGCTATTGTTCCCAGCCGGTTCAGGAGGGATTCCAGTGAGTCATCCACAACTGACAGAGACGAAGACTTGGCAAGAAAGACGGTGCAGAGCAGCTGTATTGAAAATACCTCCAGACTTCAAAGCTTAGTGCCTGGATACTGTGGATTTTGTAGTATTTAGGAAAAACTAAGAAAATGTTTGCTTTTTGCTTCGCTTGTGCTTTCTTATGCTTGTGCATGCTGTGCTTTAACATTGCTTGGAATGGGGAAAAAAAAAACCCTCAATGGACTGAATTCAGTAAAACACACAAAGATGATAAAACCAAAAGCAGTTGGCTTAATAAAATATGTCTGCTTTGGTAAATTATACGATTTACTGTTATTTATGATTTTAAAGATCGTGATTTAAATGTTATGCTGCGTTTTGAATTCGTTTCGTGGTCTTTGTGGCGCTAACATAATGAGAGTCAGAGCCGGAGGTTTTTCTGACAATAAACAGGGTACATTTCCGTGATCACTCACATTATTCAGTTAGGTTTATTTGCTGCACGTTGAATAACGAATTATGGTTAAACATCAATCACTCTGAAAGCCTTCATTAATTTTCAATACAGCTCATTATTTAGCATATTAACTAATTAACATGAGGTGTGCTGACAAAACCTTGGTTAATTATGAACAAAGTTGTTGCTTGCTACCAGTCTCTCCTCTCTTTTTCGTCCACCATCACTGTCTCTTAATCACTGATGCGCATCAATGTGCCATGACTCACCATAATGATTGTCTAATAAGAGACAATAAAAGGAGAACAGGCCTGTCAATGAACTGCACACCAGTTTCGTCTCCTCTGAATGCCAAGTAAGCAAGCAGTCACCTTATCACATACAGAGAGAAGTAGAAAGAGAGCCAAAAACTTTTCATTCAACTCCGTTCCATGCACTTTTAGTTTTCTTAACCATCTACAGAAACACTCTTACTGCAAAACCAAGCCAATCTGAATATTGTAGGAATGCAGGACACTCAAGCCCCTTATTCAAATACTTGGTATGTAGAAACCAAGAAAAATGCACATTTTTCAATACTTATGGATGTGTAAGATATGATGGTTTAAAGTATTCAAACTGTACACAACTACTGGCTTTTATTAATAATGTTTTTTTTTTCATTTACTTTCTATCGAGAGCTCTAGATTTCAGATACACACTCTTCTGATAAAGAGTAATGACTGGCGGCGCACTCATTTTCACTCGCTTTGGATGTTTGTGTCAGTTAATGCCTCATTTCTAAATGTAAATGTGAGATTAGTGTCTGTACCAGGAGATATTAACCATCTGCTACTGCTACATAATGACAACTGAGAATGGTCTATTTGATTATCCGTTAGCAGTCGTAAACAGAAAATGTGACAACTCAATAATGTACAAGATATGTTACAACAGACAGCATGGACTAGAAGAACATGTTTTTCTACAAATCAAACAGTTCATAGCTTCAGTTTTGCTTCTGATTATTATGACTGATGTACCATTTTTTTCCCAACTAAATTACAAATGAAAGTACCCAGCTTAATCTCTAATAAGAAACCCATAAAGAGGTCTGATGTCAAAATAAAGCCCTGGGGTCAACTGACATTCAAACACTGGACACTCTTATAAACGGATTCTGGTAATGCACCTTGAATTCCTAGATACATTTTTTTAAGGATCTAAGCAGAGCAGCCAATTTAGACTTTTGCTGATGTTAAGAAATTCCATCAAAACTTGCCTCAACAACAGAATAAAATCTAATTTTAAAATATGTTTTATGTAAGGGGACCACCTGATCCCTGGCATGCCAGAATGTTCACAGGTTTCTATGTTGTTGCCACACAATGTGTGGCCAAAGAGCTATATTTAGACCTATCAACAAGCCCACACACTCATCATCGATGAAAGTAAGAAGTTTACAGTCACACTTTCTAGGAGCTGTTGAAAGGTATTTTAGGTAATGTAGCAGCTTACTGACTTGATGACTGATGTAAATAGGTTACCAAGAATTGAAGCATGTTTACACCAACATGTACCATTTTTATCAAAGATATCTTTCACAGCAACGTCAGAACAATCTATATAGTAATTTATATCATCACAAAGTAACGCCTGGAATGCTTTATTGACTGATGAATTCCATCCATCCCTTTTCCGCTGCTTCTTCAGGGCCGGGTTAGCCTGTGCTAGGTAGACCATAGGTTCCTCTTCCCTGCAGCATCTTCCAGGAGTTCACAGCCAGATGAGCAATATATTGCCCAGGTCTCCTACAAGTTGGATGAGCCAAGACACAGAAGGCATCCTTATCAGATCACCTCAGCTGACTCCTATTGACACAAACTTTGTCCACTTGTTTCCCACAATGTCAGTGACTATCCAAAGTTTATGAAGATTGGAACTCAGATCAACCCAAAATATTGAAAGCTTCAGCTTCAGTCACAGCACCACAATGGTTTGGAAAAACACCTACTACTGATGCTGCATCAATCCCTCAGTCAACCTCACACTCCATCTTACCCTCACTCGAGAACAAGACACCAAGACATTCAAACCTCTTCACTCTGGGCAGTCACTCCCAACACGGAGGGAGTGATCAACTGTTCCCCGACAGGGAACCATGGCCTCAGACCAGGAGGTGACCAGGAGACCAGGAGGTGCTGACTCTCATCCCAACTGCTTCACCCCATGTATGAAACAGCTAAGTCACAGTCTGATAAAGACAACAGAACCACATCATCTGCAAAAAGCAGAGATCACAAACAGAGTCGGTGCAGAGGGACAACATTGACTTCTTTCTGGGGATGCAGAAACAGCGTGCGTGGTTATATGAGAGCTGAATGACATTTAGCAATGCCGCAGTACTCCACACTCCATAGAACCCCACAAACAACTGGGGGCACACAAAGACGTTAGCCACAAAACACATATTGTCTGGATGGATTAATGACATCTAACTAACAATGTCAATGTTGGGTGTACTGTCCTTTAATCTTCACAATGTTTTCACCAGAGGAAGCTCTTTACTCTGAGTGGAACATTTGGCTTCTCTGAATAGAAACAGGTGTGGCAGTGAAAAGCAGAGGTCAGCACATTCATCCATCGATAGAGCCGGATAATGCCACTGAGGTCCCTCTCACTTCATAGGAAAATTCTGTGTGTAACTTGGAAACAGGTTTGTCATCCACCTGTGAACAGCATAACAAAATGCCTTCCTCACTCGCTCACCTCTCCCTTTTCCTTCTTTCTTTTCACTTCCCCTTTCACTTTAGTTTTCAACTGCTGCTGCAAAAAATATGGAATCAACACACCATTTTTTTTCCTGTGGGAGCCAGAAAAGGAAGATAATCAGGAGGACACCCAGAGGAAAAAAAATACCTCAACCTGTGAATAAAAATAGCTCAGGAATTCTGTTGCTCCCTTGCAGGGAGGAAATATGCTCTGGTAAGAGACAGACAGTGATTTTGCTTTGATGAGAACACCCTGTTAGAATCCCAGCTTGGCTTGTTGATTTATATACTTCTGTCACTTTTCCTGCTGAGAAAAATCTAATAGAAAAAAAGTGGATGATTGGGATAATTGGGAGCGTTGCATGAGACAAAAAGTGAAGGGATTCATGAGGTTAAAAGAGCAGATGTAATACAAACGGTGCTAAATGCAATAAGTGAGCCGATAAAAATAACATGTTTTGTGTTTTCTGTCATTTGCCCACAGGTTATATCTGAATTTCTCCAACTTCACTTGCAGTCTGGCAGAGATACTGCTTCAAAAATAAAACTGGTGTCAGAAGATGGATGTTGGATGCAGGTTGTTACTGCGAGGAGATAAAGCTAACCTTGTGTGAGCAACATGTGTTGAGCAGCAACAAGCCTTTGATGAAGGGCCTTTCTGTCCACAAATTGGTTTGGCAAACAGATCAGACGTTACCATAAAATTTCAAGAGTATGTCGGTAAATTAGATCTCTCTCTATCCCTGATAAGTGTGCATGTCAACATTTTTATCACATCAAGTCAAGTTTATTTATACAGTTCATGATTAAAGTATTTTTGGCTGGACTGCAACAGCGGGCCCAGCCCTATAAACACGAATGTCTGTCCCTGACTGACTGACTGACTGAATGATGAGGTTATACCATTGGTTGGCTGGCTGAATCTTGGTGTTTCCCCACTGGCCAATGCTTTTTCAGAACGAAATGGTGAAAAACTGTTTCTACAAAATCATCAGGGAGTACTAACAGACAGTGTTGCCATTTCAGACCCTTTAGCAACTTTCATGAAAGCACCTAGAAAAAAAACAACCTTACAAACAAACAAACTAACAGTAACAGTAACTAACAAACCTTAGTTACTTTCCGTTGAAGAGAGTTGCCAATATTGCCCCATGAGTGCAAAGTCGGGCTTTCCCTCTGCAGACCACACATCAGCTGACACAGACATGAATGAGCTTCTAACTTTCTCTCTGAGTGATCAAGTAAATACAGCTAAAATCAGAGCATAGCCGCTGTCTTTAACTTATGTTTAAGGTGATTTTCAGTTTTCAGCTACATCCTCAATTTCTCCCACTGACTGGCAAGCCATTTATGAGGTTTTGACCTAGTCTTGCTTTAAAGGACTAAGCACAGACAAGCCCAGCTCAATCAGCAGAAACTAGTTAACAAACCAACCCAGCATCATTTGTATTGATTTATAGCCCCAGATCTGTGATATATTTTCATTTTTACCATAACATATTCAAGAAAAGTCAGCTGAGCACCCTGTTTCTTTGACAGTACTCCCAACCACAGTTTCCTGCAGGTGGTCAATGGGATCAACAGAGCAAATTGCTCAAATGCATGTTGATATTAGCTGTCCTTCACTTTGCCCTACCACATTCTTTTCACTGGCCTAGGGGCTGCAGGTGACTGCTTTCTGGTCACAAACCCACTTAATACTTGACAAATACTATTAAATATTCCACCAACACCTTATCTGCCTTGATCAACTCAAAATGGCTCCCATTTCTTGGCCGTCGTGAATCAACTATTAATATGCCAAATGGGAGTATCACGCACAGATAAATGTCAGCAGTGCAATGTACACAGGCTAATGAGTTTTGAACACCGCTGACACTGTTTGGCTCAAATAAAACACAAAGGACAAGAGTGATGACTAGTTCACTATATTCAATTATCCTGCCTGAACAGAGGCTGTCACTGTGCTCGGTCAACTCAGCTGCCGGTGGGGTATCTTGCATTTTACAAATAAAGAGAGTAAATTAACTGTCAGGGCTTTGATGGAACAGCACAGACCAAAAGCTACAAGCATTATCAATATTCCTCAAGATAAGCACTTTTGTGAATTATTTTCTTCAGTTCACCACAGACATAAAATATGGTTGATATCAGATAATAAATATTCTCCATCTTTGTTTTGGATGTCACGAAGTCAGAAGAGTTCAGCTAGAATTTATTTAGGAGAGAAGTTCTTGGGAAACAAAACTTTTTAAGTCTTGAGGCGACCGTTTTATGGGAAAGGGCGTTGCCTCTTCCACAATTAGCTCAGCACACATACATCTTAGCTTATTATCAGCTACGCCACAACACACAGGAGCCACTTTGTATTGCCAGGGAAACTCTCACACATCCTCGCCCCGTTTCCTGGTATGACCTCACTTGCAACAGAATACAAACATTGTACGTCAACCATCAGCGTTTTTCCCAGCATGAGGCAAGCAGCAGGTCTTTTTGTTTTTTTTTGGTTTTTTTTTTAAACACCACTAGATTTTGGACTTCAGCATGCCTGCGACACAAGGCACACTGTTTTTAAAAGAAAGAACCTGCACTAAATGTATGTTGTTTCCATTCATTCTAAGAGGGCAATTTAATCTTCATTAGAGATTTTATTAATTCTCTGCATTCCCTTTTCTCTTTTACAACATTGTTTTCTGTGCTATTATCTCATTCTAGGAACGGAGACTATAGCAGACTTCATTTAGCAGGTTGAATCATCCTGTGCTGTTGAGCTGGCCTGACAGGATTAAGACTGACATTAGGTGGGTCCCAATTTAATCACAGAGGACTGTTTGTTTAAGGTTTTATTTGGAGAGAAAATGCTGAAATCCAAGAAGAAGAACAAAGAGATGCATGCCTTTCCCCCAGTCTTGTCTTGAAAGTAACAGTGCGTTCTTATACACAGTAAGAAATGAGAGAAATAGTGACCAAATTTATGGGCATATATTTACATGATGCAGCATGATCAGTTCTTTTGGTACTACTTCACATTGATGAATAACCTTTAGGTACTAAATCACAAGACCCCCACAGCTTTCTTTTCTTTGGAAATGAAGATTAGTTTATGAGAGAGTTTGAAAAAAAACTGTTCACAAGCACCCAAGCCTGCACATAACAACAGAAACAAAATAATACAAATGATAAAGAAACAGAAAATGTAAAAGAGAAAAAAGGAAAACCAGAGCGGTCTTAGAGCAGTAGGAAAATCAACCTGCACCATATGTATGAGTGAGCTGTGGCTGCACACGACACTAAAGTTTGACATTTGCACTAAATTACATTACAAGTTTAGCATTGTGAAATTAATGAGAGGGACTCAGTGATTTAATGAACTTGGACTGTGGTGTGCACTTGTGGCTCATAACCAACTGTCTCTGTAATGCGGCGCCAGCTACGGCCGGGTCTCTGTCCCTATGCAGACTGCTCAATAAGGCCAAACCTCTCACCTTAATGACTGTCGACTTTTTTTCCCTCAGTCTGATGCACTTTTAATTATCAGCTCCAAGGCTCTCTGTAGCATCTGTACTCAGAGGACAGGGCTCGCCTTTTAACTAAGAACCTCCAACTTTAGAGAGTTGGCTCAAAGTCAGGCTCAAAATCTGTTAGCTCTGCTGAATTCAGCCACACAGCAGCAGAACTGCAGTAACACTTTCATGATAGTGTCATCTTTGGCCTGGCTGCTACACTAATAACCCACTCTGCTGCCGAGCTGGTCTTCATTTTTTGTCACTGTACTGACAAAGCAAACAACTACAACATACAACAAGCGGTGACAGTATTGATCTAGATATGTGGAGAATTATTCCGACTTTAGCTTTCAGTATGAACATTTTTAATAGTGATGAAAAAAATCCTCTGCCATATTTGTTAGTCTGTCATAGAACAGGATGACCTTGAGGAGTCGGGTGGGAG
Organism: Toxotes lorentzi; assembly: GCA_037833715.1. Taxonomy (NCBI): domain Eukaryota; kingdom Metazoa; phylum Chordata; class Actinopteri; family Toxotidae; genus Toxotes; species Toxotes lorentzi. The sequence continues at coordinate 13,665,117 of JBBMJY010000002.1, read as the reverse complement.
AGCAGATTTAAAGCTAAACTGGCTCTTGAAATCACAAATCATTTCAGCATCAACCACTCAAATACAATGTACCCGCACCTTGGAATTTAGCATGCTACTGCATGAGAACTTCTAAAAACACACCCTGAAAGCATAAAGTTCCTCTGTCCTACTATGTTCCTTTCAACAATCTGATGTGTCAGTCATGTGCTGAGGACTTCCTTGAAACAAACAGCAGCCTAATCAGGCTGCACAAACAGAGTGTTGTGTTTACCCCGCTGCAGAATGTGCACATCTCGCCTACTTCTGTGGTTCACTCAAACAGTCAGAGGCAGCAACAATGGCTTTCAACCAAGCAGCTGTTTCTCTCTCCCTGCTGAAACTCTCACTGGGACATCATTATTGTGGAGCACATTTTCATTCATCAGCTTCTGAGTGATGCATCGGTTCATAGAAGTGCTTCTCAAATGAGATTCATTTCAACTGTCACGCTACATTTTACATCTTGTTTAAATACATTTGTAAACAATTATAAATTCAGATTGTTAATCTTAGCATAGTCGCTGCGTAATTATGTTGTAGGACTATTATTACTTTCCCTAAGCCTAACTAACTGATTCCAGCATAAACAACACAAAAAGTATATCCACTCTGGTAACAATTTGGTTGCTAAGTCACTTTTTGTCTGCAGCCTGCTTCAGTAAGTTAACATTTCCTTAGATAACTTACAAAAAACCCATTCACTTTAATAACCACAATGCTTTTAACCGTACTCATGACTCCAAGCCCAGCATTTCTCTCGTCCTGTTTCCAAAACCAGCGCAGTCATTTTGGGAGGTTGTGGGGAGAACGTAGTCTCCTCAAAAACTGCATTTTATGGCTCCACTGCACATTGGAAAAATAAAAACCTCAGACAATTCATCTTCATGCTCTCTTACCAAACTAAACTTTAATAATTGGGTCAGTGGAATTCTGGAAACACAGCACAGGTTCCGGGGGACACTGAATAAGTGTAGTTAAAATGGCAGTGCAACAAGTGTTTAGCAGATAATCTTGCTGGGTCAGCCGATGTTTTATTTAGCAGGTAACCCAGCTGGATCGGCATCTTTGTGTCACTGGCTGTTCTTCCTCTACCGAGGTGTCGGAGCTGAGTAACAGCCTTTGTTAGCCACTGGGCTGCAGCAAAAGTTTTCATAAGCTATATTTTAAACGGCATCTTTCTCAAAAGGCATGCCACTGGCTTATCTTCAACTGCTGGATTATCTTTTAAACATAATGTTCTCTTCTTCTAGTGCAGTTATGTGAGATGCTATTTTTCTCACAATCAAGTTTCCACATGTCACTGTATTGACCAAAGTAGATAATACTCAGGATTAACACTTCTAACTCGTTCTTTTTCACAATGTAATATTAATTTCATGTCAATTACACATGTGTTTGAAATGATTCATTGTTTTCCACAGTCAGGAAGCAAACAGCTCTAGTGAACAGTGTCTCATCACAGATGAAAGCATAGCCTGAATGCAACATGCTAACACTGGCTCAGCTCTGCTACATTATTAATAAGCTTCTTATTTGTAAAGAACATCTAATAGCATTCCTTTTTTGATCTGCAAACCAGACTTTGTGCAGCAAAATAAATCACCAGCTTATCATCCTCCAAAAACTCTAATTTGAGTGTGCTATTAAAAAAAAAAAAAAAAACAGGACTAAATCTAAAAGAGGAAAAAAAGAAAAAGAACGTTTGAGCCATTTGAGATTTGTGAGCCATCACACCAGACACTGAGCATGAGAGTCATATTTGGGCCAGGATGACTTATGGGATGGACAGATGTCTGACATTTGTGAGAGAGATGAGGAGGAGGGAAATATGATCAAATGGAACAGTGGAGAAAAAGTAGAGCGTAACAGACAGTAAGAGAAACCTATTTAAAAAAGCATATAGGAGCCCACATCAAACACACCACCAAGAGGAGAAGGTTGCTGAGTGGGAGTCCTCTCGTTCCTCTCCCTCTATGTTCTTCCTGCAGTGCTTCCTGCAGCTCTCGTTTTGCTCTGTTCTCGCTCTACTGTCTTCCTCTGCGCCATCTAAATATTTTATACGTAGCCTGATGTTGTTTTAGGGATGTGTCCCACTCTTTGATCAGGCAGATTGTCATTGATTTGTTGCTGGAGCAGAGTAAGGCATTGACTGTTTTGTCACAGAGGAAGAGGCAATCAAGACAGGCTCACTGAACAAGGACAAATCAATAAATAATGAATCATCAGCTTGTATTCAGCTGTTTTATCAATCATTAAAGCCCCAATACAGTACAGTCCCAACATTATATATTCCTGCCACCAGTGACATGAATGTTGCTCCAGTCTGTGTGTACATGCTATTGTAATTACTGTTCCAGGGTCAAAGCAGCTTGGAAGTTGTGTTGCCCTAAATAGCTTCTTGTATGTCTACTATATAGCAAAAATATCATTGTATGTTGCTTTTACAATCAAGTTCAGTGTCCTATATTGTACATTTGAAGGCACTCTTTGGAAATGCTAAAAATCAAATAGCAAATGCAGCAGTAATTACAGAAGGACAGTTCTGAGTCAGGGAAGATGAGCTGTATTCTACAAAATCATATCGGCTCTTGCTGCATTACTGAGCCAAAACCCACTGACGCTCTGGCTTTGATGTTCAAACTGTGGTCCTGCACAGCCAGGAAAAAAGTGTTCTAAAAACGGGACCTAAAATCTGGGAGTGAGAGGAAATGTTGCTGCTGCCATAATCCTATGGGTAATCGTTTACATTTGATCACCACGCATGAATATGAATACTGTTCTGCGTGTCCTTGAAAAATCCCCCAACTTACAGACACTCACTGGTGTAGAGAGACTGATGTGAACATTTTCTGCACTTCTCTTGGAGGATGACAGCTATTCAAACGACTAACTCCAACCTCCAGCAAAAAGACCAGTGTGAAACCGAGCCACGAGTGGAATGCATTTAAATGCACTCAGTGTGGTGTTGTGAAAACAACACGAGGGAGACAAAAAAAAAAAAAAGAGAGAGAGATGAATAGAGTGGGTGCTACAGTGTCTAACAATGCCAAGTAGAAGATTACAGATGGCTGGCTTTGTGGAGGGGTGCTTGAGCATGTTTTCAGGCTCATTTCAGTGTAATTTTTTCCCTTTATCCATGGGCACGCAGCCTGTGAAGGGTCAGAATGAGGCATGGAGCCTCGTTTAGAGAGAAAGGCCAAGCAGTGCGGACATGTAGGCAGAAAGGAGACGTGATGGGGTTCTGGAAAGGCTACTGTTAATCCCTGGCACAAAGGGGAAGAGAGAGAGAGAGAGAGAAACAGAGACAGAGAGAGAGAAAGAAAGAGAGAGAGAGTTTGCTGAAGCATGCATGCCTGCACAGACAGTGATGCACACCACTATGCTTTGGGTAATTTCATCTCAACTGTGAATACAAGCAAAACTTCTCTACTAGATTGACAAGCATTGTACTCTTACATCAGCTGTAATGAGTAATGGTTTCAGGATTTCTTACATAAACTTAGTACAAGCTTAAATTTCAAATCGGGGCAATGGCACCAGACAGAGAGGATTCTGGTGTGCCAAAAAGCAAAGCGCATACTGAAATTCAATTTTTACAAATTAAATGGACTGAGAAATGGGAAAGTGTTAGTGTAATGTTGCCTTCAAAATGGGCATAAAGTGTGGGGACAAACTATTTTTAACTAGTGCTCCATTTCTTCAAACGTGTTAACAGATGTGCGTTTGAAATTGGCCCAGGAGAGTTCGGATCCCGGCAGAGTAGTATGAGGAAATTTAAGGATACAATCCCCTGCTTTTAAACAGATTTCATGTCTTCACAGCAATTCTGAAGTTCAAGTCTAGATTTCTGAACATGAACAAGTCTCTCAAGAGGCCACAAGCAGCGTTTAGTCTCTCTTCTTTGGCGTCCTCAAGAGGTAAAACCCAGAGTTGTTCTATTAACAATAGATGGAGACCAACTTTTAGGGAGAGGTGGTACAACTGAGGCTGATTCTGCAGGGATATAATTTGGATTTTTGCTTCTGCGTCAAGGTGTTTAACAGATCCTACTGAAGATGCCTGCAGCTTAAGAACTCATTTATAGCCCAGTGTAGGATTTCACATGTTGATTATCTTAGAACAAAAGGAACACTGTGTGTTGTAAATGATCAGACTTATTATATATTATTTTGATTACTTTTTGATGCAGAACAATGACAAAGTTTGCCCGATCTGAGTAATCACTAATACTGCAGCCGAAATACTCGTTTGCATTATTTTATTCACTTGTGATATCGACCGCAGTGACAATGCTTTGCAAAATTCCAAAATATAACTGTGTTATTTACTGAGCCTTACTCACTGATTATTAACTCTTTTTTCAAATTGCTTTATGTTGTCTTGTATATTAACAATCTTTGGAGAAGGCATGAAAGCCTAAGCTGATCGATCAAAGTTCATGCACTTTGCAGCTGGGTTAGCCCAGATGTGTCGTTTTTTTTCATCAGTCATTGCTGAGAAGGTGCACACCACCTTTGGTGTAGCCTGGGGTGTAGCTATAGAGATGAAAGATAGAGTGTTAGACATTTCATACAGTTTCGTGTGATCAAAGATGGTAGCTTTTGCAATGACTTCAGTCAAGGTTGGAGTCTTGCTTTGGCAACTTTTGTTCCAGTAATCTTAAAAGAATGGCATACACAGAGATTGGGATGCCTCTAAAAATAACATTGCTTACCACATTTGGGAAAATTTGTACTACTGATGCTCTTATAGAGGGAGGTTACTGTTCTTAGGACTACTTCAAAACTTGAAGATACGATTTCAAAAAGGCATCAAAGTGGCCTGGGAGTATGGCAGAGTATCTACTGAATGTGAGCGGAATGGCTATAGTTTCAGCTGAAGTGTCAGTACTGAGGCGTAAAGAAATCTCCCCTCTGGGACATGCAACAATCAAAAAACTGATGCTAAAATGACCTGCAATGACTTCACACACAGTTCATAATGTGGGAGTTAACACCATGATATGACTGAAACCAGAAACAAGACACTCACAACAGTACCTGGTTCCCATGAGTCAAACCAAGGACAAAAAGCCCCAAGCGAATCTGTCACAATGTAACCCATTACCCACCCAGGCGCATTTTTGATGTATAAGCTTCTAAAGAGCCGGGCATGAAACGGGCCCTTTGTGCAGAACAAAGTTTTACAGAGAACAGTGGCATAATATCTGGTGGGTATTCCCCTTGAGTCAGAGAATGTCACATATGCACATGACACAAACACACGCACATACAGATGGACAAAAAGACAAGGACCGTTCAAACGGCTGCACGCACAGAGATTCTCTACATTGCAAGTTTAATGTACTCCCACACACGCACACACACTTTTTCCTCTTCCCCTCCACTCCCTTGTGACAGAATATGCTCTTTGTTCATGTTCTTTGAGGGAGCGTTGGGGAGCCAGGTTTCTGGGGCTCTGGGAACGGACATGAATAAATGGACTGTCCTTCATGGCAGCAATGAGGAGAGCAGCCAAACACCCCAAGCAGGAGACCTTACATCCATTATCAAAGGGCCTTTTGAAAAAGCTATAGCTACAACTACGACACGCTTGAAGTGAAGTTACACACACACATCTCAACGCACACATATTTGCAGCGATCATGCTGTGAATGCATGCACAGAAATGCACTATCCACTATTATACATTCACACACATTCACATTCCTCTATGTGTCAGATCCAACAAAGAAGTCTCTTCCCTCCATCCAAGTTACAGCAAACCAACTGGACAGTAGCAAAGACTTAGGCCATAGAGATACAGTTTATTGAAAACGTGTTTTTCAGAGCAGGAAATTAATATTTGATTCAAATACTGCCGCTTTTTAGAGAGTGCTGTCTTTTATGCCTAGAAATGAATATATAACTAGAACCATCTGCCCTCTTAAAGATAAATGCTTAAAGTGAAAGACTAAGTTGTGTATAGGCTACAAAAAGGATGAAAGAATATAAGAACATGTTCTCATTCATTTCCCCAGACGACCTGCTTTCTTAACATGCCAATGTCGCAGACTAACATGTCCGAAATGCTTTAGCCATTACTCCCCATTACTACTGATGTGTCCAAGCAATCCACATCACGCAATGGGACAGTAGAGCTCTTCTGCAGGTACAACAGCTCTGGCTTTCTTCAAGTTACAACCATCTTAGGAAGGATGTCGCTGAAATAGTGCCTCTTGGGTGCCATGAAACTATGATTAAGCTACTCTAATCAAGGGTACACTAAATCCCACTGGTGCTAACTGGCTGCACTTTGCAAAGAAACAGCACTCAAATACATCAATTGAGTTAAGAGTGAATTAAAATTAGAACCTGTAAATAGAAACCTTGTAAATAGACATGTTAAAACCTTGTAAATACACATGTTGCAAAAAAAAAAAAAAAAACATCCATTGAATAATTCACTTTGCTTAAAATTACCAAAAAAATATAATAGCTTCTGTGACTATGAATATACAAAATAATACCAGTTAGGAATACCTGAGGTCGGATTTCATTCCTTTTTTTCTAGTCTGGTCTAATTCCACTTGTAACCATGGATAGCTCTATCTCAAAGACAGAAGAACTGAATCACATGATCTATAATCTTGGTTCTCTAGTGTCTGGATTTCAGAGAGATTTGTTCATGATCACCATCATTGATCGGACTGCCTTCAACCATCAGAGGAACACTGTGAATTCTAAAAGCCGAGTAAACATTTGAATTATTTCCTGCTGTAAAGTTTGAAGGACTTTCTATCACAGAAAACCATGTTGCGTAACATCATTTAACTGCACACTTCTCGCACCTACATTTACTCGCCTCGTTCTCTGGAGAGGGTGGATGTGGTGAAAAGGTTTAGCCACTGAACATTCTCTGCTTTTTTAAATTCACTTGTAAGTTTCAGCTAACTACACATAATCTGCTGTTTCTCTGTTGGGGAAATTGAATTCCATGTTTTCATTAAAAAAAAAAAATCACTCCTGGTGAAGCATTACATTAGGTGCTATTTATATTCCTTATTAAAAGGGGAGAAATTGCCATGTCATAGTTTTCCTCCAAGGTCTTTTCCCAATACTCTCATCTTTACAATATCGCTGAGCTGGCAACTTTACTCCAAGACACCTTGAAGAGTGCAGCTGCCTTAAGCAGTCTTCTAATAGCCATCTGGATGAGATTTTATAAACCACTTAACCAACAGCTCGCTTTATCACTAATAAAGTTAGTAATATTTCACTATAAAGTTTCTTGTTGCGGGACATCATTGACTGAAATACAATCTATTAGATTTTCTTCTTCCTGCAGAGAGTGGATAAGCTGTGCTGTTGTTGTCGTGCCAGTTTTAGTGGCCTTTTGGTGGAATTTCTGATCAGTCTACACAAACATGCAGACGCAGACGCACACACGCTGCCAGACAACTCTCTTGACTATGAAGTGTTCTAATTAGTGCGGATAAACACTGGAGTTGATAACAGTGTACTTGTTTAAAGCCAATAGAGCTTCCTCTGCGATTGATCTGTTAGTTTTGTTCGAGAAAAGGTCACAGAGGCGAAACCCAACAGCTTTGGTAAGATGCGAAATGACATGATGCTATCTATACAAAGCAGCAACAGGTCAATCACAAAGTGTGCACAACATAATATTAGGCAACTTTTTGGCTGCAGTCTCCAGCTGTGTGTGACAGAGGGCAAGAACACTTTTGGCATTCATTGCATCCAAACGCTACAACAACTAATTGCATTACATGTTATAATCACTTTTATTGCACATAGTACACAGCTAACAGCCCTGGTAAATTGTACAGCTGGAAGGAAATACAAGGAAGGAAATACATGGCAACCCGTTCAACAGATGTCAAGACATTTCACTAAAAGACAAAAATGTCATCTTCATGGTCAAGGTCAGAACCACCAAAGTCAGAGGGTTTAGGGACCATGGATGTCTGTACAAACTTTCACGGTAATATATTCAAAAGTTAAACTGAGGATCAAAGTGGTGCACTGACTAATCAGCTGACCCACACTGCCTACAGCCTCACTGTTGGCTAAAAATTACCCTGTTGTTAAATTCAAAACATCTTCATCTTGCAATTCACAGGCAGCGTGCTGTCAGATGTAGTAATGCCACCAGAAATGTGTTTGAGATCTATAAGCTATAACCGATAAATTCCAACATCTCCCAAGTGTTTTTTAGAGGCAGTCAGTAGCTGCAGTGTACAGATGTGGGCCAGCCGTTTCCTGGTGGTTTGGCAGCGTGTAGGGAAGCTTGAGATGTTCAGTTGAAACACAACATTTTCAACTGCAGAAAAGAGTTTGTCATCTCTAATAAATTTCACAGTTTTCTCTGTTATCAGTTTTGTTTGGGAGGAATTTCTCTCACTTCTTCAATGGCTCCAACAATGTTTGCTGCTTCTGCATAAACATTGCGCTTGTTGCTGAAACAAGTTTGTCATAGTCCTTGGCATGATATTTCTGCAAGTCTTTTATCAAGTTTGTGGTGTTGGAGCTTCCAATGCTCCTAAATTCCAACAATCCAAAATAGCAATTCTGCTTTATTACTTATTTAACATAAAATCCTGCCACACCACATTTCAGTATTCATTTGCCAACAGTTCATATCAAATTGTAATGTATTTTTTCTGGCAAGACAGATGCAGATACTGATTATCAGCCTGGCATGTCCCTAGTTATAGGTATTGTAATGATCTCTTGGGGTGCTAAAACAAATAAGATCCTGCCAAAATAAAATGATTGTGGATGAGATAGACTATACAACATTGCCCGTGTACCTCATCAAGTCCACTAAGCCACATGGTTTTCTGTGCTGTGAGAATGAAAACATACATTCCCTGTACACATCACAAGTGGATAAGAAAGAGGATAGCAATTGGGTCTTTAGCAAAAGGATCCAATGCTTTCCCTTGTGTTGTGGCCTTGATCGAAGCTTCCTTTAAAGCGGGCCTGCTCGGTCTTAGCTGTCTGAAGAAAAACTCTAATTGCTCTACCAGTATGTAAGAGTTCTGCTCTATGAGATTTGACTGAAACACACTGCAGGCAAGTTACACTGGGCATAAGCCAAGATGTGATTAAAAAAAAAAAAAAAATCATATTCCAGCACAATTGATCAATCACATAGATTCTTCAGTGCATTCAACTTTTTTTTTAAACACACTGAAGCTCAAAATGGTTACAACTGCATCGAAGCAAAGCCTGGTAGATTGCATTGATTACAACTGGGAACCATAGGGGAGAGAGGAGTAGAAACTGTGAGAGAAGAAAGACGAAATAGAGGAGGAGAAGGGGAAACCGATGAGGAGAGCACTAGGGATGAAAGTGAGATTTATATGTAAGAGGAGAGGGAGAGGAGAGGAAAGGAGAGGAGAGGAGAGAAAAGGAGAGGAGTTCTGTCGACAGGGAGGCTAATCCCAAACATGGAGCAGATTAAGTGCATGATATAAAATGCATGTATATGAGGCAGAGCCCTTAGCTGGGTAACAATCTGCTTATAGGGATCGAGAGCACACACACACACACACACACACACACAAACACACATGCACACAAACACAAACAACCCTACCTTTTAATATCATACCCAGGTAAAACATGCAAAACATTCATAAAAAGTCCACAGCTCTTGTTGGCACTGCTGAAATGAAACATTTAATAAAAGTGTTGCTATTACAACAACAACAAAATTATTACACTATGACTTTATTTTTTTCCAAAGCTAAAACACTGCGATTATACAAATACAGAAATCCGGTGCTATTGGAACCAAAAACATGGACATGCACACGTATGACTACACAAACACAGACAGATGGTTACAGATGGTCACTGTAATCTCCCTATATACAACATATGAAAATGCTTTCTAATTGTCCTCTTTATATGAAACAATAAAACATGTTTGTGATTTTGTGTGTATGAGTGAGAGTGAGAATGAGTGAGAGAGAGAGAGGTGGAAAGATTTCTCAGGGATTATATATCCATAGTGCCATCTAGTGCTTCTAGAAAAAAATACACACAAACACACATGAGATTCCTGCTGTGTTTCTAAAGTAAAGCCTTTTCATGCAAGTCATTACAGAAGCTGACATAATATCATTTTAATTGTACATATTTCCCTATTCCTACACAAGAACTGTTCTAAGGCTTAATCATGGCTGATAACTTTTAAATTATGGAACAAGTGTACACATTATAAGATAAAATTCCACTAAAATGTGAATACATAGAATAAATTCAAGGTTCAAATGAAAGGAGAGGAGAAAGAGCAGAATCTAGGTTCTGTAGAGAGCAGCTACAATGACTTAAAAGTGGGAGAGCCATAGGCAGTTCTCCTAACAGATTAACTACATATTAACATAAACAATTAACAACAACATATTAATGAAACGATTCATAATATAATAGCTTATGAATCAAATCATAAACTGACTCATTACATCAGTAATTATGTCTTATTATTTAATCTGTGCGTAGTAAGGATGATTACACTGATAATGTATTATGATTAGTTACGGGTATTGTTTAAATATTTTACAGCTGTCTGCCTTTACATGGAATCCTAGCCAAACTAGATAAAAATGTATAATCACATTAAACATTGAATGAAAATAAATTGGTCCCATGAAAGACAGATGCATCAATAGGACCTGTAAATGCAAATGCTTTCATCACCTAGTTGAAGGTTAGATGGTGGCATTAGATTGCAAAAGCATTTGATATATTTTGTATTGTATTGTCCTTGGACCAGCCAGTAAAAGTATATGTGTAAGTCGCTGCGTGATCTATTGCAGGTTAATATGTTTTCTTATGGTGACTGCGTAGTCATTCCAGAGCATTAACTTTTCACACATGTACAGAAATAAATTCAAATCACTCACTGTTACACATTAATTAAAACATTATGAGCCCGAGGAGAGGTTTCTAGCTACACGAGAGACCATGAAAAATTCATTTCCAATTACATTTGGACATGGTACTGTCAAATATACCTAATCCTTTAAATATTTTTCTCCCCATGACAGGAATGTTCCTGTCAACCTACATTTCAGAGTCATGCATCAAAATAGATCACTTCCTCTGGTGCTCTGAGCAAACACACACAAATGCATGCATACTTGTCCAGACAGGTTTACAAAAGAAGGGCTTGGTACAAATTACAGTACACACTAAACAGAAGCTTAACATAAACATGTCACCTATGGCAGTAAAAGAAAATGCATAGTCCTGATAGGGCAGGGAAACGGATGAAGTAGGCCACTTTCTGCTCTGTTCCACTGCAGTATTGAATAGCAAGGCTATAGGAACTGTTGTTGCTGTTGCCGGTGAAATTCAATATACTCTGGCTGGCAAACCCTGTCCTTCGAAATCCATCATCAAACAGGCCTCTTCTTAACAGTACAAAGGCCACAGCTCTGCATGCCTCTGTGTGTGTGTTCAGTGTAATTGCTGCTGAGGACAGTGGGCTTATGGGGGTACCCACTGAGTATTAAACTGTCCCTACTCTCCCCCGCCCTCTGCCTTCCTATCAGTGTCGTCCCTGCTCGTTTACTTCTCCCTCCATCTGTTTCACCTCTCTGCTGTCCTCCAGGCTGGATCACTCTCCAGTGTCTACTCCACTCTACTTCATCAGTCCCTTCAGGATTTAAATGACTTTAATGGCTGGATTGTTTTCAGCAAAATTAAACGCTTCTTCCACATACTGTCTATGGTTAGTTATCTTGATCTTTTCTGGTATAAAACCCTCTCACTTCTTTATCCAGTAGAATTGATTTAGATCACAATGAATTATAGTATTTGGCTTTAAATATCTACATAAAGATATGTAAAAAGGTCACAGAGAGGTAATTGACAGGTGGCAATCCAATGGAGACATTAGCAATGCTAGTATCAGCTATAACATTTGCCTCACATTATATGGGGTTCACTGGATACAAGGTTTGGTGAATTTGTCTGTTTTTGATTTGAATGAGATATTTGAATTATTTTGGTTAGATTTTGAATCACTACCTTTTCACTTAATAACATCCTTCATGATTTTTTTTTTTTTTTTTTTTGGCGATAAAGCCCCTCTTTATACTGGTGTCTCTTCAATCACGAGCTGGATCACAAAATGGGACACAGAAATGTTTTTGGTGGATATCAGTGGGAGAAAAAAATAATGCTCCACTTTGATTCTTCTAGCTAAAAAGACTCCCATCTGATTCTCTGGCTGAATTTTTGTTTTTTGCTGCAAGCTTCAAGCCATTTTATGTTCTTCCCTTTTCCCCTTGCGCACTTTTCCTAGAGCATCTTGAAAGAGATTTCAAAAATGTCATTAATTATTAGCATCTCCCTTGTCAGCGGAGTTCAGCGTGAAAGACAGAGAATACGCCTGCATCTCTTGTGGGATGCCAGTGATTGGTAAACATAAAAACGCTACCCTAATTCAAGAATAAAAGTAACTCAGCACACTAGAGGATTTTTCAAACTGTCATTGCAAAAAAAAAAAAAAAAAAACTCAAGCAAAAACATGCTTCAAAAAGAGGCCGGTGAGGAAATGTGTCACAATTTCATATGCCACGAGAGCCAGTGAACAACTGCAAGCTATCTGTTTAGATCCATTCAGGTTGATTCAATTTGATAAGTATCAAAACTTCAAAGTCCATTAAGTCCTTTTAAATAAGAAACCCATTTCACCATTTTGTTCCCAAGAAAGATACCCTGAATTTCAAAATAAAACCACACAAATACACATACTCAGGACTGTCAAGGTCCCGCTCACTCATCATCTGGTAGACCAGCTGCTAGTACTCTTCAGCTCATTTTTTTTTCCCCAGCAGCATTATCCCAAATTGTTTCCTAAGGTTAGTTAACTAAAACCATTTTATAGCTGCCTAGCAAAGGGAATTAACACTTGTGCACCATTTGAGATCCTACTCTGTTAATGATTGACTCTTTAGCTGATTAGTTTTTCATAATTACTTCATTTAGGCAAATTTCAGAGCCAGACGTGGTTACTGGTACAAAATCCTCCTTAGTCACTGATTAGATTAAGCTTATGATCAAAAATATCTCCTCTGTCCAGAGAAAATGTTATTCACTATATATGCTACGCTAAATACCTGCTCCTGGTAGCATCATATTTACTCTACAGACATAACTGGTATCAATCTCCTCATTTAACTCGCAGCAAGGAAGTAAATAAGTGTGATAAGCCAAACAGCTACAAAGGAGAAATTACACCTCCTCCCAGTGTCTAATGTCCTGACATCATGCCACAGTGCTTCTAATTTAATTTTCTGTTAACTCTAGCTGCCAGTTTTCTGGATGCTAAAATGTAAGGTTTTCTAGTGCCGGTTCATCGGACAGAGCTTTCTGATACCTAGAATTTTAAGTGACTGACAGGTCAGAATTTCATGCTGAGGCAGTCATCGCATGCTCTCAACCAGTGTTTTCACACTGTTCTGCTCTTGGGATGGTGACAGCAGCATGAGTGTTAGAAATACTGGACAAAGAAAGTCTTTAAAATGCTCCCACAGAGCAAGTGTAAGCAAACTGCATACACAACACCACACTACGAGCAGTGATAAAAGACTGGGCACACATCTTTGAAGACGAGGCTCACAAGTGAAGCCTCATCATTCTATGAGAAATGTACCACCATCAGTCTTTGAGGGGCAGAGACATCATACTGCCTCTGGCCCACAGTTTACATGCAAAGCAGAAAGGATCTAATTACAAGGCAGAGCAGGGGCCTGATACTGTATGCCAGGCTCCATTTGGAGGCACAGACAAGATCCCTAGGGAAAGACAAGAGAAACTCGGGCTCAATACACTGTCCACTTCTCTTTCAACGGCTGTCACTCTGAAGAGACTCCCTGTTCAGAAGAACTGATGGCTTGATACAATGTGAGAGGAGCTGCTCGCAATCTTGCTGATGCTCTTCTGCTTAATTTCTATGTGGAACTTGAATATTGTTTGGCACATTTGGGTTTTCTTGTTTGTGGTGATCCAGAAGAGAAAATACAACACAAAAAGTCATTTTCATTTCCTCACGAACGAAACAGGAAATCAAAAACAATTGAGAACAATTATGCTATCAATACAAAAGTAGTGCAGTATTAGTAGTATTTGTTCTACACATTATTGGGGGAGACAAAAAGCTGTGCTTCATATGGGAAAGAATGCCACCATGCGTTATAGTTGTTCTTTTGTCAATACTACAAAGGTCAAAAGCAGCAGTTCTGTTCTTTCTATGCTGACATACTTGATTGATTTTTCAATTGCTAAAACAAATTTGATGTTTGATTAATCACTGAAGTCATTTGTCAAGCAAAAATGCCAAACATATGCTCGTTCCACCTACTCAGACATTAGGATTAACTGCTTTTGTATTTTTTTGTGTTGTAAATTGAATGTTTTGGAGTTTTGGACAACACAAGCAATTTGAAGACATTTTGGGCTCTGAACAAATGTGATGGGCATATTTCTCCATTTTATGACATTGTATTGGCTAAACTATTCAATGAAAAAGTAATGCTGGGATTCAATTAATCTGTCAGAGACGAACCAAGACAAATTTATGAGGACAGTCACTACACACTCACCACGACGAGTAAGTGGATGAGTGCTCGTGCTGTTTTTCCATAACAAATGTCTTTTTGAACAGAGTAAAAAGCATTTTAGATCCAGGGGGATCTTTTTCATCCTGTTGCCTGCAGGAGATGAGGTGAACAGGAATGCTTAAAATCTACTGGGATATCAAAGAATATCACAAGGAAAATCGCCTTCTAAGAAGTGAATGTGTGAAGGGTGAGATTATGCAGTCAAACAGTCAGCAGTACTGTGATAACATTTTTACATAAAGGCTTCACTTCATTATCTCGACCCATTCAAACACAATCATCATGCCCATAGTTTTATATCTCAGCACATATGAAGACAACACCCTGCTGCATTCAGACCGTTGTATGGCATTTTTCTGATAAGCAAACACACAAACACAAAAAAAATACTGCTAGAATGAAAGTGTTTTTTCTTTTTTTTAATCTTAGATCACATCCTCAACACAGCTGCAGAATGCCAGGGGGGTTGGTGGTGGCGCTGGGTTGGGGGGAGTGGGCTGCCGGCATTTTCCCAGGACGAGTTCTGTGAGTTTGCTTTTGTTGGGGTTTTTTGAGGAAAGGTTTCCTCTCTCACTGGTCGAGGAATTTAACCATGGGATCTGAAAATGTCATGATGCAACAGTAAGAGCCTTTATTTTCTGTGTGAAAAACCCAGCGGTGGTGGAAGAGGAGGCAGAGGGGCCAGAATGCTGGAGCTTGTCCAGCCTCTTAGAGTAGGAGGGCTAATTCGAGATCATTTTTTAAGCCTGCTTGTATGATCAGAGCTGACCTGACCCGTCCTGTGAAATGGACAGTTCATCCACTAGATCCTCCAAAGCTGTCATCTTTGATTTATAACATTCAATCACAGAGTTAAAATTTTAAGCACAGATCAAAGTTTTATATCCCGTAACATGAAAGAAACAACATTTTTCCATTTACTTTTTTCACCTGCCTTAGTGTCACTTATTTTTGATCAAGAGGTCAACTACTTTATTCCAGGGTAAGAGAATTCTTAAAATACAAGTGATAATCTCACTGGTACAGTCCTCGAGTCCTATTGAGTTTTATGGAGTTACTGTATCTGACTTGATCATATGATCCCACAGCTTAGCATTAAAGCTTTCAGCACTCTTAGGTTTTGCCTGGCAATCACTGTGTCACATCATTTCAGGGAGGGAGACTCTCTCGCCCTGTATTTTAAAGTAAAAGTTCTATTTTTGTCACCAAGTGACGCCATGCCAAATCACTCCCCATTCAAAAACCATGTGAGGTAATATTCCACTGTGATTAGGCACAAAATGTCTTTCTGTCTGTCTTTGGTCTCGCAAATCATTCATGTAAGAATATAACTCACTGATTTACGATGCTGATGAACGAAGTTCACTAACCAAGGATCTTTTTTGTCTCAAAACGAGGAGGGAAATTACAAAGTGGTGAAGATGGAATGTCAAATTAGACTCCCTCCAACTACATTTATGCAACTATAATTATGCAAGTATAATCATTTGATTATGTGGAATGCAGATCATACAGACAACTCAGAGGGCAGATTGCAATTACATGGCACATAACAGCCCAGTTTATCACTGTACTTAAGGCTCAATATTCTCCGAAACCATACAACACAGGCCACTATTCATTAATGTAAATTCATGTGACACGTTGATAAGAGCCACCCCCACCTCTGGAGATTCAGAGGAGTCTCAGTTAAATGAGAACGATTGGTCGGTTTGCTGCTCTGGCAGCTGAATTGGTTGGACTATGAGGTTAAGCAATTATTGAGGGGTCACCGAAAAAAACATGTACGTCACTTTTTAATTTAGCGCCGTATGCTTGCGACAAATAGTCTCTTCTCTCTATAAACCTAATAATTAACATTCCTGTCAACACAGCAGAGGACACGTAACGGATAATCTGGCCGGAAACTGGCAGTAGTATGCGGAGAAGGGATAGGGCCTGCTAGGGAGATGATTAGAAACTACAAAGGAAAGATTTAGATCATGTTTGTAGGCGGGGTGTGTGTATGTGTGTCGAATTAATCTGAATGAGAGAGAGGGGTACACAATAAGCACGAAAGGAAGAGAGGAGGAGGAGGGGATGGTGAGAGAGAGAGAGACTGAGAGAGAGAGAGAGAGAGAGGAGCAGGAAAGAGAGTTGAGTATGCTCATGCATGCATGTATTTGGAAATCCTTACATTGCAGTTTGGCAGCGGAGGTCAGCAAGACAGTGAGAGGTTAGAAGTAATTTATCATGGTGAATTAAGTAAAGGAGATGTCACTGTTGCACTGCCTCCTCCCCTGCTGTGATTATACATTGAACAAGTAGAATAACTATAATATTAGCGGTCAGAGGATAACCAGAGGTCGGCGTCATCGTTGATTCAACTTCCACTCAGAACCCTTATCGCCTCTAAACCCTCTACTGAAAGCCACTAATACAGTACGCAATCACTGGGTGTTTATATATCATTGCCAACAAAAGGATGAGAGGACTACTCAGATCAAGGACAGTTTTAAATAAACAGATTTTATATACAGTGATCTGCAACATGGATTAAAAACAAGAGCCATCCTTTCACATATCAGCAGAGACATCATGCCCGACATAGGTGGTGATTCAGATTCAACTTGCGCTGAAGACAGGTTTAAGAAAAGGTAAGGCTGTAAAAAATTGGATTAAGCTTAATCCAACCTGGATATATTGGAGGTTTGTTCCAAATCTGTGCACTGTCAGAAGAAGAACACCTAGCGCAAAATAATGTCTAAACTCTCTATAGAACATCAATCTAAAGCTATGAAAGCCCATTTGCCCATAAAACCCCTGGTGTCTCTCAGGAAGGGATAAGCTGCATTATTGTAGAAATAAATAAAGCAATCATCAGGCACAGAAGCAGTCGAGGGTGAAACCTTTTCATTTCTTAATATACAGCTAAAGGCCACAGAGAATTTATGGTAAGACTGGCTGGCAGCTGTTTTCCTCCCGTGGGTAAACACAATTTGAATAGTTTAGGATTATTTCAAGCAGGTCTCCGCTGAGAATCACAACATTAGTTAACATCGCTACCCCTTGTGCTGGATCACTCAGTTATGCACAGTTTCACCCTCCCTGTTCTAAATGCAAGACATGTCGCCTCAGTCATGCAATCTGCCTCTCATAAAATTACCCCAGGGGAGGTGGGCGATAACATCATGGGGCTTGACTTTGTGTCATTCAGCTAGCTCGGTGAGGGCAGAGACAATAATAATCAAGACAATGAGAGACGTATCCTAGTGAAATATATCATACAGACATTTCACATACAGGATTCTTCTACAGTTCTATAAAATTATGCTATGCTTTCTTTCTTTCTCTGACTTTTCTTAATATATTGGGTGATAACTGAAAATAAAGACCTTTCTTACTGCTGTTTTTACAAAAGAAAGTAGTGTCAACCTTCAGAAACTATGAATGACCTTCTTTGTTATACGTAAAGACTATCAATCAGTTTGCAACATGTAGTATGACCCAGAGCTGCCACAATTACTTGATTAATCAATTTATTCAACAAAAATTAATCAGCATCTATTTCAATAACATTTAAGTCAGGCTTCAAGCAAAAATCCTAAATATTTCAGCATCAGATGTTGAGATGTTGTCACATTTGCTGCTTTTCCTTGTCTTAACATTACAGTAAATTGAATATCTTTGGTGTTTGGACTGTTCTAGCGCAAGAGATTTGATGATGTCCCTCTGGTGCGTAAGAAATTGTGACTGCACTTAATTGAGAAAATAACTGGCCTAATGGGAGGGGCGTTCCATACCAACTCACCTAGGACCACTGAGTTTATGTCATCGAGCTAAGGAACTAAGATTAATGTTTTGTCCAGACACAAGGAACAAGATGACATAATCTAGTGTGCAACAAACCGTTACCAGCTGTGACTCGCAAAACCCAGTGAAAAACAGACTCAATAGGTATCACACATAGACAGAAAACCCTGATGTCAACACAGTACAAAAAAGTAGCTGTTTTTGAAAACTTATTAAATGCTCACGGAGGAAAACAGCATTTTTTTTTTAAATACCTGCAATGAATATTAGCACTTTCTTGTTAAAAAAAAAAAAAAAGTTCAAAAATAATCCTCCTTGGGAAAATATATCTTAAACACTAGGTTTCCCAGCTCTGAATTAGATGTTCAGCACACATTTCAACCCAACCCAGTGAAAAATAAGTAGATGGTGAGTCTTAGAATACAAATACAAAGAATCACAAAAAAATGATTACATTTAGCTCAAGCTATGGGATTTTAATAGAAGTTTTTCATTTCTTCAAGAAAATTCATGACCTGGGTAAAAGTTCTGAATTCCGGGTGAGTTGGGATGGAATGACCCATGTTTCGCTCCTGCGTTTTGTAAATTTCGGTGCTGGGGTCAGACATTGTTCCTTAAGATATGAAACATGGCAGAGTCTTTGACAGCTCACATTACAATTTAACATATTTTTCTATAGAGGCAATAACATACTGACTACTACAGTACACACCAACTGCGGTTAGAATCAGTCACCCATAAACACTGACTAGCCAACCAAGAGTTTTTGCTGTCCCTCTTTGGAGGAGGGGACAGGATGTCTGAATGTGTGTGTGTTTGAGGGTAAACACATGCACATGTGCATGAAGGGCACGGAGGAGGCAGCAGTCTCCCGAAGGAGGAATTTATTTGAGGAGAGCCTCCCATGACCTGGCTTGATCTCATCCCTTCATTCTTCAGTGGGGGTTGTGCATGCATGTATGTGTGTGTGTGTGTGTGTGTGTGTGTGTGTGTGTGTGTGTGCTCGCCCAGTGTTGGGGATTTGCAGATCTTTCTAACGTGCCCCTGAGGACAGGACTGCACTCCCACCAATGGCTCATAGCGGTAATCTGACTGACAGCTTGGTGCAGCTTTCAGCAAAGAAACAGCCCACCAGCAAGGTCCAAATACCTGACTGCTGAAGAATCTTATCTGCCATGAGATGACAGAGGAGAAGCTGCTCTCCCCCCACACTGTGCCCGAGCAAATGCTGAACCGCCTGTCTCACTCTCTGCCTCTTTATCTGTCTGCTTGCTGTTTGTCAGCACAACACTGTGAGACCTACACTCACGGATGTGACAGTTTGACAGACTGTAACAGCAGCAAACTAAAAGGCAGTGGGATGACACTGCCACACTACCTTTCTGCAGGCATTTTGAAAGAGCACCTTTAAACTTTCACCCTTCATGCTTCGTTTTTGTAGGCACACACTGAAATACTTGTCTTTTTTGCATTTCCTCTGTGTTGTTGCACATCCCTTGCTCTTAAGAAAGGGCGAACCGAAACCCATGTTTCGAGGGAAACAAGTTCATAATTTCTCTTCGAGCTCGATCTGACTGAACACTGATTCTCTGTCGTGCTCCTGTTACTGTGCACATCACTAGCAAGGCAAAACTACCAGAAAGTCCTGCCACGTCAGTAAAAACACCCCCACAAGCCATCTGCCTTGTTTCTTCCTCCTTCAGGGGCAAACTGTGAGTCTGTTTAGCTAAAATGCCCACTCATCAATCAGTGGGGCTGTTCCACAAGCCATCCAATTCAGCTTGAACCAGAGGATCCTCATAATTGAATATTAAACCCCTGATGAGTGGCAAGGCAAACTACTGTGATGCTGACCGGAGGCTATTATGTGTTGCTGTCGTTGTGATGGCAGAGATACATGCGGTGCCATTCAGTGCGGTGTCGGTCGCACCCTGCCTACCCTCAGGTTAATCTGTCACACAGTCATAATTTCAATCTACTGAAACGGTGAGAGACATATCTGCAGTCACACACTCGCACAGGGGTCCACAGATGTAAGCTGGCATGAATGTACTTGGCACGCATATACATTAACACAGCCGGCTTTAAATACATGGTGGCAAAGCAGGAGTGCTGTAAAAATTGCCCTTTGTTGGAGAAATGAATTTGGCTTTTGGTATTTTTATTTTGCTCCCTGATTAATGCAGCATGCTGGAGGAAAACAGGGAAGAAGGAATCAGTACACAGCAAAAGATCAGGCTAAAGATTACGGAGAAACCCGTGACTCTGCAATAGAAATATGATTGTATTTCTCATAGGATTTGAAAAGCAAAAATAATGAAGGATGTTGTAAGCAGTTAAGACACAGGGACATTCTATTTTTCTGGTGTCATGCCCACACAATCTGATGTAAGAAATGGATGTCGAGGCAGAACATGATGTGGGGAGGCTCTTTTCAAAAGTTCAAAGGATGCTTTGTGTACTGTTACAAATTTGGATTCTTCAAAAGCAAAAACAGGTTCAGCAACAGAGATGAAACCACAGTGCTCCTGGAGATGCAAACTGGGTTTGTGAAAAATGTGAAAACCTTTTTTTTTTTTTTAATTAGAACAATAACTTTTATCCCATTTGCCTAATGATCTGACACGATCTTTATGCTGTTTTTCAAAGTTAACATTAACTGCTGATCATATGCATCATTGCACTACCTATGCACTCTGTTAAATGAGTTTTAAAAATATGCAAAAAAAACCAAGCAGAGCACCACATCCAAGTTTCACAACAAAGTTGTTTTTTGTTTGTTTGTTTTTTTCACAGGAAGCTGGAGTTCTGTCCTCCAAAAAACTTCGACCAAAACAACATGCCAGGCCCCCTGCTGTTTTGAGAGGCTCCCTGTGAAAAGCCTGGCCAAGAGGCTGACTCTTAGAGAAATGCCTCATTCAAACTCAAACTAGCATCAGCTTCTGACAGACAGCCCAGAATAAAAACATCCTCATGATGTGTGTCCTCTCTGGCTAACTGATCTGTGAGGATAAAGCGATTAAATCGTGCATAGAACCTCCCTGAGCAAACAAAGAACGTGACCAGCAGCTTTCAAAGATGAACTGTTGTGACAAGCAGGAACAACAAAGCTGGAATTGAGATGTTTCCTGTTTTCGTCACAAAGTAAATGATCTCTGTAACTTTTAGAATCTCTCCTACTCATCAATGTTTAATAGAGTAAACCTAAAAGGAGGGTGAGCGATACAGTAATATTATGACTGAGCTAACAAACTTGAACCAAGAGAAGAGTGAACTAATTATGTACAGGTGTTAAGTTTCACTATATGTGGGTCAGTTACATCTCTAACATTATAATATTGCATGGTGGCTTTGCTATGGCGAGCCCAATAACAAACTATGAATGCATTTAACAGACCAGCCACTCTGCAAATAGCTCCAACTTGAGTTCTTTTATATAAAAAACATTTAGTTGGTTTTTGGTTGGCAGGGGCAGGTCGTTTCACAATCAGGGAGCAGAGACGTAAAATTGACTTCAAGGCAGCAGAGAGTCAACCAGGTACAGCACGCCATTGTACTGTAGGTGTTTACATCTATTCCTGGAAATCATTGCAGCTGCAGCATCAACACAGAATGCCAACCTTCTGTCACAGCTAAATTAACATCCCAGCACGTAGAAGCTGACGCCCTGTCTTTCCCTAAGAAAAAGGCACTGCTCTTGTCATCATTATAATGTCTTAATAATTATCATCTAAGGGTACAACTGGGGGGAGAAAGAGAGAGGGAGGGAGAGTGAGGGAAAGAGAGAGAGAGGCAGGCATAGATAGACTGAGAGAGCAGGCGGCAGCCTGTAGATGCATGATGAATGAGGGTGTCAGCTGTATTCACCCAACTAGCAGCGCTGTCTCTGAGAGGGTCGGGCCCCATGAGCTGAGACCTGTCTCATTAACCACAGTGATCATGCATTAACAAGACAGCAAGTGAGAGAAGGAAAATAAATCATTTTCTATAAGAAGGTGTACCACCCGTTTTTGAAAGTATAATAACTGTCTCAGTGGATTAATCACTGCTACTCAGCATGACTCTCACATCATACTGCACACCATGTATTGTCATATGTGTTTGGTTGTGGGGCTCCACCTGGATTAGAATATAATTATTTGGATTTTAGTAATTACTTTAAGTAAATTCAGACAAATAATATGTTACTTAATAGTCTCTAAATTTAGGGGAAGAAACCGGCAGGGACCAGCACTTCCCAACACTGGACCCCAATTTCATGCTCCTCATTGTTTTGGTATCCTGCATTATTGATGTAGTTGACATTTTACACTCGCGCTTTTCTGAAGCCAAAGCCACAGTGTCTCCACTGTTACCTGCAGCACTGTCTCCACAATCACTATACTGACATACTGCCACAGCCCAATGGGGACCAAAGGATTCTTGCTGTTAATGAGTTTGCCTACTCTAGCATTCATAATCTGTTTCTCTAATATGATATATTATGTAAAGTGAGGTCCAAAGGTCTGAGACCACTTTCTTCAGACTTTTGCATTCCACATGCATTCACAACTTTGATACACCAATGGTCTGACGACTGTGACAAAGAAAAAAAAAAGACTATTTATTGTCAGTTTCCGGTCATGCTTAAGAAAAATTCTAGCCTACCAGGGGCGTGGCCGAGAGTCACCTGAGGTCAGTCTCTGGGATCCTATAGTAGTACAATACTATGACGGAAGCAATGGATGCAACAAACCTCAAAATCATCCAGATCCAGTGCGCATAAACAGCCGTAACACAATCTCATTCAGCGAATCATTCTTACAGTGATTTCAATGGGAGTGTAGTGTACTTTCAGCATTCTCTAATAGTTCTTACCGTGTTTTTTGGCCCTTTTAAAATAAAGATAAATGTATGAACATCAAGTCAATTATGTGATGTTGACGCACCACATCGAGGGAACCTTCGCTCCCTGTGTTCTTCAAAAACACCAGACCAGTCACACTCTTTGTTTTCATCTTGCACGTTTCTGTGCACGGGGAAAAAAAAAAGCTTTCTTCACTGTCAAACAGCTGACATGGATCATCAAACTACAACAGCCCAGTATCCCGGGCACTACACTGCACAGCGTTTGCCTGGCACGTTGCACAAACTAACAGTGTGATTATTTAGCCAGCGTGTATCCTCCTGTTGTGCGCGTTACTCTGTGCATTCCCTGTAAAACCACAGGAAAGAAGCTCAGCCTACCTCGGTTCGCCTTGACAGCTCCTTGTGTCGACTTGTAGCAGTGGATGGCAACAACGTGACGCTCGCAGTAAAGATCACAGTTGGTAAGCGCAGTAAGTTTTGACGAGTGACTGAGGGATCACACACCTTACGGATCTGTGTATCACACACCACTGTGGAGTGTATATGACAACGCCCCAGAACAAAACTGATCTGGTTGATCCGCCGCCGGATCATTAACGCTTGTTAAGGATGTTGCTGTCCAACTCTGCTGTGCGCAGCGGCGCGCTCCCTCTCCCTACCGACGTGGTCCCCAAACTAAAGGCTCCCCAAGGACACGTGACCAACCCACGGGAAGGTGGGGGGGACGGGAATAGCTCTCATTTCCTCACGGCAGCAGCTGGGATCGGTTACACCTCTGTTCCACTGCCCGTGCAACAAACCCGAGCAGTGCGCACCCATACTCCTCCTCCTCCCGCCCCTCCATCCCCCTGTGGCCTCAGGGTGTCGCTGTCATTTGTCTTTATCTTGAAAAGCATCAACATCTTAATTTGAAAATACACCTGTCTCTGTTTAAATCTGTCAGTGATTTAGAAAATTGGCCCAGACAGTTTGTAGTGTTAAGACTCAGCTCATATTGACCCTGTCACAGTGATTATTAAAGAGCATTTGAAACACCTGTTTTTGTATCAAAGACATTTTGAAGTAGAAGACACTCCCTTTCATTCATTCACACACACGCTCTCCTGCTGGAAACAGGAGTTAAGAGTTTTGGAAGCCAGACAGAGATTTCCTCTGACTGAAAACATTTTCACCCTGTGTTTTGGGCTCATCATCTTCTGACACCATTAACTGTGGCAGCATATCTTTGACCACTTGCTAATTATTCTGCCTGATCCATTTGTAAATATGTCTAGAGATGCTATTCCCTCCTCCTTTGTAATTTTTTCCCACTGATAGCAAAATATGGAGCACTTTCTGTAGGTTAAAGTGGACTGACTAGACATATTTGGGGTTGACTAACTCTAATAGGCTAGTCTAGCAATATTATGGCTACCAACAACCCATAATGCAATGCTTTTAACTCTTAATAACAGTTTTTAGCATAACTATTAACCTAAAAAAGAACTGAATAAAAAAACAAAACATGTATTTTATCATACCATTATCATACCATTGCAGCAGCCAGTGAGACACTGCATGTACATCTGTTGTCCATTGGCCATAATCAGATGGCTTTTACTGTATGGAGTTTCTGTCATTTACTAATATCTCATATTATCAGGGCTGGAGTTCATGTTTAAAGAAACATTTAGCTGTAAATGTGCAAAGGGAATTAACTGTAGAATCTAAACAACCTTGAGAATGGATGAAAAGGATTCTTTGTAGGAATGTGTTTCCAGAGCAGCTCATGTGCTTGCATTAAAAACAAATCACGACAGGTAGCTGGGAGACAGCTACCTTTCTCCCAGCCCACAACACAAACACACTCACACAGAGACACACATACGCAGAGAAAGACAGACAGGGGAGGACAGGAGACACAGGGAAGAGGGAGAACACTAGAAATGCAAGAAAAAAAAATGGAGTCACACAAATCCTGATTGGTTGAGAGAAAGGAAGGATACTGGCTGTGCTGCAGTTGGGCTGACACCAAACGAAGAAATAATTTTCTTTAGTTTTCTGAACCACTGTGCACAATACATGTGTGCATGTTCACACACTCATACAATGAAGAAGGTTCCTGTCTGTAGTCATGACCCGCGAGCATCAAAAAAATTTAATGACTCAAAAATGTGACGAAGTCACCAAGTCAACTTTATATCTTCTATCAACTTTTATCTATGAAAAAGAAGAGCTGTCAAAGCAGCCTAAACAAAACAAAACAAAACAAAACAAAACAAAACAAAACAAAACAAAACAAAACAAAACAAAACATATTGTTACATTGCATTGTATATTTATCGGTGTTAATCTTAATGTCAACTTGTCCATGCTTGACAGTGCATGAAATGCACCTGATTTTCACACCCATTTATCAAACAAGATGCAAGTTAATGCAAATGAAGCAGAACAACAACTCAAGACCTTTCAGGCTAAACCCACCTCCTCAGCTCCCTGTGGTCATTTTTAAAGGTGGGCGAATGGAAACAACTTTGCCTCTGCGATCATTAGCCTGCTGTGCTCATGCAGGCGGGGGAATGTCACATCATTACTTCTGTCTGTCTGCTCTGCATGCACAATGGAAACAACTTGCTGCTGCAATGGAAACCTTGGATTTGTGGTCTAATAAGACAACGATTATCCTGGAATAGGTCTGGACTGCATGCTTGCATTTTTGGCGTTTCCTTCCAGAACAACATGGTGTTTGCATGGGGATTAAGTTTTTCAGGCAGAAACGATCAGACAGACCTATGGTTAAGTGGGATGCACATGCAGGCAGCCCTGTCAGGAGCATCGGGACATTTCCCAGTGACCTGAGGGTCATTTTGCCCTGCCGCGAGCAGTCAACTCAACCAGCAATAATATAGCTAAGCAGGAATAACTTGACAGTCCTCTCAGAGTCCACTCATCGGGCACGACTCTCACCCTCGCCGCAGGGTCAAAAATGATGTCATCACATCTCTAGGGGGACGCACGTAGCAATCGTATACCTGCTTCTTCACAAATGACTAAGAACACAGATGCAGCTAAATGCTGGAAAATAAATATTCACCAGTAAGAGACCAAGTCAGTGAAAAACATTAGCTAAAACACACACACAGCATACCCAGCATGGCTTGCTAAGTAGCTAATGACAGTGTGATATAGTGGACTGAAGGTTACACAGTTTGCAGGTCTTACGTCTCCATGGAGGAATTATATCATAGTAATGAGTGATCATAAGATAACAATCAAATGACACTGAAGGCAATGTGTTTCAACTAGTAAAAAAAAAGTTAAACCTATGGACTTGCCAGTACTCTGCCATGCAACATGAGAAAGAAAGTGCACATGCTGTACAGCGAAACAGACTACAGTAATGCAACCAAAAAAAATTAGTGGTATGGTGGTTTGCATGAACAGGGAAGCATGGGATGGAGTCATATTCACAGCCTGAAGTATTGTTTCAATCCACCCCTGGTGCCATGTGAGCTTACGTGGGTGTGCTGCTGGATTTGTCTGCTGAATTACTGCCTTCAAACAGCTCACAAATACAAATGGGACAGATGTCGAATAGTGGCAAAGCCGTACAGTCGTACCAGTTGCCATCTTAATTAGTTCCTCTGTGAGAAGCTGCTCCTTCAGTAGAGACAAGAAGGACAGCTTAATGCTAGAGGGGAAACTGATAGGTGGTCTTTGTCTCTCCGTCTGTCTCTCTCTCTCTGTCACATTCACTCACTCCCCCCCACACATGCTGCCACTTGCTATTTCCCTAACACAGATCAGTATTGATTGTGTTTTGTTACACAGCGAATGCGCCTTGTGCAGTGCCAATCACAGTGTTTCCCAACATGCCTTTTCAATTCAGCCTTCAAAGATCAGTGTCCGTTTGGCCTGTGAATGCACACCCTAGAGCAAAGATGGTGTACAAAGGACATGATCAGTGGATCCACACTGGGAAACATTTAAACAGGGCTAAAGGGAAACTCAGAAATATTCCTCACAGCTTGCCTGGAGAGCAAATGTGAATATTTGCACATAATCTGTGAAATAGCACTGTTTAGGTGTGGTAAGGCAGATGATGAGGGCATAGGGGTATTGTGACTCTTTCCACCCTTGCATTTATGTTTATGCAGGACATTTCATTTCTAGGTAGGAAGGTTTCAGGAATCATGTCAGGATTCCTGAAACACTCACAGATGCAGAAACCACAACTGACCTAATGATGGTTTTTTCCAAACACTATTGTGGAGTTTTGTGAGTTTTGTTGTTACTAAATTTCAAAACAGTCCATGCGTTTCTATACACAAATCATGTGCAAGGTAGACATGCACTTTCAAGAGTACACATTTTAAATTTATGTCACATTGACTTACAATGTCACCTTACTCTTTTTTAACTGTGAATTGCAGGGGCATCGCAGGAACGTTCAGGGACACCTTTTATACAGTAGTAAGACTCTTAAAGAAATGTTTTCGCTCTTTCAAACTGCTCAAAATGAAATATCCTCATCCTTCTTTATCTTTGCTTGTGTGACTGTAGAAATGAATAACATTTTATGTTGCCTGTTTATAATGAATGTCTTCTGGCCTAAACAAAGAATTGAGCCAGTTTCTCTTGCTGACACAAAACAGTAAAAACAAAGAGTTGTCACGACTAGGGCGAGGACTCGGACCCAAACGCAAAAACCTCGGACAAAAGTGAAAAGTAATTATTTTTATTCTAACAAAGTAGCAACTAAAGATCACCCAAAAAGACACAAAAACAAAAATACAAAACGTGAACACAAAATCACTCTGAGCGAGGAGAAAGACTTGCAAAAAGCAAAACCCAAACAAGAAGCAAAGCAACAAACAAATACAGAACCTGACTAGAAATACAGTGACGAGAGGGAAGGCGAATGACACGAGCCAAGGGCAGGAGACAAAAGACATGGCACGCCGAGAGACGAAAACAAACCGACAAGAACACAGGGCAATGACGAGACTTAAATACACAAGGCAATGGGCAACAGGTGAAACCAATTAGGGCAGGGCAGACAATCACAAAGGCGGGAAACTAGACAAAGACAGGAAGTAGAACAAGACAAGATGCACAAGGGCAATAATTTCAAAATAAAACAGGAACTATAAACAAAACTTAACTAAACAAGACTCTGAAAATGTCCACAAAAGAGTTCATAACAAAAGTGATCAGAAAACAACCCCTCTTAGGGGCTTATCATGACAAGAGTAAAGCTTGATTAACACCTAAACTTGGATTCTTTACTCTCTCTTACATACGGTTCTCCACAGGTTCACTTACCTTGTATCATATCAAAGTCCTGAATTTGAAAATGAGGAATGATGGCTCTTTTATATTAAACATATACCATATTATCTGATTTGATTACAGTAAACTCAATAAAATCAAAGTTATCTTTCTACACCTGGCTGAACACTGAGCATCGTATTATTCTCAAGGCCCCAGTGATGGAAAATGCAGTACTCCTTTTTTTCCCCCATGCTGACAAACCCATGGCCATCACATAGTGTGGCACAGCTGTCAGCCTCCTGCTTTCCTTCTCATGCAAGATCAGCCATCTCCTGCAGCTCATGGCTGTCAAAATCATCAACAACATTCAACAACATTATCTTAGGTAACAACACCAAACTGACAATGCCCAAGGTTTTAACAAGCAATTGGGTCCACAGCCACAGGGTCTTTTTGACACTGCCAAGGACAGAAAATGTTAAAATCTATACATACTTACATACAGAAAAGGCTTTGAAGGTACCCCATGGCATTTTTGACCACTAGTAGAAAAATGGAGCAATGCTTTTTTTGAGTGGGTTCCCCTCTTCTTTGCATCGTTCACACACATGTTCATAAGGTCAAGCTCTCTGTGGCCATTTTCAGCTATCCTGCTGATTGACAGTTGGTGGTGGTAAGGAGAGCAGCAATTAGCCTGCAAAGGCGGAGAAGAAGACTCCTGGCCAGTAAACATGGATGTGAACAATTCAGGACTGAACATATTCAGAAACACTGGCTTTGCAAATGTGATTGGATGAAAATGTACTGCAAACACTTTTATCAGAGCTCAAGGATACACAAAATTCTTTTTGGTGAGAAAAAAACAGGCCCACCTTTCTATCTCTATTTAGGCTATTGCTGTCATGACTACAAGATCAGATATTCAGGTTGTTTGTTTTGAGACTTCCTGACTTTATATAGAGGAGTTTTACCACCAGGTAAATCATGCAATGAAGAAAAGACAAAGTTAGAGAAATGCCGTTGCATTTATAAATCTGGACCTTGGTATCATGAAACGTCAGCCCCCACCAATCTTGACCCCTTGGTGGTCAATAAAGTGAATTTAGTAGTGTGTGCAGATAAGTGGCAAATTGTATTATCTCTTACAAAGCTCCACTAATTTACAAAGAGATTAGCCCAAAACAAATTGTTAATCATTACAGGACTTATGAATAGTTAATTGGAGAGGGATAACTGAGGCTGGGGAAAAGTAATAATTAATGAGGCTGGGTGCAGATGGGACACTATGGGATACTTAATTAAATTTTGGCATTGAGATGTGACCCATTTTTGAAGTTTTTTTGGAGCATGGGAGTAAATTTAAAGTCAGCTCAAAGAACTCTAACTCACAAAATTCAAATTCGACTCCTTCCAACCGTTTTTTTTTTCTTTTTTGTGTGTGTAAAACAAAATTAGCATGTTTTTCTCTGCTGATATTTTTAATCTTGGGAATTGTTAACATGTTTGCCATGAAATTAGAATCGCTGTTAGCTACACTTTTAAAAAGTAACTGTAATGAAACAAAGACACTTCAGATCAGCTTCTGATCAGTGCTCAGCTGTACGCCTGGAGGCCAAAGCATCATGCACAATCTTACTGTGCATTATACATTATGTAAATATCTCAGACAGCTGAATCTCTGCTCTCCAACTGTGCATGTTTCAGCATTTGAAGTTTTAAAAACATTCCTTTGTTAAGCAGCTCTGAGGATTTGGCTGTGTTTGTTGTCCGTCTGTCTGTCTGTATGTCTGGGGTTTCTGAGGATCAGTGTTGAAGTAAGTAGCTGCCAGCTGCTGTCCTTCCGCTCACTGTCCAGTCGGTTCTCTCAGTCTGTGAGCCAGCCACAAATGCAATCACGCTGGCTCATAA
Organism: Toxotes lorentzi; assembly: GCA_037833715.1. Taxonomy (NCBI): domain Eukaryota; kingdom Metazoa; phylum Chordata; class Actinopteri; family Toxotidae; genus Toxotes; species Toxotes lorentzi. Next base: position 13,634,657 of record JBBMJY010000002.1, on the reverse strand, counting down.
ATGACTGAGCAAGAAGACGTCTGCTTGCAGGTGGTTGTAGGCTGAGCTATCACACTGCAGGGACTGTTTTTATCTGTTTCAACACCTCAGCTGTGAAACTCTGCAGGTCACCGAAAAGCAGGAAAAATTGAATACCACCTCGGGTGATCAGGAGGCCTCTATGGCTTGCCGATGAAATCTGTGTGTAATCCATCAAATACATTGTTCATAACTTCACACGGTTTCAGTTCACAATACTTTTTGGAATTTTATAAAATCCCAAATTTCAATCGTTGTACACTCTGCTCAGTCCAACCTCCCAATACTGTTTCAGCGAGTTTTCCCTTTTACGTCCATGATCAAACACATTCAATGAAAAAGTTTCAGGTTTAAGTTCCATACTCATTCATATACATGGCAAGTATGCTCAGCCTCAAAAACTCAAAGCAAGTGAGAAAAAGATTCTAAAAAAAAAAACAAAAACATCTTAGAGCCTGCAGGAACTGCAGAGCTGTAGTGTGTACCTGTACTTTGTATCTGTACTGTTTGGATTTCAACCTTTCAAATAAAATGCTAAATTAAACATATTAGTCTTACAAAGTACATTACATTTAAGAAATCAGGCTGCTGTAACAGCTGAAAAAATGTTGTTCTGAGTGAAAAGCCAAGTCAGCTGGACAAATGTTTGACCTTGCTCTACCTTAAACCTTGTCAGAGAGTTTTTGCAGCATGAAATTGTCTACTCTGCCAGCAGGTATACAAGTTATTTATAAAATTTCTTATCAATGCCTTATCATACATGTTACTGGAGGGAATCCTCAATCTCTACATCAGAAAAAAACAGTGAAGTTAGAAAAGTGGACTGTTTGGTAACTGATTACAATCGGATTAGCCCAGGGGCTCGTCAGCTGGGAAAAAGGTTATTTTTTTTTACCTTTTACCACTTTTCCAGCGCAAACTGATACACCACAGTGAAGACACAAACAGGAATTTGGATCTGTCTGACGATTTAGATGGAGATGGTAAGGTAAAGATAAAGGTAGGGTTCAGCAGGGGGCACTGAGCTCACTGTTGAAAGATGAAGACAAAAAGAAAGAATTAGAGAAGGAGATCCAGCTTGGCATGCAAGTGTGGGTGTGGATGAAACAAGCTGGTGAAAGGGTTGATCAACCCACTGGCTTGTGGTAGCTTTGGCATTTATTTCTCTGAACTTGGAAGCAAACATATAAAACTAAAAAATGAACTCAGTTTGTAATAAATAAAGTGCTTTCTTGAAAAGCCACTCAACTACTTAAATTTTAGTCACTGTATGTCTCCTGTATGTTATATAGTGGAAAATAAAATAAAAAATTGGCCACTCTAAACACTCACATGTTTTAATTGCAGAAGTGGATTCCATCCTTGTATAGGTTAGGGTTTCATTTCAGGGTTGCAGGATGCTAAATCTGTCTTTACCAGATTCCAAAAGTAAGCACTGAGTGTTAGAAAGCCAGCTGGGTGTAGTAGTAGTTGTTGCCAGGCTTCTAAGGGTCCCATTTAATTCTCAAACCGATTCATGAAGACACCTGACGACAGCCTCATATGGGCAGGGCAAAACTTTGTCCAACCGCAGAGGCCTGAGGGGGCTGCGTCATGTCACAGCAGAGTTGCACAGAGTGTCCAAGCATCTGCTCCTGCTTGCCCAGGAAACATCGCCAGATTAGAGTACCTGGAGGGGTATCTGATTGTCTTGGGGTTTTGTCTATGACAGAGTATTGGTTGGCAGCAGCCTACAAGGCAGTGTTGCCATCCTGAAATTGAACTGGGAGGGATTTAATGGGTTTAAAGGCTTTGGCTCTCAGTGTGATGGTATCAGATAGGGGTGAAAATGCCAGGAAGTTGTGACGGACATAAGGATCAGCAGTGGAACACAGCTTGAGAGAGAGGGAGGGAGAAAGAGATAAAGAACTGGACACACTTAAGGCAAACTGATGGGAAGGAAGTGATTTTCTTGACTAAGTAAAGGTCGTTTTAGGTTAGCGTCTCTGTGGCTTCATCTCTCATTTATCTGAAATGCCTCACATAACATATTATTGCCGTCAGGAGACAATTATGTAAACAACGATTACATTCATTAACCACATAAACTGATAATAAAAACATCTGCTGAACTGATGATAGGGCATACTGTTACACAGCAGATAGAAGAGCCTGAAACTATTCACACTGTTTCCATTATAGCAGACAATGAGAATGTAAGAAGCTCCAGTGACGCCAAAGACCGTGAATAGGAATTTTTTTTATTCTATTATTCTGTGAATATGTGAATGGAATTCAATTTTTAATGCGGAATTTCAACAGGAGGGATCCATTAATATTATTGTTTTTTTTTTTGTCCAAAGAAACATTTCAACCATTGAATAAGCAGTTTTGCTATTCTGCTGCACTTCTGACTGAATGAAAAAGAATAATTAGTCCACATGAAAACCTGCACCTCACAGGGGATAGGAAAATGAGTGACTGCTAATATGTGAAATGATTATGGTGCTTTAAGGGAAATTACTTTAAGGGGAAGTGTGACGAAGCATTGTCTTCAAATTTAGGAGGAAAAGGAATCCTAGCCTTGGAAATGTAATGCATCAGTTTTGAAGCAAAGCAGCAAGAAGCAAATAACAGTCATGTCAAGTTCCATGTGACTCCATAATACTGACTTCAAATTGTGTTTGCATTTAAGATGGCACACTTGCCACTTCTTCTAACTTAATCTGAAAAGAAAAGCATGAGTGACAGTATTTGGCTCCTTCATAATCAGCTTTGACATCATCCAAAAATGCTATGTATGCCTTTGAAAAAGCTGGAAAAACAATTTAGATTTTGTTCAAAAATGCCAATGTCAAAGCTGTGTCAGCTTTCGGAGTGCATGGCAGCTCTGCAGGCATTGCACAATGGAGTGGACATCAGGGGAGAGAAAGCATTGGCCAGTGTGTCATCAGTGCTTTTGTGTGTCGTGCCATCAGACCAAGTATACAGAGTGGAGAAAGGGCAGCATGTACTCAGTTGTGCTACGTTTCTATCCGGTGAAGCATAGAGTTTATAGGACATCAATACATCCCGAAAGATGAAAAAGACGCAGTGTACATGAACTAAAGCAGTTGCAGTTGCAGCACGGTGTTTAACTCGGTGCTGGAAAAGGGCCCTGGCTTTTAGTGGTCTGACTGTGAGACATCAGAGTGGCAGGTACAAAGTGACAACACATTAACTCTCTGGCGGCTTGCCTCCTCATCTCTGCACTGTCCCCACTCTTCTCTGTGCTGTTTCCACTTTGCAGACCTATAGACTCTTGATGTCGAACTCCAGAGGAGACCGTCTATCTCTGTCCAAACCCAAGGGTAATGACCACTCGTTGTCATGGTTCCCAAACAATGTCCCAAAAAGTCAGTCCTCCGGGAGGAAAGACTGCCGGCCTTCAGCTGGCCACAGAATGTGCTGGTTCGGGGCACGACTGGAAAACATAACTCAGGGAGAGATGGAGGGAAAAGCAAAGGGAGAAGGCATACATCATTATCATAAGAGACAAGTAGATAAATGTACTGTAAAACACATAAACAAATAAAAGAATCAACGATCATGCAAGCTGACATAATGAAAATGTTCTGAAGACATTTCTATTTAGGATTTTATGGAAGACAGCCTTTAAACGAAAACTTTCTCAAAAGGAGAAAGTAAAAGTGGAGTCAGTTACATATTTAAAAATGTTCTGCTTTTGTAGATTTCTCATCAATTTAAAGTAAATGAAGTGTGACTTAAATGAGCATTCATCCTGAGTGCCAGTTAGTCACTGGCAGAGAAAATGAAGCAAAAAAGAGCAGGCATTCACAATGAGCTTCATTTTGAATGTGATGGGAAATGAGATGCTGCACAGAAATGTTGTTTGCTACCACACCACCAGCAACCCGGCAGCTCACAGACGAAGATCATGCTGTGCTGTTGGACAGGCATCAAAGGCAGAGGCCTCAGATAGTTTCTCGGTCACACTGGGAAACCCAGCAGTACTTCACTTCCTCCATATGTACACAGACAAGTCGATGACCATAAAACCCATGCATGATGCGCACTAAGCCACACACTCAAACACATACACTCTGTGCACTAAGCATGCACACTCCTTCACTACCTAAACTATGTGGTATTGTCCTGCTTTCTAAGAAGTGGCATCTTATTTGCTTCCCAAGTCAACTAACCTTGCACTGAGACATAGTATCACAGTTGGGAATCTGTCACAGTTGTCTTGACCTCTGATCCCTAAGTCTTTGAAACCTGGTCACCCTACCCCACCGGCACCACCGGCCCCCCCATTGTGACATCTGTGGAAATGCACACCAGTGCTAAAGTTAGCATGGTAGAAGTTGAGCCACACAGGGAGAGAGGTGAGAGGTGTGGGTGTTTTCACACTTTTAGAGTCTTGGCATGCTGTTCTCTGTCTTTCAAAGGGACTTCGGCCTCTCTGAGGACATATAATATTTCAGTGCCATGTCTAAATCGCAACATATGGAAATCACAAATAATCAGCCCACAAGAAATTGAAAGCTGAGAAAAAAAAACTAACTAGAAAACATCATAGTGCATCAGTGCATTTAAATTCAAACCTTATTCCAGTGAAGTGTGTCATTTGTTTCTGACACCTATCAGGATGCATATCATACTATGATGCACGGCTTTACTGAAAAACTCACACTGACAATCTAAAACTAAGACATTTTGATTGCACGTTTGATGAATAACACACTTTGACTTAAAAAGTCAAAGTGTGTTTGTTGCACTTGAGACACTAAAACCAATAGGTACTACAAACTGAATTACCCTAGAGAGGCTGCTAAGACTGGTCTTTCCTATCACTACATTTTTTTTCTCCAAATTCACTCACTGAATTACAAATTGAAGTGAATTATCCAGGACTGGATTTGATTAGGAAAGCCATTCATTTTTGCAATCAGACTCAAGGGAGTTCTATAGACACAAAAGAGACCAAACAGACTGATACTCATTTAGCATTTCATTACAGAAACCCTTCCAGTAACTGACTATTTCCTTCCACGTTTTAATGTCTGATCATTCCTAAAAACAAAGGCGCTCTGATAAAGCTTCTTTTAAATATTACAACTCCTTTGTCTATTATCTGTGAGATTAAACAAGAACTTACTCACACACAAACCCCTTCCCCACAAAACACACACATACACACAGTACAAAAGAATATTGCAATTAACTGCATTCTTCCAATACTGTTTAAAATGCAGAGAAATTGTACAAAACATTGTTTTTATTAAAAACAGCTGTGGGCAGGTTGTTCCTCTTCTTTCAACGGCCTGAGAATTCATTACAGAAAATAAAGCACATAAGAGAAAATGTAAAAAAGAAATAATTTTACTGTGAAGATTCCCTACAATACAGGTGGATTGACTTCAGGCCACCTACTGTTGCCTGTGTGCTTGGTCTACTTGTATTTGTCCAAATAAGATAAGGACCTTTTCATAGAACAACAGATGGGATTTAATTAACAATGAGTGACAGGACCATGTAGCTGCAGCATTATGTTCTCTAGCTATTCTTTTCTATTTTTTCTTTTTTAATTCTGTCATGCAAAATACAGCTTTTTTTTTTTTTAAAGGATGTAGACACAAGAAACAGCCTAAGTGTTATTGGGTCAGAGAATGTGCCTCCAACCCTGGATTGGTACTTTCACTGTGAGGGGCTTCAAATACTTTCTGCCTTGATTACTCTCAAAAGTGGATGTGTCGGCATCTTAATTACCTATAAAGTAAGAGTCATCTTGGTTTTGTCTAAGCTTCGGACATGGATTGCTGCCGTGTTTACCCTCAACTTGCCACTGAGGACACACATCCTCTCTGACTGGCCAAACAAATGCTGAGTGCTACAACGAGCCTCAGGAGCAAACAAACATGCATTCATCAGCAGAGTCAATCAGTCACTAAACTCTCACAACACGGCAGCTTTCAGACACACGAGAGGCCGTTTCACCCTAGTCCAGATTGTTTTTAAATCCATTTTTACCCACATCTCCCTCATCACTCGTGTAGGGAACAAATCAAATTGGAAAGTTGTAAATAAACATATCCATTGTTCTAATGCTCTACTGAGGGCTGTGCTGTAATTAACCAAGGGAAGGTGGGCTTTAAAAAGCCAGACAAGGTCAATCTTTGCTGATCCACAGGACAGTGAGCAACAGTCCTCCTCTTAAACACAGGGCATTGAGGCTGGTCAATCAGCGAGAGTGCTCCTGCCATATCCAGTTTATATGCAGTTGAGCTTAGAAAGGTTGGAGTGGATGGGGGAGGATACATTTGTCCTTAATTCTGGGCGCCAAGTTCTAAATCCCCAGCTCGTCACAGATATTTTCTTCTGTGAAGAAATTCTCTTATTTAACCATGAAAAACTTTCATTCTGAGGCTCATGCATTTCCCAGTGTAATCGAACCTCAACCCAAGATTGAGCTGCCTGAAACTAATCTTACCTCATGATCACGTCTTTCTTTCTTTGCTTAAACTTCCATCTGACTGATGACCTTTCCATCTGACAACCAATTCCAAAACAGCATGTCTAATTTAAGCTAGTGTCTCGTTATCCCTTTCATACAGAAGAAACGTAATACAGGTACATACATTTATACAGATTTATGTCCACAATTGTATTTCAGACGACACTTTGAAGTTGAATGTTTATTTTGTGTGTATCTGTGTTTCTTGTGTCTGCAGGCATGGGTAAGCACCAGACAACAAAGGGGATTAGATGTCAGGTCTAAAATGACTCACCCATGGTTTAGAGCACAACTCTCTAAAATGTGTGAGATTAGACAGATTTAAAATGTGGCAGATTTCTTTTTATCACATGCTTTTAGCTGCGACTGTTTCATTTACTTGCCCTCCATTAAAGGTAATCAATACTTTATTGATTGCTATTACCATTTTGTTCCATTTCGTGACATGTTCCTGCGCACACACATGATCGTAGTGGAAGCACAGGCACAGCTGGGCGATGATGAGCATATGTCAAAATGACTGCGGTTGAACCATTTTCGCATTAATCAACACCTCAGATTTTATTTTCAGAAATGCCTAAAAGCCCCATACGATCACGGTGTGCCTCACCATGTTTTTAGGCAAAACATGGCGAGGCATGAAAACATAATTTCATAATTGGAATTACAGGCAGTTTGAAATAACAGGAATGATATTTACAGGGATAAGGTGAGAGCAGTGCTTTGAGTGTGTAGGCTTGATTTTAAGAAGCTCCACTGGCACAGAATTAGAAGTTCAGCATCAGCGGCAAGATAAGTCTTTGGTAATTTCTTTCCTCCCACGCATATTGCAATTTCAGAATGCTTTTGAGCTTTTTTTCCACTTCCCAAAGAAAAATATCTGTCTGCAGCTACAGCTGAGGCTGTACATGTTACCAATTACCAATTACCATTATGTAGGCTGCAACTTAAATTTCCATTTAGTTGTAATGCTTCCCGAAAGAGAGCAAGACCGTAATGAAAAAAAAAAAGCCTTCACTGAGATTGTTAGAGGCAATATCTAAACGCTGCTCTTGAAAGTGCGTCGGCTGCTAAGCAGATACCCGTTTGAACTTCAAATAAGCTGGAGACAAACGTAGTGGGGAGATCAAGCATATAAATCAAAGTAGCAGCCCTTCAAACACTGACTGCAGGGACAAGTCAATCTTAAATGAGAACACTTAAATACTTACATGTTATAGCAATGTTTTTTTTTTCCTTTAAATATCAGATTCTCTATTTCCTTTGCTTCTCATTTATCACATCCTATCATACTTTTTTCATGCGGAGGTCTGAATATGAAATACATTTGACATCTACATTATGGATTAATGAAGATCATGGGTTCTGATAGAAAGCAAGCTAAGAAAAATCTGAAGGCCAGCGGTGGTAGGAGCTGACATTGAGTCAATACAGGTATCCCTAGCCAGGAGGGCAGACTGAGACAGAGCGGAAGATGTGTTAAAGGTGAAAAAAAGAAAAGGATGAAAGCATACAATTAAAGCTAGAGAGAGATGGCAGGGAAGAGGAGTGGAGTGTGTGAGATCGAGCACTGACAGTTGGAGGGAAGAGAGTTTCAGACCTCAATTTCCTGACAACGGTAATTACTTCCCTGGCTTAACTCATGGCCTGAATCTCCTTCACAGCCAACTAATGCTCACCACTTGGGCTTGGTGCTGTATGTCCCTGTGATGAGAGATTGCCTGTAAAGAGTTTGTGCTTTACTTTTCTTCAATCCGAGCCTAACCAGTGGGGCACATTTCTTAAAGATGACGGGACAGCAAATTTAATCCTCAGAGGGTGAGAGGAGTTTAGGATTATATGCCCTATCTCACCAACCAATGAGAGGATTTGAGACTGTCTGGCCCTGATGTCTTGGCCAATCACAGCCTGAGGCTGAGGATCAAATGCACATAGGAAAAAAGGCAGCAGTGAAGAAATGATGCACTATGATAGCCATAGTGTAAAGGAGTAGCTCTTTACTCAACCGCAGAATACTGAATTAGGAGGAGGAAATGTTAATTATGTTATTTGGCTGACTCAGTGTTAAATGATAGGCGCACTTCTGTTTTATTGAAACACCCTGCAATGATTTTGACATAGATATTTATACAACAACCTGTTCAGCTGTCCAAATGTCAGTTTTCAAAGCTGTTGACACGAATTTTGATCAAATATTTATGCCTTATTGAGAACATTTTGTGCTTGTTTGGATTTATTTCCCCAGCATGTCAGCGTCTGTCAAATCAATGCTGGGCATGAATGCATAATGGCTTTCATCTGTTCTAACACTTGAAATACAAACACTAATTAAATAAATAAAATACATATTTCAGGAAACTTTGAAAACCACAAAAATATTTTTTCTCTGTCTTTTTATTGTTTCCTTTCCTTTCCTTTTTATTTCAGTTTCTCATTTTGCAGTGTATCTTCATTAACTGCAATCGCTGTGCCTAAATTATTCCGATATGACCACTAACTATTTCCTGCAATTACAAAGGGATGTGTAGTAGAAAAACAAGATACTTTTAAACTTATAGCACCAGTTGTAATCAAGCTGTAGCACCCTCACCCATACTTACACCACAAACACAACAGCATATGGTACAAACAGCAGTACTGAGGACCCCCCACTTACCCTAGACGATACTGATTCTGTTTGCGTCTGCTGCCCTCTAGTGTCAGGACATTGGTGTTGCTCAAACAAAAAAGTTCACTGAACATGGATTATTAACACTTCATTACAAGTTTTATTAGCTGTGTGTTGCTCTGACTGAATGCCATATGATGACCCAGTATGAAAAGGCTAATTTTGCTTAAAGTGTGCATGCACAGATGGAAACCTTTCTGAGTCCATTCATAGACTGAGAACCTTGTTCTCCTGCTTTATACTTTGTATGACAATTTTAATGTTAATCTCTACTGCTTTCCAAAATACAGCAGTCTGATCTACATAACCTACATGTCCGGAGTGCACTATGATGTATCCCCACAATTATTAATGATGTTTCAGTGGCTTGCCAAAAAGGGGCAGTATAAGAGAGATGCCTTGTAACTTTGGCTGGAAGATTGATGTACAATCATAATTACTCTACAGCTGAACTGATAAAGGAAATCATATCGGTTTGTTTGTAGTACTTGTGATAAGATAACACTAACGCAAACAAATCGAAGTTCATTTTATTTTATTTGGGAATACTCTGTTCTGTGCACCACGGCCTCAGGTGGACTCAGCTGTTACCTGGGTCACCTTTTTTGATTTCCAGCAGAGCAAAATTTTAGAAATCTATGTATTTTAAACTTGGCATGTTTTTCACTGGTTTGCAGAGGGGTTCTTCTTTAAAGGGCACTTGTTTTAAGATAGTGTCTTAGAAATCAGGGCTGTGCACAGACAACTGAAAGATCTTAAATCCAGATAAGTAAAATATAACCAAGATGTGGCAAAGTAATTGATCTTGATTCATCAAGAAAGATTAATTTCAGTGTTCATAAAAATGCTACCAAGGTGCCTGATAACAAACTAACCCCAGACCTTTATTTCCACGTTAGCCTTCACGATGCTTTAGCTGGGCTTCAGTGAGAATACTTCAGAGACTGCACATTTTACTGCTCATGCTACTTGTATGACTTTGTGCTGCAATCATTCATTATTTTTCTTTTTCTTCAGAATAATCATTCAACTGTAAAAATAAAATAATAATTATTGCAGTATCAACAACCCATGCCCCTTATCACTTGCCTGCCTGCAAACTGAATGCGAGAACAAAAGGTGCTCATGTGCTTCATGGCCTGAGCCACTGATAGCAATAAGCTTCCACTATCCTAGTTTCACTGACCTAGTTTAGACAGCTGTGGGAGTCAGTCTGTAAAAGGCAGTTCTTCTGAAATTAATAATTTATATAGTGCATCCACATCATTTAGCTCACTGCAGTCCATACTGGAAGCAAAATTGTCACCCAAAACAAGCTACCAGAGAGCCAAGACATAAACGTATTACACATTTACTTCTGCCATTAAGTCTGAATACAAATACATATTCGTGAAATCCGCTCAACTTAGATTTTATATCTTTGAGAATTACAGCTAAAAATCCACACAGAAATAATGTTGCTACACAGTTTTCTACTGTGAAACTGTGAAACTTCCAAGCATTTTGTTATAGTTTTGGCCAGTATTCCGATGTGTAAGAATAATACGTTTGGACAGAGTTAGCTGTTTCCCCCGTTTCCAATTTTGCGGAGCTAAACTAACCAACTGTTCGCTCTAGCTTTATATTTAATACACAAGTATCTGAGTCATGTTGATCTTCTCATCTAACATTTAAAAAAGCAAATAAGTGTATTTCGGATCCATAATTTCACTGGTGATACTTGAATTTCCTTGTGCTGCTGTAGTAATTCATTTCTTTGGTCTGACTCTTGTTTGTGGTATCTCAGTTTTTCCTGGTTTGTAATCCCTATCACTGAATGTATTATCTAGTATTGCGTTATAGTTTTACAATTGCTTCCAGGGAAAAGCCAGCGCATATCTTCAACCTTTAATGGGAGTGTGTTTGGCTCGCATAGTTGTACAGCCACTCACATAGTGCCACATTAATCAAAAGAAATGATTACCAAAGCTACAAAAACAAAACTCAGATTGAATAAAATTTCTTGAATTCAGAATTGCAGTTTTTGAATGCAATCAGTAACTATGTTAAAGTAACTTTTAACAATGATGCAGAAATTCCACTGCTCAATTTTACCCCCCTCCAGACAAACTTTTAACCACAGATATATTAACACACAGATAAACCCAGTTAATTCAACTTTACATACACATATGAACCAACATGACCTGAATTCAGTTTCAATGATATATGAGACCAATGTTAGTTAAAATAAGGTTTTTTAGAAGTCTTTAAATTGTGGAGTTTCAGGTGGAAGAATGGTAATTGTTTTTTTTTTGTAGAAAGCATTTGTTTTTTAAAGCAAACAGTTGGTTCAGTGTGACTTAAAACATCTACATGAAATGACTGTACTGACATTTCCCCACTAGAGGGCAGCCTCTACCCAAATCAATCTGCAATCCCGTCCTTCCACCAACCAAAGTGTAGAATCCCTGCTGCCTGAGGACATCATTACACACTCAATAAAGCAATAGTCAATCATTTTCTCTGCTTAATTGATCCCACTGCTACCCAACAATGCGTGGTGTGACATTTTTTACTGCAGCAGAAACGGCAGCATGCCTCAGAGCAAGACATGCTATTTGTAATTATGTTGTTGTCGTGCTCTTGCGTGACCGACCATCTGCATACAGCATGCAGTACACTTGTTGGTCAGCAGCCGAGGTCAGGGGCTCAGCAGTGCGTTCCTCCTGGAGCCGTCTGTATGGCTGTAATGACATTGTCCCAGTATTAACCAGAGCTTGTGAAACACTCGTCTGGAGGACAAGAACACAGGCCACTCTTGTCCAATCCAAAACTGTTTGGGAACAGATATGGAAATCGATAAAATCGTAAACAAACACAGGGGGAGGCCTGATAAGATAATGTTTATGTTTACTACGCAAATCAACAGTACAGTCTGTCTTGCTCTCAGTCACACACAAACTCACTCTCACACATGCACATGCACAATGACACAAATGACACCAATGTGAGTTATTTCATAAAATTCATTAAAATTTTTTACTTGGTAAACAAAAACCATACTTTTGCTTTTCCCTCCTCATCTATTTAGCCAGTCGGTACATGCTTACCTGTGGCTGGGGTGTATGCCAGCTCTCACTGGGCGAGAAGTGAGGTAAACCCAGGACAGGTGGTCAGTCTATTACAGGACTAACTCATAGAGACAACCATTTCCTTTCACATACTCAGATGCAGGCATTTTAGAGTGTCTGTTTCACTTATGTTTGGACTGTGGGAGGAAACAAGAGCACCCAGAAAAAGCCCACACAGACATGGAGAGAACATTCAAGCAACACACAGAAAGGCCCCTGCCAGCCAGTGAATTCACTCCCATGACTTTCTTGCTATAAGGTTGCATTGCCATTCATATATACAAAGTCAGGCAAAATGGATGAAAGCACACAAGCTCAACAAAATAACCATTTCCTTTAATTTGAAAAGCATGCAAAAATGTTGCACTGGCAACTCACATCTACAGCGTGGAAACAGGTTTTTTCCTCTTTTCACAAATTAGCAAGACAGACATGCTATCGCTGCTTTGTGTGTGTTCCTGCAGCCTCCCTCACTCAGCCACTCCTGCTGTCAGAATGGCAGGGTGGAGCTGACGGAACTGCACATGTTTCAAGCATGCTCTGACGCTTCACTCCTTCCCTTTCTATTTCCCTTCCCCTAGTGCCTGCACAGCTAAGCTGAAAAAGAAAAGAGGAGGGTCCAATACATGCAACCAGCATTGTTGTTTACCAATCATATGGGTTTCCCCACCCTCTGTGACGCTCTCCGTCCCTCCCTCCCTTTTTTGCTCCCTCCCTCTGTCTCTAGGCACGCCAACCAAAGAAAAAAAAGTGCAGGGAAAAAAGTGATAAGCAGCAAGCAGCTTCTGGGTTTTGCTTTCAAGCGCACTCCTGCTGAATTGGTGTGAGTGAGTGTGTATGTGTGTGTGTGTGTGTGTGTGTGGGGCGTTCACTCTTTCTCCTGCCACAGTAGCAACACATTTGCAGCAGCGTCGGCCCCGAACAAAAGGCTAAACGCAGCAGAGCCACAGGAGGGGAAACTCAGGGATAGAAGCGGGTAGAGTGGCCCAGCGTGACTGCACTTCTCAGGGAGGAACTCAACCTGCCATTTAGCCCTCCTGGCCCTGGAGTGGAGACAGGACGGTACACTAGACCAGCCCAGGCTGCCTGTCTGTCTCTCTAGAAGACCTGAGGAACACACCCTGTTACTGACAGTTTTGTCTTTCACTTTGTCTTTCATTCACACACCTCAGTCTCTGTCATCCTTTACTGAGACTCCTGCACCTGCCCTTCTTCACCTGGGCTTCCTTCCTTGTCATCCACCTGTCCTCCGAGATGTCAGACGATGACTGCCGCTCGCCCATCGGCCTGGACTGTTGCAACTGCTGCCTGGACCTGGCCAATGGCTGTGATGACTCCATGTCTAGCAGTCCGGCTCAGGGCCTCAGTACCACAGGGGGCCCCCCAGGGAGCCCCACCAGCCCCAGTGTCAATCACTTTCGCCAGCTCCGCAACCAGCTGATGTACCAGAACCTGAACACGGACAAGCTAAACAACATCATGAGGCAGGACTCCCTGGAGTCAGTGGTGAGGGACCCCTGCTTCCTTCTAAATGAAGGGATCTGCAACAGCAACATTGACCAAACCATGCTGTCTATACTGCTCTTCTTTCACAGGTATGTCTCTTATTTGCTTATCTGGTAAGGGAACAAGGTTTTTCATTAGTACACAAATTTTGAACTTCAGCTGAAAGTCACTCTTTACTCTTGCTAGAGACATTCAGTACAAACGTTATAATAGTGCTGCTTAGGAATCATATTTTACTTAAATGAACCAGATGGCTTTGGAGACTAATCAAGTTTCTTGGATCAGCACTTCTTCTAAAAAGGCTGACACAAGTATTTAGTGTTATGGATTAAGTATAGAAAGAGGACACTCATTTGGATTCTGTTTAAGAAATTAATCTCAGAAAAGACTGTGTCTGATAAATGAAGTGCTTGGTGGTCTTTCTTTGACATCTAAAGTAATTGGGACATAGATCCATAACATTCAGCATTGCTTTATTACTCATCAAGTTTATTTATATCTACACCGTTCGTATCTTTCATGCAGCATATTTGACACGTTGCATAACATGACACTGACAATGATTTGTGCATGCGCTGAAAAGTATTAACAATATAATGTGTTTTCCTTGAATGAGGCTATTCAGTTTTAGACACTCATTAAAGGGGCAATGTGTAAGAATTGGCTAAGTCATAATCCAAACAAATGGAGGCAGCATATTACCAGAAAGATGGGGGTGTTCAGCTATCCTTGGTTGGCTGCCACATTGGTTGGCATCAAAAAAAGTCTTTACTGGGCCTCTCCGTGTACCCATCAGGTGGGCTCACTGGCCAATGACAATCAAGTTTCAACCCTCACCGTCACGTTCAGCTAACGTTTGAAAGCTTGAATAACCTTAGCATAGGGCATAGTAGTTGTTGGCATGTAAGGATTGTGGAGCAACATATTCCGCAGAGGTTTACCTTGCAGTCTGATTATGTAACTGGTAGGCTGTTTTCTTCAATTATTGATGGACTCATGATGAGTTCACACCCAGTCTGCCCAGTCAGAGAGACAAGGAAGATATAGTGGTGGCAGAGGAAGAGAAACGAGAGGTTGAGGAATGTGAGTTTGAGGAAGAGAAATCTATTCGCAGTTACTGCTTCATCATCTTGTTACGTTGGACTGAGGGCAGACTGATTACTACAGTGACTCACTATCGCCTCTTGCAGTACGAAGTGGTATTACGAGATGGGATATACTGGGATTAGCTAGTAAGCATGCTAACAACTTAAACAAAACTGTGATTTCTTTCACATTCCGTTGATATTTTTAGTTAAGTTTTGAATGTTTAAGCAGAAGTACTTACAAATTCCCCCTTTAATATTTGTAAAACATATCTTTAACTGGAAAAAAAAAAGTTTTTCCTTGACTTAGTGTCAAAGACAAAGTCATGCTTGTAATTGAGAGATCTCTACTTCAAAACATCAAAACACTAGATGGAGAAAAAAAGCCAGAAAGCGGAGGTAAACAAAATCTAACCTAGAAAGCACATCTTACAAAAAAACACAAGGTTACTTGAAAACAACAGTTTATTGTCACACTGATTCAATTAAAATTGAATTATTAAATTTATTGTGCAAGGTCAATTAAAACTGGCCTGACTCCTTCTCTGTCTCTACCAGCGCTACTATAAAACGGTGTTTGGCAGCTCACCTCGCAGTGTTTGTGAGGAAGAGAATGTCCTGCTATAAAGTTGTTGCCAGTTGGATAGTTTGTTTGGCAGCTACTGTCGGATGACTTCAGCCTCAAATTAACAGTTACCATCGTTCCAGTCGGCTACAGTTTTGACCATCACTGAACTCCTGAACCTGAGCCAGCAGTTACTGTACAGGGCTTCCTTAGAAAAGCTGTCATTACATATGCTCTGTGTGGTTGTTGGAGTCGTAAAATGTGGAGATCTATGGGAATATAATATGGCAGCAAGCACTAAGATAACACACCTTTGGATGCCACATACTGTGAAGTTGCCGTCATTTGTGTGTGAAGTTGCCGTCATTTGTGAGTTATGTGTGACAGAATCATGACATATGTGTCAGACATATGTATGAAATATGATAACACTAGTCGGAACACCTGGTTTTTCTATGTTGATTATGGAATCTTTTTCAAAATTGACCTCTGCCCCCACATTTTACTACTTCTTTGCTTTTTTGTCTATGGGCTGGTTTCTTCAAGTCACAGTATGTTCAAACTAACAGCTTGGCTTTTACCCTTCTTCGCCCTTCTGACTCTTGATGAAACTGTACAACTAAGTTCTTCTTCCTTTATACTTTAAGTTAGAGAAAAAAAAAAAATCTCTTATGTTTTACGTTGGTGGTTGCTGTGGTTTTCCAAACTAAAAGTAAAGGAAAAACTTCAAGTGAAACTTCAAGCAGCACATACACTACTTTTCAACACGTCACCCTCGGGCATGTGAATCCTTAAAAATAATCCTTACTTTGAGTGACATTAATTAATTCATCTCAGGTAAAACCAGTTTTCCTCCTTCCTAGCCAGATAAAATATCTGTAATATTGTCTATCCTGATAAAAAAAAGCTGCCTGGAATGAACATAGTATGGTAATTATTATCATTTAGTTGTTTGTAGATTTAGTTGTTTGCAGACGATATCATATCAGTAATGTTCTCTGGCCAAGAAGTATTATCAGTATTTTATCAAACTTTTCCAGAAGCCAAGCTGCCACAACCTACCAAAATAAGTTCAATTTTAACTTTGCTATATGCTACGGCTGTTAAAGACTGTTCTTATCTCTAGTGGCATTGATAGATATTGCATGACTACATTTGAAGTAAACCCATTTACAGCACTGCAAGTGATGTGGCTGATGGCAGTGACGATTAGAACGTAACTAGGTTTAACTTGATTTCGTTGCTTTTGGCTGTGAAAGCTTATCAGTGGCCAACTCTCAGGCTGTTTGAAAGAGTAACACTTTTTATTACTTGGGTTAATACCTGACACACTATACAGCAGGGATAACTTCTCCCTGAATAAAACATCTCTTATAGGCTATCTGGAGGACTTCCATACACTCACTTTATTTTTCCATCTGTTAAGTTACATAACAGCTGTTTGAATGCTCATTAATTTTACACCATTTTAGATGATGTTGTTCATGTTGTGGAGCTGCATTATTCAATGAAGGAACAATCTGCTCTTGATTTATTTATGATAGCAAGGGTGTGTCATCATGATACTGTAGGAAGAGCAGTGGGTGACGAAAGTTTCTCCAGCTGGTACTCCCTCCTCTCCTTCTGGCAACGAGAGCTAAAGAAATCAGTGCTTTTTGAACAAAACTTTCTTATTTCAGGACAGTACATTCAGTTTGTTCTTAGACTTCTTGGATCTGCTCAGATGAGTTATTATCCAGTGTATTCAGTTTTTCCAGTAAAATGTCTTGAAAGTTTTACACAAGTGTTTTTCTGCTCTGGTTCGTGCATTTGTTCACTAACCAAGGGGTTAAATTTTCATGGTTGTACAGTTTATCGGATATTCATATGATGCCTTATTGTTTTAAAATTTCTGTGAAAGATGTATATATAGTGTAGATGATTGAATTACATACAGGATTGGCATCTCCCAGGAGGAGAGAAAAATCAGGTTATAAGTGTCAATATATTTGACGTTTCTGGCTCAGAGGCAGCGTGTTTCCCTGTGCCATTGGCCAGTGTGACCGTGCAGCTGTCTGTGCCAGCTCAACTGTTTGCCTGACAAACAGTCTTTAGCCAGAACACTTTGTTCCTGAACCACTTCTCAAGTGGGAATCGCAGACACGGATCATGTGGCTTTCACGGACAGGCTTTCTTGCAGGATTAAAACATTGACCCTTATGGTTTTTCACGCAGAAAGACAAATGCACTCTTTCATTCACACATGTACACACACACACATGGTCTAATCCTGTCAGTTGAAACAAGAAAGCTGCCTTGCTGAGCTGAGGTTTGCAGAAGTTCATGCTTTTTTCAAGCGCTCGCTTCGGGAGGACCCGGTTTCTGATGAAAGCCTGGCTGAGGTTTTTACTGTGACCTCACCCTGGGTGGTCAATCAGCCAAGTAGTCATCATTCTCATTTGCTACTTGTTAACAGAATAAAATGTTCAGCATAGCTCGTGGAAGCATGCCAAGACACTCTTTTGGACTTGTTGAATATCAGTATGAGGCAGTGGCCAGCAAACGTGTTATGTAAATGATTCAAGGGTCACAGAAATGTGCTGAGAGGAGAATTTGAACTCATAAGTCCTGTCTGGTGTTTGAGGCAGAGCCAGAGAGCCCTGAGGGGGACAGGATCTGTGATTTCCACTGGATAAAACCAGAGGAAATGTGCTGATTTACTTTGAGGCTTAGAGAGCTACTCTTGGCTGGAGTGAGCGAGGTACTCTTGCACACCTTCACCCCAGGCAGTCAGTCAGTACTTAGCAGCCACTAAACACCATCATATGCCAGGGTTAAGAGGGGTGAAGAGCCTGCAGCGATGACACAAACATTTATCACAGGACTTCTGGTCTGTGACCAGTCGGTCAGTTAGTGAGCAGTTAAAACACAACGGAAAAAGAACAAAAAAATCCAGCGACGGCACAAAAGATGTCACAAAGTGTCATACACCTCATAAAAGAGGTTCTCTCAGTCGCAGCCACTGATGTAACCGGGGCCCAGGGCCAAAGAGGAGTTTACACCCTTCAGCCTACATAACTTCATTCCATTTTTACAGACAAGGCCACAGTCATCTGTTAATCTGTTAAATCTTTGAAGAGAGAAAATGTTGTTTTAAGTAATTCAAATGTGTGCAGACTTTCATGTACCTTTCTGTGTGAGGACAGAATAACCTCCATCTCTTGGTTCAGGTCTGTTGACTAAAAAAAGTGAAGGAATTCGCCAGCCTGGTTGGGAAACACAGTGATTGTTACGCCTGAATATGACTGAATGCGTCTATCTGTCTGTAAGACGGGACTGGAGGTGAGTCTGTGCTTTGCATGAACAACTGTCCAAAAACTGGCAGTAAAAGAATTCCAACAGAATAGTTACACCTCTGATTGGTTGAATTTTCTGCTTTGACATAGCTATTTATCCTTGTGACACTAGGACTTAGTCATAGGCCTCATTACAGTGATAAAAGTTCCTCACTTTGGCCTGAGATGACCAGCTGACTACTGCACATGACCAAGCCCTCCTACAATGGAGTGGAGACAGCATCCAGCTGTGTTGGAGACCCTGCTGGGTTTTAAAACTCCACTCTGGGATCCAAATATAAACCACAATATAGCTTTGCTACAAGACGTCAATGTTTTCGGAGTGGAAACCTACAGTATATTTAGTGGAAAGGTTATGGAAAGTGTCTTTGCCATGGGCAAGCCATCCAGAAATCCATACAAATGTATATTTAGGCATCCTTTAACATTCCAAGGCGTGTCTATCAAACTACTGTAAGAACCTTTATAACCCAGGGAAGGTTTCCATGTCAGTCTGCATCATTACTTATTAAGTCAGTGTTATATTTTTAGTTTTAGTATGTGACAGTGGCTCAATTCTTTACAGTAAACACTTTCTTTATATTGGACATGCTCAGAGATCGACCTTTTCAGTTAATTTACATGTAGGTCACACCTGAAAAGTTCTGCCTGCTTAGACTTGAGGACTCAAGACTTGTTAAAAAGGCGATACACACTTTTGGAGGATCCCACACAGGGTTCATAGTACTCCTTGTCTCTGGATGCCTCTGGATGTTTTGTGTTATGTATAACTGGTTTGTGGGCTTTATGCCTTACTATTGAAAAGGCTTGTTCTGCAGATAACATTGTGTCTTTATATAAGCACACAAATCAGTCAGGAATGTAAAGATGCAGGAGAAGGTAAACAAAACAGTGTTTCCTCTGTGGCCCCTGCTGCTGGAAATAGATCCCATTTTCCCGACCAGTGCTATATATGCCCTATGCAATGTGCAGGGCACACTCAACACAAACATACAGCACAATTAAAACATAATTGTCTGACAATCATCATTTGTAAACTGCCACAAGCTGTAACTGGCAGAGGGATTAGAGTGAAACTGCTGCATCAGTGTTGGAATTCAAATTCACCTCCCTTCCCTCCCTCCCTTGCTACAAAGAAATGTCCTGGGAGAAAGCAGTGTAATTTCAAGTCCTGCATAGAAGCAACACAATACATTATCAGGGAGGAGAAATATGCTGAGTTTGAAACTATTATTCTACTCGCTGTTGTTGTTTCTCCCAGTTTTGGCCACATAAAAGGCTGACACATCCTTGCTGACGACAGAACCTGTATCAAGTTTCTTTTTTTTTGTTATATCTAAGTTCTTTCTTCTTTTTTTGCAACAAAACTAAACACAGTAATTGCGTCTCCTGTAAAAAAGAAAAAAACTACGTGTCCTACAGACGTTTAAAGAGACTTACATAACCTCATGGGCTGCAGGTGGCAGGGGAGACGGATGTAAAAAAAACTTGGGGATTAGCAGCGCGAAGGCAAAGGGAAGGATGTCGGGGTGGAAGAATGGATTCATGGCCAGGCAAGTCGTAGGAGCCAATCCCTAACAAACAAAGGCCATGAAGGCGAGGTCTGAGTAATGTCAGAGAAGAGAGAGGGAGAACTAGAGGGAGAGACAGCCAGAGAAAAAGTCAGAGGTAGACAAACAGCCAGACAGGAGGCCGGCGCAAAGACAAAACATAGACAGGACCTGCTAAAAATAATGGGCTGTTGACACTCGAACTCTAAGATATAGGTGGACTGCAGACATCTGTGATAAAAGTCACAACCGTTTTCTAAAGCTAAAGGAAGTCATTCTTTTGTGGCGGGAGGAAGTAAAAAAGCCATGAAAAGAGTTTGTTTTACGGCAGTTTTTATGAGTTTCCTCAATAACACAGACTTTGACCACTTCTGTGTTGAAAATAGACATTCAGAGAGCAAGAGACTGATCAACAGAATTGGAAAACATTGGATTTTCTAACACACGTTGGCATTTATTTGGTGTGTTGGCACCACAAAGTAGCCCTGTGCCTGATTTTATCACTGAGGGACCAATTTAAAGAGGGATGAACAATAATGGCTTTTTAATGGACCTCTTGAGTTACTGCCTTGCTGTGTTGTGACTGTGTGAATAGGCCGCCCTTAGTGCTGTGCCAGAAGATGCCTGTTAAGTGTTTTGTGCGCCAGTGTATGTATATTTGTGTATGTTTGTTTGTGTGTATAAAATGTATGTGGTACCTTTCAGTGCTCTTCTATTGGCAAGACGCTATCTGCTGTCTAAGTGGTGATCAGGTTGTTGGTGATCCTCGAGGAGAATGCACGAGAGTTTTTCATGCATACATGTACCACAAAAACACACAGAGACACACTCAATGAAGGCCTTTATTTCCGTCCTCTTCTGTAGACAGTGTGTATCAACACTGAAATCTGTAGACACGCCCTGTACCATAGGTTGGTGCAACCTCCTGTGTGCAGCCCCGTCTTTACCAACACCGCTGTGGTTCCATGTTTGATTGCCCCTGGCAACATGATAAACATAACATGCTAATCAGATCGCTGTTACAGTGTCTCAGTTACTGAGTGTTTTGTTTCAATGGCTGCAAACGTTCTTCTATGTTTGTATGACTCAGAAATTTTGACTTTTTCCACTAAACTGGTGAAACTCAACAATGACACCACATCACTGACTGACATTATGATGAACAGGGGCATCCATGGTTTATTTTGAGATGATCACATACACCATCCTTGTGACACAAAAAAAAAATTCCCATAAATATTCTATTTACCCGGGTTTGAGAAACTTTGTTTCTGTGTGCACCTGTTTCAAGAAATTATTTAACCTTTCTTGAAAATGTCATTGTATATTCATGACCTGTTTTTATAGATTTATGTCTTCAAGAGCAACAAAGGGCAACAAGGCTGACAGCACAGACAGGTTTGGGAAGTCTGAACATACTGAAAGATGGACTAATGGATTGTTGGTTTTGGTCTTTTCATGAGAATTGCTGACAAGAATGAATACAGCCCAAACTCTAGATGATCTTGTGCAAATGTAATTTATTCTGTTTTGTTTTTATAAATAATTCTTGCAATCTTTTAATCAATCAGTATTGTACTCTTCATTGACAGCTGCAAGGGTCAGGAATTAGTTTATCTGTCTGTCTGTAAGACATAAGACATAGTCCTTGGCATCACAAACACTCACACACAAATATGAAGACGTTTACAGTATACAGTACACAAAGGTGACCCACAGCATTATGCTGTTGTTGACACATCACCACAGCAGAATCCACCTAAGCTCTTTTGTCCTGAGTGACAGAGTGGCGCTACAGTATGTACCAGACGTGGATTAGACATCTATAAGTAATGCATCAAGTATGCAATCTAAGTCAAATCCTCAAGATCAGAGTGTGCTGGAAAATTATGACAAGGGACTGACTTTATACTGTAAATTATATTAAACACATGAAAAAGAAACATGTTTGTTAAAGGGCTTTGAAAGCGCCAACAGCTACTAATTTTACAGTTACTATCTGTATGAATCTGCTTTCATAAAATGCACTAATTTTATGCTTAATAGAGCATGAAAATAGAATTTATTTGTGAGTTTAAAAAAACAAAACAAACTTGTTAACAACAAACTAATTAACCGAAAGTAAAAAAACGAAACCCACATTTAGGGAAACATCAAAGGGCAATTTTCTTGTTGCTTAATGCTTAAAGTGTCAAGGCTATTATTATTCTATGGTCATAAATATCAAAATCATAAATATCCAGAATCAAAGTGTCAAGGAAACACTGGGATTATTTTTGTGTTGTGATCATGGAGCAAAATGCGCAGAGGATAATGTTGTGGTTTCTGTTGAAAACTCTTTGTACTGATGCCCATGAGGCTCAGCGCTGCCACATAAACACGACTTTAAAAAAAATTAAAAGTATTCCTGAAACAAGGCCATGAAAAATAAATATGAGGTCAATAATAATAACATGGATTTCCACCCCACCACATCACAGCTGAGTGCAGACACCTGTAAAATGTAAAGTACAAATTGGGAAATATTTCAACTACAAAAAGAAGGAAGCGTTCTTAAAAAAGAAAAATGATTCCACAAATACTTCAAAAGAGGGAAGTAGTACCACCCATCCATTAAAATCCTTTCATGCTTCATGTTTTCGCAATTCTCGTTGTCCTTCCCTCTGGTATTTGCCACATCTCTTCCCCCTCTCTCTGTCCTTGTTTTTTCCTCTCTCTCTTTCTCCATCTCTCTCCATCTCAGTTGTTCTAGTTGGCAGCCGTTGGACTTATGTAAGTCTGAGGGAAGGCGGGGGGTTGGAGTGACCATGGCTTGCGCTCACTGCCTTATCTGTTTGGACCACGGCTGTGGCGCCTATTTAGATAATAAGGCAGCCTGTCAACACTTGCCATCACACACATTCTCCCCCCCACACACACACACGCAGCCCTGTACTTGACAGTGAGTCAATATATTATAATTACACTCTTTAAAGAGAGATTAGACAGTAATACAGCTTGCATAACACTTGATATTAGGGGTTAGTCTACTCTGGTTTGCTCTTTTCATTGGACTGCAGCTCGCACATGACAACCTGCTGTACCATTGTGTAGGTCAGGCAATGGAAAATATGTGTATTGTCTAGAGTAGAGTTCATACTGTAGATGGAGGGAAGCTGAAATGATGGAGTTATTAGACTTGCACCACCCAGGCAGAGCGGCAGAGGCTGCTGGCTGGAGGGCAGTAAAAATTTCATTCTGTCCTATTTTCATTACCATGGGATTCCTACTCTTTTTCTAACTCTGCATGAGAAGTGAGAATGTGGTAACCCACCCTGCATACTGAGGGCCAAGTTAAAGTTTGGCTGAGGTGAGGAACAGTAGATCTGGAGTGGAAACAAATTCTTTTTGTGAGCATTCTGTATCTTCCTCCAGATCCATGGGGAACCAGGGATTCTGCTGACTGAATATGTAGAAGCTTCACTGCCTCTTTATGTATCCAAATCGAAAGAGTTTGTATAAAAAACTCAGATGAAATTCTGTGAGAAATTTCACTTTTCCGCCTGGCAGCACCCCTTAAAAGGCCTGGCATATCAAGACTTCATTTCAAATTAATTCTGCTGCTTCTCTGCTGCTTCTGCTGCATCTGTTTCTCTCTGGACGCCTGTTTCATAATCCCAAGTGCTGTTATCCCACACTGAGTCAGTTTTTTCTTACCACAATAGTCTGCTACACAATGCAGCCAGACAGAGCTTTTGTGGAGTGGGCCTGAGCAAGGCCTATCATTGGCCTATCTTATTCTCCATGGGCACTATTCACATGCAGGTTGGGTACATGATGTACCCTGAGTGCACACACATGCACAGAGAAGGGAGAAAAACTAAAATGGACGGAATGCACGGAAATGAGGAAGCACATCACAACTCACCTTTCCTCAGCTCACAGCAGACAGGAATGTGTAAAGCCTAATCAAAAATCCTAGTGCCCTCACACAGCCACAGACACACACACACAAACACTCTTAAGATGTCTTTTACCCTGCAGGGCTTGGCGCTTATATTAGACATACTTTAGCAAAGGTGTTGCTACAGCCCATTACTGAGAAGTGTTCTTAGAGTGTCTGTGAAAGAAAACAATTACTTCACCAAACTTCTGCGGGGCCATGAAATCGCTCTTTCCAGAACACAGGAAAGGTGGCAACACCAGGACCAATCACATGTTCTATTTTTGAAGTAAAAGGACATCTGGAGTTTGGCAACAAGCTGTGTTTTTCTTTTCTGACTGAACTTCTGTGTTCACTTGTAAACAATTTTGAACTCTTGGGGTGGATGTGTAATTTAAGAGCCCAGAGTTTCCCAAACATGACTTTCCTGCAACGCAATGGGAAAATGGTTATGGGTTTGGTATTAAGAAGCATAAAAGAACACAATTTTGGTCAGAGAACTTATGTCAAACTCATTTAAGCACCATTCTGTTGTTTTGGCCCATTAAAAAATTATGTAATGTGGGTGTTTAAAAGTAAACGTATGAGTGGATTTATACTGGAGTGAGTGACATCTGCTTTCCATCACACAATCATATCCTTAAATTAAGCTACAGTATCTAAGTGGCTTTTTAACATTTAGTTCAATTAGAGTTTTCCAGAGTGTTTACCGCATTTTGAAAGATGTGTCACCCCAGTAGCACCCACCCCATGTCTGGGAACTCCTGTGTTCTGCTGTCATCTGTAATTGCATGATTAAATTGGGCCTTTGCACAACAGTGAGAGGATAAGAAAAAATAAACAAGCGAGAGACTTCAGAGAACTGTCAAGCAGGGAAACTAAGTGGGAAACATGTTGGGCAACCTGCTCGTGCTTTGATGCAATGCATTTGTTTCACCAGATGAATCGGGATGTGCAATAAACTTCATTGCTAAATCAAGAAAACATTTTTTTTTTCCCGAAGGCACAAGCGGAGCCTGGCAGAAACTGAATGTAATATAACTGCCACTCTGAATTACAGTTTACAGCATACATGCTCTAAAAAGGCCAAATGACTGGCAAATCCCCATGAACCATAATCAAACTCTGACTCTAGCATAATGAATATGGTTTCCTGTTTGTTACTGGTGCCTCCAAATTTCCAAACTCTCATTGGCTTCAAGTGTCCCTGCGCTATTGGAGAGGGGCTCTACAAGAAAAAAAAAAAAATAGAAAGCAGAGAAAGACTGGAAGAAATTGGACAAAGAAAAAAAAGAGGAAACTGAAAGATAGAACCAAACAAACCAAAAAAGAAAAAGAGGAAAACAGAGAAATGTGATTCAGGAGAAACCTCCAAATGTACAACATTTCTTCAGTGATGACAATGCAGTTATCGCAGCGAGTCACGCACCACGAAAAGAAAAAGCTGATTATCTCAGCGTTTTATTTTGTATGATGGTGGCTCTTAAATTGAAGCCAGTTCTCCTAACTATAACTTCAACAGAAGAAAGGAGAGGCATTCCAGGCAGAGGACATGTTTGGTTCCACTGGCAGGCGGCAGTAGTGGAATGAAAAGATGGACCTGTTCTACCAGGCTCTTTTTCTCTCTGGGAGACAAGAGCCTGCGAGTGAGAAAGGAAAAAAATGAATGTATGTGCCAAGTTTCATTGAGTCTGTGATTCTTGCTGGCTGTTCCGAGAAACAGAGAGAGAGAGAAAGAGATGGAGGCACCAGCGGACTCAAATGAGCGAAAATAACAAGATCTATCCTGTCCAAGACCTCACTTCTGTCTTTGTGTCACTCTGTTTGAAAGAGGCAGTCGTACCATGGGGCAGTCTGAGCTGGTTGTAACTGATGGGGCATTGTGCCTCTCTCCCCAGCCATCTTACTGGGCCATCATAAGGAGCAATTAGCAGCAGTGACATTAAATGACCTCTTTTTGCATTCCTTCCAGTATGGTGTCATGGAGAGGGGTGAGTCACAGATTCATCATTATGTTTGCACGCTGTGGTGTTTACACAGTCTGGGATTAGGCTAAACAACAGCCATCTGAAAACATAGATGTCTTTGCAACAAAGTAACACAGCTCTGATGCTGGGCTGAGGAATCAGTGAGGCCACTGCCAAGAGAGTGTGGGACTCTGGGAGGAATGCTGAAACTCCTTTTCCCTCCCTTTCTTCATCTGTTCCTCCAGAACTATCTCTCATCTCTCTCTTGTGCACACACCACGCACACATAGATTCCATCCCGACTGCCATCCAAGTCTCTGACACAAGGCTTTCAGAGGGCTGCAATGCACACAAAGACCTATTTATTACTAGCCTGAATGCAAGGTATCATATAAGGGGAAGTGGAGCCTGCACTGCTCTGGCGGAGAGAGAAAAAAGAGAGGAATTTATGTAACATATGGAGGTCACAACCTTTCAGTACTTGTGAGCCAACAGTGAGGAAGTTATTTGGGGTCAGGAGGTTTTTTTTTTTTTTGTTTCTTTGTAGGAACATCTTTTGCTGGGGTAGAGTTTGAGCTGAGAAGGAAGACTGATAGTTGACCCATTCTTCACCTATAAAGTCACAGCTCAGTGCTCAACAAAGGTCAATACAGTTTCTAGTTGGACAAATGAAATGGATTCCAAAGGGAAAAAAACACCGCAACTACCTTTTTAATTTTGAATGCTTTTACAGAACAGTTTACTTATAAATCCTCTTCCATGCTGCCGAAGTAGAGGCTCACATCTACAGGAATTCGACAGGAAATCATAGTCATCTGTGAGGTGCATGACTTTGCTTTGCTGTAGGCTATCCTCATATGCCAGGTAATGATGTGTGGGAGGGAAACAGTGCTCAGAGTAAAGCTGTCTGAAAACGTTGTTTTTTCTTTTGAATATTTATGAGTTTTCAGGTTTCTTGGGCTAGAATGTGAAGTTAAAACAACTGTTGTAGCTTATTTAGCATACAGTGTATGTGAGACACCTGAAAAAAATTGTAGAACTGCACGCAAGAAAGACAAGAGAGGCATATCTATCCAATTAAGCCAGTGTACATGACTGAGACAGTGTTACCCAGTTATTTTCACCACAGTATTTTTGATTTGACATGAAATGAAAGCTAAAAATGGAACAAACCACGCCACCATATCACACGTATGTGCATGAGTGTAAATCCAGTTTGCAGTTAACATGTTGCCTTTTGGTTGGAATGTTAGACACTCCAACTATGCATAATCTGTAGGTTTACAATGGCTGAGTGTTCCTCCCGATTCTAAGACAGTGTCCCGTTCTCACCAGAGGTTACATAACAAACAGACAGACACAACGGAGTGGAAATGTTGGCAAAATAGTGGCAATCCTTCCATGCCTTTTTCCAGGATTTTGTCAGTAGAATCATCTGTTTGAACTGGAATGTATGTGTTGCTAGATGATCCATTTAGTGGCTTGAGTGAGTGGTTTATTTCTTTTTATTCATAGGTCCACTTCCTAACTCTCTGGAGGGAAAGGATGCTATTGTAGCTTATATCAGTGGGAAACACCCTGATAAAAAACAAAGTCCCTCGATGTTATTCTGTGACAGCCAGCAAAGGGTGGATATAAAAAAAAAACAAAAAACTGAAAGACAAGCATGATACTTCCTCCTTTTCATATTCAAATAAGCTTTCTAGAAGGACATATCAGATTCAGGCACAGCAGCACTTGTCCCGTGAGTGTTTTCTTTTTGCTACAATATTAACTGGCAATAATATCTAGGCCATCGCAGTGAAAACAGCATCGCTAAGCACCTCTGCCAGGGCCTGTCTATTTGGGATAGTCTCTCATTTTCCCTCTCATGTTGGCATTTAAACTGGCGGTTGCGTTTTATTGAAACAGATGGAAACAAACGCAATGGTTCAGTTTGGTGGTCAATGCGCAGCAAGCAATTTGATTTTATCCAAGGATGTGCTTTGGGAATTCCCATTGTAAGATTATGAAAAGAGCAGCTCCAATATGCTGTGGCAAATAAATTAATTCATTAATTTGTAACTGCAATGATTGTTCTATTTTTCTTTCTTTGTCCCTGTGAGTCTGGAACCAAACTCATAACAACAAAAAAAACAGTAGTGTGTATCAATTGTGAAAACTTATGGCCTGCAGTGATAGTCTAAACAGTCCGTGGCACCTGCTGTCACAAACACAATGAGACGTGCAGTAGAACAGATTAAAGACTTAGATTCTGCTTATCATCTTGATCCCATGATAAGAGGCTAAGACGTTTTGCAGATGTCTGCAGTGTTACTTCTGCACAACATCCTACTGAACAAGTTTTAGTGTGTCATCTTATAAACACAGGTGGTGTGATCTGGCGTGTGTGGCTATTATTTATCTTTCATAGAGTTATAATACAATGTTTAATGAGTCGTTGGTGTCCTGTATATTGTTGTTATGAAATAATATTTTGTACCTGTAAAGTTGCACGTCTCTGTGGTTTCATCCAAAGTGTTAGGTAACATTTTTTGCCGATTGCCGAAACACAAAGCAAAAAGTGCATCCTGTTAGCATTTAGATTTTGTGTCTTTCTCATATTAAGACTCTATCTTACCTTCTCTTTCGCAAACACATCAGCATGCCCCCCCCCCCCATATCTCAAGGTAATCATGTTTTTTGACAGTTTACCTAAAGAACTGGGAGTACAGCCAAAGCTTCCTATCAGAGGAAGCGCTGCCTAACAACAGCTGCGAAAGCCCTCTCCTCCCTCCCTCTTTCTCCTCCTCTCCTTTTCTCTTCCTCGTTTTTGCATTTTCCTGTTTTGGTGTTTGGTAGCTCTCTGCTCAGTCTCTGATACGAAACAAAGGGCTGTCTTCAGGCTGTAGAGCACAGACACAGAATATCTGGTGAACTGTGCTCTGATGATAGACGATACTACGCATTCTTGTTGTTGTCCTAATTTGCGTCTGTCTGCTTGATGGATCTGCAACGTTGTCTCGATTGTTAGTTTTCTTTTTCATACAGGCGGACCGCTTTGATAGAAGAGTAGAAATCAAGACAGCAAGAAACATTGTGGGTAATGTTTTGTAGTCACACAATTACACAGTGTCCTTTTAGCTTAACAGAAGGAATGTTGCGTCAGAATGTGGTTTGCTATATGTCAGTGTCAAAGGAAATATGCATATCTTGCGTCACTTTCTTCACTTCCAAGGGTGTGTGAAAAAGAGTGTAATCGTTCTGAACACAGGTCATTCATGATATATAATGACACGCAAACATGCGTGTATATGTATAATTTCACATACACTACATGGGCTGTGTCACACAAAAGGCCATCCTCTGCAGTTTCTTGTAAATGGTCTAAATAACAAAACACCTGCAAGTTGCTGCATGATGTGTGTGTGACTGACTAATTTGTGCTTTGCTTTCAGCACTGCAACAGTTTCTAAATGTTTTTTTTTGTTTTTTTGGAAGGGCATGACCAGGCAGCATCGCTGCATGTTCACCTTTACACGGGAACACAGCCCAGACATAGTACACTTCCAGAGTAAACACAAGTATCTAAGTTCGTTGTGCGCAAGGCTGTTTTTCACTTTGACCTCTCCTACCACGCATCCAGACCCAGTTCACAATTACATGAGCAGAGTTCAGTCTCACACTCTACTGCCACGGTCATATGGACATGCGTGGCGCAATATCAACACCTGTGCCAAAAATAGGTGAGCGTGTACCAGACAACAACTCGAACTATGACGAGACAGGTCAGAGACAGGATAATTACCTTGGGGAAGAGTCAGGGTTAGGCTGTCCTGAAGCATACCAGTCAGATAGGATTTACTGCTCAGAGAGAGTGTGAAAGGACATGAATAACAATAGCTGTTTGAAAAGGAGGCGTGCAGCACAGACAGAGAAGAAGAAGAAGAAGAGGGAGCGAGAGAAGCCAAACAAAACAGCTAGATGTCCCAGACAGCAGGACAAGCGACTGTGCACAAGGTGGCAGACAAGACACAAAAGTTACACATCCAAGTCAACACAACTGGCCAAAAATTTAGGCCATTCTAATAAACAGTATTTCCAGTAAAATCAAGGGGCACATACTGCTATAGTGATTTTTATGGGGGGTATCCATGGTTGAAAAGGTTGGCACCTAACTCTTGCAGGCGCCACACTGTGCTCCTTCCTTTGCGGTCGGCCTATAATTATAGTCTTACCAAGAGAGAACACCGCAGTCATTAAACTGGTGTGAAGAAGACAATCAGTCTCATAGGCTGAAAAACAAAGATAATGACTTGCTGT
The DNA here is from genome assembly GCA_037833715.1 of Toxotes lorentzi. Lineage (NCBI taxonomy): Eukaryota > Metazoa > Chordata > Actinopteri > Toxotidae > Toxotes > Toxotes lorentzi. The sequence goes on along the minus strand of JBBMJY010000002.1, from coordinate 13,604,130 downwards.
TTTTGACTGCATGCATGTACTTGGTGTATGTGTGTACAGGTCAGGAGTTATCCAATGGGTGTGGGAAACTGTGAAACACCCGATTTTGTTTCAGTTCTGCAAATGCTGAAATAGTTCCTCAAAATATCGTGTCTAGCTTAACTGACATTAGTTTCATTTACAAGTCTTATGTTAATTTACCGTACTAACAGAGGAGGCCAGATGCTGAAATAATAAAGTTTTCACTTCGTGAAAATCTATCGAAACTACGAGAAGCGTCGAACCAATACAATGAAAAGCCACAAGATCTGTGCCATATGTACTTGGCATGGATCAATGGTCATTCCAGGAATGTGACAATTAAAATTAAATTGGCCACATTCTTTAAACACATGTTTACGACAGTGTTGGATGGTCTGAATGATAGATATATGTTTTAACTGCAGAAAATAGACTGAGATATCACTGTCTCTGACAAACATGCTGGAACATACCTGCTCTTCTGTGCAAAAATACTGCAACAACAAGGCGAAGCCTGGCATATTTCTCCTATTTCATGATGCGCTGCAGCCTGCTCTTGTGTTATTACAGGGTTGAAGCCAAAGACAACCCTGGATCAGTGCGCTGCTCTAGGGAGCAGCGCACTTTCCAAGTGCGACTGCTTTCCAAGCTACACATCTGAATACTTTGTACTGTACAGTATAGAAAGCCATCCTTATTAACAAGTAACTGCATTTTAAACTTTCACTTTTCACTTTCTCCCTCATTACCTTGCTGTGCTGATATAAAGCTGAGACACTGCGGTGCTAGTGAGAACCTCGTCAGTCAATGCCTGAATTCTGTGATTTGGGCATGAAGATAAGGTGAGAGTTCACTGGCTCCCAAACAGTGCTTACGTGGGCAAATCTGTCCATCTTCAAAACAATAAAGGGCTCTTACGCACTTCTCCTTGTGGAGAGGCCAGATCTGATTAGAGATTTTACGTCAGTCTCAGATTTCATTCCAGCAGATCTCAGACATTGCCATCATTATCTTCTTGTTCTTTTGTCATGCACTTTGAAAATGTTATTCATTTTGATTGATGCCTGAGGATGACATTTTCAGAACTGGGTTTGCTGTTTTTTCCCAGATCTCAGCTTCTCATGAGTCTTAATCCTCAAATCTCCTAGAGCATTTCTTTTTTAAAGTGTATTTAACACAGCATGAAAAAGCTCACTCCTACAAAAGGTGTCAAGTTGGTAAAGAATCTCTCCATTTCAGTGTGTTAAGAACGTGAGCAGTCGTCTGCCAAACACTGTAAATCTGCACGTCCAGACAGACAGTGTGTAGTACTTGTGTGTGCTTGCTTGTATGTATTTGTGTGTCTGAGCTCAAATTTATGCGCATGCGCCAGTCCATTTCTGCAAATGAGTCTACGTGTCTTGCGCGTTTGTCCTTTTTGCATGCATACATAGTTATGAATCTTTCAGTGTTGTTAGCATCCATGCTTGAATGCACACCTTTGCTTGCAGGGGAGTGTAATTGTGTACCTGTGTGGTGTGTGCGTGCAAAACAGATACGGGAGTGTTCTTTGGTTTCATAAGTGAACTTTGGACCCCTTGGGTACACGCTGGAAGCAAGCCATTTTATCTGACATTGTTTACCCTAGCCTTTATACAATGACTGGTATGGCAGAGTGTGTTTACTCACTCTTCTGTGCAGCTTCGAGACCAGGAAAATGACATCTCAAAAATACAGTTTGTGTTGTATACTCTGACCAACTTCAAGTTCAAGAGGCACTTCAAATGGAAGTATTTCCTGTTTGTTTCTGCGAGGAGAGCTTGAACCTCAACTTTGCTGTCAGAAAATCATCTGCTCTAAAATCCTCAAATTAAAAAAAAAAGTTTTATTTTTGAAAATCAAATTGAGGTGAAATAGAAGCTGTATTTCAATGACAATCATTCATGTTTGTATTTCAAAGCAACACACATAATATTCTCTATGAAACCTGCCACAGCCTCATAACAATTTTGCAGTTACTCAAAACTGTTTTGAGCTTGGAAAATGCAAGGTAGTCACACCATTAGCATGATTTTCAGCAACTACAGTGTGACATAGTAGTTCAAACATTTGCATTCATTACAAAGCAGCATGCTCAATGAGCTGTTGTTGAGAGGTGTTCTCAAGAAGGATCCCATCAGAAAATGACAAGCTCCCCTCATTTGTTTTGTCACAGTAACACTCACAGTCTGAAAACCACACTGATGGAAATGACACCTCCAAACCCAGTGAATGCAATGTGTGACTATGATATTGTAGGTGTAGGTTATTCACATTATTTTATTGTCTCTGCAAGGTAAGGTGTCATCCCACATGAATTTGCCAGATTTTCTGAATTCAGCATATCACAAACTATCCCAAGTCAAGTGACCTGTTCCTTTCTGCTCTACCCTGCTGCATATCTATAAATGGAGTGTGACCAAAAGGAAAAAGACCCTTAAATGACCAATCAGTGAAGCTTACAAGACTTGCGTCTTTGTCTGAAGGGCAGGCTTTTTAGCTTTTTGAAGGCAGGATAGGCTGGGGTTCCTGTACGTTCCCAAACAACCTCTCCCAGCACTGCACAGTGCTGGATATCACTGTGTTCCCAGTTTATTTGGATCACACAGCAGCGTTTGATGCTGATCCTTCCCCTGGCTGAGTCACATCCTGAAATAGTGCTCTAGTGTTACACTATAAATCCTGCTGGACTGATATCAGTCATTAAAAAAAATGAGCTGAAGAATTGTATTAGCTACAAAATGTAGGAAAAGCTTGAATCCTGCTGAAAAACTGATTCACTGGCTGAGACATAACTCTAACCTGACCTAATAAATGTAACATACAGTGTGGTGTACAATGGGCTTGAGCCTTAGGATACAGGCTGAACCCAGCTTGATCACCTGCTTTTCAAAAGGCCAGTACAAGATGCACTTTCTACAAATACAGTTCAGACAGCACAGCAGAGAGGAGGCGAGTGAATGATTTTCAGTTAATCAATAACCATGTAGGCATTTCCACAGCTGAATCAATTGAACAGTTGATTTTTTTTGGACATGTGTGGACATAAAGTACATAGATCCAGGGCAGATGTGGGAATAAACCATATAAAAACAGTAAATGTACCATGTGAGGAATGAACAGCCATGTGGTGTAAAATATTGTTGAAGATGACGTACATACTTGCATCCATACAAACATGAGCACCACTGATTATCACATAGTGGGACATAGTGTAGTAATACTTTGTGATGTAAGTAAAGTATAAGGAGATTATAAACTTTCTGATAGTCATGCCATCAGTTAAAATATCAACCAAGTGATGTAATGTTAATACATTATTCAACCATTTAATACTTTAAATACTTAGACAGTTCAAGACCTTATCAGGGATTTAACAAAACAGATAAAGCATCCTCAAGGCTGCAATTACTGCTCTTACTTTTTTTTTCTTTTTAAAGTGCATTGTAATTAACACTAATAAGTCCTCATTAACTTTCCAGAATTCGGCAGCTAGAACAGTGATGTAATATGTGTGTTTATAGCCTGAACGTATTTGTTTTACAGTTTTCATGCGGGTGGCCGACATCTGGATATACATTTCAGTTTTTCTCCTGAAGGAGATGTGGCTGCTTTAATTGCACTTTCTCATTAGTGTTTCTTGAAGCTTTCTTCTATTAAACGGCAATGTGTTTCCTTTTAAGACTCAGCTGAACGGGGCCCACACATCTGGCCCTGTCCTGGTCTGTCTCGGCCTGTCCTCTGTCGGCAGGGGATCCTCACCACGCTGACAGGCTGAGGAAACATTGTGTACACTGTGTTCTCTCAGGCTTCAGCCTTCCTCTCTGTTTGCATGTGATCCACACTACATCTCTGTGGGACTGCACAGACCTCTTGCCCCTGCGCTTTTTCAGACTCCAAAGTTGAATGGTTTTAATACGTGCTGTTATTTAGAAGGGAGAGTTATGCGAGGTGCTGAATATACATGAGTTCCCTGGTGCACCACTTCACAGCTGCACTTTGAGTTATATCAGCTTCCCCTTTGAAAGAAAGTAAAAGTGGCCTGTGAATGGTTTTAATACAACTGTATAGCTTGGTTAAATTTATGTGCATATTTACATATGAACACAGTGTAGCTTAATGGCCGACTGCAGATGCTGAGTCTGTAGCAATCAATCCAAGTTTTCAATAGTGCTGCCTCGAGTTAAAACATAAATGGGGTAAGATCCCTGGAGTGAACCTTAAAGAGCTGGAGGGTACATTCAATACCAAGAAGAAGTGGTCCATGTCCTGTTTCTATTCATATTCCTACTCCTTCTTTGAACACTCGAGCATCTACAGGCGCACATAAGTAGCCTGTATGTGCACCCATAGATGCTTTACTGTACCATGTCTGTATCCCCCGCAGATCAATAGCAGGTTATTCTATCATCACCATTTAGACTTACAGCTCAGTCAGAACACGCTGTGTGGAAAGAGGAAAGCTGATTGAATTATTATCTGAGTCATCCCTGTGGTCTTGTTGAAGGAAAATAACATGATTTATATAGCTTGAAGGGATCAGTGGAAAGCAGGCTGATGAAACTTCCTCAGGCTAATTTGAGTAACTTGGTAAAAATGCAGCCTTGGTCACTGCTATCTATGACTTGGAGGCCATAGACACCGTTAGCTAAAAAAAAATAAAAATAAAAAATACAAGGAATTTGCAAGTTATTGCACAAGAAAGTCCGTTCTGATGATTTATCAAACAATAGCTATTGCAATCACAATTTATAGTTCTAGTGATATATTTAAGCTGTTAATGCACTTTCCTTCAGCAATGACCGCTGATGACTTGTCTCAAATTATCCCTGGGAACTCAGTCATTGCTCCATCGTCATCTCGCAGGTGACAGAGGATTAGTTTTAATGCTCAGCGGAGAAGCCTGCTGGAGACTGTGGGAACGATTCAGTGTTTGGATGACACTGACAGCGAGAGTTAGCAGGGTGCCTGTCATCCAGTTAAATCCAGACCGTGCTGACGAGGCCAGACGCGCGTGAGCATGCACATATGCAAACGTGTGTCCAACCACACACATCAACATACACACAGGCAAACAAAAACACACGCAAACACGCACCAGGGGATGGCTCATCGAGGACCTAGCTCCCTCCAGTGTTGTCCCAGTTGATGGTGACTTGGGTCACACAGCTGCAAGCTCAGCCAGATACATGACTGGAAAAAGATGAGGAAAGTGGGGAGATGGGAAGAGGGAGAGATGACAGGGAGGGTAGATCCTTGTCATCCCTCGCTTTGCTCTTTTCCACTGAAAGATATTCTTAAAATCAAGTTTTCATAAGTTTATGATTTCCTCTGACATTTGCCCTTTTGAAAAACTCCAGCAATACAGCAGCATTTAAGTGGGCAATGCCTAAAGATTCTCAGCCATCATTTAGCCGATCCGACAGATGCTGCCAATCTTCTCGGCGGTAGCATTTTTGCTTATGATAAACATACAGTGCCAAAACTATTTTTATAATGACTTCTTGATGTTCAAATTCCACATGTAGCACATTTTAGCCCAACAGATGACGCAGTTTGCAACAAAAATAAAAACGGCTAATTTAGAACCGATAGTGTGGTGGAGGCATTGCTTTGCCTCTGAATGATTTTATGTGTATCAGTCAGTTTCACAGCACATACTGCAGATTTCCACTTCTCAGTGTCACAACAGTCTTGTGATGATTTTCAGTGCAGTATGTGCCCATTAGTTCAATGTCTGCATTCCATGGCTGAGCTCACATTAGACAGATACACACAACCAGACCAACTCAGACAGCTGAGGTATACAGTACACTTAAGTAACATAGGCAGATGAATATAGACAGATGGCAGTGAACTGTGTGACCTTTTGCTCCGGGACATGATCCACTCAGCAGCGTGGGTACCATGCAAGGTGGCAGTGTGTTTTGGATCTACTCTTTTAGTATTAAGTAAGGGCAGCACGTTGTATTAGTAAAATTAGCTTCATCTTATGTTTACATCTCAGAAATATACACTCGTAGATGTTGTAGATTAGAAACTTAAATTGATTTTTAGTGGTGTATGCTTACACCAGAACAGTCCAACAGCTCCCTTATAAAAGTTTGTGGTAACTAGGTGACCCATGACGACTCAAAGGGCTTTGACATAGCTAATATCAAAGTTCACTGCTATTTAACACTGCATGGCCAATTGAGTCCACACCCTTTGACCTTTTGCAGAGCATCCACAGAGCTATTAGAGAGATCATTTAACTGCATCCAAACCCTGAGGGTTTAATCCCTTATCTTTTAGAGCAGACAGTCGTATATGTGTGTGTACACATGTTTGCACTAAAACACAGATGGGAATCCTGTGGGCTATGGATATTTAAATTTGGCCTGACAAGAGTTCACCATACTGCGACACTCCCCTCAACACACTCCTCTGGGACGCTGCTCTATTTGAATATTTTCACAGTAAATTAAGCCAGGACATCCTCCATGTTAGAACATAAGGTAAATCTTTACATTATGGCCTGAAGCTGTCTGGCTTTTGCTGAACCACAGGCTTGTGCCAGATGCTGCGAAGTCCTCAAGCTTGTTAACTGCAATATACGGCACAGCACCGCTTGCTTCAGCACTGCTCATCCTGTTGTAAACTGCTATTAGTTCCATTGAAGGCTATTGTAAATGAACTGTATATTGTTTTATATTAACTCAAATTAAGTACAGTCATTCCTGGTTATCAAAAAATTAAAGTGGGCTGCTGTGTTGTCTTGAGAAACTTAATGAAGGCAAGGGAAGAGCCTTTCCGTTCTTGTCTTCTTAGTAGTAATGAACAGGGGTTAGCTTTTCAACCAGGCCGATGTTGCACAGCAAAGGATATTCTCTATCAAGGGACTGAGAAGTTAAGTACAATTCCCCACAGATGCTGACATGTACAGATGTCAAAAAACACACACCTGCTTGTGATGTCTTCTGATTTTGCAACAGCTGCCTTTTGGGAAAAAAAAAACAGAGGAAGAAATGCTCCTATGTTTCCTATCATAAAAATCATAATTAAAACCTTTCTGTAGCTAAGTACAGCCTATTAAAGAGTTCTGTTGGCGCCTGCAACTAACATTTAGTAAAACTGTTTCACACAGCAGGTCAGACTGGTAGCTAACTTCATTACTTAATACTGTAACTTCTAAGGCCTTAAACTAAGATACCTCTAATTCCATACAAGCAGGATTTTTGACTATGCTTTTATGTAACAGTAAGACAGCAACTGTCTTTTTTTCTTTGATCCTCATTCGTTGGTTCCTGTTCTTCAGAGATTCAGGGAAATAAATTGATGTTACTAAAAACCACATGGTGTAACATGATGAATCACCGTGTCAATCAGTCTTACTGCTGTTCTGGATGTGTCTACCCATATTTGTACAGACAGTATTGGTCATGTGTGTGGGAAGATCATTGTCAGGAGACATGTAATTATATGGTACCACCTGTGTGGCAGAAGAACAAATACAAGTTGCTCCCTATGGTTTGCAATAGACCATAAAGAAAGGTTGATATACAGTATCCATGACGTTACCCAGTGGTTTCATCAGAGGGAACGTTTCAGCTCACTTCTATCTTGTCCCTTGCTGGATTCAGAAAATTGTGAAAATACATGCACACAGTGGATATCTAAAGCTAAGCAGTACTTCAATAAGAATAAATGGCTTGATGTCTTTTAGTGTTTTTAGCAATGTGACACCACATGAAATGTGAAAAAGAAGAAAAAAAAAAAACATCCACCCGTGTTTGACTGACTAAGCGGAACACAAAAGGATTAAATGTTCTTGATTTTAAATGAATTGCTCCTGACCTGATGGGTATAAACATGCCCATTTCAAGTCCTCTATTCCCTGTGCCGCTTCTGTGCAAGAACATTTGGAGGCAGCTGAACTGTTGTCCCACGCAAACAACCCTGAATAAAGATTGTGATCAGTGATTGTTAGAAACTGAACTGAGTGAACCTGAAATTCCAGAGCTACGCACATGAGCATGCAAATGACGTTTTGTTGACTTTTTGTTGAGAAGCAGTGTTCTCACCTGAACTCACCTGACCAAACTACAACTGTTCAATTGTACATCGCCATTGATAGCATTTTCAAAAGCGTACAATGGACTAATATTTCAGATAGATACTCAGTGAAGCTTTCTGTTTGATGGTCTTGTATAGTGAAGACAGAGTTGCTTGAGGCTCCCTTCACTTATTGTGTTGCGCGCATTTCATTATACTTTTGTCTTCTGAATTTATACCATGATGAAACAAATGATTACAACATTAAGTCCTATCTAGCGATAAATGCCCATATGCAAATTTTACAAACCAAAGGCTACATGTAGGAACTGGTTTTACATGACTGCCAAGTAATACCACATTTGTGCATCACAGTGTGTATCAAATATAAAAATCTTCCACTTACCAACCAAATGCTTTTAAGTGGAGACAGAGCTGTGAGACTTTCACAAAAAACTGTCAATCTAAAACACAGCGTGTAATTAGTCATTGCGAGAGAGGCTTTCTGTTGCTGTTACACCTTTACCAGCAACAACAGCTCTCCTATCATTAGTACATTAATTACGCCTATTATGTCAAACGAGGCTTACTGAAACTGATAAACCCACTTAATCAGAACATAAAAGTGTTAAGGTGATTGTGAACGCCACATGCGTAATCTGAAATGTTTCGTAAGATACCACTGAACTAATTTACCTGCTTGACCTCACAAGAAATGATAAGCAGCCGTATGACAATTTCTCTGGTGCTGGTACAGATGGGCATGATGATTGGTCCCTTCAGGTTAAGAGAGAGAAAGATGTTTTTGCATTGTCTGCCTGAAACAGAAGCTCCAGCAGCAGAGAGATGAAACATTTGGCGCCACTGCAGAAAACTGTCATTTTCACTGTTACTCTGGGGTCATTGTGTTCCGCTGAATTGGAGACACATCATACAAGTGCCAGTCTGAGCATGGCACTCACAGTTATTGCTGCATATCCAGAGGTATCGCTAGTGCTCAATTGTCCCTTTGTGCTCTGAGAACACAGTTGTTGAGAACAAACAACAGCAGAACAGTGAGCAAACAGTCAAAGAGCTCCTGCCTCTCGAACAGCCCTTTCATTTGGAAGCCAAGATGGGACAATCTCAAACGCGTCCCACTGAAGTCTTCTCTGCTGGGGCTATGCCGCCTTCTCCCAGGACAGTATGTGCCCTGCGCCTGGCCGAACCGTCCCAGAGGTTCTGCTGTCATTACCAGCACTTCAGCTATCCCGAGAGAGCTATGAGCTACTCGCCCCCTTACTCACCGAGTTTGTTCAAGAGGCCAGATCGGCGGTAAGTGGGGAGCAGGAAGAGGGTAGTCAGACAGTTCATCGTGCGCGTTAGTGGATGTTTGGCATGACAGTGACACGTGACAGTGACTTATGTGCACATTAAAGACAATTCAGGAAAAGACGGATGATAACGGCTGTGTGTCAGTGTATGAATGATGTAGGACTGTGGGTGTAGTATTTGTCATGCAATGACTCGTACTACGATTCCATTCAAATGGGGTATTTGCTCTGAAGCAGTGAACTGTTACAGTTTTCATAACACTCAATTTTGCCAAATAGAGAGCAAAACAGAACAAAAGATGAAGCTGCAACTTATCCTATATATTAGTGTTTGTGTTTATGTGTTTATGCCATATTAACACATCTCCATGTCTCTCATGTAAACCTTGATGATCATGTAGTTGAAAGTCATCTTCTGAATTTCCACTAATGGTGAATTCACTACTCTCACATGTACAGTGTTAGCCATTGTGCTTGCAGCGTTGATGTGATAATGACAGACCATTGGCATCCTATAGCTGCAGCCTATGGCAGGTCTGTATTTTTGGGCCACGCTCTTATACACACCATGCATTCCTAACCGTGAGATGCAGATGGAACATACGAAAAAAAAAGAAGAAGAGAAAAAGCAAAATTTTTTTACCAAGAAGTGATCTCAAACCAGCATAATTGTTTTTCTTTTCCACTGCGTCTTATTGGGCTGTATTGTTTACATCTTAAATTTGGTGCATCAAAACCCCAGAGGGCTGCTCATAACAAAAGCTGGGAGGCTGGCGGCATGTCTCAGCCTTATTCTTCTTCAGCCTTTGGTGCAGATGAATCACGGTGTTATATAATGCGGTTGGCTCTTACGCAGGGGACATCTGATGGAAACCGTGGCCCATCGCCTAGCTTTAGAGTGACTCACTGGATTTGGCACACGCCAAACATGGTCATGCAGTAAGTGTTCCACAGAAATGTGGGGGACTTCATTTCTTGAAATGGTAGAATAGGTCAATATCTGCAGCACTTAAATGTTTACAAACATGCAGACGCAATTTAAACTAAAATGTTGTGCGTAAATGTCTTTCACTTGTTAGGATTTGTGTTGAAGCAGTTGTTAAGCTGTGAATACAGCAGGCAAAGCAGGAAGGTTATGAGCATCCTAGTTTACGCTGTCATCATCTTACTGCCTGCGGCTCATGAGGTGTATTTTACTTGAATAGTGCAGAAAGGCCCCCCCACCGTCTGCAGTTTCTATGTGTGCACCTCAGCTGAGCCGCAGGTAATCGCTGTGACTACCCCCCTCCTAAATGGGACTATCACAGTGGGGCAAGGTAACTCAGCCCCTCATCACCAGAACAGGGCCTGATATTAAACCTGGCAGCTGTACTGTCACAGCATGAAATCTGAGACGACAGGCACTATGGGCACTAATACCCAGTCAATGTGCTTTCTGTTTAGCCTTGTTAGGCCTACCAAAAGTCAGCCTTTCGGCTCTAATTGTTTTGTTACGCAACAGAACTCCTTTTTCTCCTAAAAGACGTGACAGACCTTGTCCGTGCAACAAGGAATTTAGTTTGCTACCCAGTGATCAGAAGGGGCCTTGGGTCATTTGTTCTCATTTTAAATGCATGTCTACTTTAACTATGTGGTGACATCTTACAGAAAATGTGTATGGAATACAAATTTCCCTCTATGTTAGAGTTAAAAATGTTTTAACTTTATTCATAGCACTCAGCAGGGAAGTTCCATAAAAAAAAGTATTTTTTTTACTAGCTGATAATGTTCTGTAGGGCACTGGTGTTTTGGAAGAAAATTATTTTGCAACAGAGGTTCTCTAATAGAAATTTAAGTGGTTTATTATCAGTATTATCAGTACTGAATCAGATAATTGTAACAACAAATGGGAACATAATGTGACAGCTGAGAGGCGCTGGGCAATTACATTCAAGCTATTAAAACCTGCATGGACGCCTCAGTGTAAACAAGGTCTCTTGCTCAATAACAGCCGCTGTGAGTACTCAGTAGAAAATGCTGTGGAAAAAAAAAAAACAGATGATAGCAGGTCTGTTTTTCTCTGCGTCGTCTCCGGTCGACTTCTGTCTCAGGTTGTTTTATTACACTTGCATTGTAGCACAGGTGGTAACATGAAAGTTCAAAGGACCATCTGAAGTGCAAGAGGTCATACACCAGAGAACAGTGCTGACTGATTCCTGAATGAAAGTTCAGTGACAGGATATTGATAGTAAATATATCTGTGGTGCTGTATAGACAACAAACTCACATCCGTGTTACCTTAAACTATCTTTAGCCACAGTGTTGTTTACTCCACACATTAGGGTGAACTACAGTGTCATAACTCAAAGAAAAAAAAAGTAGAATGGCACATGAACAATATTAAATAAATAAATGCCCTTGAGTGTTCTTTGAGAATCTTCCATGTTTTCTAAGCAGGGGAAAACAACCTGGAATTGCCGGAACCGTGAGGAAAACACACAGCCAGGAAAAGGTTTATGGAAAATTCCTCGGTAAACACAGTGTCCAGGAACAGGAATATTGTCCATTGCAGGCGGGTGTATTATACTGTTTCACCACTAGAGACCGATAGAGTTCAGATATACAGTGAGAGGAAATTGACCGGGAGAGCAGATGGAAAAGTACCTATGCAGAGAAGCCATGCATATGTGCGGATGGTGCAGGACATTCCGTTAGAGCTTGTACTGTAACAAACAACAATATAACGATGGGAACGAAATGTTATTGTCGTCATTTACATTGTGCGGAACATGGGACAGTGTGCAAACTGAGTTTATGTTACAAAAGTTTTCAGCTGGAAAAATCAAAACTCAATAAATAAAAAGAAAACGTTTAGAACACCATACTCTAAAATGGCTTGTCAGGCTAAATAAATCCAGTGATTCATGTGAAAATCAGATGAGACAAAACCTCGTGCTTGTAAGCGACATTTTGGATGACCAAATGTTATTTATTAGCAACAAGAGTGACTTATTTGTGTAGACCTCATGCGGTCTGTAGATTGTTATGATACTGTTTGTTACGATGAGTACGAAAGATTTCTGGGTCTGTGGGTTTACTGCAGCAGCAGCAACAGGGGACGAGAAGTTCAGAAGCAGGGCGAATGTAATGCTGCGTTCAAACGCTCCTCTTAAGCTCGGTATTTTGAGGAGCGCTTTAGTTTACCAACAGTAAGCTCAAATGTAACCTAAAATGAATTAGTGTAGTGACTTTTATGTTTCAGCCGGTTGAGAGGTGTAGTTTGCACTGCATTGGAGAATAAAGATGACAAATTAATTGTTTTAGATTACTGATGACACAGAGTTGTTTTCTCTTTGTTTAGTTGTTGAGAGCGTCCCTCATATTGTAATAATCATACAATAACAACCAAAAATCAGAATTAAAAAAATGTATACCATCAAACACGCATTGGATTACTTTCAGAGAGCCCATCCAACACCTACACCACTTTTGTATTTATAATCTGTTTGTTTAGAGGTGGGCATTCTCATCCAATTCACTTAAAAATTACTGTTTGTTATAATATCACAACTGACAAAAGTTTAATTTAAAGTGAAAATAAAATAAAAATGTAGTGTTCAAGTAATTATTATTCTTTATGTAAAATAGGTCAGCTCCTGTGAAAACTGCATCCACTGCATTTACTACTGTACACTTGAGTGACTCATATTTGATTCTGTACATTAGCATTAAGCCAGAGGGGGAAAAAACATCCCCCATAGTAACTGATGAAAGTTTCCCAAAACAGCAAGAGTGGGCCTGGTAAATACCTGAATATTAGTACATGACCAAACGTACCTTGTCCCCCCCCCCCCTGGGTTGACAATGTTAAGATCATGTGGGGGTGTACTTTGCACACTCCTCCACGGTCCAGTTACTAAGAACAGGTTTTTCCTATGGCATGGGAAGGCACCATAAAACCTGACCCGCCATGTCGTTTGACTAATGTATGCGCGCGTCAGTTGACGTCAGCCAGCCAGACATTCAAATAGAGGCCGGTGGCAGAAATAGCATCAGACAGTCGCTTGTAAAAACCGGCGAAGCTTATACACCGACACAGCACTGAGCTCAGCCGACGGCAGCGAGTTAGTGCATCGCTACTAAAGACGAAAACAAATCCGGATATATACAGTTAGGTGACCAACCAGTCGCAAACGTGGCGAGAAGTATATTCCAAACGAGTCTGGTACTCAACATGAGCACGGAGATGTTCGCTAAAACACCAATGGAGGTGGCCGTCTACCAGTTGCATAACTTCTCCATCTCCTTCTTCTCCTCGCTACTCGGAGGAGACGTTGTATCGGTCAAACTTGACAACAGGTAATTATGCGATACAGTCACCGCATGCTCGAATGCTGTAGTTTATTACAAATCTGTTCGATTTGTTCAGAAATCGCATCAGTCCAATCGGGCCTATTGTCATTCTGCTGCAGGCCTCCAGACGCTGTAGTTTCATAAAAGCGGTTCGAAATAAATACGTGCAATTCGCGTGCAACGTCTGGTATTGTTCGCAATTACCAAATGCCCCGATATGCTTTCTGCCCATCTGTGCGTCTTTCTGTTGCTGTTTATTTGGACTTTGTACAGATATTTGCGCAGCTCAGGATAGGCTATCACTTGGCCACCACGTCATGCACGCAAGGCTCTTTGCACTGTCACCTAAATAAAAGCCTAATCTATTCAACATGCAGTTTATACTGTATAGAAAGCAAGCGGGGTAAACAGTTTTCCTTTCGGTTTTTCAAGCTTTCTGTTTCACTCTGGTATACAGGTGAATTCGGAAAGCCTCAACATGTTTCTTTAGGTAATAGCGTGGAAATGAATTGGCATAAGTTGTGGCAATGAACTGTTCATTTACGGCTTCCTTTTCTTGTCTTCTGCAGTGCCTCTGGTGCTAGCGTTGTGGCCATCGACAACAAGATTGAACAGGCAATGGTAAGCTGAGATAGCACGCACGAACACTAGACAAAGACATGAATATAGGTTAAGCTGAACAATACATGTCTCTTGATACAAAGTGTTTTCAAATCCCCACCAACCAAACTGTACAACCCACAGTTGGCATTTAATAATGAGCTGATGATGCTTGTATTCAAATAGATTTCTAATATCTTATTATCTAGAATAGCTACTAGTAGATCCACATTGTTCTTTACAAGCATCAAACTTGTGACTTTTCAGATAGTCTCTTTGACCACTAGATTTTGTCCTGACAGGAAGAGGTGGATGCATCAGCATGTATAGAACAGTTATAACCAACTGACCTCCCCAAAACACCATTCCCCCAATGCACTCTGCACAAAACCAGCTCTCCATGAATGCACTGGGAAGTCCCTGTTATGTGAGGGCAGAGCACAGGCTACTGTGTGCTTTATCCATGTGATAGAGTAGAAAACAAGTGCAAGAGTTGGCGGCAGGAAGTCCAAAAAAAAAAAACAGAGGCTGATAAAATTTTGCGGTACCAAATTATCGAAAACACCCTTGTGTCAAATTTGTATCAAGTGTACAGTATCTCACAAGAGATCCATGCAAGTAAACAGACAAAATAGTAGATATGCTCTAGATATCCTAGATAAAGCATTGTTTCAGCACATGTATCAGATGTGCAATCAAGCAGATTATGAGCCTTAAGATTGCTCTGTTTTTATATCTAAACTGATCCATCTCTTCTTCTTTGTTATGACAGGATCTTGTCAAGAACCACCTGATGTATGCGGTGCGTGAGGAGGTGGAGATCCTCAAAGAGCAGATTAAAGAGCTGGCGGAGAAGAACAACCAGCTCGAGAGGGAAAACTACTTGCTGAAGAACTTGGCCAGTCCAGAACAGCTGGAGAAGTTCCAGTCTCGCATCCCGACAGATGTGCTGTTACCCCTGGATAATCAGAGTGTCCAGGTGACCCAGGACCAGCAGCAGCAGCAACAGCAAACCTGCAGCCACAGTTCTGGCTCTGCTGTATAAGTGGCTCTGCCTTGGGGCGGGCAGAGCCACTGCCTCCTTACAGTAATGGACCTCCATTTGAATGAAAGTATTACAGAATCGCCACTGAGAACCCTTCGAAACAGTGAAGGTGAAGCATCGGGGCTAAAAATGATCGATGGGACACAAAAGAACTGCTGACACTGATAAGCACAAAACAGAACTTAAGATGCTCTGACCGGTGTGGTGTCAGACCCGTCCTCTGATACCGTCCAACTCTTTGTCGTAGTCTCTCTTTGTAGACAAAAGCGCTAAAAATAGAGAGAAGGCTGACTAGTCACTGACGAGCGCTTGCTTTCAGACAGAGGGGGTGGTGCTTTCCCTGCCTAACTGAACCCTTCCAACAAACACCCTTTGCTCCGGAGAGGGAGGGGGTGAGGAGGTGTTGACCGGGCTGGCCCTGCAGGTGCTAACTTGGAAAGTGTGAGGGGAGTTTGCCACCTGATCACCCAGAGGAGACCCATCTGAGACGGTCCTCCAAGTCTCGACGAGAAGAGCCCCATCACGCAGATTTGTCCGGTCTCAAAATACAAGTTTCAAGGACTCCCAGCCACACATTTCAGCCACATGACAAGGACTTTTCCTGTACCTACGATGTATTACTCACGTGTTCATATACATTTGTTCATGCCTAACAAGAATAATCAACAGGATAAGCTACGGCAAGAGAGGTGGAGGTTAATGCAGTATAGCCTAGCAGTGCTGGTGGACTGCTACAGTAGACTGATCAGTATACTGTAATGAGTCAGAAAATGTAATCTTGTATTGTCTGCAGTTGGGGCTTGCTGCTTATGGGGGAAATTAATCCTGCTATATCTTCTGTTTTTGTTTGTGATTCTGAACAAAAATCAGTTGTTGTAAAATAGGAGCATTGTTCAGTGGTCTTAAAAGGTTTTTTTTTGTATACTAATGCGATAGGCATATCTGCCCACCCTGTTTGCCTAGCTCTTCCCAGTAAAGGATAACTACAGTGTACATAAAGTTGAAACGTCCTGAGGTAAACGGTGAGCAAGCAGACCCCTGCGTTTCTCGCTGCAGATGCACTCCTGATTTTAGCAGCGTTGTCCAGTCTGTGGTCCGTTCAAAGCTCAGATGCCAACTTGAAAACGATGGCATGACAACAGTGCCTGTCCGTTGTAAGAGTGGAACACGTTTCCACATTGAACTCTGTTGTTGTTGTTGTTGTTTTCTAGCTACCAAAGACTTGTTTGCCTTTTTTTTTTTTTTTTTTTTTCCCAACAACAACAGAAGTCGAGCAAACCAGGACCATGTGTAAAACCTCACAGGGAGAAGTCTTGTTTGTAGCTAGTGCTAAAGTTTCTATGTGTTTTGTAAAGATAATGGTATTGTTGCTGTACAGTATCCTTGAAACGGTTGTTCACTATGGTGTTTGGATACGACTGCACATTTGCAATAAACCTTATGTTTACATAAGACAATACGCTGACACATGTTTTTTTTGTTCATTCCATGCACAACGCAGATATACATAAAAACCACTATTGGATCAGGAGTTAGATCAAAATGAGGGATTCATAATTTAAAATCTGACACCTATGGACATCCATCAGAGACAAACTACTGGAAGGAAGGAGGGAAAAATGAACAGTAACATGAATTTGAACATGAATTTACAGTAACATGGAAATACAGCATCTGCACTGCACTAATACACTGTAGTTAAAAGAGAATACCACAGACATCAGAGCAGCAGCAAATTTACTATTTACTTTCTTTTTCCACTATTTTTTTCACTGCCAACTCAGTCAGAACAGAACATGAGACGTCTGTGACAACACCCAGGAAGATGAAATAAGAGAATTACAGTGAAAATCCTCTCATTTGAATTTCAGAGGAAGCAACATACTGTCTGAATGTCTGAATGTATGCTGATTTCTATTTAGCTTGGGGAGTCTTGTTTATGTTTACAAGGTCAGTGTGATGAGCATGTGATTTGTAAAAGTCAGCACAATGCTGCAGTGAAGCCACAAGATTCCTACTTCAGACAAAGGTGCCTTTAACTTAACATTTTGGCTCCTCAGACTTAGGAAAAAACAAATCTAATCGTCTTATTCATTGAGACTTTTATGAAAAAAAAAAGTTCAATATTAGAAGGTGCACTTTTTTTTTTTGTTCCCCAAATTCAAAAACAGGGTGACCGCTAATGATAGTGAAGTAATAATGGTTGCAAGAGAATTGGAATCTGCCAGAGAAAAAACACAGTTTGTCCTAGTAGCATTTCCCTTCAGACAGATTGGCAGCCAGTCAGTGCAGCCTGTGTGTAACTAGATATGTTGTGGCTTCCCTGGTGCGTAGACCAGGCTCACATCCATCTATCGTTAAGAGGAGAGAGACTCAGCACAGGCCCAGAACCACCACCACCACCACCACAGATCAAATAGCACTAAAGTAAACAAAGTGTCTTCCCCATTGCTCTCTTTTACACATGAAACTATGGTCTCTTTTTTTTTGTCATAACAACTGACAGTCCTGATCAATACTGCTTCTCTGAAAAGTATTCTGCATTTAATTAGTGGCATGAGGGATGTGCAGAGTATTGATTAAAGAGGACATTTGTTTGATGTAGCAAAGAGGAGAGGGACAGGTGTTTATTGGCTCTTTTGCACAAGATAATTAGAGACTGTCTTTATACTTCCTATCCAGATACCTGAACACTCCGTGCATGTCAATGAAAAGAGGCTACAGGGTCAGCTACTGTAGTTTAATTATACTTGTGCTAATGGCTAATGCAGCCTCAAACACAGTGGGAAAAAAATCATCTGGCAGTACAGCTAGCATGCCGAAGACTCTAGAGGCTCATAAAACGTCTGAAGACAATTAGGACCTTGGCTTGATTTACTATTTTCATTTAAGACTCTTTCTGTCATTCTATTTTGGGAATGTTCTAACTTTATTTGGTGCACGTGGCTCTTTATTTGAAAATGATTCACCATAAATCTCCAGGTCACAAATGAAGCCAAATCAGGAAAATACTTCCTGAGGACATATTTGTTTCGTTGGCAACTTAATGTTTGCTGTTTAGGCTTTTTCCATTTGCTTTTTGTTTATTTGTTCCTTCCAGTTACCGCTGGAAAAAAAAAAATCACGAAATGAAGGTTGAGTTTTTGTACTATTGGTGAACTAAAATGCGAAGATGGGACTCCATTGCACTGTGGCTGGTCATGTAGTGTACATGATTGGTTTTATTGTTCTTACATCGTGGTAACACATCTGTGTGGATCTAAAAAGTGATTGAATTAAAGCACAAAATATGTCATCCATTGCAACACTTCTAACCAAGACACTCTAAATGAGAAAACTCAATTCTGAGCTTGTTGTCTGTGTTGAAATCATATATCAAACATTGATCTCACACCTGGTTAAAATCTCACTAGCTTATGTGTAGGACGTGTTCACATTCATTCATTTGTTAGCGACTAAAGACTTGCACCCAATTTTGGGTTCCACCGGGCTTTCAAAAAAGGAAAAAACACAGAAAATCTCAGTCAAAGCTCCAGTGATTCAACCTCACTTCCCTTAAAGTACAGTTAAATATTAAAAGCGTGGGAAGAGTCTTAGGTGTGGAATTAAACTTTAGATTGGAGCTTGTTTGAAACCAGGCAGTCAAGAGGAGAGTTTGTGTTGGATTACTAGTGTTATGCAATGAAAAAAAAAAAAAAGAACATCTGTTTCAGATGGAAATTCAGGGGTTGTGCCGGGTTAAGCGAGCCCTGCCTCAGTGTGGTTGGGTTCGCATGCAGGGGAATAATTTGGTCTGACTGTTTTTCATGCAGACATATACAATGTCTTTACAACCTCTAAATGCCAGCTTATTCATCATGTCAACATTAAAGTCAAAGCCGAATGAAAGACATGTCAGACTTTTGCTTCACGTCATTCTGTTATGCTGTCTCATTCACTGCATTTTTCCTGTAATATGAATAAGGCGTCACTCTTAAAAAAAAAAAAAAAAAAAAGCAGTTCAAAAGATTGCAAATAGTTGATGACGGATGGTTATGTAATATAAAAAATGTGCTATTATTGCTCTCAAAGAAAACTATTTACTGGCTTCAGAGACACCACACTTTACACCGCTTAAAAAGCATGAGTTCACTGATATGTTCCTTCACACCACTTGTTTTTCACTCATTTTGTACTGACTGACTGTAATGTGACCTCTTTAAAACTGGGTGGGGCAAAGAACAGGGGGTTGCAGGATGTGTGCATTTTATTCCATTTGTATTTGTAGAATTATTATACAAGTTAATCCTGACCGGATTTATTTACTTTTTTGCTGCCTGGATGTGACTGCGTGTCAGTATGCTTCACCCAAATGATGCTGAGTGGACATAATTCTTCAAGTCAGTTTTATTTACACAGCAAACAAATCATGACAGACATAATCTAAGGAGATGTTCCATATAGAGCAGGTCTAGACTGGACACTTGATGATAGAGAGTCTTGTCTTTATGGCAACTGTAAAGGCAACAGTAGTCTTACCTCTTGAACTGTCCTTCTCAACTGTACAAAGTCTAACAACACAGACTGAGATGTTGTTGCACCACAGACAGACCCTTGTTATGTTTCGAATTGTATATAATCAAGTTAATCCTTGACTAAGCCTTTGTATATCTGATGTAGCTATGTTTGTCCTCATACATGCACTATTCTATTTTTGTCCACATTTGAAGTAATGACCAAAAAACAAGTCTCTAAATTGTAAACATTAGAAATGAGGTCAGGCGGCTGACGTAAGTGGGTTTTTGGCTCATAGATAGAAATATGCTAAAAGTGTTTTCTCTGCTTTTTACCAACAGCCATGACTCTCTGTGTCTCTTAAAAAAAAGAGGGGTCTTTGCTGCAAGAAACTTCTTCTCTGACACAACAATCCCTCTGCCATTGTTTGTTGTCAAAATTAGCAAACTTGCATGCTAAAATGGCAGGGAATTAACTGTTGAAATAGCTTCAAAGGTCTCATATGATGAATATTTTGAAACATCCTGCCTGGACGCTACATAAGCAGCATAACTAATGCTGTTTGGAGGATGAACCTAATGGACCCATGTGGATTTTAAATATACACAAGGGAGACTGTGGTTCAAGTGTTTGGAGTTTGTCTTGTTTATGGAAACAAGGTGCAAGATTGATAATGTTAATCATACCTGAGGATGTTAGAGAGCCTGCCCTTAATCCAAGCTGTTTGATTTATTATATTGACTTAATCTAGCAAATCCCCGTCTCTCTAGAGATGACTAAAAACACGAACAGCCCATTCTTAAATACTACTATACTTTTGTTCTGAACAGTTCATTTGTAATAAAATGTTGTATTTTAGAATCAGAGACCGAAAATGAACACATTTGATTTTAATTTTTTGTGTAAAACTGTATGTGACTAAAAAAAAAAAACTAAAGACGGCAAAATGAAAACAATAGAGGCAGTTCTTGGCTATTGTGAAGGTTCTGTTAAGAACCTTGTGTTTGTTTCCCAACGGATCAAAGCCACTTTAGGAATGTGGCCAACTCAGGACATCTTATTCATAAAGATGAAAGGTTAGGTCAGGCCACTGGTTTCGGATTTACGGTGATAACCTGGTTCATGGCACCACTGCACAGCAAGAGCCTGCACATAATTTAAAGCCCTGCAGACCCCCACCCTAGCATGTGACACATGCGAGGTCAAAGGGGAGATGGTTGCATAACCTGCACAACACAAAAAAAAAATGTCCAGTGGTTACCAATAACAAGATTGTCTGCTCGGTTGTTTAACATATTCAGATGAAAAGAGAATTTCTTCACAATAATCAATACGTTCAATGAGGCAGGACCAGGATTTTACTTCTGAAATCTAAAACAGGTCTTTGTGGTTTAGTGTGAGTTTGCATTCTTTTATTAGTACTGGCTGGGACTCTAGAAACACAGATTTTTCTAGAGCTGTAATAGATGCAAATAAAGTTCAATTTAATTGTTTTGTTGTTTTTTTTTAAACACCGTGGGACACCGTGGGTGCAGTTGTAATTCTGGAAAAGGCAGTCTTTGATCTGTATTTAACCACGCGTATATCTGACACAAGCTATACAAATGCAAACGTAGTCACAAATGAAAAATGTTGAGTTTTTTTGTGGCACTACTTAAAGATGAGGGCGGTTCCTCATACTTCAGCAAACCTCTACAAATGCACAAAGACAGTTTACAGTGTTGAGTTTATGGAAGAGTTTACTGCAGCATTTCCATGGTCATATTACTTTCTACCACAAATACAGGTTTAACAGTTACGTGGTAGAGTTTGTGAAGAATTATGCAACTTTTCCCGCTCCATTGAGGCCCATGTGAAGAGAGCTGTCACAGGGCAGCAGGAAGTTTAGATGTAAACAGAGCAGGAAATGAACTCCAGACAACCTAGGGAACTGATTTGTGTTACAAAAAGCTGGTAGAGGGTTTCCTTTCGTGCCAGTCATACACAAATGATAGACAAAAAACATGTGACAAAACTTTAAATATTATCTGTCACATGTGAAAAGATCATAAAACATGATCACAGATCATGATCATTGGGGTAGAAAGTCGCTTGTATTAAAATATGACTGCATCTGTTGAGAAGTTTGATACATTTTAATGTGCGGTCTTAAGAAGGATTACTTCCCTTATGTGTGAGTCATGATGCCTTCTTGAGATCAACACAATGTTCCCAGATCCATGTTTAGTGTGTTTCTATTGAGTGACGTAGGGTGGAGTTGGCTGGGTGGCCACAACAGCAAGTCATGTCAGGAACAAGGCATGTAGATCAGAATATGGAAATAGATGACAACAAGAAACATTACACTGCAACTACCCTGTTTATGATACTATGAAGAAAAAGAAAACAAAACTTGCTTTGTTGTGACATGCCTGACAAAGTAAAAGACAAACAAGTGAAAGAAATACAGACAATATAGTGGAAAACTATAGCAGGAAAGCAGGCTTTACAGATGCTGTGATGTACCCTATTTGAACACCCACACTCCTAAAGCTGTTGTATTTCCATTGCTCAGACACAGAGAGGGAATCTCTCTCTGTGTTTTGAGTAACTGTTTTAATTGATTATGAGTCACAAATGTATGTATTATAATTAAACTGATGTGCTTTCTGTTTTGTCAGTTTGCTTTGCACAGCAGCTAAAGCCACTGAACGGAATTCAGAGATTTCAATATTTACACCTGGGAGCGGTCAGAATCTTCTCAAAGAGCAACAACTTTGTAACAGTGTTACAATGCTAAAGTTTGGGAAATATGTAGTTCTGCGAAGAGTTTCTGTAAATAAAAGGCAAATTAGTGATACTATTCTTGTGCTAGAGCTAGTGGTCCACTAACAGGGTCTACAGCAGGCTGAAGAATGGAAGCTCCAGGCATTTCAAAAACACTGGAGGACGTGGAAGCAGTCAATACTAACCTTTTGACGTGTCATAGCAGGAAAAACACAGGTGTAACTAATAACACTAACACTGGCTCCATTCTGTTAAGTGTCAGTGAATCATACACAATACCAGGGCCTTGGAACCGGCCCAGAAAGAGTAACTGAGTCGTTCCTGATCTTATTAATTACAGCCACGCTTTTCCTTCTATGGCACGTCAAATGCCTGCCATGAAAAAGGGTTAAAGGGTAAGGCTGGCATTTAATGATTAGGCTTCATCACAGTTAAACTCCTTGTTTTCTACAGGATTCCTGCAATCCAGCTGAATGTGGTGTGACTGAGCAGAATTTGTTAGTTATAGATAAGATTTTCATTCTGTCTTGTGAATGTTTATTTAATGTCTGGAAAAATAGTTTGTCTCAGTCTGTGTTTTTAAGAAACACAATAAACCATTGTGCAATTTGAAACAGGTTGGAGTTGGAGAGTATTATTGTTAATAGTCTTTGTCACAGTCACACATTTTCCTTGTTGGTTATAAAAAACATCTGTGGAATTCAGTTAAACGTGGCGTGAGGGAAACAGTGTGTGTATAAAACATGATTCCAAGTGAATTTGTCTTATGTCACTAAGAAAACAATTTTAAGATGTGTGTGCTCAGTGTGCCACGTGATCATCTGTGGATTTGTTCTTTCTCATAGATAAATTGTTTTCAAGTGCCCTGTCTGATTTCAGTCTTGTGAGCTTTTACAGTTTTCACACTGATTTCTCAGAAGTTCACAAGAGACATGTTGTGGAAAGAAGAACAGACTGACTCAGCACAAGTTCCTTTTCCCAGTGCTTTCCCATTTCTCAACTCAACTTGCTCAAATTTCAAAAAGAGTTTCAAAACGATCTAATGAAAATTTGCGACCTGTCCCTTCGTTGCGTGAGCAGAATCATGTGTGGCAGACAGGAAGTGGCCCAACAGGCTGAGGACGGACAGTATCAAACAAAAACATCGCACTCTTCACTACAACCTCTTCAGGTGTGTCTGACAGGTTGATGTCCCACAGGTTAACAGGAGGCAAATTGAATATTAACCAAGTGATGCCAAAACCTTGTGCAACGTTGCTTCTGACACGTTTTCACAAAATACTGGAAAGAAGAGACTTTACTTAATGATCCAGTTTATTCTGGTTTCAGGCCATGTGTGAATCACAGTCAACCAAACAGAGGCCATGCCGTTCTTTTAGTGACAACTATAAAAACAGTAGTTTTTTTAATTCATTATTATTATTATTATTATTTCTGCTTTTGTTGTTCCTATTACAGTATAAAACAGTGGAAAAACACTATATTATAAATGATATTTTCTGCTTCGTTCAATCTTTTTTCTTTTTTTACATGGAAATGTATTTTAAAATATCTCACACATTTAATTTCATTTCATTTCATTCATAGGTATCATATTTCAGTTGTTGCATCAGCTGTTGTGCTAAGAAGGGGAAGGCTGTACTACACAGTTAACTTTGTATCATAAAAATCGGGCACATAAAATTGACTCCCAAAACTGAAAACATATAATTATCTTTTATAATTGCACAGTAGGTACCAGACAGAATAAGGTGAGTCTGAGGCTTCTCCAAAGCTCACACCTGTCCAGTCGTGCTTCCATGTTGGGAGGCCGCCTCCTCAGACAACCTTTAGGATGGCAGAACAACATGTTCTCTGAGGGTTCATTGCCTTCCTGTGGTTTTCCGGGGTTGTGAACTTTATGAGGGTTGCTTTACAGCCGTTCAACCTATCCCCAGCTATGTGGAACTATTGTGGATCAGAAAGGATTGTTTGCTAGTGCGCCAAATCTTTAAGTTCCCATACTGGCAGTTACATGATTATGTTTTTTAAATTACAAGTTAGGCGACCGCTGTTTGCTTTATACTGCTGTTGCATTCCAACGGTTATTCACAGCAGATGCTGCTTCTTTTATGGATAAAAACTAACAAGTTGTCACACTCTACTTTTATATAAAATTGTAACAAATGATCCAAAATGAAGGTTTTTGCCATTTTGAGGACCATCCCAGTTGTGATCCTGCTTTTTAAGTTGCACTTCACACTGCAGAACTTACTTCTGAGGAAAAATAAAATCACCATGTGTAAATGCCCAAATATGCACAAACATACACATTCATTTGA
Organism: Toxotes lorentzi; assembly: GCA_037833715.1. Classification (NCBI taxonomy): domain Eukaryota; kingdom Metazoa; phylum Chordata; class Actinopteri; family Toxotidae; genus Toxotes; species Toxotes lorentzi. The sequence continues at coordinate 13,579,207 of JBBMJY010000002.1, read as the reverse complement.
AATAAAATCTATCGCTGCTGTTAAATAGAGAGCAGGCCTAATCCGGTTGATGCAGTTTAAAATGTCGGCTTCCCTTTTATAGTAAAGCAAGCTTTCATTAAAAAAGCAGTTCTATGATAACTTAATTAAGATTTCTTTTTTTTTTTTTGCATTTACGTTAGGAGACAACAGGAGATGAATGAATGGTGCTTCTGTGTTATTTTGTGAAAAATAGCATGACCATGTAGTACAATGAACTCGACGTAATTGGAGTTGATGCAGGTGAAATGAATGTGTTTCAGCAGAGCCGTTCACACTTTGCGTTTATTACATAACACGTTTTATTGCCAGCCACTCAAATTAACACACTCACACACATTCTGATTCTCAACCCCAAGTGTAAGGGAACATGTAAACACTCATTTAACTCTTTGACTCTATATTTCATGATACCTGAGAGCAATTACACTGATATTTTACTGCCAATCAAAACACATACTGAGTGCAAACAAAGCCATGTTGTCTGTTAAAATACATAAAAAAATAAAAATAATAAAAATACATGGTAACTACAGCACAAGTTGGTCATTTTTATGAAAAACACATTAGCTATTTAACAGGGAGATTAAAAACATCAGCTGGTGTACCATATTTGTCAATTTAAAGTAATTCATTAAATTGCTTCAGTACTGTAATAGAGACGTGGACTGTGCTAATGCTACCAGTGCAATTTATCAGTCATAAACATATGCATGTCCACAGGCTCTTTGATCTGTAAATCATTTGTCTTTAGGAGCTGTCTGTGAGCTTTGAGGGTACGAGGTGTCGATTTGCAGAAGAGGCAAACAGCATTCCCAGCTGCCTTGGGTTCAGGTGACTGACAGTGTGAGAGAAAAAAAAAAAAGACCAGACAGATAACAAACTGTTAGTGGAGTGGAGTTTGACACGCTCTGCTCACAGCCTGGGTATGACAGATATGACAGCCTTTTTGGCAGCACATTTTGTACATACTCCAAATATTAAAACACACGGCACAGCATAACAAAATGAAAGCCCACCACTGGGTCAAAGACTCAAACCTGAAGACCTGAAGCAAAAAAAAAAAAGCCCTACACACTGAGCTGTCGCTTGAAGCTGCAAATTTTAAAGAGAAACGTTCTTTTCGCTGTACAGAATGAGCCACAGTATATCTGTTTCAGCACTAATGTCAGTGTATTTCATCTGACGACACCATTCACTTCACCTCATTTAGTATCATTGCCTATTTAGGCGGTGTTGTCATCCTCCCTTACCCTCCCATGCAACATTTGTGGAGGTGCTGAACATTGTGATCTAATTCTTGGCATCAGTGGAGTCACAGTTGGAGACGATAAGGTTAAGAGTAGAAACATAACTTGGCAGGGATTTAGGAATGTCAGCCTGCTGTGCTGCACTGCAGATACGTGGGAAAGCAGGTGGCATCATTGTTGTGGCATGGCACATGCATTGCTGTGCCATGGGGGAACACTCATACTCACACATGCACACATTCAAAATAAACTGCAAGTGCTTCTCTACACATGCATTCAATGCTAACACAAATAACACACACACACACAAATAACCAAACAAACACGGGCCAGTGTACAAACACAACGCTGCTGGTGCACATTCCCTTGTGCACTCACACTGAAGCTTATGCAGTGGTTATTTATGCAGAAAGGTTACCAACATGCACATCATTTTTTCTGCTGTATCAAGTGTTGACCTTAACCTCTGAGCATTTGTTTTGATTGTCAGTAAAGAACCTCAACTACAAACACATTCCTCTGTACCTAGGTGCTCAGAACATGCAGAAGTCTTTGGTGTAATTAGCTGGATGTACCTGTTCTGCTCAAAAAAGGAAGCCGTTGATGACCTCAACTGCACAGAGAACATTAAGCAAACAGCAAAAGTTTGTGAGGTGCAGCAGGGTGGCCGGCAAGGAAGATCCCACTTATGAAACTGGAACTAGAGTCTGCTAAAAAAAAAAGAGGAAAAAACAAAGGGTCTGTCTGTTCAAATGCACCACACACACACACACACACACACACACACACACACACACACACACACACATACTGACACTCACCCACACACACATAGACCCTTTAGGCTTTATGCAAGAGTAACATAAAAGTGTAGGTTATTATCCCCCACAGCACATTCGTCACAGCTTTGGATCACATGAAGATGCACATTACCCTGACAAGGTATCTGACTCCGAGTAATATGTGTCACGGTGTCTGTCACAACAAACCTTCATTCAGAACAGCCCGTTTCGAGTGCTTTTAGATGGCTTCTCAAGTTGCTGCTATGCAGTGTGCACACAAGCTAATGCTGATAGGCACTTAAAAGCTGCGACCTGCTGTCGTTGTGCTTTCAAGCGATGGTGTGAGATTTACTCTGAAATAATGGGTTTCACGTTTCTATTAGTCCTCACTTTCCTGCTATTACATCAAAGGACAGCTTCGGTGTGATTGCAGGTTTTACTCATGTTTTGAAATCATTAACTGAAAATTGTTTTCCACTGTTTCAATCTCGTCATGAGATTTATAACAGTGGGTTATTTTTTCATATGTAATCGGTATATGTTTAGATTTATGGGCTAACATTGTTTTGGTTTTCCCTTTACACTTCCTCTCACTTCCATATGGACAGATTACTTCTAGTGATTAGATTAGAGTTTGATCTTGCGAACAACATGTCAAGTCAAGTTTATGTTGTAAAAAACATTTCCCAGAAAGCTATAAAAATTCTCAGCATCTATCCTTAGACCCATCTGAATCTAAAATTCAAAAACTACATAAGAAGAGCCAGAATCGTTTTCAATAGAACAAAACTCAAATCGCACTGGAATTGTTATTCAAGAAGGCCGCATTATTAAATTTAAATGGTGCATTGTTTATTTATAATATTTGTAATCATTTATTCATTATGAATCATACAATAGCACACATGCAAATTACTTTGTTAAAAGTAAAAGTTATAGTTGCTGCTGTTTTTATTTTAAAACAGAGTTGAATTTAAGTTCATATTAAATGTGTCAGATATTGAGATGTAACAGACTGTAGCTGAACCTCAGTATTTCTAACCAATAAAAAGGAATCAAAAGTACGGATATAAAAAATGAACAGTGGATTGTCATGGTTCCTTGCATGTAGAGTTTATGCATTTATGACCATTTGAATAACAGCTGACCTTTAATCTTTCAGTGCCTGTTATTGTGTCAGTCTTGATGTATAGAGGACAAACAGTGGCAGGTCAGGCCGCGCTCTCTATATTTAGACTTTGTGTTCCCAGAGGAAAGACACAGGTTGTTCAAAGCAAACAATACTCATAATGTACACACACAGACACACAGGCTCGTGAGCCAACATACGTGGCGTGCAGGGTGAAGAAATTCAAGGAAAAAAAAAACTGCACATACAGGCACATGGATACAAATAGACTCAAGACTATGCTATCGCTTTGCTGTCTTTCCTCTTGGATGACTAATAACTCACTACACACCTTATACACTCTTTGATAACATGGTGAATTACGAATTTGTCTTGTCACTTCATAACTTAATCCGCAGAAATAACCTTGAGCAGAAAAGTGACAGCTAAGTATGAGAACCTGATAGATGATGCACTGTATGATATATAATGCCTGAGAAAGAGTGTTCCAGCTCTCACTGCACATACTGAACCTTGGACAATTGGACATAGACGCCTCTTTGTGTTTGCTTTTCTGCATAATCACCCAACCTTTTAACCCAGAACTCTTATTTAACCTCTTTAGAGTGCCACTTCAGCAGGTTAAATGGCAGAAAAGATTATAATAATTTCAAACGTGATGCATGTACACAATTGCGAAAAAGAAAAACTCCAGGCCTCGGCCGCTGGTGAAACTTCACAACAAAAAATCTGCACACAGGGTTGCATTGGTAGCTCACTTGGTTGAGCACATATCATGTTTCAAGGCTGAGTCCTCGCTGCAGTGACCTGGGTTATAATCCGACCTGGGCCCTTTTGCTGCTGCTCATCCCCTTTCTCTCTTTCCCTTGATTTTCCTGTCTATGTCCACTGTTGCTATCAATAAAGACAAAAATGCCCAAAATAAATCTTTTTAAAAAATGTGCACACAACAGTTAAATTTTCTTGCATTGGTGCTTTTGAACAAATTCCCACTGCATTGAATTTTACCATTTGATTTCAAAATGTATAACTTGCCATTTAAGTTGTAACATGGCCCCTTACAGCTAAAAGATTTGAAGACAAAATACAGGCAATAATACAGTATAACTTACAACTTATGACATGTGATTTATGTTGGGATTTATTGGTACAGACTTTACAGGTTATCAGAAAAGAGTTCCAGACAGACTACCAGCAGTCAAATAGATCAGAATCCCCTGGATGACCCTGTATCTCTTCAGCATCAAAAATCGATCCATGATGCAATTTCTAAACATTTCTATGAACATACCCTCACTTTCACAGACAACCTGGACAGGGAGTGATGCCAGGAACGCCGCTGCTCTCAAAGTTTATCATGTACATCTGTGTTTGGCATTAAGGAGATGCCCTGATAACTGGTGTTGTGCGTGTTCTAGCTGGTGATTCATCTCTGGACCAGAAAGAGACAGGGATTTGGTCTGATCCATTGTGCTACTTTCTCTGATGGAGTCCAAGGCCAGGCTGTTTAATTACATGGACTGATACTGACATGTTGACCATCAGAAGGACAGAAGGTCAGACAGGATGGAAGGAGACCTGCGTAAAAGCTGGGTCACATCTGTTTGTGAATCTTCGAGCGTGTGTGTGTGTTTTTGTGGCATTATCAAACAATGATAAACAAGTGATCTGCTGACACCCACGGTTTCGGTAATCGAGTAGAGAGAGAGAGAGAGAAACGAAAGTGACTCAGTATGTATGTGTATGAGTGGGTGATACACTATAACCTGGCACAGAAAACTTCCACACTTTTCTTTTTCACTTTTCTTGACAAACCCAATGGATAGCACTAGGTGTGTGTTCTTTTCTTCCCTTGTTTCGAAACCACGCAGACAGAATTAGACAAATGTTACATCTTATGAAAGACAGCATTACTTTGCCAAATGCCCTCCAGGTTCCATTGCAGAGATTGCAAGAGACATCATGTCTGCATCACAAAAAAACATTTTGCAAGGATGTTAGTCTTGCCTGTTGCCATGCTAAAGGAAATGCAACATGAAATAGCCAGTGCAGATCATTTCATCTCTGGTGGTCCATGTTGTTTATCAGCTGAGATGAGATTTTTTTTTAAATGGTTACATAGTTGAGGACTTTGCTGAGGCTTAGAGCTGGTCACTCTATATTTGGTCTTGGATGAGGAGGTCGAACAGAAAAAGAAAATCTTTCCCATGCATCTCATAGCAGGCATAAGTGGAATTCAGATTCTTATGTAAGACAGCTTTTTCATTTTTGACTTGTCACGCACTGGAAGTTCAGTACCCTCCCATATTTGATTACACTACTGAAACCAGAACCCAGGGGAGGTGAGATTTGTTGATTTAGCACCAAGTTTCTTCTCCTTTTTCCCTTATTTCAGTTCACTGAGTTCATTCTGTCCCAGAACAGTTAAGAATTATTTTTGCTAAAGATCTCTTTTGTGTCCAACTGGATTTAGACAGATGTTTTTTTTTGTTTTTTTTGTTTTTTTTCAGTGTTATGGATGTTCTAAAATGAAGTACAGTTATTCATTCAAAACAGCCCTACGCTCAGTCATTTGAGCTCTAGACAGAAACTGTTTCGGGCGAAGAACATTCAAATCAGTGAGTTCCTTGAAACCAATCAGAAGGTAGCATGTGGTGTGGCCAAGCGTGTGTTGCATAACCTCAGAGGCAGACAGAGCCCAGAGCAGAGCCTGTCTAGCTCCGCAAAATCAACAGTCTTCACACGCAAGACTCCCCAACCAAGTGTGTATTCTTGCGTCTCTCTAACTTTGCTTGTTTTGCTTTGACTCCCTGACTGAACTGTGCCAGAGCATATACGTGTAATAACATCTGTGGACCATGCTCTAAACTTTTACTTAAATTAATTATGTTTTGTTGGTCATTAAAATAATCTTAAATGTGGGTTGGCATCTTGCAGAAAGTGTCACGTATATTCATGGAAATGCGACAGAGTTCTAGGAATATGTCCTGGGCACTGGGCAGAATGTATTTTGAACTGATTGTTTCAGCTAAATGTGATGTGATACAGATCATAGGTGTAGCATGAAATTTAGCTGAGGTAATCAATCCCTCTTTCCACTCCACTTTTCTGCTGGTCAGGGTTTCATAATTCATAATTCATTTATTTGTGCTTCAACACTTAAATTCTTCACTCACTGAATGCTGGGACTGGATCCACTTCCCTGTCACTAAAGGGAATGAGCAGATAAAGACACTGAATAAATTCATAAATGGGAAACACCAAAATATAAAATGTGATACTAGATAGCTGACCTAATACTTGAACCCTGCTAAAGAGCCAACAGTGGCACTTAACAATGAGCAGAAAGATTTTTACATGTATTACTTTGCTTATTCGGCTGCTAACTGGATTCCAGACTACAGTCTGAACAGCCTGGCATTAAAACCAGAGGAAGTGGTTGGCTGTGCAGCAAAAACAACGTATGGAAAAATACAATGGCAGTTCATATTCCCCAAGGAACAGGGTTTGTCTGGCTGGAGTCAAACAAAGTCCCCAATGCTTTGTCTCAGTGACCCACAAAGGTCTGGAGAAAAGTTTGTGCATGACCTGTTCTTAGTGCATTTCATAGAGGGTGGAATGAACAGGGGTAACCACCAATTTTTTTTACGTATTGATTGATTGATTAATTGATTTCAGGGATCTGTGTGCTCAACTAAAATCAAAGAGATGACATCAGTGCCCTCCGTCGCTTTGTATCTCAAACCCACGACTGAAACCTCAGTGCCAGACGATAAAGTTTCAATTGCTCGACAGTCTTGTTATTTCCTGCTATCTGAGCTGTCTATTAACAATAGGTTCTTACAGTGTCACAGAGATAGAAATAAACTGAGGAAAGATTTGAAATCTGCCTGGCTTTTCCTGGTGCTGCCTCAGCTGTGGGGTGGGACTCACAAAGCACTGTTCAGGTCTGACTTTGCGTTTTCAAGGAGTTTCCTCAGGGAAAACTATTCTGGCTCATTGACAAGACAAACATGCTCTCTCTCTCTTCTGCAGCCACATGGACTTGTGGGGCTGTAAGTTGGACAGGAAGGATCACCAGCCTACTTCAGAATCATTTCCTCTCAGCTGTCCAAGCACCGTTCGGCCACTGAAGAGTGGGTTAACTCCTTTATAACGTGGAGGTTGAGCTGTGCAGGCTTGTAGCCCAGCCATTTCCTGTATCTGTGGAAGCCCCTGCCTCTGAGTGATATCATTTGTCCTCAGAAGACATGGGGAGTCTTGCTGACAGTGCTAATATTCAAAATAAAAAAAAATAAAAAATCCTTTCACATATGTAGACGTGAGCAAAATAAGAGTTACAATTACAACCCTAAAATTCAAAATGACATTGCTGCGTAAAATTGAATAAAAAAAAACAAAAAAACATTGTAACTTTGTATTGCATTGTATTGTCTGGGTTTTCTATTATTATTATTGTTCGTTTATTTACTCAACAACTCAGCCAGCAGACAGTTAGCCTGGCTTAGTGTAAGGACTGGAAATGGGCAGAAACAAGCTGGGTTCAAAGTTAAAAAAAAAAAAAAAAACAGCACCTCCAAAGTCCACCAATTAACATGTTATATCTCATTAATTTAATCGGTACTTAAACCAAAGTGTAAAAACAAGTTGTGGTTTTATGAGGGGCTATGTGCTGGACTATCTCTTGCCCGGAGGGCATGACTTCCTGGAGTTTCTGCTGGTTTGGATGACAGAAAAACTGAAGTACTCCTTTAATGTATGAATTAAAAATTGTTTACATATAATTAGGAGAACATTAAATGCGAATTATTACAATTTCCAAGACCATTACAACCAACACATTAATCCGTCTTTATTATTTGTCAGTGGTTGTAGAGATGTAGACAGGAACTCTGAGGAGAGAGAGGTGAGCATGACATACAACAGTGGTCCCCTGGCCAGGAATCAAACCAAGGATATTCCAGTTCTGTGGTATCCACCTTAATCACGAGGCCCCCAGGGTCTCAACATACCAGCTGAATGTGTTAATTCTGGAAAGCATAGATCCAGACAGGACCCCAGGATAAAAAGTTTATCCTTTTACCCTTCCACGTCAAGTTTGTTTGTATTGTTGGATCAACTGACCTACATTCATTCACATGTTGCATGCTAACTTACAGACTAATCTCTGGCTCAGTTTTTGGGTCATGTGGCTCACAGATGAGAGAACATTCCTGCTGACCATCGTTAGGTTAAACATGTTTGAAGGGTGCCGATGCACAGTGGACTGGGGGAGTGTATTTTATCTGTATAGCACAAATACAATAGACAGATTAAGGTCATGGTTTCATAACTTGCTCTTTTTTGTCTTCCTCCAGTGTCCCTGCACTTGTTCTTCACCCCACTGATGTGGCCAAACTTTATCAGTAATTGGATTTAGGGCTTGTATGGCCCCTAGACAATAATAATCCATTTACTGGAGCAGATGTCAGTTTCTTGTCTTGTCTCACTACACTCTATGTGTGAAAACAGTAACATGTCTGGGCAGTTCTCTCACTCTTGAGTCATAACAGACAGCAGAAAGCTGAACAAATCCTGTCAATCGTAAAACTAATCAAGTTAATTTAACAAGTAAAGCAAACATTTTGACTACTTCACAGGATGTGAAGCAGCTGATCCAGATTTGGCCTTCCCTGCTGCTGGTGACCAGCAGTGCACGCTGCCATATAAGAGTTCATTCCCAATATTCTGTGCTCCTGTGCATAATCTGATCCAAAACTTGAAAGCCGATCAGAGCGAAGTTTACCTCTTTCTAAGACCATGTTTAAGGCTCTCAAATGTGCTTATCACTGAAAATAAGTTCATTTGTAAATAACTGTGTTTCTTTCCCATGGGGCTGAAGGACCAGTCCTGACCAGTCCTGTGCAGCACTTATTATTCTTTGTAGTTCAGACCAAACATTTAAACACCCCAGCCTTCATCAGTATGAACACACATGTACTTGTGCAGCGTAAAATGTGTACCCAGATGAATATGGTTGATTATTTGGTGCTGCACACATTTACATTCTGTTTGTTTCTTTTAGTTGAAGAGGGATTAAAACAATTCCCTGATGGTAGCACTGTTGTAAACGTTTCTTTTAAAAGCATGTCCTGAAGACTGCTGCAGTTAATTGACTCTGGTTATATGCATAACAAATGCGCATAATGAAAGGGAGAAACATTATAGTTTAATTTGGCATAGAATGCATGGGGAGTTTTATACATCCTTTTAAATTATTTTGTTGGTTGTGGAGAGCAACACAACAGATGTTAAAAGATGACGCCATGCCTTTTGGATTTCACTCAAAGAACCTCAAAGTTTCAAAGTCCTAAACACATTGACATGCATCTCATTTATATACCTATAAAGCCAGTCAATGAAAACAAGTGCTGAACTGGCAGAAAGCATTTTTAATGGGTGTTGGATTCAACACATGCACAGCGAAGGGTCTGTGTGCAGCATAAGTCTGAGCAGTAGTGAAAGTATAATTTCTCATCAACTTTACAGCTCTTTTACTATCGACCATATAACTAATTGTCAAATCTAAATTGAGATGCAGCATCCAACACTCAGAGCGCTGTGGTGAGAAAAAAAAATCCCCATGAAAACTGCTCTGCTGTGACCGACATCGACGATGCTGATGGGAATTGATGCGATGTTGTCACGCTACAGACTAAATGTGTTCATAGTGTGCCCAGGCAGAGAATGTCATCCTTGTTGAAAATGACATTGCATGTTATTTGACCTTACCCGAGTAGGAGGGCCTTCATAATACAACAGTGGAGGCTCTTGTTCATACTAACTACAACTGCATCATTGGGAGGTACTGCTAGTTGTCCGATAATGCCAAATGCTGGCTAAAGAGTCCCATTGCGTAAGCCGGGATGAGTCACTGTCTGACTGTGGGTGAAATGTTGCTTTGTCTTAACAAACAAATAAACAAACAAAAAAGCAACAAATTGAACAAGTAAAGCATTTGCTTTGGTCACAATATCAACAAATAAGTTTTTGTTGCAGGAATGCGGTGGGCATCTTGTGAGAAAGCGAGAGAAAAACAAACCGTATTCAGCAGCCTAGATGGCCTGTTGCTGAAATTGCTTCTCTTAGATTGAAGCATTGTAGTGCCACATTAACATTAAAATTTACATTGATTATTACTGGCAGTGTAGGTCGTAAAACAAAATATTAGTGTTGCCAGGTATCTCATTAGATAAGAACCCTAGCAAGCTGAAAACATTTGGTCGATGTGAGACATGGAGCATAATGGTGGTGATCATTAGATAAATTCAGCTGTGCAATATTTAAAAATGTTTCAGTACCATGAAACACATCCAGTACAAACGTTCTGTGCAAATTGCACGCCCTATTTAGTAATAAGCTTTTACACAATATGGCCTACCATGCTAGAAATACTATGAAACTGAGAAATGAGCGTAAGTGTGGCAAACAAATTTAGATTTTAACTATTGCTCTGAAATGACAAAATAAGTAAATAAATAATCTTTTCTTAATTTAGCAGTTTGGGCAGTTATATTTTACTTTGAAATGTGGCTCTGCACTGAGTATAATCTCTTTTGATTATATAATAGCTTCTATTTCTACCCCCGAAGCTCTGAGGATTAGTCAGATGAACAAGCCTTTTGGGCTGGCTTCCATACTAGTGGGGTGCTTGTCAGAGGCTGGTGGTGTTGGGGTTTTAGTGTTCACCCTTTGATCTATAGCCACTGAAGGAACAACTAACACCAGTGCCAGATGTGGACAAGCTTAACCTGCCTGACACAGAGATGGCAGCCAGATCTGGAATGATCTGGATAGGCATGAAGATTTAATAATATTTTAAGCACAGTTTTATTTAACTCAATTGTATTTTGCTTTGTATGAAATAAATCAAGTTAAAAATGTGCACTGAAAGCGCACAAAAACATTTTTTTTTTAGAAATGCCTGAATTTAACTGAACGTCTTTGCTGAACACATTTCCAGGCTATAACCTCTGCACCTAGAGTTTTTAAATGACCTCAGGTAACACTTCATCTTGAAGTGCACATTGTGTGTTGGGTTGCAAACTTCTATGACTGCTATGACTAAAACCCAAACAAACACAATATAAAATTCAGAGGTCTTGCTGTGCTCTCTCTTATTTTCCCTTCAGGGGGCCTCAGGAGAGAAAACCTACAACTGTAAAGAAAGAAAGAAGAAACCTTGTCTCTGTGGCTCTGCTGATCTTTTCATACGCATGCAACAGCGGGACAACGTGTTATTTTTGGTTCATATTTTCAAAACAAAATCTTTTCAGAATAGCTGTACTGTGCTGTGTGCCATCGCTCCCCACCACAAAGAGTTCAGTAGAGACATGTCTAGCATTCTGATGTAACATCTGGTGGCCTGGTGCTGAGGGAAATCCTATAATTCTTTGCAGAGAACAGCACCCAACACTTCCTCCAGGGCTTTGGTATGTTGATCTAGCAGGCATTAATGTTCTCTTTAGAAAGGCAGTGATCTGTAATTTAGAAAATGCTGTAGTTTAATTTTAGACCTCACTAGTGTTTTGCATGTTGGTGGCCCAAAACAAGAGTGACAGGTTAATTGTTTAAAATTTAAGGCCTTTAAAACCTCAAAATCATGTAGTGTGACACCAGTACAGTAAATTACACACTGCACAGTCATGTTTACCAACCTGCCAGTCTTTGATCGCTATATCGAAGGACACCATGGTGATGTAACGCTGCACGATCCAGCTTTCTCTGGACTGTCACTGCTTTTTGGGAATCAGTGGCTATTTGTCAAGTTTTAATGAAGCATCCGTATCTGTCAAACAGCTTTGCTTATGCTAACATGGAAAACTGGCATCTTAACTGTTTGCTGTTGCAGTTTACAGTAGTAAGTTTGTTTTTTTTTTAAAAAGAAGTTTGTGTGAGGCTCAATTATGCACCCATGGCATTTTTGGGTTTTGTATACGTCACATTGTCTCTAAAGTGTTATTTGTGGATTATATGGTTGATGCACAAGAGATTCTGTGTCAGCTTTTGCAAGCAAAAATTGTGCTTGCTTTTTCCGTACGGTAATGTGCACTGTTACATCTGTTTTTCCCATGAGGACTGCAGCTTTGCAGATTCCCCTGGAGTGGCACACAGAGGGAGACTGCCCTCCCTGACTGCTTCAAGGCCTCATTGGCTATTTAGACAGCTGTACACATCAGCCTGGCCTTAGCTATAGTCTCGGATTGTAAAATATAAAATAAATAAATAAATCCACTGCATTTGCAGAGCTTTTTGCGTAACAGGCACCTGATCATGAACACAGTTTGCCAGGTTTTATTTATTATATGTTCACTGCAGTAATAGAGATAATCCATGTGCTTGTTTGAAGGAGCCTAAGTGGAATTACTCTGTTTCTGGCCACCAGCACAGGCCTTAGCGACACACTTTGGACAATAGCCACCAGGCACTGAGTGTGTATCAACTTTGTCCAGCTTTTCTGTTTAAAGAAGCTGTGCCAGAACTCCTGGTGACACACATCTGTGCTGAGTTAGATTTCCACTGCTGACCAGGGCGTGACCCACTTCCCTCTCTTTTTTTTTATTTCTCTCTCTGTTCAAGGCCTGGGAAAAAGTATTTGATAGAATCGTGTCCAGCTGTCACTGTTAAATACAGCAGCTCAACACTTCCACTTTCTCCCTTCCCACTCTGTGATTCAGTACATGAGAGAAGAAACCAAGCCTTGGGGCTCAGTAACTTCTATTCTGGGATACTGCTGGTTTGCTGTCGTGAGCAGTGGAGGAATTTCTTAGTCAGATTTTGTCTGTTGATTACGGGTTTCCCTCTACCGCTGTTGCCATGGAGATAAAAGCAGTCTGAGACACACAAGCACAGTTGGCGACAGAGAGATGTGAGAAATGAAAGGAACTAAAGACTCATCCCTGTTTCAGTCATTAGTCTTAAAATAGCCCACACCCAGAATGAGGTGCTGGTCGTCCCGGGATGATTTATCTTTTCCCTGGGTCTGTTTCATCAACAAAGCTCTGTTTGGCCTCACCCATTTTCCGTGAAAGTGCAGAGTCATATGTGGAGTTAGGCTATTGGGTGACTCCTGTGCAGTGCTTCTACACATACAATGTGTAGTGCATCCACTCAAACTACCTCAGATAGCCTTACATTGTACACTCATACATGTAGAAATACACCCTAAATGGCATGTCCCAAGTGAAACTAATAGGTCAATGTTATGTTATGAATGTTATCAATGACATTAAACCATGAATTGTATCGAGCACTCCAATGTTATCTGTACACAGACTTGAACACAAATACATTTGCAAGCTACATATGATGTAGATCCAGCTCACACAGAATGCATTAACCGTTTCAGATCCGATTAGACTAGATAAAGCGCCTTTAATGGAGCACGTCATACCTGATGTTAACTTCCAAATGAACAATGAGTTCATGACAACAATCACATGGGTTTGAAAATAGATGTTAATTAAAGCTCACACACTCAAATAAATACACACAAAGACATACAGTATATATACAAGAACAAGGACAAGTCTAGACACCCATTAAAAACACACATGCATGCACATTTGTTTTGCAAGGAGTGTACCGGCGCCAGGTGTGTCGGAGCTTTATTGTTATACTAACAATAAAAAACACACATTTGAGGTTGTAACATGGTCATGGTTTGGTCAAGTTTAGGCACAAAGCTTCATCAAATAACATCAATATGTGATTTGAATGTACACATAATTACAGAGAGTTACAAATGGGGTCACTTACTTACTTATTTAGTAACATATAGTAAGCTACATGTAGAGAGTGCAACCAAATTAGTCCTGTGATAGATAAAGTGATTTCTATAATATGTCTCCAGATACAGTCCATTCTGCTGTTTGTAGTCTTATTGCATGTTTACTGTCAGCACTTGGCAGTTTTTACTAGGCAGCAGAAGTAATAACATGGTATGGGATTGACCCACATGTTAAAGCTATTAGTAACACGAAGCTTCATTTATCTCAACTCAGACACAACACAGTGGCTCCAAAGTTACAAGGAAGACTAGACATTTTTGTGAATGTTTGAATGTCTGGCAGACCAGAAAATAACATTTCCCTCTAAGAACGAAGGTTAACCATGTTGGGAATAATTGAAGATATATCTTCCCTTTTATCAGTTGACCTTCATGTCATCAGCTTGTAGTCTGTGTATGGTTCTGATAAGAACTAGTCAGCAGTTGTAAACAACTGCTAACTGTTTTATTCCCTCGTGTATCAACTTATACAAGTTGTCACACTAACTTGTATAAGTTATACATTTGCTGTATGTGAACAGACGACCCACATGTTAAAGCTATTAGTAACACGAAGCTTCAGTTATCTCAACTCAGACACAACACAGTGGCTCCGAAGTTACAAGGAAGACTGGACATCATTGTGAATGTTTGAATGTCTGGCAGACCAGAACATTTTATATAACATTTCCCTCTAAGAACGAAGGTTAACCATGTTGGGAATAACTGAAGATATATCTTCCCTTTTATCAGTTGACCTTCATGTCATCAGCTTGTATGGTTCTGATAAGAACTAGTCAGCAGTTGTACACAACCGCTGACTGTGTCAACTTATATAAGTTGTTGCTGCATGTGAACAGATGACCTACAAAGGTCTTAAATGATGCAGAAAGGCATTTTCTTAACTAAACAGAATACACCTGCTCCAGAGAGATGATCATGAATATGTGTGACTGCTTGTTGGCATTCTGAAAGTTACGCAACAGACAGACATGTCAAAGTGCATGCCCTTGAGCAGGCTTTTGCCTGTGTGTGGTGTGTCTGACTGTAAACAGATGGGAATGTAAACACACACGGGTAATGTCTAGCACTGAACACACATCAGGATTACTGTGGTTGGCTTGAGAAAAATACAGGGGTTGGAAAAGAGGTTGCAGTTTCAGTCCTCCTAGTTCTGGAGTGGAATGGATGAGTAATTAGGTAATGACAGGCAGAGACACAGCTAGCCCCATAGCCTGCAGTCACCAAGGTAGATCATATTTATTCCTCCTTGCCCTGTCAACCAACACAAAACTTTCTCTTTCTTTTTTGTCTCTTTTTTGTCTCTTGGCTTTTGTGTTTTTTTTTTTTCGATCATACATACACAACAGAGCTCAACATCTTGTTGCAGTTATGCTGAAACTTTCCTAGGCCTTACAAAACCAACAGTTTCCTGACAGTACTTATGATGGGACCTAGGACCCATGTAAGGCCCTTAAATCCCATGTTATATTATAATCCCTTGCCAAATGTACCATGACAAAACATAATCAGTTAGAAAGACAGTTCCAAGGTTTAAATGGAATATGACATTGAAATTTAAACATACGTGCAGCACATACAACGTTCTGTAACTTTTCCGGCGAGTAAATACTTGAAGAAAATCACAAATTTTTTGTTCTGTAGTCAACAAGACAAAATGAAACTTTTTCTTTTTCTATTTGTGGTTTACGAGCTCTGAATAATTCGTTTGCATCATACAGCTGCTCATGTAAGCTAGTGCATTGCCCTACATTGTGGCTCTGCAGACCACAATGTAAAAACACCTCAGTGAACTCACTTGAGGTGGAGCAGTTTTTGTAACAGATAACGTGGACACACAGTTATACAACACAAGGGTGTGATTGCATCAGTATCACATCAGGTGTAACCGTGCATCATATGGCCTTCTTCTTTACATGATGCATGGTGGCACTACGACTTGTCTTAAACACAGTTAGAACACACTCCCGGAGGAAAAGTGGACAGGTCCAGGCAGAGCTTAGCAGCATGTGTTGAAGTCTTGTGCATGCAGCTTTGCAGCAGCAGTAACACAGTGTGACAAGTTGACCTATGTCTTTAAGAGCCTGTTTCCCGGTCACGTCTCATTTTGTTTTAAGTGTTCTCAGTGCTGGTCGCTGCCCATGCCGGTAGTGTGTTGTCAGTGCCATCTGGCACTGTTTACTCTGCTCAGCATTGGTGGCTGACATTTACAAGTGTGTTATGTTTTGTTGTTGTTTCATAAATGTCTGTTCCTGTGTGATTGTTTAGGTCGTACTTTTCCAAAACACTTTGAGTTATTACAACACTGAAGCACAGTGAATTGTTTAAACCTTTTGGATTGTTTGGTATTTGCCAGCAATTTGGTCACTTGTAAGTCAGACGCAAGTTAGGCGGGTTTAGGCAAGATTATTCATTGCTAAATGACATCCTACAGTAAGTAAGTCGTCAGGCGTCATACTTGAAAGAAGCCACAAAATTTCCATATTCAACCACATTTCTGTAATTACAGCATTCGCTATGGCAACTGGATGTCACAGTAGAAATTGTGAAGTAAAGACTAATATGAAGAATGTTGACAATCTGCATGCAGGGAAGGATACGTGAGTTACTCTCTGTCTGAGTCATGCAGACTGTGCTGTGCTCTCCCTCCATGCTTGGTTACCAATTCAACAACAGCACCATGCTGCTCCATGGCAACTGTGTGTGCCCAGGGTGGTGTTAGTTTACAATGCAAATGTAAAGAGTTACTATTGTTTCCGAGAAATAATATAAGACATACAACCTCCTAGAAATCAGCTCTGTTACTGTGAAACATGACCCGAGAATCCTCTTATCATATCTGTTCAGCATCCTGAGATTAAATTCTCAGGGATCTCACGCTTACACTTATCTCTGTCCGACAACTCCACCCCTCTTCAACTCAATCGTCCCTTTCTGCCCCCCCCCCTAACTTGCCCTGTTTGTTTGCTTCTCTAGTATGTTCTCAAGAGTCACTCTCAGTCTAATTTCTGGGTTTTTCCCAAAATGTTCCATCTAATGTTTCTAAATGTATTTTCCTTCAAGTTCATTCTGTTTGGTTTGTGTGAGTCTTTACCATGACTGTTTACCATGTACACTAGGCACCATGACAACAAAGTCAAAGTTGCAAAAAAAAAATGCAAAATGATAACTCATGAGAATAAAATTTTCTAATAGTGATGGTGATATCAGTTAAAACCGATGCTGACAAAGGCTAATAAATCAAACAGCAAAGAATATCAGATACTTGAATGATAGATCCATTATTTTGAATCTTTATCAGATGCTAAAATACTGAGAAGGTTTATAATAATACAAGGAAGGCTTTTACCACTCTGGAAAGTTATCACAGTGGCAATTGTTTTGTCTTTCGGGACAATCACTGTGTTCACTTTAGAATGTGATTTACCAGGAATGTAAGGCATCCCACTGGAGGGTACGTTAAACCAAAGGTTACCTTCATCAGCTGTTTGACACGTTGTTGTGTCCACAACTAGGTCATTCTCCTCCATGTGAGAAGGTCAAATCCTCTGTGTGGATTTTCTATTTATTACAGTAGATTAGGACCTCCTTTCATCCGCTTTACTCAGCACACGGTGCTACCTTGAGGTAAGAGATGAAAGATAATTAGGGGGAATCAATGGATTTCCCAGGGGCTCTTACACTTAGATATCTGGGATGCCTGGTAATATTCATTACATGGGATGCACATAAGCTTGGTTCAGCAGAGACAAGGTTTGACCATGAGGACTTGACTGAAATCTCTTCATAGAGGTTATAAACCAGCATTTTCTTTTTAAATTACTCAACAAAACTCAACAAATGACTAATCATCAGTAAAACCTGTGACAGTTTAAACACAAACCTTCACTGTGCTTTAGTGTATTTGTATTCAGATTCAGATTCAGATCAAGATTTCACATTTCATTTTGTCAGTTTCTCTTAATTTTCAATGCTCTTGACTTCTCAAACAAGGTAGACAGAAACTAATGAGTTATAGGTGAGAAAGAGAGAGAGACAAACTCCTTTCACACATGTAGTTTCAAGCCCTGGAGATTCTGGAAGAATTTATCAGGCAGCTTCCCCCCTTAACATCTAATGAAAATCCAAGGAATGTAACTTTGCAAAGCTAGGCGGGACAAAAATGGTAACAACCAATCCAGAGAGAGAAACTAGCAGAAAAATTGTGATGCCAATATTATGGGCCACAAAGAGAAATAATGAGACTTAAAGACAAAGAAAGAAAAACAAGGATAAGATCACTGTGAGCAGAAAATCACTGGCCCGTTCTGCAGAGCGAGACAACTTTTTATTTAACAAGCCTCTTCCTCCAGACTGCTGTAACAGAGGAAACATCTCCAAACCCTTTAACCTTAGAAAAGAGTTGGAAAACAGATGATGATGTCAACCCTGGGAGCTGAGCAGCTTTTTTATCTGCTTCCTGTTTACCTTCTTCTGTGTCTGCGTCTGTCAGCGGGAGCGTCGGGAAGCACCTACTGCTTTGCTCCCTAGGAGAAGCAGGGCACAGCAGTGAATGTCAACAGCAGGCCTATTGTGACCAGACCCCTCACCAGGCCTTATAAGGACAGACCCCTGACGGCTCCAGTCTCTGAGCGAAACCAGAGGGGAGAGATGCAGAAGGTTGGAGGGAAAAAAATAGGAGCAGAAAGGGTGACGATGAAATGGTTAAAGAATGACAGATGAAAGTAACATAAAGGGGGGAAAGCAACAACAACATAGATGGCAGACAGGGGAAACCCCCCCCCCCCGTCTGAGTCAGGAAGAGAGCCAGACCCATACATTCTTTGTGCCTAAAATCTTCAGCCCCCCTCCCCTTCACTCTTAAAATTGCTGAGGCTGTCTGGCCTATAAAAAGTCAAGTGCAAACTACCTTTTGTATCTCGCAGAGACATAAACAACTGTATGAGAAGCTACTTTGAGTATCAAGTGCATCTGTTTGATTTGAGAGTTGTTTTGCTTTCTGTGTGAACAGTGGTTGGGATATTTGTTGGGATATTTGTCTTTTTTTTTTTTTTTAATTTGTTGTTCTTGACATTGTCGTTACATGGTTGCTATGGCGACAGTCAATGGTTATAAACAACGATGTGAAAAGAAGAAGTGAAGTGAAACAGTACTTTAGGAACACGGTGTGACTTTCTGCACTGTGACCGCAAACAGACCAGATGGCATCGGTTGAAAATAAATAAATAAATAATTAAAAGCGTTAAAAAAAAGGAATCATGTCTTCTTTGTTATTTGTGTTGTGCTGATTTATGTTGAGATCGTCACATCTTCTCTCAGTATTGCATTTTGATTCTTTAATGGCACATGGCCACCAACTGGTTAGTTTTAGTTTATTTTGCAGGAAATGTGTCAGGTTGCTAAGGCGACAAAGTTCCTCTTTTAACCCTATGACTGCATTGGTTAAAACTGCTGAAACAGTGCACAGTAGCGCAGTGACATCATCGTTTTCACAGCCCTTCCCTTCTTTCACCATTGGCCATATTGGGTAAATAAAAAAACAACCCGCAGAAAATGATTGGCTGTCGAAGATGTCATACCACCCTGCCGTCACAGTTGTAGGCGCACACTGCAGTTTCTAAAGCGGGTACATTACGTCGTGTACCGCTTCTATATTTGGTGTTAAGATCAACATTACTGGTTGTCAATGATGCTGTTGATGCAGAGGTGGTAGTACAACAGTTTCATTCATCTACTCAGCCTCCTACCCCACCTCTCTTGACTAAAATGACCCATTTCATCGTCAGTCACCCTAGACACGCTGAGTGGACGTTAGTTGATAAACTGTTTCAGCGTTGCTGCTCTGCCCCTCAGAGGAATTCACCTCCATGTTTGGTTTTAGACTCTAAAACAAATTAGTGCTTCCAGCTATAGCAAGAAAATCAAATCCACAAAATGTCTCTTTATATGTTTGTTTACTCTTAAAGGTCAACGTGTCACACAAGGCTCTTTCAGCTCTTTCAGTAAAAAGACATTTATTAAGCTTAAACATTTTTATAGTTTGATAAAGAAAACATTAAAGTAAGGTTGCACACTGCCAGTTTGAGCCAAAGGTATACAGGCATTACAATGATTGTCATCTACAGCAACAGTTAATGTTTGTTTTCCTTCAGGGAGGGGAAGAAGCACCCATTATTAGTCTCCCATAAAGGTTGGGGGCCTCATAATTTCTTTTTCCAGTGATGACCTCACCTCAACAACATGGCTCTTTCCTGGCCTCAACCTCAACTTTTCCTCAGTATCTGAGTCAGCCAGTTCTCAGATTCATGTGCTTCTATTTTAGGGCTCTGATTTCCACCATTCCACTGGTAGCCAGACATATATAATTGTGCTTTTTAATATGGAAAATGAAAATGACTGGACCCGTTGGCTCAATGGTTTTGGTGCTCTAGTTGGATAAAAGCACAGTCAGCCTAAAGAGTACTGATGCTGTAGTGGCACCAGGATTAACTGCACAAAGATGTTAGAAGTGACACCAGGTCAGCAGCTTGGGCTCAAGTCGCCTACTGTAGCTGCCAGGGTGTTTAAGAGACAAGCCATGACTGAAAATGTGGGTCAAACCCAACACCCTGTAAATCCACTTGCCTGAAAATGGAATGAAAGGATTCATTAATGCCAACATGAACACGTATAATAGAAGCACAGACACACATGAGCCAGAGACTGGTTTAGAATATAATTATTAGAGTATTAGGTGCATTGTAATTGCATATTATATGCAGTACATCCACTTTCAGTCAGTGAATTAACATTTTTATGTCACTGACACTCAAAAAAGGAAAATAAATGTGTAATTTACTCTCGTCTTGTGGCATGCTGACTTATTGATTCCTGTCCCGTCAGGCAGTGAAACATGACCATGTGCTTTATTTTCCAAATGCTCCAATTCCTCCATTTTGGCTTCATTTAACAAGATGACCAGTGTTTGCCTGTATGAAGTCAGTCCAGGGCGCCTGAGTTCCCGCTTGACATGACAACCTGGCAGGTAAAATGTCCAGCCCTTGACAGATGGTTGCTAGCAGCCAAAACAAGAGCTGGACTGGTCCCAATCCCATTAACAAAGTCATGAATGGATGCTTCACTATATAAATAGTGCTGTTTTTTTTCCCCCAGCACAGGTGGGGACGTTCCAAATCATGAACAAACACATTAACTCATATCCTTTGCCAGGAGTGACTGCCGTATTTTCGAGGACGGGATGCAGACGTGTTCTTGACATGGCACACCTGCAGCCTGAAAACATCACCCTGTTTAGAAGGCTTTGAAAATTTCAAAGTCATAATGACGTTAGAATGTGAGGAGGGCTCAAGGTGGCCCATGCAGGAAGAGCATTGTAGTATGCAGGGTCTGGAAGCCATATGGTTTAAATTTTTGAACCTCTCACCAACTGTGTGTATTCAAGGTAGCCTCATAAAACTGTGTTGTTTAATTTTTGTTCACATATAGGTCAGATTTTACAAAGTCATTCAAAGAAAATGTCACAGAATTGAATTAGCCGAATGTTCGCCAATGTGTTCTGTCAGTTAGCTCATCGAGTGGTAAATTAAATGTAATTTATCTAAATTAAAGTCTTACTCGTACACATAAAAAAGCAGGCACAGTGCGTTTCCTCTTGGCTTTGAATTCGCTGTCAAATTTGATTCCAAGCCACAGAGGGTACTAAAAGCCCTAAATGGATTAGCTGGTATTGATGTCGCTCACTGGTGTCCAGCAACCAGACAATACAGTTTCACATGAAACTCCTCAAAGTGATTCGCTCCATCAGTATAATGTACAGTACTGTGTGCAACATAAATGTTTTATCTAAATAACCTACATGCTGCATGTGTGTAGTTTGTTCTCATACAGCAAACAATACACACAGACACGTACACAACACACTAATAGAACATTTTACAGGGACAAGACAGGGATGAATTGATGAAAATGACTTAATTGAAGGATGGAGGAAATTGTACAAATCTTAACCCACTTATCCGAGGGACCACTTTGTACCATCCATTAATGTGCCTCGTGCTACGCTGTAGGTCTCCTGTATGTAAAACATGGAACTGGGTTATGAAACCTTTTACGTCTGCTCCCCCCAAACACAAAACAGAAAAGTGCAGGATGTTTTCAAAAACCAGATTTTGAGATAGTATCCAGCTGGTCTCTTAAATCTGCCTTGATACACTGTATATGCATATGGTACAGTCTTCTGCATCCCTGAAAAACGAGCCTTAAACATTCATAAAAGAGAAGTGAAACAAAGCCTGTGAATATCAAAGCGATCCACCACTTCCATCCTTTATCACTTGGATCAAAAGGGCTTTGATCCACTGGCAAGGGTCTCCATTCTTTCAGCATAGCCCCTCTATAATTAGTTCAACAGAAAGCTTGTAACATCTCAGATTAACAGTTTTTTTTGTAAAGAATGTGCATAGCACTTCTACTTCTCCCTAAATAAATGGCAAATGCAGCTGTATTTAGCTGCAAACCCTTCCCTCTGCCTGACTCAGCGAGATTTAAAGCTCAAAACAGGCACTGCATGTGAGGGGGTGGGAAAAGGGGAAACCTGTAGTCCATTAGTGACCGTTTTATTTAGGGGTAAAAGCAAAAGCTATTATTAGAACAACAACAACAACAACAACATCGACTGCATGTTTTACAAAACAAAAACAAGCACAAACATGACACAACACCCAATAGTTTGAATGTTTCCGTTCTATTGTTAGGAATTATTGTCCGCTTTGTACTGTTCCCGCTTGTACTGAAAAGGATTATCATCACCTCTGTTTCTGTTTACACCCAAAAACAGCTGTTTGGAAAAAGGAGAGTTGTAATTTAATACACGTGAACCCTGAGACTGACAAGAAGAGGCAGCTCAATGAAGTAGATATGAATGGGAAAAGGAGAGTAACAGAAAGGGGAAGCAGAGAGAAAGGAAGAATGAGAGAAAAAAAGGTGGGACCAAACATTTCCAGCACCAACATTACAATCAGAAGCAGACCCTGTCGACTGAAAAGAACAGTTCCTTGGAAAAATAAGCCCATAAGCTGAGAGTCTGGGGAACCAGTGAGTCACTGCTGCATAGAGAGAGAGAGAGAGAGAAAAAAAACACAACATGGATGTTTAAGAGAGGAGTTCAAAGGAAACTCTGTAACACATGAAAGTTTTGCCGGTGTTTACTTGTCAAGAGAAATTAGGTCAAGAGAAATTGTGTTTGGCAGCGTGGCATCACAGGTCTGTGTGTCTGAGACCGCAAAACCTGCTGGAAGGAGGTTTTTTTGTTCTGGCAGAGCAGAGCAGCCAGCTCAGTGAGAAGAGGGAAAGAGGATGCGAGGAAGGCAGAATGTGAAGGATGAGGGGTGAGAGACAGAAACAAACACAGAGAGAGAGAGAGAGAGAGAGAGAGAGAGAGAGAGAGAGAGAGAGAGAGAGAGAGCAAGAGAGGCTGGTCTATGCTTTTCTGCTCCATCCAGCCATCTATCTTTGGCTTTGCTCACGCCCCAGCTGCTGCTGGTTCAAAGTACGGTCATTGGCAGGGAACCAGCCACAGGGCTGCGAAAAACACCCACACAGCCACTTCACATACAGAGGGAAGCAAAAAGAAACAGAATGTCTTTGGAACAAATGAAAGTCTCAAACTCAAGCCCAGTGTCACATAACTTTTGCAGCTGAACTAGCACAACATCAAACTTACACTGGATTTCATGTGTTAATAGAGGGATTGCCAAAGTTAATGTTTAATCAGCCAGTTAAATAGCACACTGGTGAATGCCAGGGATACTCTGATACAGATATTTATACTAAATGTCCTGTTTTGCAGTAGTAGGTATGGAGAAACTCAAAATTCAGTGGCACTAAGTGGGAAGCCTTAAGTTATATAGCCTTCAGTGGTCATGCTTAAGTGAATGTTCTTGAGTTAATTCAGTTAGACAATGGTGAGGTGCAGCATGGGGGTCACTTGGCATGGTTTACATGATCTAGGCTATCCCCAAACCACTCTAAAAAGTAATATCTCAAAAAAATCCTGCGGTGAATGGTCTCTTTAAAATGCATTTTTTGTCTTTTTGAAGTCATGAACACTCAATAGCTAACATCAACTGATTTTAAATTAGTCATCAGATCCTCCCCTGCACTTATTTCAGACTATCTGGGCCAAGTTCTGGGTGTCAGAGTTAATGTGTAGTAAATGTCCTGTACAGCCAGATGTGCGAAGGTGATTGCGTATATTTCTCTAGAAGTATGAGTGTATACTGTATTCATATAATCAC
This sequence comes from Toxotes lorentzi, assembly GCA_037833715.1. Taxonomy (NCBI): domain Eukaryota; kingdom Metazoa; phylum Chordata; class Actinopteri; family Toxotidae; genus Toxotes; species Toxotes lorentzi. Next base: position 13,554,905 of record JBBMJY010000002.1, on the reverse strand, counting down.
GTGTGCATCTGACGTGTGTGCCAGTGTCCTTAGGCTTTCCAGTCTCCCCCTTTCAAGCACCCCAGGTGAGTAAAAAGTCTTGCTCATCAGTGAGTTCAACAGTATAAAAACACACACACACACACACACACACACACACACAGACACACACACACGCTGACACACACACAAACCAAGGCACGCATACACAAGTCGGAAGATTTCCTTGTAAGGACTGACTTGTTCTTGGAGTATGAACTTGACTGTGCCAGTGTTGCTGCAGCTATTGTTTGAACTCGTCTGACATGTCTAGGTCACCTCTCATACAGTTTTTTTTTTTTTTTTTTTTGTTCTTCTTTGGCAATAGGGCTGGTTGAGGTCCAGAACCTGAAACGTGAAAAAGTGGTTCTGTGCCAATTTTGGGGTGTGTCATTCAGCAGATTAAGACTAATGAGTGCAAATTCAGCCAAAAAGAGGCACGTATTGGATCTCTACCATGAGGGTGAGGCTTGTTTCATGCATTAACCATATCTGGTGTGATTAATAAGTGACTTCCAAGGAAGTAAGGCTGGGCCTGGTAATTATATCAAGCCAAAATAGGGTGGTGGTTGTGCTGTTCTTTTGTTTAGGCTATATTCAAGAGAAGAGATTACATTTGATGAATTAGAACTTACAGGAACAAAACCCGTGAAAGAAGTTGAACTACTGTAATCCATTCAAGAGATTGTGGATAATTTCCAAAACATGTCTTTGTTGTCCAGTTCTCACATGTTGGGCAAAAGTTTCAAAACAAAGCTATATAATCATTTCAACAATTGCATACCTTCATTTGTTTATGTACCATATATATACCATTCTTTCCCCCGTTTAAGTCACAGTAGGTGAGGTCATATTAATGCTTACCACAATTTATTGCCCTCAGAATACAAATACAATGGGCCAGTTTCTCAATATTTGCAATAAGGTGCAAAGATGAGCAGGTTTTCACTCTTTCCACCTCAATGTCATTTAATCTGATCATGTTGTTACATGAGCTTTCTTAGATAATATTGTAATAAAGGGAAACATCTACTTCATGTCAGTGCAATGGTTGATTTTCCCAAAGAACACCATGACTTCCTTTGAACTTTGGGTGAATCTTAACCATGATGCACCAGCAAACCAAATGAGAAGGTAGTGTACACTTACAGAGGAATAGCTTAAAGGCATTATGCAGTGTGACGTGTGTAATGACCATGAAAACCTCAGTAAATACCATCAATGAGACTTCATCTGCATGGTTCATTTTCTGAAAGAAATAACATCCTGAGGCCAGCAACACTCTGCCAAGTCCTCTCTTTAATTAAGTATGAGATCATCTCTCATCTAACTGATTTCAACAGCGTAGCCTCAGAAGGTAACACTGACTTATGGCTATGGTTGCAAAAAGAAATTTCTGTTTGTGTCTACAGTAGACTTCACTGATAGATATAAATCTCTCACATATAGCACCAACTCTGTTGGTGAAGAGAACTACAAGACATGTGTCGAAAAAATGCTGACAGATAAAACACTGATTCTATACATGATGCATGGTGGTAAATTCTACCCACAGATCTTGGATTTGTGATAAATAGATAAAAGAGCACAGCATATGCATGGGCTACATACAAATAAAACAAAAAACACGTTTAGAATGTAGTATGTGCAGAATGTATAACATGTAGATGAGATAGTTTACTGTTTTTTAATCAAATCAAGAAATTAAGTGTTATTTAGCAATATTCTTAATCCTCTGAGCTCGCCACAGAAGAAAGAAATGTTCTTTCTAACAGGAAACAGAGAATGAACCCAGCCCTCTCACTTCCTGCAAAGGGCCAGATTTATTGATAACATTACAAATATCAGGCAGCTAGTGTACACACACTTGAATACTTAGGGGCACAACTGGGACAACAATAGTTATGGTGCACATGTTCAGCTAATTTTGCATGCCTTGGCCATCTTTCTTGTTCAGAACTAGAATAACAGCAACCACTGAGTAGGCTTTAAAATCATCTATCACCAACACTTAAATCGAACGATAAGGTATGAAAGACATGAAGCAGCAGCAGCCGGGCAGTGGAATGAGCACATACACTAGTTGCTTCTATCTACGTCACCATATTCATTTATCAACAATAACGCTTAAGAAAGCTGAAGAATCAAAATATTTGCTCAAAATCAAAATATAACACAAAAAAGATAATTCCTTAAGTTTTGAACCGAGACATAAATCTTGCGCAAGAAAATGTTAAGGTTTCTAAACTGTGTGTGACGCTCTGCATTTCCCGGCGAGGCCTTGGGGAGCTGAGCGGGTACAGTGCCATATTCCCGCTGATGAGATTAGTGGTACCATGCTGCTGCATGCATGTACGTGTATGCGTGTGTGTGTGAGAGTGTGTACAGTGTGCATTTGTGTGGGTGTATTCTGTTAGACTGTGTTAGTGCTTGCAGTCGTGCGCACAGTATTACTATGACTCAGGAAGGAGTTGTTTCCAGTGCTGTGCCCAAGCCTTTTCCTGCTGACGCTGAAGCACTGGAAGAGTTGACAGCTGAATTCCTGTCCTCAGGGATGGGTGATCGGATACCCGGGCCAGGATGGTCACACGCCCTCTATAGGTTCACTGGGCCGGACAGTTATATGAGATAGGAATATGAAAACTTATGCCCACCTTTTGTCTGTCACCTCTCTGTGAGGTGCTCACTCAGGATGCAGGCATGAGATGGGTTGGGGTTGCAATATGCAGTACTATAAAAGTGATGACGCATGATGACATGACCTAATAAAAAAGCATAGTGGAAGAGGTGGGAGTGAAGAACTTTGTCTTCCACGGAGCTTATTATTATCCTTGCAGGAAACCTTATGAAATATTGTAATTGCACTACTAAAGGAAAAGTCTTTATTGTCAGTTTAACCGATTCTTAGGTCAGTGTCATGAGTGATGTGACATCATATCATCAAACACAGTATTATTGCTATGGTTACCTATAGCTTAATACACCTTAATTCTGGATTGTTCAAAAAGGCGTTTAACAGTTTAAACAAGACTTTCAAACACAACGACCATGTAGATTTTTTTTTTCCTACCCTCTGAGGTGACACATAAGAGCGTCTCATGAAATAGTGAGAGGCATACTGGACCTTAGTTGTCATGGTTACAATGTAAACATGCGGTTAAGCTTATGGGATGGTCATGATTTGGTTAGGTTTAGGCACAGAACCTATTTGGTTAGATATAGAGAAGAATCAGGGTTTGGGTTAAAATAAGTAACTTCATTAAGGTTAGTTCTTCATCATATAATTAACACGCAGTGAAGGCTGTTAAGGTCATGATCAAAAGAAACAATACTGACTGCCGGTTTTCACACGGGAAATGAACAGCGGTCTCCTTTGTGAAGGTCCTGTGTTTTGTCAACCAATCCATCCACTCCAACGTCCTTTGTGGCTCTTTATACTACATCACATAATTTTCTCCTGTTGTGATTTCTAAATGACAGCCACTCGCTTCAAATGGGAAACAAACAGTATGGGTCATCATAAGCTGCTTGCACAGATGAACCATAGGGTTGTTTTTTTAGGGGAGGTCTGACACATGCATACAATTGTAAAAGACACCTGACAGACAATCAACTGAGTATTTTTCTGGTCCACAGTATGAACAGTACACCCAGGTCTCCATGGACATTCACGTTTTAGTGCAGGTTGCTGCGTTGTATGAGGTCCATGTGCATACCCGGTTGCACAGTTGTAGACACACGTGTTTCAGAGCAGAAGGACATTCCTGAATGCCACATCAACCCTGCCAGGACACTCAAGCTCTGCCTAAACAGACAGTATCCCGCCTCTAAACCCTTATTAACTCCTACCAGCGCACGGATTAAGTCCTGGGATCCAGACAGCTAACAACCCTGTATGTGTCTGGTACAAGTTGCTCACCCATTCACAATGCTTTATGACTGGCTACAACTCACAGCCTCCTTCCACCGCCTCCCGCAGAGGGACATTTGCAAAACAAGTGCTTAGCTGAAGGGGACATAAGCGGAGAGAGAGGGGATTCAGGGGTGTATTTCAAAGATTAGTGGGAGAGGGGAAAGGAGGAGGGAATAACGAAAACATTTTGACTGATAGGGGTTTTGAAAGCTGATGTGGCACTGACTGTGTACTCAGAATGAGGCATGGGCCAGTCCACATGAAACAAACACTCCTGCAGAGTCAGTAGTCTGCCTTTTCTCTGGGTGCAAGGACAGAACATGTCACAAATAAAAGTAAACACTCGTGAGAACCTGAAACCCAAATATTGTGATGATTTCACTCTGCATGAAATATGACCTTTTGTGCAGACAACACTGATAAATAATAATGATTGAATGAACATAAATGGAGAAAACTTGTAGACAACATGATAAAATAAAATACGCACTCAACTGTTAGACATTTATTTAGTTTTTCTATTATGTGTAATGATTTTATTTGTACTAATGGGTCTGTTTTTGTCAATGTGAGGGATATGACGCAAGTTGAATTGCCACTTTCAAGCTGACAACTATTTTACAGCATAGTTCAGTGTGTGGGAAAATGCTTCACAGAACATCTTGCGCAACTTTGCTGAGATTTCAGTCAATAGTTGCAGAATTATTGCATTTGGTACAATTTGTTTCTTTTCAACATAAACTGGGTTTAAATAAATAAATAAAAAGAAAGAAAAATTCAGGTATGGATGAATTTATAGCTGCAAAAGATTTTAATATGACCAATGGTGCAGCTCTTCAGCAAGTAGGTCAGATTCACTCATGGATACTTCTGAACGCCAGACGTGACCTTTTACAGGGATTTCACATACAAATGAGAAGCACAGCACAGTACATTAGGCAAACACAGTGAACTAAATGTTTGAAAGAAAATCACTTTCCCACTCACAGTCGGACAACTGGAGCACAAACCCTGAACCACAGCTCCTTATAAAGCAACAGAAAGTCCAAGGCATAGTAACAAATAAATATATTGAATACCTGGCCTATAGTCATCTGTGATAAGGGAAGTGGTTGGAAACCAAAATTAGTCGATCTTCTTCACCTACAGTCCTGAGAACCTGTGTTCCCATCAATCTGAACGATTGTGTTTTGCAAAGAAATGAAAAATACACTCACATGGCATGGCACTGTTTGCATTTACTATTAATTTTGAGTTGTGTATCTGTCACTGTCTTACAAGTAGTTCATCGCAGAGCATGAATGTATCTGAACATCTATTGTACACCTCATAAAAAAAACAAACAACTAATGCACACAGGCTTATCTGGTTTTATGGTTTTTGTAATGTCAGCATGTAATTACACCAGCATAAATGAACCATGTACACCACAAAGCAACTGTTTCATAACCCCATCAGTAGGCTTGTCTTGCTAACAGCAGGTAGATTAGGGACTCATGTTTGCCCCCGCGTGAGCTGTTGTGACCTTGTTGCCAGTTTGCAGAAGTTATATAACGTCCCCAGACAGGTGAAAAAACAAATGACCAATTAATAGAGAGCGACAACACAGCCGCTGCTATGACATTTCCAGCCAGTCAAGACCAGTGCAGCTGCAGGTGAGAACACGGTTTGCTTGTGTGTGAAGTGTGCTCATTGGAGTTGCGCATTCCTTGCGAGTTTGGGTGTGCACACTCAGCTCCACTCACGTTTGTCTACAAAATGCCTCAAATGGCAATGAACCAGATCCAGAATGCATTGCAAACAATTTTAAATGACACCACAAAAAGTTCAGAAATAATTAACACAAACAACATAACTTACATAATCAGATTTTCAGACTTTGATCACAGCAAACTTCACAAATCAACTCAATAAAGCACAAACCATTCTAACTCAGAAAAATCCAAGTAAAACTATCAAATAGTCCATCCTGCTGTCTTTTCCAAACTTTTGGGATACAGTGCACAGCTCTTAAATATTCTAATTTGTGAGTTTGTGTCTGCACATAGCTTACAGTAGTGTATGTGCATATGTGACCCTGTATGCGTTTTAGTGTGGCGTGCCTCATCTGCCCTCCCAGCTGAGATCACAGCAGGGCCGAGCAGAGTGAGCTGACGCCCAGCTCAGGCAGGGGTAATTTTGAGGTGATGACATTTCAGTCTGGCTTCACAGGTATGACAACAGGTATGGCACAGGTTTGAGCTGAGATGAGGTTATGTAAAACAACATGGAACACATTCATTTCCTATTGACTGATGTCTGCGAGCAACATGGACCATTTCCAAATGCTTTACTGTCTATGACTGTGTGTGTAGGCGAGTGTGCTGTGACCCTCAGCAAAATGCTTAAAACACTAACTCTGCTGTAACATAATGCCCCGGTGCACTGTTACAAAACAGTTTAGCAAGTGGTTATCTGCCCTTTGTGGAGACCTGCATGCACGCTTTGGAGGATTGTGGTTGCCTTCAACATGAACTACATGAAAAAATAACAGGAAACTTTCAGTGCTGCTAAGATTCACCCACTTGTGTGTTACATAACAGTGTCAGATTATGTTTTATTATATTTTCTCAACAAGGTATTAGCCAAATAGGTTAAGATAAAGCCAATGTTCATGCTGCAGAATGAAAGAGATACCTCACTGCTCAGAATCCTTTATATTATAGTCTAACCTTTTCATGTTGGGTCTGTGCTGTTTTATAGTACACCATTACACAGATCATGAAGTGTGTTTTTTTTTTTTAACTGGATGCCAACTGCCTCACTGCCTGACAAATTATACCCTTTCCACCTCCCCAATGGTTGCTCTGGTACAAAGGCAGCGGTTAGACAAAGTTGTACAACAGCAGAAAAATAAGGCTTCTTTATTCAGAATTCTAAATTGGGCTTTTGGGGATTCAGTTCTGTGAGGTGATAGTAAATGAGAAAAATCTCATACTCCCTGCAAGAAAAATGAAAAGAGGAAAATTTTCTTCTGATGAGTTTGCTTTGGAGCTCAGGTCTTTGGTTGGGGTCAAGAGGTTAAAGCCAGTTTTTACCCATAATTTTGAAGTCATTCAGTGCTGTGTCACTATTTTGTAGCACACAGGCAACACACTGGAATGTAAAGTATATACAAGCACAGACGTGCACACAAATACATTCACATAATCATTGGTATAGAAGTAGACATTTACACCAACGCACACACGCCCACGCAAACACACTGTATACACAGTTATGTATGATTTCCATCTCATGCAGCTGCCTCCTCTCACAAAATGACACTCACTTCTCTTCAGGAAACAAACAGGAAAAACAAACACGCCTTGATATTTCATTCTCTGTATAAAAACTACAGTATGTACTTCACCGTTTCCAACAGCTGAATGCACACTATTCCCCCCACCCCCCCCCCATCCCCCGCCCACTCTTTTTTTTTAATGAATGTCAAAGTGGCAAAATAAAACAAATAAACAAACAACATGATTAAAACTATTCCTAATATATTTGTTAGAATTACAACATGGAAACAAATTGCTTATTTTGCAAGATCCTGAGCAATACCCCAAACACACACATACTCAACCTGTTGTTCCGCGGCAGCACAGATGTGCTGTGAGTACAAGAATAACTCCTCTGGCTTTTATACCTCAACAAAATGCAGAAGTGCACCACGTGACAGTGAGGTGACATCTTAAGATGGTTTCCCATCACGCCCTGGTGATGTGATGTAGGGGACTGAGACGCTGAGGTAACTTTTCTGTAACCACAAACTTCCTCTATCTGTGACAGCAATCAAGAACAGTGGCAAAATGACCCTGGCTCAAGGGCCCAGCCCTTGGGTGGCTCTGCTTCCTGTGATGAAAACACCTCCAGTGAAAGATCACATATCTGTCAGGAGGTGTGGGAATGGTACCTTTTGAGCTGAGTGATGAAATACATTGAGAAAGATTATATGGAAGCAACCTTGAGCTACTGCTATTTAGGGTAGAAAGTAAACTTTTGAAATGTGTTGTGGGGGCTGAAACAATGTCTTAATATTACAAAATGTATGTGATGTCCTGTATTTTGTTATAACCATTAAATCATTTGTCAGCAGTCCATCACAGGACTCACACAGTTAGCCTTGTTCACTTGACTTTTATACTTTTGGCCGGTTTAGAGACTCCTCTACATGTGCTACACCAACAGATACACAGAGCCACTGGACCAGAGTTTGTGATGAACAGATTATAAGACAAGATAATCATGTAGGTGTGGTGTCATATGTATATGTTTGTGTGTGTGGGCTGTGTGGCACACCATTTTTTTTTTCCCAAAGCAACTATAACCTACATTTTAACCTATAACCTACCTATTTGTTATATAACCTTTGTAGGTACTGTGCGTGAAAACATCTCCTCAAACAGCTTTGTGGTCTCCTGTTCAAACAAACCAACCACTCCTCCTTGCCCAAAATCTTATGAGCATAAACTACATCCACTTACAGTAACTGGAAGTGTGTGTGAGCCAATGTGTTACTAATCACATGACATCTCCAGCAGAGTGCTAAAGTGAAACTGAATCCATGGGGGTTTCCAGTAGCAATTTACTGTACACACCTCGTAGGGCTTCAGTGTACACTTGTTTCGGGGAAAAGGTTTAGCCTCACAATACTCTGTTTAGCCTGAACTAAAAATGTTTTCTTTGAGCAGTTTGGCTCAAACTCCAAGCAGGGGCTTATTTGTCTGCCAAGGAGAGGAGTCTCCTATGGGAACACTAAAAGCCAAACAAATTAAAAGAGATTGGGTGAGATTACCGTCCCAAAAAAGCAGCTTTATATGGAAGCTGTAAAATCACGGCCAGGCAGTGCTTGTTTGTGAGCAAGTTAAAGAGCTGCTGGCAGCTGGTGGTAAGTTGTTGTGAAGATACAGGCCAAGTTTCTTCATGAGCTGTAACATTATTGATCAATTTGGAAACAGGGAGAATGTAAGAACCAATACACAAGCATGAACAAAACACACATTCTCAACTCCAAGCTTGTATATTCTTCCTCTGTAGCCTATAAAGGTGTCTACTTGTGCCCTTCTCCAGAACTCCATGCTGCCGTGTTCCAGAGAACGGACAACAAATGTTCAACAACCAGCTTGATCCTGAGAGGACAGCCAGAGACATAAAGGAGATGCAGTAATCAGGCTCACACCACACTTGAAGGATATGTGGGGAGGTTGTGGTAATCACATGCTGGCACAATTCAGTTTGGCTGCTCCACTAAAGACACAAGTTAGTAAAATGTCACAGCTTTCTAACACCACATTAATGTCATCATAAGGCCCGCAGTTGTTTTTCCAACCTTTCCACATCCAGGAAAACTCAATTAAGGATTATTATTATAATTATTTTTTTTGCCAGCAACACCTTATTTGACATTAATTCAGTTCTACACATTCACACCTGTGCCATTTATGACCATTTTTTTTTTGCTTCTGGCCACAAGTGTAAAACATACAGTTTTAGCCAGTGACACCAGTTGAACTTTTTTGGTTTGTCCCCATGAAATCCAGCTCTACCACATACTGTGTGAAAGGATACATCTTAGTATTCTGCTTTAATATGCTATGAGAAAACACTGGATAAGCCAGGAGTAGAATGTAAGCCTCCCACATGATTGACAAGAAGTCCAGTAAACCACTGATGTAACATTACCACAAAGACATAGGTAGCACAGGTAGTATTAGTGGGCCCTCTAGAGGCCTGTGCTTCCCGCTCACACCATGCACAGCTGCCAGCAGTCACACCTTTAACTGACTGCTGGGCAGCTCAAGAAGAACAGTTATGAGCTGCGGTGTTTGTTTAAGGCCCCATTTCTCTAACCTTTTCTTTTCATTGACTCTGAGCTCAAAACTGGTTTCCTGTCCTAACAGCTGCAGTAGTTGACTGCATTCATCCAGCATCCCAGGTGTAAATCAGTCCAAGAGTACAGAATGAGATCAGCCGAACCTTGAACCCTCACAACCTGCATTGAGATCCACTGGTTTGATTTTGCTCATATGATGATGCTGAATTTGTAAAACAGCATGCATTTCGCTAAATGCTGTATCATCCCTGTCTAACATATGTGACAGTCTACACTTCTACATTATATAATCATTAGAGTCACTTTATGGAAGCTCAGTTGTTCTCTCCTGTGAAGTGATGAGTAAGGATTCTTGTACCGGTGGGCCCCCTAGAGGTAGATATTTTAACTGCAGCCTTGTATCTGTATCTGTTACCTGAGGACAGAACCAACATGCCTGAGATCTCAAGAGTGACACATAGAACAAAAGGCCAGACACATTAAATGCATTCTTCTGTGAATGACAGCTAAGTGCTTAAGTTGGTCCTGTACTTGTGAATGCATTAGTTGCCTTATTATATTATCATCTCATCCTGCAATACTTTTTGTTACACTTCAAATTTAGTAGTTGCTCACATAATAAATAGAGCTAAATTCAATCAAATGTGCAATGACTCACCTTAAAGAACACAAACTGCTTCAGCTAGATAAGGGTAAGTATAACAACTAAGCACTTTTCTAACAGAGCAATGTGCAGTGCACTGCAACGCTCACTTTTAATGCGTCTTCTTTTTTCTGTGCTGCATAGAAGTCACAGCTGCATGGGACTAAAACTCCAGACTACATGCCATGAGATATTAATCTAAGTCTTCGTATTGTTTCTATTTTTCAGATATCACTTGTACCTTTTTTTTTTCACTCATGCCTATTAACAAAAAAAAAACAAAAAAAAAAAAAACAGCATGACCTCGTCTGTCCCTAGCACACTGTGTCTCCCTTTCACAGACTGGCACAATGCCCAGACGGCTGCTGCTTGCGTGCCACCACTGTTTGGGCAGATTTACATCTGGGCTCACGAGAAAACTGGGATGATTCATCAGTCATTTTGTATGTATGTGTGTGTGTGTGTGTGTGTGGCTAAATGCATTGTTTCACTGAAGTCTTCTCTCTTTGCCTAACTCTCACTTCTCAGTGGAACTATTTCTGTATCATTCTCCCAAGAGCAATGAACAATAAAATAAGGGGGGGAAGGATGTGTCCAGACCTTACAGCAAGACACAGTAATGCAGGCATAGTGCAGTGAGAAAGGGAGTATGGAGACAAGCTACATGGTGTCAATCCGGAATGCAATAAAAAAAGAAACAAAACATGAACACCTTTAAAAAAAAAAAAAAAATGTGGCGACGAGCTGGCTTTTTTTGCAACACACTGGGGAAGTGGGGGTTTTCATGACAAATCCATTTACTCTTTAATGTGGGAGCCCACCAAGGACTCTGCCCCGAACACCTGCAAAAAATGCTCCCATTCATCATAGGGCCAATGCATGTCAAGGCCCTTTATGAAAAATACAGTACATACAGTGCCAGAGGATGAATGAAGCTGGTGGTGGTAGGTTAGGTTATTGTCCCCAGAAGGAGTTATTTTTCACCGTGACCCCGTTTCAGTGAGTGAGTGAACACATAATTACATGTAAACTCACAGGACATTTCCCTGCACTTTTCTGAAACCAAATGTAACAGTGTAATGGCTGTTAAGTGCAATAAAGTGTACAACATCCCAAGCGAGTAATTTCCAAGGCTTGTTATTGCAATGATCATAATTTCCACCCTCCGGCAAAGCAGGTTCAAAACATTCTGAGGAATGATGGATGTTCCGTGTAGTAGCATAAGTCTGTCATTTCCACAATCTAACAATTGTACATCAATTAAGGCTCTTTTTTTTTTAAATTTTACATATTTAATTTGATTGGACCTAATTTCTCAATTTTATTTCCTCATTAAGTGTCAGGGCAATGGGGACAGTTAGAGAACTGCACTGAGGACACAATGCAACAACTCCAGTGTTTATTATCTGATTCTGCAGATTTTTGGGAACAGCTCTCAATTAATGATATACTGAAGTTGCACCATTGCCCCTTTTCTCTCTCTCTCTCTTGTTTTGCCTGTGACCTTGTTTTTTTTTTTTTTCAGGTGCAGATTTGCTCTAAGGGCAGTAAAACATTACAACAGAGCTGGGCTATCCTGGGAAAACTCTGTTGACTCTAAAACTGTCACAGTCCACAATCTAATCTAACTCTAATGTCTTCAGTAAACAGAACAGTTTGTTCAGAGCAACCGTGGACACCATTTGATTCTGACTTACATGAAAGATGATTCTGTATTCTGTCAGCTGACTTGTTAAAAATGCTGCATCCTGAACAGCTGAGGCATCAGTTCTTAGAACTTAAGACTGCACTGGAATTACGAGAATTCGATTTCCCCCTGTGTCTCTGGTACATAATACATAATCACCAAACCCATGCTTGTGTCCCTAGCAAATCATTTTCCTTTGCTACTTAGTACACTGCAAACAGCACAGGCTCCACTGTATTGGATCAATGCACGTCCACCAGGTCAAAATACACCACAGCTGACAGTGTGTCCTATTTTGATTCATATGCAGTTGAAATGATGAATTTTATTAACTGTCGTAACTAGCTTAGGTGCTAGACAAGCAAAAATGTGCAAGTTAAGTCTTAATGTACCATGAAGTATAACTTCTAAAACTTTATAGTAATCTGTTTTTTGTGTTTTGGCATCGGTTGTGCAGTCAAGAGTGTTTCTGTTCATCTTTGTAGAATTCATTCAGTCCATGCATTTGCATACACATTAGTATGTAAAATAACTTATGGCCCAATTTACAATTTAGGCCCATATTTATAATTTAGGCCACATATTTGACTCTGTTGTGCAGAGAGACATCCAGTTGTCTGATTTTAGAGGTGCCCTGATTTCCTCTGTGGATTCAACAAAATGCAGTGGATGTTTTTGTGCCAGATTTTCAAGTGGACCCCCAACTTGAATGGGAGCATCCAAGTTGACAATAAAAAAAGTGGCCATTTGTAGTCAGGTTTACTTTGCTGAGGTTTGTACCTGTTGTTCAGCACTTTATTTTTTCCGCGATGTGCTCAGCCTTCAGTGAGCTGTAGTTGTGTGATGATGGTGCAATTGGCACAGCATTCTCTCCTATGATTCTTTCCTGCACTAGGTGATTTATTGCTGCAGCCCCAGTGTGAGAAAGCACAATATCAGCAACCTTGAGACTGTACTCAAACACAACATAAACAAACAAGTGGAGAGTACACACAAACAAATGCATTCACATATAGGCTACTGTATCCATTTGGTCATGCCCTCTCACCTTAAATGACTTTTTTCGTATGACAAGGCTATAAATTGTGCAGTGTGAAATTCCCCCCTTCCTTGATTTTATTACACTTTTCAAACATGTGATCATGCAGTACTCCCCCTTCAAAGATCACAACTTTGTCAGTCATGATGCGGTCACATTTAAGTACTTCATTTTTGGAGTTTCAAGTCAAACTCCAGGTTTGTTTCATAGCTGAGTTTCACATCATGATAAAATATTTGAAATAAGTAGACGAATGGAGAATCCTGGCAGCATTTCACTGTATTGTCTAGTTATTTTCATTGCTAAATTCTGCTTTGTCTCTTTTAAAACATAGCTGAAATATTTTCATTTGAGGTTTTATGACTTATCAGAAGTATTTTGGTGCGTTTAGTATTCACTGTATTAAGTGAACTTTAGAAAGTATGAGACATTTTCATAAAAATCTTTTCAGCTTAATTTCCTTTCACTGTCAACAAATACATGACACCCTTTTGTTAATGATGTCTTTCTGTATGTGAAGGCTGATGTGTGTGCGTGTGTGTAGGTGGTTTTCAGCCACTTCCTTTTGTAAAAACCAACCAAGGACATCATGTTCTGAGTATGACTGCTTTCACTTTGCAGCACAGCCACAGAAGGATTGATGACAACTGTGCAAGCAACATGTTTTCTGTGAGCGAGACAAAGGCAGGCACTTTCAATAATGAGCCTCAAGGTGATCAAAGACAACTGCACAGCAACCTCCATTAGACACTGTTCTTACGTAATTTTATTGTTTTGTGGTCCTGGTCCTGTGATATGTACAGAACAAAAACATCTGCACAGAAACACATGTATACACATACTGCAGTGGTGTTGACAAAAAAACACAAGGACTTCCTTGTCCAAAAATGGTTTGGTTTGGCATTGTTAACATAGACTAGTTAATTTCACAACATTTCATCCTGCAGCTCATTTCCCTGTATGTCTCTAATCTGCATTGTCACCACAAGGGCGGTAAGCACAATGTGCCTCTTCCTAACATTTTGTGGAAGATTAGTGATACAGGGAACAAAAGGCTGCTGTTTTGGCTGACTGGCAAGGCCTTTCATGGGTTTAGTGGTGGCTGCTCTGTACATTTTGTTCAGCTGTGGGATATGTCTGGCGACAGCTTTGTCTGCCTCATGGGCAGGTATCATAGAGCCACTCTTGGTGCTGCACAGACATACCGCCAGAGATTTTTCTAAGCCTAAATATCTTCCCTGGAGAGGCATTTTGCCAAATGGGCATCTGCTCAAAGGCTTGTCTTCATGACCATTTACTGCTGTGGAATTAAACATGACCCACAATTGCCTGATTCTGAAAAGAAAAAGTATTCCCTGGTAACCTTTATTACTCCGTGTAATCAGCTACATTAAAGACTCTTCTGCGACTCTTTCTCCCTTTGATGAGAAAACTGGGTGGGTTCAGGTAGCTGCCTGGGATTTTGGTTTCAAAATTGGTTTGCCACAGTTAAGCTCACACATCAACTCCACAGAAACAAAAGACAGATGGTAAAAACAAAATATTTAGATACATTGAACTGATTGTGGAATATCCTGCCCATCAGATTGAAACCATTTATTTCTCTAAAACAGTCTTTACATTTTGTTCCTTCCATAGTTGTACAGATATATTTGTGAATAAACACAAAGAGCAAACTCTCACAACCACGAGTGTTTTGATATGCAAGACAGGATCATACGTCACTAACTGAGCTTTGCGATGCTTCGGTTGCATGCACATTCCAGCAGGGTACATCTAAATCTCTTGTTAAATGTCAGTTTTAACCTCATGTACACATCAACAAGCCCCTCTTCACGTAGACACCCACATGATCCCACTCTTGCGCTATCGCTGTTTGATCAGCGACACTGAGAAAGATACCTAAGCGTGCACACACACACAACAAAAAGCTTTTACATAACATAATCCTCTTAGTGCTGAACTTTTACAAACTTTCACTCCATTAATTCGCACTGCACTGAGCTGCTGTGAAGAGTGAAAGTGTATCTGCTTTCTATCCCATGGCGAGACTTACATGTGCTTCCTTAACAAATGTGTCCACAACAAATAGTGCTCTGTGTGTGTGTGTGTGTGTGTGTGTGTGTGTGTGTGTGTGTGCCTGCACACAACAGTGTTTTCTTTCTTTCCTCACTGGCTGAGAACATTATATAGTCCTCTAGCACAGATAAGTGTTGTCATGAGTCTTTTGAGTGAATTTTTCTTTCCTTTACCCACCACCCAACACACATCAATAATCATATAGAAACAAATACATGCAGTGTGCAGTAGACATAGAGGCTAGCTTTGCTGAATTAGCATGGGCCACTGGAAAAATTGAAGGGCTCCAAATCCTATATAATCAAGTATAGAAAATTATATGGAATCTTGTTTAAATGCATTCTAAGACACAGGAAAACATTTGATTTACATTATACAGCTAAACAGGCCACCACAGCTCATGGCTTTGTTTACTGGGCATGAGCTAGACTTCTTCTTCTTTTTTTTCCCTCCTCTCCAATGCATTAAATGTTCAACTTTTAATTCATCAGTCACAGTTAACGCAGATCCAGTGTTTACATGGGAGACGACATTCCTCTTGGCACGGTGAATGTCAAATTTGTTCTCTTTCTTTGGCCTCAGCTGGCTGATTGTTGGCCTTTAAGCTACTTAAAACGACTGACCTCATGTGAGAAAAAGAGGAACGATAGATGAGACTAGAACAAAATGTTCTAGACACTCACAACTGAAACTAGGTCAGGAAGTTTGGAGGTAAAGCATGTGCTTCCTCCTACTGGTCGTTGTATGTAGTGTAGGTGGCCACCATGGGTTGAAAATGGTACCACAACATGGATCTGCTTATTATGCAAGTTGTGGACATATTTGACTGTCTATCTGAAACTGATTTATCTGCTGTGAAGCAGTTTTATGCTCGTCAAACACACCCTGAAACTACTGGAATTATTTCCACTGAATTTATTTTGTCAAGTTACAAAACAATAATTGGGGTTAGAAGTAAAAAGAAATAAGTAGCATGCTGACCTACAGGTTCGCTGGTTCAAATATTTTAAGTGGAGCTATTAAGTGTGTTAATAGTCTTTCATTTACAGAAAAGACACGCAAAACTGGGCTGTTTTGTAATATTTTACTGGATTTTTATGTATGAGCTCATAAAATATGGCACATGTAGCTTTTTTGTGGGTTTATAACTCTGCAGACGAGCCTGAATTAAATATTAAAGTAAATAAATAAAATGCACTGTTGGGAGAATTGAACCACACACTCTCCATGAACATTTTAGCTGTTAGGCATTTCTGCACTGCACTGTTACAGCTACCTTCTCCAGATAAACCATTGCATGGCATGTTCAGGACTTGGCAAAAGCGTAAATAGTTAAGTTTGTAGTATTTGAGTGTGGAGGTGAAAGTGTGAAGCAATGCTGAGGCGTGAACATAGTATTTAGTATTTCCAGATTTTTGGTGCTATGTTCACTAAGCCTAGGTAATATTCTTTTACCCTCACCCACTGAATACTTTAATAATATTCAGGCTCAACAGTCTATTTCAGCAGTGGCCTCAAGAAGTGGACATTTGTACCACAACCACTACCTCTTCACCTGGTGTAACTGCTGCTTTAGTCCTTACACATCTGGGTTTGACAAGCTATTAGATGCCCTTCTGCACATTCTTGTACTGAGCCTTACTGTTTTGCTATTGACCTGTCTCACTAGTGAAGGCTGGTTTGATTTCTGGATGGCCAAATCCCTGGAGAGCAGCTATGCCTGAGCTGCAGTAACTGACAGGTCTGGTACCTACCATTATACCATATTTAAGCTCCCTTAGATCACTTAGCTTGGCCATTCTAAATTCAAGCTGAACAGCAAACAACCCTCTCGACCCTGTTGGGATGTACATACTGTATGGGAAAGACACTGTGCAGGACATTTTATCACCACACCATTGTGTTTTTGGCAGTTGTACATACATCAGTGGTTATAAGATAATATATCTGTCAAAACAGCTAAACCTCAGCATGCACTGTCTTTAACAGCTAAAGCATCAATATGAAATTTAATGAGCAGCCACTGTGAAATTTTACATGATACAGGTAATACAATTACAAAATTCCATATATTTACTGTAACATGTCAAAATACCCCCTTTGACTTGAGTCTCATTCACTGCAGTGCAAATACCACAGTACATGTTATCATCCTTCCACTAGATGTGTTTGAAAACCATGTCCATTTAAGTGGGAAGGCCAGTGTTTAAGTATGTAGCATATGTTTGTGTATGTGTGTGTGCCCGTATCGTATTGATAACAATGCTTTTATCTCTGAACACATCCTCCATTAGAAAAGCCTCGGACACAGTGTACTTTTGCTTCAGAAAAAAAAAAAAAACATTTTTGGGAGCTTTCCACTTGGATTTCAACATGAAATACAAACCAAATGCAATACGGTGTGCTTATGAACCGAGCACATTTTTCATCCCAATGGCACCAAAAAGCACCACCGTACAGCGGGTTGTTGAGTCAGCCGCATGCAGTGGGAGTCTAGTTTGACTGTAGATAAGGTCAGACGGAAAGACAACAACACAATGCAGGCATGAGCGGACAAATGAAATATTTACATTTAACCCCTGAGTTTACTGCACATTGGGTGCATTACTGCTGCTTTACATTTGGGTGTCTGGAAATGAAGTTTCCTTTTCAGCCATCAGAAGATGAAATAGTAGATTGACTTGACAAAATGTGTGCTCCATTATATCTACAGTGTTTGAAAGCCCCAAATACTTTGGCTGCACAGAGAAGAATGGGTAAGTTTAATGGCA
Source organism: Toxotes lorentzi (assembly GCA_037833715.1). NCBI lineage: Eukaryota > Metazoa > Chordata > Actinopteri > Toxotidae > Toxotes > Toxotes lorentzi. The sequence continues at coordinate 13,536,898 of JBBMJY010000002.1, read as the reverse complement.
AATGCTGCTCGAATAACCTTTAGTTCTTCTCCTGTGATCATTATCCTTAAGAACGAAGGGCTGTGTGTGGTTCTGCAGGAAAGTTTTCATTTGGAGAGGAGACAGCAGACGGAGAAACTGACAGTGGAAAGAATCTATTGCAGAGGCACAGATACACAGGGAAGTGGGATTAAACAGTCCCCGGCCTCTTCATCCAGACACTTTGTAGTGCTGACCTGCACACGAACCAGACGTAGAGTTGCTGAGAGGGGTTAACAAGGGGAGTAATTAAGGAATAAAAGTATCTGCCAGCACTTTCTTTCTCTCTTTCTCCCTCTGACTTTTCCCTCTCTATTCCTCCACCGCTGCTCCTCCATCAACTCTACTTCCCCTCTCCCAGGGCCCTTTGTTGGCTCCGTGCTCTGCTCTAATCTGGCATGCCGTTCTCCTCCTAATTTGGTGACTCATTACGGGAGTGATTATCTCGCTGCACACTATGTGAGTTTAGAAGGAAAATGGCGATGGTGTAGGTTGTTGAGCTGTCTGGGTGTGCAGCTTAGAGCTTGTAATAATACACAGATCAACCACCACATAACAACCAGATCTATACATATTTCTGTGATTTCCTGCCTAGCACAGTACAGAGGTTATCTATAAATGAGTCAGAAATGATAACATGTGAGGAACTGAACTTCATAGATCTTTAAACGCAAGTCGCTTTCCTCGGCCAGCACAGTCACCATTCCTCATGCCAGTTCAAGGTGACTTTAAGGATTTGTTATATGAACAATAAGAAAAGGAGCATGACTTGACTCACTTGATTTCACATGATTGGTTTATGAAGCTTATATAGATTATACCCCTGTATGACCAAGGCCATTATTCAATTTTCTCCACACTTTTGGGACGGTTTAGATTATAACAAGTTACAGCTGATGATCAAATTACAGTAACAAAGTCAAAATGATTAATGACAGCAGAAAGAAATCTTTGCTCTTACGTGTAAGACCACACGGTTCAAATATATTCGATTAGAACCGATTCTAGAGTAGGTCTGAATCTTATTGAATCTGCAAAATGCTTTATGAAATAAATCCTTCTCTTTTGATTGAATAAAATGACAAAGTGCTATCATCTCTTCTTCATTTAAACACAGTTCAGCCGTGACAATGAGTTGCAGTGGGGGAGAGGACTAGTTAAAATCATTAACTCTGACAGATGACAAAACACAATTTCATGTGGTGATCAATGAGTTGTGGATGATCTTCCAGTCTCCAGATAAGACAGAGCATGTTCCTTTATACTAATACTGGTATGAACCCTGCTTTAAAAGGCAAACAGGTGATGTGTGGGCTTTAGAGCATCCACAAATACGAATAAGAGTGACTGATATTGATTGGACCTCCTACAGGTAGTCTCACTACCCTCTGCCAAAACTCATGCAGGACTTGGCTGCAGACCCCTTGATCCTCGACAAGATTTAGTGGAAAATTAAAATGAATGAATGACAGTAAAGGCTGTTCAATCATTGTCTTGGTGCACTGAGCAGAGAGGTTGCATTTATTTTCCCACATGGTGGCACTAGAGAGCAGCGTTTATGCCTGTGATTTCATTCCACCAGCCATCAGAGCCATGTTCACCTCCAACCAAACCAAAACCAAAGTCTGCTCAGCTGTTCTGGTTGACAATATACTGCAAACTGCTGGAGCTGTGCAGAGTGAACAGGCTCTAATTCACTCACTAACTAGTCCGAGCAGCATTGTAAGAAACAGACCAAAAGAAAATGATTAGAAAAGCAATGAGTTTTGGAATAGTTGCTACTGTTACATGAAGTATTGAAATGTGAGATTGAAGTTAAATTCTAAACTTATTTTCACAAAAATGTGAATTTTGACTTAATTTCAAGGAATTGTGTTGGTAGAGATACAAAGACACTAGCTTACTCGAACTAGTGTGAGAATAAGGGATAAGAATAATCAATTAATTGAAACAAAATGACTAAACTCAATCACAGAAAAAGAAAAACCTTAATATTGTGTGCTCTTCATACTTACATAGCTGAAATATAAAATGTACCGACAGATGTTTATGGTGAAAACAGAAGTTGTTAACATGTTGTATCTTTACAGAAGAAGGTTTAAAATTAACAGTGTGAACATTGTGTGCTGCTGCCTAAGCAGTGATACAATGAGGATATATGTTCAGGTCTGTTGTTGTGGTGCCGGTTCATTTTCCTGCTTCTGATAGCAGACACTCATGAAAGAGATGAGCGTGGGAGGGCTTCGTGTCAGAGTGTCGAAAGAAGCAGGTCCACCGGTTACAATGAATTTAACTAATTATTCAAATGTTCCATTAAAAGCATGTTCTTGTTATCAGTGTGACCTGAATTAAAATGTGTGGAAATGTTCGTGCCCAAAGGGCTTTTCAGGAAACTTTGTTTGTTTTAATAATCAAACATCCATTTGTGATAACTGACTTCTTCTTTCCTGCACACTTAGGAATTCCATCGTTTGGCACTCACCGTCTGCGAGTTCGACACGAGGCAGCAATCAATTGCTAATTCACATACAAGTGGACAGGAGTCTTCAGTCAGACCAGCAACTCAAAGGCACTAATTCAACAACTGCTCAGCCTATTTGTATCCCAAGCGGCTGTTTGTAAAGATCCACAGTGACCACACAAATCCTGGGCAACGTGATTAATGTCCCCCATACGCAGGACTAGAGTTGCGAATAAAGAGACGCAGATCGATAACAACTTTATTGATAGGGCCCACCAAATAAAGATGACATTTGCTTGCTTTGAGAGATCTTTTAATTTGTCATGCTAAGTGAAAATGTAATTCATTCTCAGCAATGGCACACCTTCAAAAGGTCATACAAGGGGTATGTACAAAGGAAAGGAAAGATAAAGAGAGATAGAAAGCAAAACAGAAAGGATGTAAGACGACAAGAAAGAAAACGGGAGAAAAAGACAGACATAATAATAAGGAACAAAGGCTGGAAAAGAGAAAAAGTCTACCCAATAAAATGTTGCTTAGCATACAATGTATTTTGAGTCTAGCCATCGTTTTACCTCTCTCTCTTTCTCTCTCACAAATACACAGACACTAACACAGACACATGCACATACACACTCTATTCTGTATTTAGAAGAAAAGCCTTGGTGTTTGAACAGCTTTGGTATCAAGTTTGAGCTGAATAAAAGCGCAGACCTCCCTTTGAGGCAGTACATGTCATACAGGGAACATTGAGCCATCAAGCCAGGCGGCCAGAAGCATTGTTGAGAAATTACACATGGGGGCTTGTGATTTGGCCTTGGCTTAACAAGGGAGAAAGGGGAAGGGAGGGGAAGGGAGGGAAGAGCATTTGGATTTTCAAAGCTGTAAAAAAAAAAAATTCACACATCCGGGGGAGGCTTCTCTCTCTCCGTCTGCAAACAATTTGTAGTTCATAATGAAGATAATGCCCACTTCCACATTTACTCTCTGTCATCCCATCCCGTTTCATCCCTCTTTCTCTGCCATCCAGCCCTCCTATCTCTGCCCCCCAATACCCCACACCCCCTTCCGTTATCAAATACTTTGTGATCTGGGCGCAGTGTGGGAGCCTCCCCACGCCAGCATGCTGCGATTTGTGAGCAGCTTGCCGCCGAGGATGTGCTAGTCGGAGGCTGGATCAATAGGCAAGGATTCCACACACAAAGCTGAGGTGACAGGCAGAGACTGTGAGAAAGGGGAGCATGACCTTTGGAGAATACAATTTAAAACATCTCTCCGACTCAGGCTAAGTTAACTCTGGCACCATGCTGTGCCTGCACTTGCAGATCGTTTATTTTCCTGGACAGTACCAATTGAGAAAGTGGAGGGGAAGAAGGGTTGGGATTGGGATGGAGGTGAGAACAACAGTAAGGTGGGGTGATGGTGGAGGGGGACGTAGAGAAGAACACCAATTTCAGCATGTTGTGCCAGCAAATTTACTTGTTTTTTCTTCCCTTTTACTCTCCGGCTCTGTCTCCTCCCTCCACTCTTACCTCATCCAGTTTTATCAGTCGTCCTGTAAAGGTTGTTTAAGGAGGCAGCCTGAATGCAGTGTTTCGAGGCTTGAAAACAGTCTGCGCACACATTCTGTTGACAGGGTTTCCTGAGGTTCATTTACATCCTATACACCAAAGAGACGGTCCAAGTCTGTACAATTACAATGAAGCACTGACAGAAAATCTATATTTGTCTGCCTTAATGATTTAGTTGCTTCTTTCTGTCTTTGTCTGTCTCTCATCTGTGCACCATTCCCTCTCTTTTCCTCATTCTCTATCTGCTGCACGCCATGGACAGTGCAACCCCCCTCTTTACAAATATTTCAAAGGATAAAGTCTTGCACTGAAGTGCTGACTCCATGTACCCAAGCCAGTTTAGAAGATATGAATGTAATTTTAAAACCGTCTGGAAACTGCTCATGACTGACAATTTATATTTTGTTGCATAGATGGATACAGCATGCTTAGTGGAGATGTATTTTTCATGTTGAATGACTGACATTTTAAAACATGTAATGTATGTATTCATAAAGCATTTCATGAATAAGTTGGTGTTTGGATGGAGTGAGGCGAGGTGTTGGGCTGCAATCTCTGCTTTTCTCTCCGAGCTGTCCTTCCTGTTTCCAAACAGCAGGGGGCAGTGTTAAACGAGGTATTTCTTTCCGAGGTGACTTTTTGTCCTCTCAGACTGATGGGGCTGCTGCAGTCTTGACTGGAGGAAGAAGGAGAGAGAAAGAGGATAGAGAGAGGGAGAGAGAAAGAGACAGACAGGCAAAGTGGAGGGGGGGGGGGGTCCACTGCATTGCACAACACAACAGTGTATCAATGGGGGTGCGGAAAGGAAGCCGGTGGATTTACATTTGCAGCCTTCTCCCCTTGTTTTACATCTCAATTGTGTTTGGACAAGCCCCACTCTACATGTGTAATTACCACTGACACTGTTACTTTTTCCAGACACAAGTTCAGGCCTTGCCTGGGTGATTAGTATGCTTTGTGTCTCCGGGGCACTCGTAAATACAAAAACCGTGGGCCCTCGGTGTGTTAGCCATATATTTGCTTTGTTTCTCTTTTTCTCTCTGTCCCCATTAATGTAAACTTACTCTTATTAATAGCTCTCAAGGACAAAAGGGGATTCAAATGCAAGTCTTATTTTCTCTCTCTTGATATTGCCAAGTGGCGAGCATATCATTAGATTTATGAGTAATTCTGGGGGATTTGCTGTCTACATTTCCTGGTTCCGGCATTCTTGGATTGAAAATAACACCATATGACTGTAATCACAAATCATTTGATCTCCCATTCAGCTGGGACAAAAGGGAAATGATAACAGTCATATTCCCTTCAACAGAAGGGTTTACACTAATGTCTATAACAAACCATTCATGGCAAAGATTACATCTTCTAGGAAAATTAACATTCATTGCCACGCAGACGAAGATTAAATCAATTTCTCTGCTTCCGTCACATCATGTTATCAGCCTTGAGATGGTAAACAGACAGTAAGTGCCATCTTCCTTGCTGTCCAGGGGCATTCTAACACACATCATAATGGGCTCTATCTACGTGATAATGTTTACAACAGAGACATACCACACAGCAATATTCACACTAGCTGGATTTATTGAGTCAGTGTGGGCACACTTCCTAATTTAGCCAGCAGTTAGTAGCTGCCAGATGAGAATCATCTGATGGCTGCAAATTATGATTAGCATTTTTAATTTCTGTATGACCACACGCACATAGAACAAAAATAACTACAGTGGTACAGTACATCTGTATATCAAAGCTAATTAGTTTTACATGCATATAATTTCTTGGGAAAAAAATCACTGTTTTCTGAACATTAATGCTTAAAGTGACCTTTATTTTGCCCCAAAGCAAACAGAGCACTCCCTGTAAACAAACATCCCTCAGGGATGCAAAATATTCTTCTCTCTTTCTCTGGCCTTGAGTCTACTGCCCACAAAATCAGTGACACATATGGCGATAAAACAGACTGTTTCAACAGACCCTAGAGAGGTCGTCCATTTCCTTCCCTCCCATGAGCACTCCATTTGGCCCCCACCACAAAAAGCCATCCTGCTATTTGATGTTCCACGAAAAGCAATTAGCTGGTCGCATTTCCGCATGTAAATGAAATGACTTGCTTCCATGGAACCTGCAGGACCTCAAAGACATATTCCTGCTGCCGGCGTGTGTGACGTGAGGTCTGCCAGCATTAACATTTCATAAGAAGGGTCGTTTACATCTCCCAGCTGCTTGCCAGCACCAGACAGTGACCTTTCAAACAACAGTAAATTTTACAGACCTTTAAAAAAATGCACCCTGCCTTGCCCATGCTCAGTCTCATCATCTCTAATGATTTCCTTATTTTGACCATGGCACGTAGGTGTTTCTTCTCCCTCTACATGGCCTCACCCATGCAAGGATATTCCTCCATTCCTCCTGCTTGATATTTCAATTCAAGCCCCCCCACTGTCTGGATTATTACTCATGAGGAGCTTATTTATTTATTCTTTTTTTTATTTCAGCAGAGACACATTCTTCACCAAGCTCTATTGGGTTACATGGTGAGGTGAGTTTTTTTCTCTCGCTTCTTTTCTCACAGATCGCCTGTCTGCCTCCATGGTTGTCAAAACACAACCTCTGCACACACCTCTTGCAAAGCATAGAATTAGAAGGATTATGGCGGTGACTGATTTTCATCACTGGTCAGTAGTTTATCATTCCTGTGGCAAATCCCTCTTAACACAATTTGGTCATGTGAATTGCAAAATGTGGTGCCAAATGATGCTTGATAGAGAACAAGGAGTAGATTAGCCTTGGAGGGCGAACAGTACATGAACTCATTCAAAAGCCTGGATGAACAATACATAAATACTGCACAGCTGCAGAGACTGATGAAAAGGAATAAGATGGCCAGCACAAATCTGCAATGATACAAAAACCTTGAGAGGTACAATACTCATACACAAGGGTTAAAAAAGCAAAAGGAGTCATTGTACAAGCACAGCTCATTCTATTATGCTTTCCTGCTTGCCATGGCAACAGCATGTTCAACAGTTTTTTTTTTTAATCCTTCAATCTGTCACTGTGTTTGAACTCAGTTGATGATCAGTTAAAAGTTTTAAGTGGCTCCATATTCATATGTCATAAAAAGTCAAACATAAATCTGTCTACTGCTGCTCTCACATCATGATTGTGTGATATACTGTCACCGCAATGGCAGCAATGTGGTGTGAACTGTGTGTTTGATCTCAACCAGTTATAGCATTACACCACCATTACCACCACTTATATTCCACTGTTCTCTGACATGAGTTACGTGAAAAATGTACCCGACAATGAAGTACAACAGGGAAAATATTTCGTACTTCGCATCGCTGCTTGAAAGATGACTTAAACAATAACTAACGACTATGTTTTCTTCATAATCACTTATTGAGCCACTGCTTGCATAAGTCTTTGTATTATAAAGTAATCGGTAGATTATCTCACATCTATCTTTCCCTTTTTTGTCTAAAGTTAAGGTAGTTTAATTTGTCAAAGTAAAAAAAAAACAAACAAAAATAGCGAAGTAAAGATGTGCAACCTTCCTTTCAAGTTTTTCTTTTGCTCTTACAGGCTCTTTCAACAGTAATACGGCATTGTCAACGTTATTATTTCGATAATGTAAATGTATCTCTGTACATCCACTGCAACAAGAGCACTTATTTCAAATTGAAGATTTCTAGACTTCAATAGAGAGATTGTATGTGACTTTATAGCGCATAATTAATTTGAGTTGACCATGAACCTTCTGCAGAGATGTTATTTAAACATTAGAATTGTCTTCAACTGGATTTCAGATAAAGTATTATCTTACATACCACTGAAAATACTTTCAGCAGTTTCACAATGTGCAGATATAGTGCAGCAAGGCCAACTCTTTGGCATTTCAATGTGGATTCAGCATCTTTCAACCCTAACTGCCATCTGTATAGCCAGAGGTCAGTCAATCTTTGGAACTCTTACCTTTCATCGCAGCAAATGATAGTTGAGAAATCTTTGTGAAAACACAGGCAGACTATCAGCTTTGCCCACAAACTTTATCTCATTAGGAACTTTAGACATCTCATTGTGGATGTAATTTTATTTTTCTTGGTCCACATTATCAGTGTGTAGCGTGGAATAAATGGCATTAATGAGACCAGGGAGTGTGGGTGAGCAGTTGAAAAGCGCTCAAAAGTGCACGGCAAGAAACAAAGCTAAATAGCTTGACTTCCATGGATCTGAAACCACCAATCAGCTACATTATTTTTTCAATAAAATTAGGCTATTAAATGAAACACACACAGAGATGTGGGGTTAAATGGGAAAATTACAAAAGCTGTCTGCACACTTCTCCTTCACATTAAAACAAGTATTGTATGTCACCAACCAATTCTAAATCACAATTTCTTTTACCTTTTATTAAAAATTTATTTTATTTAATTGTTTTTTTTTTTCTGACAGCGAATGCTGCATGGTAGCTACCGTAATCTGTTTGCTGCACTCTGCTGGAACCTCAGTGGTCATTATGTGTTGCACTGAGGTGTATTGGCCCAACTCACATGCCCTGAAGGCAGAAAAGAACACGCTCAAGACTGTGCCCAAGAGTTTTACACTGCTTACACATGTATGTAGTGTCTAACAAGGGTTCCTTGTGAACTCTGGTTAGTCAGAGTTTTTTTTTTTTTTTTGTTTTCAACACGACTTTGTTTAAAGTGCCTCTGTGATTAAAGGTTGTTATTTCACAAAGAGGTGCACAGAGAGGATGTAGCCCAGTAACCCAGTCAGACTGGCGTGCATGATCCTAAGTCTGTCATGGAATAAGTTACACCTCCACTAGACAACTGTGATACATGGTAGCCTTGTAATAAGACCAATGAGAGTTAGTATACCGCACTGCACATGGCTTGATAAGTGTGATGTAGAGGGATTTGGAAGGGATTTGGATAGATTTGAGGACTGTATGTAATCTTTCTCACCCTCCTTCAAATGAATCCTTTATTCCTTTAAGCCACATCTGATGGGACATCCGTGGGCACTCAATCAAAACCTCTCTTTCTCCTTCACTATCCCTGGGTACAGAAAATTCGTCCAAACCCCCTCCTTATAACATTGTTAGTAAAATAATATACACATGCACACTGCATAAATATGCCTGCCACTGGCGCTCTTTATCTTTTTATCTCTCTATTTCACACGCACACACACACACCACATGCCGCACTCTACAAACAGCACAGGTCATCACTTCCCTTCAGGTGTGGCCGTAATAGCAAATACAGTAGGTTCCACCTACTGTAGTAGTGTTCTCTAAGGTAGAGAACACTAAGAACTTTAACCATGGATCTACATCAATGATTTGAGTCCTAAAAAGACTTTTTTTTTTTTGCATTTTCTTGCATAGGACTAGTTAATGATATTTCTATTGCCCTGGCATCCATTCAAGTACATATGGGTTATTGTTTTTCTGTGGGCTATCAGATTTTAGGTATTGTGGTGATGTATGCTGCTGACATCCTTTCAGCTCCCTCTCTCCTGTAACACGTACACCTTATACATTTAGCCATACAATATTTTTGCGTTCCATGCCCATGTTGCACATCTTAGCTGTGCATTATTCTGTGAATTAATGATGCACTAAGAGATGTTTTTATTGAGAAAATGTTGAATAAATGAATAAAACTGAAAGTGAAAGTGCAAACTCTAAAACAAGATATTTTATTTCAATTTTCAGGTCTGAAGCAGCCTCATCAGAGATGCTCTCTGCATGTTCTTGACAAGGTCCTTTTGATATCCCATATACCGGTATTCAAATGCAGAAATCATATGCCTATAATTTCCATTTGAAAAAAACATATTCACAGCTTCTGGATGTTTAATGCACTACTTTGTTCCTTTGCTCCTGTGGCAGCAAATACAGGACTTAGTCATTAGGACTTCACAGTCAGAGAGACGCCAGAGTTAATGTGTAACACAAACACTCACAGTGCTTTGAAACCAGTCAGCCCACTGAGTAGTAGGAAGGATACCAACATGCAGATATATGACTAATCAGTGTATCCCTTTTTTGACAGCCCTGCACACAAACAGAGTGCAACAGAGTGAAGTGTAAAATTGAATTTTGCAAAACCGACTCATGAACAGGTGGCTTATATGTCAGTTTGACATTCAAGACCCAAAAACAGGGAACCTCAGGTGCTCATTTCTCTGGTTGAGGGTCTGTTATAGAGATCCTGGTGCTGATGAAAAGCTGTTTTCTTTCTTGTTTGTGTCACAAGTTTAATGGTTTTGGTTACTTTGCAGGAGGATTGCTATGAAGTTTATACACTTCAACTGGCAAATGAAAGGATAACACGGATACACCATGTCTTCTCTTATCAAAAGCAAAGAGAGTTTGTTTACTGTTTACAATATTATTTCACCAGGAAACATCTCACCTTTTCAGTTTTCAGGCTTTGGCGTGTCTTTGCAGCTTAGATAACTACAATGGTGGCAATGAGTCGAACCCAGTTCGAGTTCAGTTTCATCCCTCCTCACTCTCTCCTTATTTCCTGTCACCTCTTCACTGTCCACTGATTAGGACATCCCATGTGAGGGAGAGATAATTTGAGAAATTAATTCAAGAAATTAAACACGGGCACACCAACCTTTTTCTCATCACAGCAGGAGGGCAGCGACATGGCTTTATAAAGACTCTGCTGATATGAGAATTCAAATGAGGAGTCCTAAGACTGACAGACCTCAAATTCAGACTTTAGCTACAATTTCCAAGCAGGGTCGAGCTGTCCTGTGAGCACTCGTCTACAGACAGCGCCGCGGATTCAAAGACACTTCCATGCAAAGACAAGCTGAAACCTTGACCCTGACCGTGTCCAAAAGGATCTAGCTTTGAGTGGGCATCTTTTGCAGTGAGTCTGCAAGCTGCTGTAGCTCTGATTTTGCATCACACAAAGAACCTTATCCAGTGGATGGTGGTTTATGCTAAGCAAGCAAAATGAAGCAAAGACCCAACAGAGAACAATCCATCTAAATGTTTTGCACCAGTGGTTATTTTCTCTTGTTCTGTATTGTTGTGCAGCTAAACAGTCAAATGGGAAGACTTGAAATTACAAAGAGCAAAGGGATATTTTTTTTACAGAAGACTTTAAACAAAAAAGAGAATTTTAAAAGCCAGAAATATCCACACTTGCTACCTAAATGTTTAGTCGATAGTATTGATCATCAACCCCATCAGCCCCCTGAAGATATTTTATGATCAGTTTGTGCTGTGGGGTATGAAAATCTTACTTACAGCACTGCCCCTTTAATTTTGTTTTCTATTTATGGTGGGATTTGACGTGAATGTTTACCCCTCTATCCTAAGGCCTGAAAACAGAATGACGTGTGTGGTACACGGCCTGTCTTTTTCGATAAGTGTCTCCTCTTTTCCAAAAACCAAATAATATTCAAGTTTTATTCTGTTTTGAGGAGTCAGAGGGCTCAATGAATCATCACTTTACCTGCTAAAAATAGTCCAGAGACTTTGCCCAGAAAATATACAGTATGAACAGTATGAACTGACTTGTTTATTGAGGTATGAATGTAGTGGAAAAAAAAAATCTAAATTTTTTTTATTTTTTTTAATAGATTGTGAACTCTGTCAAAAACAGTACTACTTGCAACCTGTACCATATGTATTTTTGATTGTCTGTGTTTGTGAGCGTGTCTGTGGCTGGGTGTGTCTGGCTGTGTGTACAATTGTACCTGTGTGTGAGTGCGTGTGTGTCTGTGAAGTAGCTACTGGTTGAAGAGCAGCTCCATGACTACTGCTCCCAGGGCAACAAAGGTGCAGAGAAGGTAGAGAAGACTCAACAACACCTACACCCACCACCGTGACACACATGCCTGCGTGCACACACGCGCACACACACACACACTCTGAGCTGTGAGCAGGAGACTTTTTCTCTCTCTTTGCTCTCTCTGTCTCCTCTTCTAACTCTTTTCCTCTCTCTCTCTCTCAGTCTTTCTCTCACTTGTCTCCTCTCCAAGTTCCCCTCAACAACAGCCAGGCCAATTAAGAAATGGCTCTTGAAAGGGTACCAATTATTCTTTTGCAAGACATACATGGCTCCTGCTTGCCTCCACACATTATTATCTCTCAGGTATCCTACAGTGAGGTGCCCGGCCAACCATTCCCTGCAACGCCTTAAACCTCTGCCAGACTCGCTGCTTCTTCTCTCTATCTGGCTGTCTGCACTGATGAGGGCCAGATTGCATAGCATGGCAATCTAAGGCCCAATGGTGAGCAGAGAAACATAAGATAATGGGTGGATTATTAAGGGAAGCCCTGTTGAGAGAAAAGGTTTTTTTGATATCTTTGCCACCACCCACGCAACCTACATTCCATCTTTTTTCTTGCATCCCCTGGCTTTTCCCTTCTCTCCCCATTTTTTTCATGGCTCTTATCGTTTTTTTTTCCCCCCAGTGATGATCCCCGGCTGCCACATGCAAATGAAAGACACCGCTGTGGGTTTAATGCTAATCAATACTGTGCAAATATTCATTTAAGGAGATGGCTGCGTGGTGAGACAGGGATCTGATCTACTTGAAATGCAAGGAGCTCTCTGTTTTATTCTGAGCATTGTTGTGGAAATGCATATGCATACATGCAGTTAAATTTAGGATTCAATTCAAGATCCTCCTCCACGTCAATAAAGCCTTGAATAATCTTGCCCCGGAGTATATCAGTGAACTATTAATGCTGTACACCTCAGCTGAGCCCCTCAGATCCTCTGAGAAAGGCCTGCTAGTTGGGGACTGTGGTTTGTCCTGGGTCCCAGGCTGTAACTGTCTCCTCCTGGGAGTCAGGTCAGCACACTCTCCTGGGTGTTTTAATTCCCAGCTGAGGACCTCTCTTTTTTTCTAAGTCTTATTGTTAAGTTTTTCTGTACATTTTTTGTTACAGTTTTTTGCTGTGCCATGTCTCTTATGTGACTTTTATCCTGTTCTTTTAAATTACTTTGTAACATAGGTTTTTGAAAGGTGCTATATGATCAAAGAATTTACTTGCTTACTTACTCCACACACATTGCCCATCCCTAAAAATGCCTCTGTAAATCAACCAGCAAAGAAATAGAGAATTAGATGGTAAAAACAAGAGAGGTAACAACTTAGAAGACCAAAAAGTGGAGAGGGTTGGGGGCTTTTAAATAACCATTCCACCTGTATAAATAATAGAAACCTCTCTCACTCTCATTGCATAAGGCTTTTGTGTGAAAATTGTGTACTGCTGTACCAAAGAAGGAAGTGCAAATGGAAAAAGGCAAAAGGCTGTAGGTGCCACAGGCGTGGGCTCGATGTTGGCTCCATCATCCATAAAAGCACATAAGTAGACACCTAAAGGGCTGGATTAAGAGCCCCGCTGTGAGAAGAGCACCACGGGACATGTAAAACAGCCTGTTAATATAACTTCAATCTCTGTGAGTCAATCATTCTGGATATTTGGGAGAGAGAATGCTAATAGTACATTAACTCAAGCTGCTTAAATCAAACAGTAGTGATTAACTAAAGACAGAACCCATAACCAAACATAAACAAAAGTGTTTTCTCACCACCAAAAATCAGAATGCAAGATTTGAATTTCCCATCAAGTAAACTGACAGGTCTGTAACCACATGGCCCTAAATGTAATTCATTAATATTTTCTGCCATGGAAGGCTAAACTGCACAAAATGCTTATTTTTCATCAAAACTCAAACTCCTCAGTGTGTATTTAACTGTAAATTACATGGTCAAAAATGACTAATGGAGCCTTTAATCATCAGACACTTGCCTTGATTTTTATGCATTTTGTATACACATGCTGTACATTTGAATGAGCTCTGGCAGCAATTTTGTTTGTTGGGAAAGCGATTATGGGACACTGAGAATGACTAGATGAGTTGATAAGTTGATCGATGAGTTAGAAAAATCCAAAATGAGTTTTGTGAACAAGACTAAGTCTACAGCAATGCTTGCAGCTTTGTCAGGTTGTACTTTGCCACAGCAGTGCACATCTGTATGCCAACTAACAGGCATAATGTTCACCATGTTTTTTAGTATATTAGCATACTCACATTTGCTACCTAAAACCAAAGAAAACAGGGGAAAATGGTTCAGAAAATATATCTGAATTTACTGACAAAGGATTACTTGCACTTTGTACCCTTCTTCTTGAAGCACCACATCGCAGTGCCAATTCTCTGTGGCAGTTTCCCACTTTGTTTGATCCAAAGCATTTTTTCAAATCAGATGTAAACCAAATTTATAATGAAATTGTACATTTTCCCACCCTATCTTAGTGTGAACCTTAACAGCATTTATGGATTTAGTGTCAGCTATGACTATTGGCTTCCTTTAAGTTATTTCCTGTTATGTAAAAAAGGTGTTGGAGTTGACAAGGTGTTTGTGCGTGGGTGGTGAAGGCCAGCTGAAGGGGGGTTTGAGTGTGAGTGAGTAACTCTCTCTCCTTTTCATTTCAACTCTGACAAATTTGCCTTTTCTTTCAAGTTCCCTCCTCAGCACACTCTTGTTTGGCCGCATCACTGTCCCTGACAGACATCGTCCGATTGCCTGTCTACTGTGGATGCCCACCCCCCTCACACCTCACACACACCCGCCTCTCCGACCTGTCTACTGCAGCGCTCTATTGAGATGCTTTTCCTCTAAAGTAGGGCGGTGTGGTTACTGGGCTCTGACCCTGAAATAGAATCATTGAAAATAAAATAACGGCCGAACATTCTTTGTGCTGTCATTTACAATAGCCACACAGCTTGGCATGACCTTGTTTTACAGTTTGCTCAAGCCAATCGATACATGGCTTTCATCGTTGCCGTGCTGCAGTGGGTGTACTAGAAACATATTTCGCACTCTTGCACTTTGTCTCTCCCTCTCAATCCTTCTCCTCTTTCTCTAACCCCATCCCTCATATACTGTCTTTTGTCTTTTTTGTTCTCATTTTCTCTCCCTCACAGTCCCAGGAGATAGCCCTCTCAAATAAACTGATTTTCTTCTCGCTGTCATTGGATAATACGAAACCCATGGAGGAATTGGCCGCAAGATACTCAATCAATCAATGTTCTCTACAACCCTAGTTATCCCTCCCAGAAGTTGCTTTCCCTCATGCACGTCCCACTTAGATAATTGTTTATTATGGAGCCAAATGTGGGGATTGAATGCTGCCTGGCGGCATATCCACTTCTGCCTGAGGATGAAGACAGTTATCTACTAAAGTGCGCAATGGCAGTTTCTACTCTTACCACCAAGAAAGGTCAGATCGAAATACACACAGAAACACAGGCACACACACAGAACAGGACAGAAACTGAGAGGCAGCAGCTAGTAGCTGTCACCCAGCAGTTTAAATAAATGGGTGCCTCCTGCCCTGTCCAACGAGCCTGCTAATTGTATTTTCTCTTACTTGGTGGCGTTTGTCAGGCTCCATCAGTCTTCTGAAGCATGTATAAAATGACAGTCCACCTAGTTGACATTGTGAATGGTAGTCAGGTCAGGGCCCTGCTCTCCTTGGGGCCAAAAGGTTTGTTCAAACATTTTGCTTTGCCTCATTAATTCTCCCAAAAGTGGAAGGTGAGACTTAGCCCTCCATCATTTTTGGCTAGGTTCCATACCCTTTGCATTATGTGAGGACGGACAAGACATCTGTTCCTGCAATTTATCCCATGGGTATATACAAAGGGTGTCAGAAACTACAGTAGAAAAACAGTGTTCATTCCAACCTAAGCCTGTTCATTGTTTAAAATGAAAACATTATACAGGGCTCTTCCAACATTAGCATCAAGTCAAAGTGAATGGTAACTACAGAATCATACAGAATTCCACTGAGTATCAAGTCAAACATGATGCTGTAAAATCACCCTTTGAGTAATTTAAATTTTTGCAACTCCATGTTGCATAACAGATTAGAGCATAACTATGTAAATATTTGAGAAGGTGTTTCTAGCTATGGCTGATTATTAAGCAGAAAACTGATTGCATGTCTTCAGTTTGCCGAGGCTGGAGAAACCTTTTCTCTGTCAGCACTTAAAGTAATATTTTTTTTTCAGTAAGTGACTAAGATATCAAGTATTTCTCTCTTACAACTCTCTGGACAGTGAACAAAGGGAAATAGGTCACTGGACACCTGGATAATTGTCATTTGTTAGCGTGTACACAAATTATACGTATTGGCGCAGCAAATCACCAGTCTACCCTCTCACTTCTTGTTCTCAAATGTCAATGTAACACTGTGTGAATATGAATGCTTAACATTTAGTGGAAAATAATGGAATGTGGACGAGGCATTTGTAGTGCTGACATTTTAGATCAGTGCTCATAATGTGTTCTGGTAATGCTGTAAAACAGCTAATGTCTTAGAGGGTCTCAGTGGCTTTGAATGCTGCTAAATTGGAGAGAAAAGCAGAAAGAGGAGTAAGTAGCTGATGGGAAAGTAGAGGAAGGAGGAGGAAGAGTAAGAGGAAGAGGAGAAGAGATGAGTGTTTCTTTTTTTTTAATTCTCAGCTTAGACATCCACAAAAAGAATTACGCAGGAAGAAAAATTGCCATTGTCGCAGGCAGAGACAGTGGCAAATGGCGCGTCATTTTGTAGTAATTTACATATCGCGGAGTGGAAACAAAATTAGATTAAGTGGGTCCGTTGAAATGGACCTGCTAAACATCACTATTAATTATGTGGCTGTCAAGGGTAAAGATTATTTATTTTCATGGCAGAGAGTGAAACCATGTCGTAGGTGACTGCTTTGGGGTTTTTAGGGGAGTCATTTTTCATATGCACATGCACCTCTAAACAGAACAACAGGGAAACACGGGTATTCAATCAAAGGCCACTGATGTCTACATTATCGTTCAGGGCAATAAATGGCTTAACCTGACTTATGGGAAATAATAGGTGCAACTGATGTTGCAATGTCACCGCTGACATTAATGAGGGAGGAACTGTTTGCCATGCTCTGAATGGCCAGATAAATGTTGTATACTAAAGAAGAGCTTGAACTGTGCATATAAATGAATGTTGCTCCTAATGTTCAGTGACGTGATATAACTCAGGCTCCAGGGTTCATCTGACTGTTATAGGAAGGACAAAGAAAAAAAAAAACATATCTGAAAGCATATCAACATGCTGTTTATAAAAGCTATGAACATACCCAAACATTTCTGTTTTGAAATTGAAGGCTATACTGCATGTCTAATGTCTAAAATTAAGTAAACTGAGACTTGTTTACTGAAAACTCTTAATGCTCTCCATCATGTGTGCTTGCCCTATTCTTCACCTAACAGTCATAAGATCAAAACTATGTCAGTGCATTCAATAATCTCATTCACAGTGCATCCCTACTGCAAATATTGTACCTGGAGAGCTGTGGAGAGTGCAGATACCCATTGACACAGACAGGTGAGTCGATACTGGTATTCATCTTTTCGTACTTGGGGTCAAGGCAACACAAGCTGTCACAGCATGATTTCAGTTAGATGGATGAGGATCACTGAATGGTGATATATAAAATATAGATGTTTAATAATTTATGAATTTATCATGCTTAGTCTGTTTGATAAGCATCTATATTTTTTTCTTGTAAATGATCATATACAAGGGGTGACAAGTAAAGGAAAAACAAACTAAGTAAGGTTAGGTCACATGTGCCCACCCTCAGCTTCAGTGCACCTTAGCACTGATTCTACAAGTCTCTGGACTCTACTGGAGGGCTGAAATACCATTCACAAAAAGATATTCCCTCGTTTGGTGGAACACTTCGCTCCCACCATTTGTTTCATATCATTTCCGTCCTGAGCAAACCATTCAGTGACCCCTCAAGCCCTATGGGCGGGGGTGTTGTCACCCTGGAAGAGACCACTCCCATCGGGATAGAAATATTTCACCACAAGATAAAGGTGAGCACTTAGAACAACCTCATATTGAGTGGGACAAGTGGACGCAAGCCCTGTGAGCAAAATGACCCCACTGTAGGGGTCAAGCATTCAGGCCTGTACAGTCATCTTAGTGTATGCCACACATAAACTTGATCACTTGTCGAGAATATGGTGAAGGATAACCAAACCACCGTTTTCCACATCTCTTTAGACCAGCGCAACCAATGATTTTTATACCACTGAACACTCAAATGCACATTAGTCTTTGTAACAAATTCATCTTTGGGGTTTATGCTCTGCAGTTGTACTATAATATCCCTCTCTATATAACTGTGGACAGACTGTTCTTGTTGACATAGTTTTTATCAATTTGTCCTGCATGGACATTCTAAGTCACCTGAGTTTTTCCCTTACATATCACACTAATCCACGGGCATCACAGTCATCAAACATGCACTGTTGACCACAATTTCTAACACTATGTACTCATGTCTTTCCCATAGATCTAAATGCTAAAAGAAATGTCACTTTATTCACTGATCCTATTGAAACACCAGCCATTTGAGCCTGAAGCTCCATGCCCCAACAATGAACCCTTTTTCAAAGTTATTTAGATCTTTTCGTCTTATCATCTTGATACAAATTCACAATCAATTGGGCCTGCTCAGCATTTTTATACATGCCACAGAGCAGGGTTGGATGTGCATTGCTTGATTGTCTCATGCGGTGCACCTGTGTGGAAGCATCTGCATTTCTCATGTTTTTCCACTCGTTTATTCAGGTCTTTCCCTTAATTTTCATCAGTCTGTATATACAGATACATTCCCACTCTCAGTGGGAAACTCATTGGGAAAACAAAACAAGCACAACAAAGATAAAAACTAAAAACCTAATGCAATTACTGTAGTTGAGCAGAAAAAAAGAACCAGTGAGACTCTCTGCCCATGCATCCAATAAGCACTGACACTCAGGATAGATTGGCTGCAGTCATCTCTGGCATCTGCACTGCTTTTCTGCTAAATGGGTTTTTTAATTCTTTTCAGAATTCAGCACCATGCATGGCAACAAAAATACTTCCTCAATTCTATTGCCTAAATGGATAATGACAGTTCTGAAAGTCTGTCAGCCTCATAAAGGTTTATCCATCTCCTGAAGAACTACAAAATCTCAGCTGTAACATCCAGCTCCAGGCTACAGTTCTCTCCCTTAGTGTCTCTTCCTACAGATCTATCTGTAACTGTATTACAGACACAACACTAACCCTTTCCATGTTCCCCATGTCTTTCTCAACCCTAATTTCAAGTCTGAAGTTTTCTACTGAAGATTACAGTACACATTTTGATATTTCAGTCATGTATGGAAGCCCATTTCTGCCAATTTGATAAAAACAACAAAAATAAACAAAACAAAACAAAAAATAGACCAAAAAAATGAAAAGTCATTATTCGGTGGTTTGAGAAACATTCTCATTTTGAGATACAAAGTCATTATTTTGAAAAAAGTTTCTTATAAGCAGTTATTTTTTTTACCATGCCATTGGTAAAAAAAAAAAAAAAACAAAAACAAAAAAACAAACAAACAAAAAAAAACCCTAAACCTTAATGTAGCAGGATGAGATGTGCCATCTTTCCTCCCAGTGCGAGTGTGCGCAGTTTCGTTCACCTCAGTCGTGGTTAGTCTATCGCCACCTGAGGGCACTCAGGATTGCCATCTTGACCGTCTCTTGCTCCTGGCTCCGAGGCCCACTCCCTAATCGCCCGCTTCCTTCCTCCCTGTCGTCGCTGGTGCAGACGCCGAAATGCAGGCCCTCCACCGACGTGCACAGCTCGTGGGTTCATTACCACTGCGGCAAGTTAGCATCCATTGCTACCGAGTGCACACGCGCTTGCTGCTCCTCTTCCTCACGTGATCACACGTAGCCTGATCGGTATGTACGCCTTAGTGCATTTGACGCATGCGCCATGTATATAAAGCTTGGTTATCTTCGTTTCTCTCTTTTTTTTATTGTTAAATACAGAGGGTTATTTGCTGGCTGCTTGTTCAGCACGGAGCAAGAAATACTACTGTTTTGCCTTGTCTTGCCGTACCGGGGTGTTTCTGTCGCGCTTTCTCCGCTGTGGTTCCGCTGGCCGCTTGGGCGCTCTGGCGTTGCTGCCGTCGCTGCCGTCGGGCTGCGCAGGTGTACAACGCAATCACCCCTACCTACGAGAGCATTGAATGGACAGTTACGCTTCGCTTGGGCCTGGATTTTTAAAATTGTATGAATGCATTGTGGGGTTGCTCTTTACTTAATGCCCCCATTCCCCTTGCTGTATTTGGTTAATATGGGTTTTGGGTTATTCTTTTGATTATTTTGTTTTCTTTATAGCTTTCATTCCTATTAGATTAGGTTATTTGGTTTATTGAATATTCTGTTTAGCCAGATTTTGTGCTAGTTTCTTTATTCACTGTTTTTTTTTTATATTCTGTTGTTCAATTAGCCCTGGTATGTCATTGGATTTTGGGTTTTTTTTGTTTCATGACTGTTTTTGTTTTGTCTGACAACAATTCTGTTTAGTTATTGATATTCTTAGTTGTTTTGGTTAATTTGTAAGCATTGGTTTATTGTTTTGGTTTTTTTTTTGTTAGTCTTTGTATATTGGTTATTTGTTTTCCTGTGTAGGGAATGACCCTGCTAATTTTATTTCCTTGTCCCCTTTTCAGCGACTGAGAGCTGAAGGTGGTGGCTTCCCCCTCCTTCCTGTGTCCTGTGTCTCCCCTAGTCCTGGGTTCCTTTCACCACGTGTGCGTGGGTGTGTGTGGCTGGGGTGATA
>JBBMJY010000002.1:13493051-13508385 GCA_037833715.1 Toxotes lorentzi | reverse complement strand
TAGAGTAACGCAATTTCAATTCTCTGTTTGTCCTGTACATACTGCAGAATTGACAATAAAGCTGACTTTGACTTTGATTTCCACCTACACTCTGCCAGATTGTCTGTTTGTCAGGAGCTCACTGTCTCTCCCTCCTTCCTTGTGTTTCTGGTGTTCTCCCCTCTCTAGTGTTTCTTGTTTTTCCCCTGTTTGTCTCTTTTCTTGTCTGTGTGTGTTTAGACCTGGGGGTGGTTGACCTTCTTTGAGTTTCCCACCAGAGCTCCTGCTCACCTGTCTGCAATCACCTCGTCAGCCACACCCTCAGCCTGCAGTATATTAACACTGGTTCTTCACTCTGCTCTTCTTCTCCAGATTGTCCGTTACCTCTGGCAGTAATGTGCAGCTTATACTCATTTGTGCTGTGCTCCTAGTTCACTAGTTGAAACCTTTTGCTTTTCCTGGGCACACACTTCAACTGTTTGAGTCTGTCTGCAGTCTCACTCAGCCTGCCTTGTTTCAGCACATTTGAGTCCTACCAGTTCTGAACCATGACAGTTTAGTCTGGCCAGTATGGACTGAGCTAACTCAAGTCCTGAACAGGAAGAGCTCTCTCCTCAGGAGAGGGCCACTTACCACCATGAGAGGCAACTGTCCTCACTACCTGTAGGTCTGCGGGAGTTAGTAATTGTCAAGAGGGCTTGTGGACATTGATACTTTTTGTACATCAGTGATAGTGAGACACAGTTTCCTATATATAAAAGTGAGAATATGTATAATATCGATACTTCCAATACCAAATATTTATGTTCTAGAATTTCTCATATTAAAATATTGATATTTTAGCAATGTGTAGTCTATCATTAACAGGAACAGTGGAAAGTTATTACGATCGGGATATTGTCTAAATGACACCCAGTTGGTAGGAACTACTTATTCTTCTGTCAGTCACAGTCATATGTGAAATACAGCTCTATAAATGCGCAAGTGTCACAACATGTTGCTCACTCACAACATTCACTGAATGTTGAATGTTTCTGTTAAAATGTTCAGGCAAGCGTTTACATGTTAAATGACAGCATATACATGTTCAGATGCTGTCAATTAAAATGCAACTTTTCAGTTTTTTTTTGTGTGATAATTCTTTATAATTAAACAACAAGAACGAGTAGTTTGATGTCTTATATTCATTATGAAGCTATAGTTGGAAATACACTGCTTTTTATTTTGATTTTCCAAACACGCTGAGTTTTGTACAAAGTATCGGTATCAGATCGGTATCGCCGATACCAGCCTGAAATTTACTTGGTATCAGATCGGAAAGGAAATCAGTGGTATCCCGCATCACTAACATTTGGACTAATAAGTATACCTGAAACAAAAACTGGATGGTATGTGTGTATATATATACTATAACACAATATATTTTGTCAATGCTTCTAAAATGGCTGTTTTTCTGTAATATAAAGAAAATGAGTGTATCCAACAATGTGATTGGAACTAATGATGCATTTGAGAACCAATAATATAATAAACTGTTGCAGAAGAGAATGAGACACTGCATTGCCTCACTGCTTTTAACAGCAGGCGAGGAAATCTGTTACTAGGAGGCCACACAAGGAGCTTGTAACATTTATAACTAACAATGATGAAAGTCCAGAGCAAGAATAAGTGAATGCACAGAACTTATTAGCATATCTGTGTAGCTGAACTAACTAATCGCCTATGACTAACTGACACCAACTGAAGGAGGGGCTTAGGAAATAAATAAAAAAATGCATGCCATAGTGTGCATAGTAGAGAAAGTGAAGATCTATGAAAGGAGTCTTTGGTGATTAGACCTCCTTGTGATGTTTTTTTTTTTTTTGTAGCCTTGAGCAGCACAGGAACTTCCTCCCTATGGAGTCTAAACACTGGTGGAGAAGAGATGAATGATTGCTGAAAATATGAATAGATGTGATGTGGAGCAGGATTCTGATGAGTTCAGTGGAGGACACTGGATCTGATAAAAACTGGGGTTGAATGGGGCGGAGAAGGGTTACACTGGTCTGACATTGAAATGACAGCTGACAGCAGCAGAGACAGGAAAAATTTTAAGTTTGACAGCGATGAGATGAGATTGCCTCGTGGAGAATGTGGCAGAATCTGATTGGTCTAACTGAGAGTGAATGCTGTGTGTTAAAGCAAGACCATGGTCTTGCTGATATGAACTTAGCTTCATTTATAGCCGTTCACTTTTTTTTTTTTTTTTTTTCCCTGAATGTGTATTTAGATCAACTCCTCAACTACATCACCTGTCCACTGTCCAATGCCAGCTGTAATTGAAACTGAGAATACAGAGGTTGAGGGACAAAGTAGTAAATCACCAGATTTCTTATTTTTATTTATTTTTTTATTACTTTATTGATCCCTCCTGGGGAAATTACTCTCTGCATTCTACCCACACCAAGCGAATGAAACACACACACAAGCACGTACATGCACTAGAGACGATGGGGCAGGGGGCTGCCCAGTGAGGCGCCCGGGGCGCTGGAGTGAATTGGTGCCTTGCTCAGGGGCACCACAGCCATGGTCGCAAAGGCAGGGGAGGCACGTCTCCTTCACCACCACCATATCCATTTTATTGCGCTTGGTCAAGGGATCGAACCCACGACCCACCGATCTCAGGCCAACCCAAGTCCAAAGCCGCACTCTTAACTTGTTGCACCACGGCTTAATTTCTTTAGGAAAAAGAAATTAAAAACAAAGAAAGAAGGAAGGTTGAAAATAATCAGTGAATTATCAGCCAGTGAACAAAGACATTTCAGAAAAGAATAGAGGAAAAGATGACAAAAACATGTGAAGAGACACATGTCTCTTCACATGTGTCTCTATGTGAAGAGGAGGGAAGAAAAACTATGATTCACCAAGATTGTGAATGTTGTAAACGGTATACCTGTGAAACAGTGTGTTAGCTCTAAGCACAGTGGTGCTTAGAGCACCACTGTGCTTAGGCATAGTCTGCAGCTTTGAAGTGAAACTACGCAAACTGGTAACACAAGCTGCAAAGGGCTTCCTCTAATAGTAAACATCACCAACATTGCAGTGTGGTTCACGAGACGTTTCTCTTTTCTGACATGGATTAAAAATATCGAAATGACTGAGACTCCGACAAAGTTTGGGAAAGTAATTAATTTTGAGGGAATTAACTTCTCCAACTTATATTACTCTGTAGCAGAAAAATATAATGAACAATCTAATGAGACTGTTCTTGTCTTCTGGCAAATTTATAGTAAAACATTGAAGTCTCTCTCTGCATGGACCAATGAGCAAAAGAGGCTTGTGTGTGTGTGGACAATTTTTTTTTTTTTTTTTCCTCCAAAACAGTCGTTGGAAGGACGTCTCGCTAGTCACAACTTTTAAGTTGTGACTTAAAAGGGCTCTTTGAGGGTTAAAACAAGGTTTTAGGGTTAGAATTGGGTGTAGGTTAAGGTGAGGGTAAGGGGCTAGGGAATGCATTGTGTCAAGGACTGTCCTTGACACAATGCGTGTGTGTGTGTGTGTGTTAATATGTGGGCAAGTGCTTCCTTCTGTATGTTGTGGACTTCAGATCCTATACCTACATACTTCTGATCTTTCTGTCTCTTTGTGCCAGTAGGGTTCCATGCAAATCCGTTCTTTTGAGCTGTCATGGACATTTGTGTTCCTTTTTGAATGCCGCCTTTTGAGTTCATGGGCCTTCATGTGTGTGCAACCCCATGTGTGTAGGTGGAATTGTAAAATGCAAGAATTGTATTTCTCCTGGTGTAAAGGCATTTTGCCAACCAGAATACAGGAGGACTGAGGGCGTATAAAAATGCATGCACACATGCTGTTTACTTCAGCCTCCCACCCTGTCTCTCTGACTTCCCACATCCAAACACCTGGAACCTGGAATGAAATGGCCTGGTCATGGGAGTGGGCAGCAGTTATTGGAAGATAGAAACCAGTGATGTTGTCAAAAGCCAAATGCTGCCAAAAGGCTGTATTGGAAGATGGCTACCTGCTGAGTATGCCCGCCTTCTGCCTAATTAACATCGACTAATAAAACAACACTTGCACAGCAGTGCCTCATGTTCACTTCAGCAGCTACTTCCACACTGTTAAAAAGAAAAAAACGGTTCAATGAAGATGGCAAGTGGTGATTTGATGAGCTCACATGACATTTTTATTTACTCCAAAACAGGGTTCTGATTCTGAAATGGAAAATAGTAAATTAATAATAAGAATAATAATCACAGCTAACCGTTTTGCTGTACACTGACATGAACAACAGACCTAAACAAAGAGCACAAAGAGACTGGGCAAGATGGAGCAGTATGCACATACTAGAACTCAACTGCACATATTAAAGTTTAATTCTGAATATAAGCAAAGACACAGCACCAAGTCACTGTTGCTGCCAGGCAAGGCATAACTTTAAAAAGAAGACACACAAGGATCCAGGCAGAAGCTGGGTGGAATAGACATCTGAGGTGGTGAGTCTTTGTTTTTCAGAAGCATCTTTCTGATTACTTGTGTGTAAACCAATTGACCAAGATAACCACAGGGCTTAGGTTTTAGGATTTTTTTTTTTTCGTTAGAGCCAACATTGCAAAAAGGTTTGTAGTGTTTGTTTTTCTACGGATTTCTAGTCACTCTGTGCTCATGTTTCTAAGACTACAAATGGCTACACGGAGAAAAAGCTTTAGCCATATGGCTACATAAAAGTAGAAAAAAAAGAATGCAAGGCTCTGCTGCACACTGTGCAGCTAGTTATTCATCTCTCTCTGTTCAGGGCATTCTACCCCATCACTGGCAGCCCATCCTGTACCTGCTTATTAATTTAAAATCATTTGCTGCACCTCCAGGGGAAGATAAATGCCAGGTGCAGAGACAGGGCAGTAGTGAACCTATAAAAACTATTACAGAGGCCCCTTCTTCACCCGTTTTGCCATGGCCTGATAATAGCCTCACATTGCAGCGCTAAAGCCAAACCATGAGAGAGTAAGGTGTTTCTTTCTCTACCTCTCTTTGCCTTGTAGGCTCTGCTGCCGAATTAGGGACACACACACACACACACACACACACACACACACACACACACACACACACACAGGCAACTGTTCAGCCAAGTTGTGTAGAGCCCCCGCACTGCCCAAAGGCCCGCCCACCTATGTCAAAATGCCATTGCAAATGTTGTAAAGGCCATGAAAGGATGGCATCAAAGTGGCATTATCCCTCTGGATAAAGGAAACTAGGAATAAATAAATAAATACATAAATAACAACTGCATGAAGGAATTGTAGAATCAGCAACACAGGTAAACAAGGCTAACTTCTGTTTTCTCTCTAAACATGTTAGTGTTGCAGAGGCTCTGCTTTTGGCACAATATGCATCAGATACAGGGACAGAACCTCCTGGACAGCTGCTTAGCAAAAAGCAGCAGTATAATGTGATCTCAACAAAGTGACAACAAATACCTCTCAGAGCATCACATGTTCACAGTACCGGAACACACTCATTTTCCCATATTATAAACAGGACGGAATTATATAAGCAAATTTTTAGTGGACTGCGCGTTGATCGGAGTATATTATACAGTTATGCCTGTGTAAATGAATTTGATAAATCATATGTATATAATCATATGAACAATACACTGAAGCATTATATATTGTAGTTTGCCATTTAATTTTTACTGTAGAAAAGAGAAACTCTGAGAAGAACAGTTAAATCATCTCATATTTATAGTCACCAGAATCCATTACAAGACTTCAAAATCAAATGTATGGAATTCACTTTGCATGGCTCCGAGGCATTTTTATATTTATTTCTTTAACTTCTTTACTGAATCTTTGGTAGGACAGCCTTCCAGCAGAAGTTAGCTTGGCACCCCAGGGAGCTTGAATTGGCACATCTTAGATTCAACTGCCAAAAAGCATTTCATTCACAAGCTATGCTGTAAGAAAATCAAACCTAGAACACAGATGGTAAGCAAGCATGCACATCATGAGAAAGTTGATGTGAATTTGGTAGTTTCTTGAATTACCAATTTTGCCTTTCAGCAGTTTTCAAAACAGTTATATATATATTACTCCAAAACAAACTAGCTAACAAACAGAAGAACAAACATAATATAAATACACAAAACGCACAAGCAAACATAAATGCTCATAGATGCTCCATTTTGGATGCATACATCAAACATTCACAGTATAGTTTTTGAAAAAGTTTGTGAACCCCCACAGCTAGTGACATTAACTTCTTAATGGAGTCAGGAGTAAGTAAAACTGTAGTCAAGTCAGTGAAACCAGATTGCAGGTATTTCCTTATCTGCGAAGTACCTGCTGATGTGAGACAGGCCTGATAGAAAACATACCTTCTAGAACTATTGATTTGCACAAAGCTGGAAAGGGTTACAGAGTAATCTCAAAGAGTTTAGAAATTCTTCAGTCCACAGTCAGGCAAACTGTCTTCTCTCTAGAAGTGGGTGCCCAGCCAAGATGACTCCAAACGCAGAATGCTGAATGATCAGTGCGGTAAAAACGAACTCCAGAGTAGCAGCTGAAGGCTTAAAAGCAATAACTGGCACTGGTTAACATTATTGTTCATGAGTCTACCAAACACAAATCATGATGCCTGTGGCAGGACACTACAGAGGAGCTCTCAAAAACCTCACTTTGTGCCTGAAGTTTGCCAAAGACCAGCTTCACTAAGGCTGAATTATTTGTGAAGAGCATGCAGCTCTACATATGGTGTAAAAGGGACACTGCATATGACACAGAAACATCACTCCAAATGTGAAATAAAACAAAGACAATCCACCTTTTGGAGTGGCATAGTCAGAGTCCAGACCTTAACCCAATAGAGATACTGTGGAATTAGGGAACTGGAACACCAGAAATCCTGAGACCCGACTCCCGAGATGGCGGAGCAGTTTTGTGAGGAGGAATGGTTCGAAATTCCTCCTGCATGTTTTTCAGGTCTGATCTGCAGCTAATGCAAGCACTTATTTGAGGTTACTGCCGCCAAAGAAGGTTCAGCCAGTTATTAAATCAAAGGGTTTGCTTACTTTTTTCACCTGGACTCTGAATATTGAATAAGAATGCACAATAGACACAAAACATCACAGCTGTTTCTGTGTTATTAGTTTAAGATGATTGTGTTTGTGTTTGTCTACACTTATGATTTAGACATTATGATCATATTCTACTACCAATTAATGCAGAAAACCAAGTAATGTCAATGGGTTCACATTCCTTTTCTTGCCACTATATCAATCTCACCTTTGTGTTGCTTGTACTATAATGTTTTCTGATGGGGTTTCCTGGCTTTATTTTCTTTCTCCAGTGCACTCACATACTCTTGTCAAATTTTTGGAAGCTGTAATTTTGAATCAAAAAGGATTTTTTTTTCTTACCATTAGCACACCCAAACACAGTCTCAAAATGCTATCATCTGACACAGGTCCTCAGCCAATTGGCACATACCTCTGCCTGCTCCATTTCTGCACGAAAGACCTGGGTAGTAGCTTTTGTAGCGATTCAGCACAGATTTTTCTTCTGTAAGAACTGAAAATGACAAAAACGGAACATCAGCCAGCAGAAAACTCTTGTAGGTTAAATTGGGTTTACTGGACACTTTTGGGGCTGACTAACCTTAGCAGATATGTCTGTGTAAGTTCTTATTCATCCAGGTTATAGTTGTCCTATGGGTTGGTTTGAATTCAACTGGATTTCTTGTTTCGCCTCTCATCAGAGAAGCTCATTAGAGCCACATGAGCTGAGATGTGGATGGGTTAGTCATCTGGAGAGGGATCTCAAAACTGCGTTGTAGGCGGTGTCTTAAACCACCCCCTCTGTTAAGTGATGTCTTCCTTAACTCCTCTCTCAAACCATTTATGTTCTTGGTCCAAAAGTTATGGAGCACTTCTTGATATATGTGCATTCTTTCTCTTTTCCCCTTGCTGTGGTGGGCATGTTTTCTGCCCGGTGATTCTCATGGGTTCTCATGACCCCCAGTTTGTTCTAGCGGATAGTGGGTGTCAAAAAGCAGGTATTGGTCTGTGTGTGTTAGCTTAAGGTTGACTTCAGCGTTGAGGCTCTCGTCACGTTCAATGTACACACCCCAGTCCAGGAATGGAAGCTTGTTGTCCTTTCTTTCCTCCCTAGTGAACTTGATGTTGTCATCAAGCCTCCATTGTATTTGAAACAGGTTGTGGTGAGGCAGAGGTCTAGTAAGGTGCAGATCTGGTCTGGTGTGAGATGGTACAGTTGTTTAGGGAGTAGTCTTCCACAAGCCTTTTTCTGAGTGTTTCTACTGCCTCACCTGTGGATATACAGGTGAACAGTGAAATTACATCAAATGAGACCATAGTTTCATCTGAAGCTAGAGTCAGATCTTGGATCTTGTTTGAGAAATCTGTGGAGTTGAGGATGTGTTGAGTAGTGTTGCCAACCAAGGGACCTAGAACAGAACCCAGGTTTAGGAGGACAGTCAGTTTCTAGCAAATAGCTGCCTGTTTCCACATTGAACAGACTCAGACAAATATTAACTTACAATTGAAATCATGTTTCTTTCCACCTGATGAATATAAGTCTGATATTCAATAAATGCTTCACTACATTTATCGGCTTATAGCTCTCTTTTTCTGCCATTTTAAGCTGGACCAGTAGCAAAAAGAGTTGTTTCACTGAAAACAGCTGCCTGTGTCTGGAAACAATGCTTCGTTTAATAGACCTAGGCATGTCTTACAATTTTATTTCCATGAAAGAGTTTGGTACTGCCCCCAAACCAGGCGCAAACAGTACTTGCTAGCAGTAAATTGTGAGTGAGGAGTGCTGGTGAAGCATCAGCTTCCTAAAGAAAAATGTGGCTTCCAAAAACAAAAAAGAAAAGAGGTTTACACAAGAAAGGTGGGTGTAGTCCGTGATTGGTGGAAATTAACCTGTCAGCTTAGTCCAGAGTGAAACGGGCTACTTTTGCTCCCCCAGCATTAGTTACTTAATATCTTCACAGAAAATTCTGTTTGCATTTTGTTCCTCTTTTAGCAGACATTTAATCAATGCAGGCAAAGTTTTAACAAGCTATTCATACTAAATCAGTTGTCCCCACCCCTGCCTGGAGCCAGGCCCAACAGATGCAGCTTCAGGCTCGGCAGCTCTGTCTCCCCATCCCCATACCCTTGCCAATGAACCAACCCTACACAACTGAAGGAGGTGAGCAGCATTGTGTTGAAAGGCATGTCAGTTGGTAGAATTGCAGGTGGTTTGTGGGAATTTCTTGTCTTAATATTATAAAAAAAAGAGAAATAGTATTTTTCTTTTGAAATACTTTTCAAAGTATTTAAACACTAAGTATTTTTTTTCATATAATTATCTTTATATGAAACAAAAACAGCCTATAATCTGTGTTGGACACTGTATTCGGTGACCACTTGACATTTCCTCTAGCGTCACCATCAGGTTTCTTTCATTTTATTTTCCTTTTTCCGTTTTGAGTTTTACAGCTGCTTATTGTCTAGATGGTATGAGTACAAAAATCTGATGGTGATTGTATTCTTTTCTTTGTTATATTACTCTACAGATGAGGTTAATATATATTTTAGTTGTATTTATTTTAATGTTAAGAGAATTTTCCATTGAAGAATTTTACCATAAAAATTACATCTAAACTGTAAAACATGGCCTTTAGCTCATTTCTTACAGAGGTTACCAGTCTTGCATGAAATAGTGACTTCCACTGTATGCAGAGTGTTGCATGCATATCTGCACAGTGTTATATTACAGGGTTGGCATGGCCTGTGGTGGGGCCCAGTGTGATATGTTTTCATGGGGTCCAAAATCCCTGGCAATGCCCCTGGTAGAGTGTCCCATTGCACAAACTATCACAGCATGTACACTGAATTTGTGACTTTAAAGTTTTTACCTCAGTGAAGTTTTAATTTTTTTTTTTTTGAAAATGTTCTAGTCACTCAATTAGCGTTCTATAAGAAAAATGCAAATATAATCTGAATCTCTATTCAGCCCAGTCGCTTAGTTAACTCTCATTGATGAACACAATCTACTGGAGTGAGATACTTAATATTATTATAATAATTTCACTTGTGGTCACTGTGTGCACAGTTTTGTTCTGAACCCCTCATATAGTTAAGACACAGAAAAATGTAGTTAATATACTCAAAGGCTTTTTGTCTGGACTGTAATCATATTTACTTCAAAGGATGATTCTTTACATGCATTTGTTGTGTGTGTGTGTGTGTGTGTGTGTGTGTGTGTGTTGATCTATATGTCTTGAAAAATAAGTCGCGCACAACCTCATTTTTATGAAGTCTGATAACAAAATACAAGGTACAAATATATGGAACTGGCATAGTGTTTCATTCATATTAGTCATATTTATCTGTATAACCTCAAGTTATTCTAATAAATCTTAGTTTTTATGAACACAAGTGTAGGCCAACACTTGTGTACACATTGTGAATTCCACCCACGGACCATTTTCTACTATTGGATTTTTATCTCTGCACTTGTTGTCTTGTTGTTTTTTGAATAAAATTTTTTCTTCAGCGTATATTCATTACCGAGGTTTATGGCCTATATAGAAATCAAGCGATACACTTCAGATGAAACGCTGAAATCTGGACTCAGCTTCTCTCTCCCTGCACTCTTGGGCTATTAGCATGGGAATTGTGAGACCAGTGTATTGAGACTCCTACACATTGCTAATTCATCACGTTGAGAAAAAAAATAGCTCTGTAGATAGTTTTTTTTCTCATTCTCTCTCTCTCTGAGTTATATTACATTTCAGCTTTTTCTTCACGCTTCAAATCCAATGTTTCATGTTTATTTTTAGAGGGGCATAAACAAGAGAAAGTCTTTTAGGGCTGAGATGAAAACAACTGGCCATAAAGTGCACCAAAAATGAATAAACCATCCTCAATCTAATCCGTGACTTGTCATGGAACTCCAAGAGTGTCAGCAGAACTCACTGGGAGCCTGAAACAACCAAATCCCATTAAGCCTTTGTAGGGGAAAGGCTGACATTTTGTGGTCTAATTAGAAATTTCCTGCAATCAATTGCGGTGAATGGTTAACAATAATTAACAACTGACATGGGACGCTGCAAGTGGGACATGACCACATAAACTGGCTAGCCTATGAGATTTGTCCATTTTTCTTTGATGAGAAACTGTCAACTTGGGAAAAAAAAAAAAGAAGAAGTGGAAGGCGAAGACTTCTCTGATATATTATTATTCATATTATGGCTTTGGTTACATTTTTCTCTTAACTTTAATTATTGAGATTGTAAAAAGTGTCATTGCATGCTGTGCATAAATTAGATTAATGCAGCCATTAAATTATCTGTTGTTATCATAATCAGCCATTTAACCACACTGCTCTGCGTGGCTGGTGTGGCGCCTGTGTTTGTGTAACTGTTTATACAATCATGCAGTCCCTCTGTTTCCTGCTCATTAGCATTTTTCTCCAAATGTCTCCAAGCAACAAAGTGAGGGAGGCGGGGCTGGAGGGGCCTCAAACATCTCGCCGACACCCCCTTAGGACACTGTTTTCTCTCATGTCCATCCCTCTCCCGGCTCTTTCTCCCACTCTGCTGTCAAGGCACATCCTTAGAAACCACCCGGGTGTCACCATACTTCTTCCTCCAAAGACACAAGGAGGGCAGACACACTTTTAATCATCCTTTCTCGCCTCTACTCTTCTTCTCGGTGGTCGAAATAACAAAAGCTGTCACACAGACTCATGTCGTCTCCTAGTGATCATAACGGATAATTACCCTCCCCCCGGGACTCCAGTCCAGCCCTATCTCTCCCACAAGCACTATTTCACTGTGAATCCCCAGCACTTGTGAAATGGCTGTGTCTCAATAACAAGCTCTGAGTGGCAGTGATTCAGTCAGATATAGCCAAGTCAGGCCAACCAAAAGTACATCAACCTTCAACCCTTATCCACAGTTTCTCGATTTAAAAAAAAAACTCTCTTTTCTCCCAAAGAAGATTTATAAATCAATGAGACAGGGTGAGTGTCAGAAATTGTTCGGTGCAGTCGTTTTTCAAGTGGGACATCATTCTGTCCAGGTGACAGATAAGTCTGACCAAAAGGGGGCAGTGTTGTTATTTTCAAAGAAAGCTGGGACTGACGGCCTGTCTGGCTGCTGCAGTGCGCGAGGGAGTGAGCAATTGAATGAGTGAGCAAGTGAATGAGTGAATGGGTGATTGAGAGAAGGGCGAGAGCAGATAACATGCTCACTGACTGACAGAGGGAAGCTACAGTGATCAGCATTGATCCCGCCGCACAGACCCCGAGCCTCGGCCGGTGGTTTCTCCACCGACCTCCAGGGCACAGCCAGATGCTGGATTATCAGCCTGGATGATTGCATCTCTGGGCAAATATTTTATCTGATACAATACAAAGTGTTTTTGAACTATCGCCCAATATTCCACCAACTTACAGTGAATGCTTTTTTTTTCCTTGAAGTGGAGGCCTAGGATGAAGTCAGGATTTCTTCAGATGTACTGGCGAATATCAGAAGATTCTAAATATATCCTTTACCGTATACATGTGGTGTGCATTTAAAATAAGAATACAGTGCTCCAAGAATATTCTTGGAGCACTATGAACTGACGTTTTTCCAAGTTGAAAATATCAATAAGATGCTGATTAAGTTATACTGGAGGGAACATATTCTTCACTAGGGAATATCAAATGCAAAGCAAAAGAGAGAGGCTGCTGTTTTTAAAGCAATGCAGCAGACATCCATTCAACCCTATGATGTCCAAGTTTGCGTGAGACTTGCTGGAGGCTTGTATTTAGGGTTTTCAGTGATGCTACAGGTGTGCAAGACTATGGCTTATCTGCATTCCAATGGTGTGAAAAGCTAATTCTCTTTTTTTTATCCTCATTGTCTGCAACAGAAAAAAAAGACAGAGGTTAAGGGAAAGATGTAAGAGAATGAAGAGGTTGCTGTTTAAAAAATACAATACAAATACAGCCAAAGTCAATACAGATGTATGAGTTTCAATTGCAAAGACTGGATTTATGGCAGAATATAAGAGTCGGTAACTATCAAACTCAATTTGTACAGTTTTGTCTCGAAGGGCTTTAGACCTCAAACTAAATCCTCCCAGATCATGCGGAATCACAGAGGCCGGAGAAATCGCAGGCAACCTTATGATGAATGAAGCTATTCCAATCCCTGCTCGCGTCCTCTTTTTCGCCTCTCTCTCATCTCTGCTGACACACCTTGTACCTACACGGCCAATCATAGTATAGAACATAGTGAAATTATCTTAGAAAAGCATTTCGCTCCTTCCTGTGCTTGCATTTTTGGTCTCAGGATCGTAATTTGTAAACCACAGATAACTTCAGACTCCATCCAGAGGCCTGCTATTTAAGATCAGTAAACACCAGCATGATGATGCCATTACATCCTGCAATAATACAAGTTCTCTTCTCCCCTTTCTCCTTCAGCACACCCTAGGTCTGTGGATGAGGGAGAAGGTGAAAAAAAAAATGTTTCAAGTGAAATCTATAATCGAGATCCCTCATCCTACTCCCCCCCGGTGTGGCCAATTGGTATTCTGCAGGATCGTCCGGCCCCCTATGGTGTTCCCAATCTCCAACTAGGAAGGAAAGAATAGAGAGCTACTAAGCCCCCGGATGGAGAATGCCTAGCTGTGGATTAATGGGTAGAAGAACAAATGAAGTCCAGAAGAGGGTTTATATCTATCAATATAAAGTAGCAGATTAGGCATAGAGATGGCTGTGTCTCTGTTTTCATTTGTCAAACTGTTTGGCCACATTACTCCATCGACAGAATCAACATAGCATGGTGAAATTAGAATGGGATCAATGGACAGAGGGGGAGCACGGCATGTTCTGCAGCTAGAAAATATAGAGACAAGGTCCTTATTCTTGGGTAAATATTAAGTGCATCACTAATTTTCTCAGCTATATATTTTATACAGCTATTCAATCATATATTCCACGGCTCCTAATTTGTTTATTGTAGTTTCAAATGACTTACACATCAACAATATAGTGTCTTGTCTACACAATGTGTGTCTCACCCGTGCCAGCTGAACAAGTAACACGGCTGAGCAGTGAATACACAGTTCGTGATTGAATAAAGTATAATTAACCACAAAAAAGAAAAAAAAAAACATTTTAAAATATGTCACTGTTATTCTCTCTGAAGAAAAATTAAGGATTTTATTTGCTGACCATTCATCCAAGCCAACCTTGGCTGGGTTCAGTTTGTAAAAGTGTATTTAGAGGAGCCAATAGCAAAGAACAGATAATTCTCTTCCATCTTTGACCCGCAGAAGGCAAATTGAAGGCAAAATGATTTGACAAAATATCATCATGACTTCATACCTGCATGACTTCCTACCTCCATAGTTCCTTGTACTCATTGCTCCAAGCCTTGAAAGTGTTTATTTAATTAATTTTTTTCTCCTCTTTTAAAATTTTTTTTTTTCTATTTTAACCTTTCTGGTGCTTTGAGAAGCTTCAACCTCTGTGTCCGTCTCAGGCAACCTTGGTCGATCCTGTAATGAATTTAGCCAGTAGCAATAACTGTGCCAATCAATAGCTATCCGTGGTATGTCATTGACAGGTTACACACTGCAATGTTTGGCCATCGTGGCTAGTCAAAGGAATCAAAGGAAGTCCAGCAGTTGTTATTCAGCACTTCAGACAAGTGAGCACACACTGGCAACCTCACCCCCACTGACATCTGCAGTAACAGAAATATCAATACAAATGCCATTTATTGATCAGCCACAAATAGGTTCCTTAATGCTGCATATGATGGCAAACTCACACCTGTGACCTGCATCATTCTGAGTATTTACACAAGTTGCCCTGAGAGCAGGTACCGTATTTTCACATAATCTAGAAAAGAGTTTTACTCGATTAGGTCCCCAACATTTGGAATGTAAAGAAAAGAAAAAAAAAAAAAAAGGTACAAGGTCCCTGATGAACATCTGTTCAGCTAAGCAACCATCCCATCAACTATTAAATAAGCCTTACTCTTCGATCCCAGAACCCTCGGAGTGACATTGCTTCATCTGCGATGTGAACAGATTGCAATGAAACTTCGTCTGCTTACTCCAACATTTGCTTCATACAAAGGGCCGAGAACTGGAGGCCACTCGTTTTGCTGAAGTGAAGCTTTCAATACACATGCTCCTTCTGGTGCAGCCACACATTCTCTCTAGTTTACCCATGTTAAAATCTCTGCCTCGCTTCTAGAATGCACCCAAAAACAGGGGAAAGATGGGCATTTCAGGCACTGACCTTATAGCAACAGAAAAAATACAATACTATATACAATA
>JBBMJY010000002.1:13434006-13484391 GCA_037833715.1 Toxotes lorentzi | reverse complement strand
TCTTTGCATCAGATGGGGTCCAGTGTGTTTGGTATGGACTTGGCTAGGACTACCTCAGTCACTGCATAGTGGTGACACTAAGTAGTGAAAAAAATAAAAACATTACTCAAGAGTTTTTAAAGAAGAAAAAAGTGAAAACTATGACCTGGTGAAGTATGCACTCTGACTTGAATCCAATAGGACACCTTTGAAGTATTTCAAAATGGAAGGTAGAGAAACAAAACCCTTCAGCAAAGAGCAGGTGAAAAAGATCCATTTGTGAAGAAGAAAAACGTTTCTCCACAGATTTGTGGACTAGTATCATCCATGTCCAGGAAAAGGAATCAAAGCTGTCATCAAAAATTAAAGCAGGCATACAAAATATTTCAAAAGTAAAAGGATGGAATCTCACTAATGATGGGGTGTGCTGACTTTTGTTGTAGCTGGTTCTTAAATGTGGGCTTTTCATTATAGTTTCATTAGTCAAGCATTTCTGTTTTTCAAAGTTAATTGCCTCCATTCTCCAGTCCATAAATGGACAGGTTTTTGTAATTTCATTTGTAATTACTCAATATTTCAGTGATACCGAGTAGGGCTGTACTCAGTTTCGTTGTATGCTGTAAGATTGCAATGTCAGGTAAGCTTGGCTAGGAAGTGTTCATGCATGCATTGCCTGGTTGAGCCCCTAAAATAGTCTAGAACACGACCATGTGCATTGGACCTCTGCCTTGGTCTCAGCAGGTGGGCAATGCAAGGGCAAACCACAAAATGTGACAAAAATCCTGAAAGAAGCATAGTAAAATTAGATAAGAGTAACAAGATTTGCAAAATTTGACACAGTACGACAAATACTATATTTTCAAATTTTGTAAAATGAACAAATTAGCTTATTTCACTCATTCCCTTTTGATCTGAGTGATTGTTGGCTTCTATTAAGTATTCTCATTCCTATTAACCACTGCTGAATGGGCTGAGTCGTTTATTCCCCATGCTTGACTGCTTAACCGAAATAAACCTTGGGATAATTGCTATAGGAGTGTATGGGGGTGGCAAATTGAGGTTGTGCAGTGCCCTACAGCCTATTTATAGATGTTCAGCCAACTGCTTTATGAAATAAAGTGAGAGAGCTAGCTTGTGCAGTTGTGTGAGTACTAAAGTGTGGGTGTGGGTGAATGTGGGTGGGAACTGAATATGTGAGGGCGTAAATAGGTGCGTGCACACGTGTAAGTGCAGCTGTGTGTGGACTTTGTGCAGGTGCGTAGGTGTGTATATTCACTTGTGTGTGTTTGTGGCTGTTGTATTTGTCTTTGTGAACATGAGCTAGCTTGAGTGTTGTGTATGTGTTGCATAGACATCACAAGGTCATATCTCTCAAAGGCAAATGAAGACTTCGCTGCCTTTGTTCGTCTGCAGGCTGTAATGAACGGTCATCCATTTAATGGACATTCTGCATGTGTACCCTGAAAGGAGCCTATTAGATACTTCATGACTGATAAAGGAATTGTATCTTGTCCAGAATTTCACACTTTTGCATCAGCTTAAAAAATCATCTGTTTGTGTCAGTGAGGGATAACATAGGTGTTTGGTATTTCACAAATCAATATGTCATTTTACATTTGTGAAGTCCAGTCCAAGGCTAATCCTAAAACATCAGAAGCTCAAAGGCAGCAGCAAAGGTGGATTTATATTGTAAACACTCAATATTTTATGAGGCAGACTGGATTTCTTTCCTAAGTAACTGTATCTGCAAAGTTGTTCCGTATGAACATGGCACTAAAACTTTTTTTTTTTTTTTTTTTTCCAGAATAAAACCCATTTAAGATACTAGCTCTGCTACAGGAACTCTGTAGCTGCAGTTGACACGACTGGACTGTTACTTGACCATTTTGACTCTGCGTGGTTTGGAGCATTATGCAACCAAGGAAGTAGGTGATATGTCTCCACTTTACACAGAAGACATGTACTAGTTTCTCTGGGTGACCCCCATGTGGCTGTGATGACAACCACCCACTCACACTTCACTTTCAGCTGAACTCTACCTGACACACATGCACACAGAAAACTCAAAGCTGTCTGCACATACACACACAGATTTGTCTTAATACACAAATCCCCTAACGTGAACTGTAAACTTCACTGTTACATTACTGGCATTAACCTATATTCTTACCAAAACTTAACCTTTTGACTTCAAGGAAAGTGATAACTGTATCTTAATCAGATGTATCTGTATTCCAAAACAATTTTGAACTACTGGTGCTTTACTTCAGTCCTTATTTTTTCCATTTTGTGCTGGTACACATGTTATTTTTTTAAAAATCTAAATACAATAATGTCTGGTATTTTCATGGCCAGAAGCACACCTGGATGTCTGTGGGATCAATCATGCATTATGGTTTGGGTGATGGGGCAACACAACAGATTGTTGACAATCATGGACACTCACATACATTCATTTTATCCCTCCTTACTGTGAAACCTTACTGACAGTTTGGTAACAATAGAGCATTTTCCTATGAAGGAAACTAAAAATCATATCCTGAACAACGTATGGATATAAATTTGTTGAAATTTGATATTTCTTCCTAAGATGAATTCCCATTTCCAGAAAACCATGTGGATCAATCTAAGCTCCA
Source organism: Toxotes lorentzi (assembly GCA_037833715.1). NCBI lineage: Eukaryota > Metazoa > Chordata > Actinopteri > Toxotidae > Toxotes > Toxotes lorentzi. The sequence continues at coordinate 13,481,776 of JBBMJY010000002.1, read as the reverse complement.
TCCATCCACTCAGCTTCATTCATTCATTCCTGGATAGGCTAACATGGCTACGGGCTTTGCCCACAGTTTCTATAGAGGCTCAGTCATGGTTTTAATCAACTACACCCTTAAATCTAACAAAACTAAAAAAAAAAGGGTTCTAACAAGAACCACACCATGAGTTAAGAGACACACAAAACCTAACAATACAAACTACAGACATATACACACACCAAATGAAATCAACCAGAAAATGAAGGCACCCAAACATCTGCCTGGCTTTCTTCGTTAACTCCCCCGAAAGGTATGCTGAGCAAGACAGTAATGAAACGACTGTTCATGTGACGTTAATTGATCAAGTAGGTCCCGTGGGGACATTTATGTGAACAAAAGGAACAATTGCATTATTCAAGTCTCTTGAAAGGTTGAATCAATTAGTTATGTATCAGGCCCTGTGGTATCAAGGATAAAACAGATGAAAATTTGAATCCTTTCTTCCTTTCGTATTTCTCAGACAGACATATGAGATAGTGACACATTGCATGACTGTGACAGTAAGTGAGTTTAGTACATAAGTAAATCTGTTATTAACTTAGTAAACATTTTAGGTAATTCAGGTTATGAGTGGAAAATAACTGCCTAACCTATATTTATATTTCTATGGGCATCACAACAGAGTCGTTTCCAGATATATTTGGCAGGGAATGTATAACTGTACTGTGTTTCTCCTAAACTGTCGGGGCATGGAACCCCATTTAGGATTAGAGTTTAATGGGGCTTTTGGGGCTGAATCTGCTCTCGACAAGGCTGTTTCCTAGCCGAGCCAAAGCACCTCTAGCTAAAACTGCAGGTGATTATGCATGGCTGTCAATTCCATTTAGCACATGGTTCCAGACTTCAAAAATGGACATGAAGCCTTCTAGTTTGTGTTTTGCCCTGTCCATTCAGATGCTGGTGTTTATTTACCCAATACAGGACACCAGTGTGTGTCTTGGTAGTGATAAGGAGTAATCTGGAGGATACACATTTGGCAGAAATCATTAATGTGCTAGTGATGGTCCATGGCTCAATTCATATTTCATTATGCCCACTCCATGACTGACATTTTCAAGTTGGGCATATGAAAGATTCCATGGAGTGACATATCATCCTTCTGTTCCACAGTTCATTTTCTAAACCCCAAACCTAAAGCCCCAAGAAATATTTCCAAGAAATCATTGTTTAAGGCGCTAATTTCAGTGGCAAGCCTTGAAAATCTTATCAGGGTCTGCTGTTATTTGACATTGCCTTGGGCACTGAATATTTAAACAAATCTTCTCCCTGCTGCCCTTAGACAAGAAATGCGCGAACAAAAAGCTTGAGTGGCTCTAACCAAATTAATTTTTATCTTCTCCTGTTGAATGTTAGCTGTCCTCAGAAAAGATCAGGCTAAAGCTGTGTTTCCATTATCTTTGTTTATCCCGCTACTTGGCGTGACATATGTCTATCATCTTCACTTTTGGGGGAAAAAAAGCATATAATTTGGGGAAATGGGCTAGGAACCGTAATGCTGTCCATTTTGACCCAGAATTTTGATGTGATGGGTGAACAAAAAGTGTTTCTCAGAATTCCAAGTGATTCGTAGCAAATGTGTGAGCAGAGTTAGGTTATATTGAGTTGGCACGTTAATTTACCTTGGAAAGCATAGCAGAAGCAGGAGTCTTTTACTTAAATGAGCAGCAGCTCTGATGAGACCTGGAACTTTTTTAAACCTCTGGTGATTTAGCTGTAACCTCCGACAACTAAATTTAGTTGTCGTCATATTCACCCAAACTCCCCTTACTGCCTTGAATTGCTTTTGTTGCCAATAAATGTAAGATTATTTTAACATCTATCATGAAGCACAGGGAACAACTGAAGCTTTTAGTGCTTTCAGACACATAACTCCTCTGCGGCTCTGGTTGTATTGCTCAGGGCACAGCTATTTAGTTTAATATGCACAACGTAAAGCGTGGACTCAGTCTTTATCTCCTCCAAGTCTTCAACACCAGAATATAATCTGATGATTGAAATTAATCAGTGCCAAAGAAATTAATCACTTACATACCCGCAAGTCAGTACAGTGAGATTTTACAGTAACACATTTTTAAGATAATTACATGAAGGCAGCGTTAAGGCAAATGTATCCAAAAGTGTATTACGAAATGTAAACAAACATTCTTTTTATTATCTTGGAAAGATCAGTTGGTATTGACTCATAAATTGGATTGGAGCTGCAGTGATACAGCCAGTTTGTATACATGATGATACAGCAGTGCACTTTCACTGCATTAGAGCTCTGAGGCCTCACTTGAAGAGGGGCCTCAATGCAGTTTCACTATGGCAACAGAATAATACACAACACGAATAATCTTGCAAGGCAACTCCTCACAGTATCACTTTATCTGATGAACTGAGCGTGAACTGGAAATGGTGACAAAGTTTAGCATCACTGAGCACCTACCCTGGCTGCATTAGCACCAACATGTTGGCATCATTCTAGTGATGGAGAGTGTCTTTCAGAGTCGCTTGAGACACAATATTCTATAAAGAGGAGACTGAGATTGTCCAGTCTCAGACCGTGAGGCAGGAGCTTGTCACCTTGTGGAAGGTGCAGAGAGCAGAATTGGGCAAGTAAAAATGAGAAGTGACAGGATATTGATTTGCTTATCGCGGCTGTGCAGACACACAGATGTGAAGGGCAAGAGAAGGGGGGTGTGGTGGGGTGGCAGTGGTTATCAGGCTTTCACGTCTGATAGGGAAACTGAAAAAAAAGAAAAAAGAAAGATTTATCAGCTGATTGCTTCGCCTCAATTTTTGTTCCACTTTCTTCATGTGCTTTACTGTAAAAGGCACATACTTTTTGAAAGTAAATAAAAAGTGTGCCTGATTATTTGGTTGGGTAAATCAATGGTACTATCTAAAATACTTATTGATGTGGCTCATCAATATTCCGTGTGCTGTAATTGCAAAACATAGATAGACTTGTTAATTAAATTACATTGCACAATCACAGTGTTGTGACAAAGCCTATTTCATGGTGTTTTAAGTAAGTAGCACCTAAACATTGACTTTTTACATACAGTATAAGGCAGAAACTCTTCACTCTTATCCGCATGAGTGAAATGAAGTTGAATTCCTTTCTCCTTTTTTTTTTTCTTTTTTACAAGTAAGCAGTACAAGGCTTATGATGATGCTGCCCTGAAAATATTCCTGTGGCCATAAAGTCATCATGTTTTCATAAAAATGAAAAAAAAAAGACATAATGAGAAAAGTAAAAGGGTATTTCTTGCAGAAGTAAGGAGGCGATATGATTCATTTTGGAGGGGGAATAGGGCAATTTGATGAAAAGTCTACATACAATTACACATTGTTGCTGAATTAGCAGTGCTGAAATGATTAACACATGATTTAAATATTAATCACGTGTTAACATTTTGGTGAGAACAGCTGATAGCAAAATATGATAAAAGGCAAAAAAGTTACAGTCATCCCACAGTTTCTAATTTAATGTTAAAAACCTGTTACCCTGAAGAACCTGGCATAGCAATTCTAGATTAACATAAATATTAGGAAGAAGTTTTGCACCAACTTGAATTAAGAATAAAAAGAGAAAAAAAATCTGTCATAGGTTGAGATTTATTTAGAAACATTTAGAAACAAACGGCCTGGCAGTATTAATAAGCCTTCATTTAGTGGTGAATATGTATTTGGCTCTTTCTGCTTCTTTATTGTATGTCAGTCAGGTTTCTGTTGCAGCTGCAGCTGTAAGACTCGCTGTTAAGATAACAGACAAACCCCACTTCCTTATGCCAAATTGTCAAAAATACAGTTAACATTTTCTCAGACAGGATTACAATGAATCCTTTACCTGTCAGGTGCATCATGTGATTAGCCTGCAGAACCTGGCTTTCCTATCAGGATTAAAATGGCAAAATGAAATATATCATTGCATGTGATACCAAGCAAAACTGGTATGTTAAAAGAAGTCTATTAATGTTATTAATACATACCGCACCAAGACCCAGTGCCAAGACCTGGCTCCTGAGTAGAACTAAAAGGTCAGCGAGCTGATCCTGGTCAAACTTGCATCCATACACAGATCTACACAGATCTACATGATGTCAGTTTTTTTTCTTTTCACTTTTGAGCGGGGTTGTTTGGAACAGGTATAAATAATTTTGACTTTGGTCATGGTAAGACGACGCATTGTACAAAGTAGTTTGTTTCGTGCGGACCCCAACCTATGTTCATTGATGTGATGTGTCAATGTTCTGTACACTTTGTCACAGTAGACAGGTGAGGGTCAGCTCTTCAGATGCTGATAGAAATTCAGCCAATTTCAGCACAAATAAAGATGTTTGTAACTGAGTGGAAAGTAGCATAATATTTCTGACTGCTTGAATAAACATTTTTTCCAGTAGTACATCTGAAATCACAAGTTTATCAGTGGTAATTTAAAGTAATGAGGGATTTTCAGGAGTTATTCTGGATCAGTATATTTTAGTCCGGCTCCATTACATCAGTATCAGTAGAACTGATTTGACTCGTGATAAGTATCACTCTCTGGAATTGATATAATCCTGACAACACCCAAGCCTGTACTAACTAGTCACTCTGTTGATTGAAATAGTTTAACTTGTGTGGTTATACTGCATCAGTATTTAGGACAGGAGGGTCACTGTCTAAACTATTTCTTTCTGATTGAACTAAGTGTTATCAGTCTTATATGAGGCAAGGGCAAATGAGAAACTAAGAAAGTAGTTATGACAAGGAGTGATTCATCAAATACCCTGAGGCGGATTATCGAAATGTTCGTGGCAGTTTTGTTTTTCTTACTAAAGTGATCTAACAGCCCCTGTGAGACTAATTTGAATTCATCAAATTAGTGCAAGTTTGGAATCTTTGGAAAGAAATGACTCGCCATAGGGATTTCATTGGATAGCCTCATTCCTAGCTAGTGCCTTAGTGCCTTCTCGTCCGGCTGGATCTCCACTGGTGAATGGCGAAAGAGAGACAGTGAGTGGAAAAAGTCGTTGGCAGAGGTTGACACCCTTTGGCAAAGTTCACATTCGAACAAGGTTAATCTGAGCTTCATTTGGCCCTGAGACAATAGAGTTGTCAGCTTAGTTAAAAAAAGACCATCTAAATTGATCTCTCAACTTCTCTCTTTAATAGAAAGATCACACCGTCGCATGGGAAAAAGACAAAAAAAAAGGGAAAGACAGTGAAGGCACAAGAAGGGGACTGATTAAATTGTCTTCATTTACTTAACTGGCTGCTAATATTTCAATTAGAGCAACTGGAGGCAGTGACACTGTAAGGTTAAAAATGGAACAAGGGGAGAATTAGTCCAACTGATTAACAGGAGGAAATGAAGACTTCTGCGCACACAGGAGACATCCCTCTGGCATCGTTTATCACTGACACCACCCTCTCCACATTTGCGTCACTCAATTTACGGCTGAAAAAGACACTTTTCTCCTATTCGCTATATGCACACCGCTGAGAGAGTTTGACTTACACGAATTGTCAACCTGAAAAGGAACATGCTGGAGCTGCTGGCAACAGCAGCCAAGCTGAGTCTGAGTTTGACAGAGAACACATTGGAGACTTCCTCTCCCCTCCTCTGCCTTTTCCCATCACCATAAACCCACTCACTCATGATAACCATTAATGTAGTGTCTTATTAAAAACCTATCAATATTGCCGCTGCCAGTGCACTAATGGCCAGGGATCCCTCTCAGTTAAATCTCGACTTTGGTCTCCACTCTGGACTAATGAGAGCCATCGCTCAGCATCTCTTTGGGCTAAATCACCTTTATTTGTATCTGCCTTCTCGCGCTGTTGGCAATTTATAGAACAGAGTGCAATGAGAGATTACATAGCATTGCAGTGAAGCCTGGGGGCTGAGGTTGGAGGATAGGAGGGGTAATGGTAGTTGTGGTAGTGAGGAGGGGGGGGTGTGTGTTGGTAAGCATTGGGAAAAGTGAAAGAGACCATGCTTACCTGGCCATTCTAGTATTTTATGCTAGGGACCATGGTGAGCCGTTAATTGCTCAACACTGGTGCTCTGGCAATAAAAGAGGGCCCCATTGCAGCTGCCACTGATGAGGCATTGTTGTCTGGGAAAGTTTATCTCTAGTGCTGAGTTACAGGGAGGGTACGCCTGATGCAGGAGCGCCACAGGAGTTTGCCCTTCTAATTCAGGGGAGGAATTGAACATTGCTCTATCAATCTGGGCATTTTACAGCTCAGGCCTCCCAGCCGTGAGAAACGTGGGGGAGTGTTTATACTGCTTCCTATTGTCCGGGATCTAAAGCAAACACTCAGTATGGTTTGGGAGGTGTTAGTATGACAGAGGCACACTTCTCATCTGTTGGATGGGGACTCCATGCCACAAGTCAATGAGGAAAGCAAATTTCCCACAACAGAATGAGATGTGTATTGCACTGCAGTGCAGTGCAAGAATTCAATTTTGTGATAAATTGAGTTAATCTCTCAGCCGCGTACTTGGCTAAGAAATACAAGCTAATTGTGTATTAAAAGGAAGACTAATGGTAAAGTAATGGTTTTTATGTGAAAATCATTCAGCAGTGTATGAAACAAGAAAAATCTGTAAAAAAAGAATTCAAGCGGTACTCTTTGCTCAGTGATGCTGCAATGACAGTAAACCATTGTGTGGAATTATTATTTTAAACTTTTAAGAGGAGATGTTTTTTTTTTTCCCATCAACACCCTTCTTCACACTCATTTAGTTGTTCATATTCACACCTCTTATCTGCCAAATAAATGAGCTTCTCCACTGCTGCCGGTGAGGGTGAACCACAGATCGATGACTCATGTCAGAAAAAAAGCAGACAGTTGCCCACAATTTTGGCGCACACAAAATATTATAACAACAATAACTAAATAGTACAACTTTATACATATAGATCTCAGGATTTACAAAAAAGGTACACAGGTTATTCAGGGTATATTTTTTTTAATATTGTGTCTTTTATACAGAATTTGCATCAGTCTTATTAGCTGTATTAGACCAACAGGCAGAACCCTAAAAACAACAATAACAATGAATTCCATACAACAATGGCTACAAAGCCACCCTTCTAAGTCTCTGGTGAAACAAAACAGCCTGCTGAATACAGAACAATGAATACTTCAGTTTCATAGATAACTGAAAATGCAACTACAGATGTTCCATTATGACACATCATCCACTCTAACTCTGGGGGACCATAGCGCCGGCACTGTGCTGAGCTCCACAATAAAGATACGCTGTGGTAATGCAAGTTATGTAAATTCATATTCAACTGAAGCAATTACATGCAATCATGATAAATGTTATGTGGCCCTTGAGAGTATAGGCCATTGATTACAGTATCACATGTAACAAATTAGCAACTGTGTAATATAAATAATTGCAGATAATTCACACTTTCTACAATTAGTGATTTTTTTTTATCAAATTCATTCTTATATTTGGTTCTATTATTATTGTCCTCAACACTGCCCTTTGCACATCCACAACCACAATAATCATAACAGTTGTAACTGAACAACAAAGTTAAGCCCTCAACAGATAGCCTAAGTGGTAGTGCACAACAAAGAACTATTTCACAATAGAGATCTGAACTCCTGAGAGATGTCTGTCTTTGAAATGTCCCCTACTGTCACCTCTGACAACAAGTAAAAAGCTAAACAGGCACGGTGTACACGACAAAGGCCCTGGCTGGCAGCAAAGGTAACCAAGGGCAGAGAGCCATTTAATATTTATGACACATGTCAAATCACTGAAATCACCTATTCATTAGTGCCAATATATGGCTACAGCCCTGAAGAAGTGGGCAGGAGGGAGATGTATGTGTGGGTTTTTGATACACTTGTAATAACCATCACCAAACAAGGCCAATAACAGTTTTCATGTTATAGCCATCGTAATCATCTTCAGTCTGGGAGGCGTTTCAGCCTTAACCGCCAGAAAGGCCTGCCTGCCAAAAGTGCTAGTAATATAAATGCACTTTGAAGAATGGAAAGGATGGCATGCTCCTGGGCAGGTGCCAGCTACACATCCAAAGCTGCAAAAATCACAGCCGCGCTGACTCAGGCAATGACACTGTGTTACTCCTTTCTTTCTCCCTGGACTTGTCTGTAGAGTGCTTGAAGAACTTCAGTTTCTCTGTTGCATTATGTAAAAGGTACAAAATAAATTATGTCACTTAGTTTAGAAATCAAATACAAGCTACTGAAAAGGGCCACCTTTTCAGTAGTTACCTTAAAGGACAAACCACAAATCCCATTTATTTGGTGGTGGGTGTCAACTGCTGCGTGCACTGGGGGGCAGCATTGCTATGTGGGGGTGTCTAACTTTGTGCATAAAGACTTAAATTAGCCATGTTTGCTAAGAACCCAAGCAAAATTAGTAATCTATCAGTCACAACGCATAAGGACAGATGCGCAGATGTGAGGAAGAGAAAAAAAACAATGCATCTGCTCACAGACTGAGCCGACATTGTGATTCACCCAGCTGAGATGTGCCTCTAAGTAGCTTCCCTGGTTTGTCCTCAGCATGCTACGATGCTCTCATAAGAGAGTTTGATTCATTACTGCATAACAAGTGGATGAGAATGTGAGAGCAGCTAGCAACAGTAACAGGCACTCATTAACGCTGATGTGGACAGTATGCTTACAAAGAGGAAGGACAGGGGAAGATAGGTTCAACTTTGTGATGGGTCTCCCCTTGATATAAAGGTAATGATAGACTGCGTGAGATACGCAAGAGTATAATGACTATGTGACATGAATAATTCTTTAATAAGCATCCCAGGATTATGAAAAAAGTGAGAGGTTTCAGACAGCAACAGTGGTTTTATGGATGTTTCCCATGTCCTTCCCCATTCCCTCCCCTCATCTTATAAACATCTGACATCTGCGGCACCTATACCTTTCATCCAGCTGATTGTAAAGCAAACAAAACTTGATAAATTCATTCTGTGGTCATATAAGCTTCTTGATTACCCATATAGAAAAGAAAAATCAAACAATGGAAGGACAAGGTCTGCTCTGACAAGGAAACAACGCCTGATGAGCTTTATTGCCCTTAAAAGCTGCAAGACTATTCCCAGATGGATGTTTGGAGCGCTTCATGCGGATGAGACAGATCTGAATGTCTCCTGTGAGTGTCGTTGCACCCAGTAAATGTCACGGAAGTAGACGATATATGGCTGTCATGCAGAGCTACATTAAAGCGAAAACCGCTGCAAATTTACTGGACATCAGAGGCAAATTGACTGTCAAAAATTACCATTGTCATTTACTTTCATCATCCTTAGAAATTACAGCACTAGATTTATGCACATAGAGATATGTGTGTTGGCCTGCATGTGCCTGTGTCTATGAGAGAGAGAAAAGAGAAGAAAAGTGAGAAAAGGATGACAAGAAAAAAGGATGGAAGTGATTAAGTGAGAGAGAAGGAAAATACACGGGAAACAGAGTCGTCTCGTTTCTTTAGGTCTTGATCTCACTGTTTTTGTGTGGGTTGTGCAATTCAGTTACCCTGTGCATGTTTGAGTGTGTCAAAACAGTACAACGCTCACATCCAGCTCACGTCGCTCCAGGTTTGTATCCTTCCAACTGCAGGTCACAAAGTGACATTGTGCTTTTATGGCTGCTCTCCATGGTGCTTCACATAAGCCCTGAAATGACTAAATCCCTCAGCCAGTGTCCCTGACCCCCAGCATCCCTGTTAGTGCTGCTGCATTCACACTCTTTGATGTGGCCCTGAATTGGAATCGGTCATCGGCCTCATTCCAGGGATTGATACCGCCTCTGCTGTTCACATGCCTACAGGTCTGTGGAGCTCAGTCAGCTGGTGTCTGTCTGATTGTCTGTGTCTCTTGTCTTCTCTCCAGCACCAAAATGGGTGGAATTATAAGTGCAATAACCTTGAAAAGAGATCTCCCTCTTTATACCATGTTTGAGCTAAAACTTCAGAAAAAAAAGAAAAACAAACAAAAAAAAAAGTCCTCAAGCTCCACAAAATGTCATGAGAAAATGTCCAGCTGCTGTACACCCACATCCCAGCAGATAAAAGTGCTCATTTTACTTCATGAAGAGAAGTAAAATGATGAGATTATACATCCTGCAAAGGACACACATTAACTGTAGAAAAGAAATAAAGTTTGTAACCCCGATCACTTTCAGTAGATCGGGGTCGATTGTAACAAACAGAAAAAGAAGAAAACATTTTTTGTTAAAAAAAAAACAAAAAAACAAGTGCTTGTCAGTTGAGGTACAGTTACTTGTTAATGGTGTGTGTCCATCTATGCTGTCACGCATACATGGTGTGTGGCATCGACTCATGAGATTGATGTCTAATTACATCTGATGCATTCATTAATACTGTCACACTTAACTCTGTCAGTATACACATGGAGCTTCTTTGTGTCTAACACTGGCTGGAACATTTAGAAAAATATGGGATAATAAATCATGTGAACAAAATGCACAAAGAAGAAACACTGCAATTATTGCTCTCCGGTCTATTATTACTTTTTTTTTTCCCTTGGCTGATAATTGAATTTAATTATTCAGGGTCTGTCTTTTTAATATGTTTTCCTCATTTCCTGGCAAATTGATTATGTATACCAATCTTCTCTTGTCTTCTTTTAGCATCCCCATATCTGTGGCATTGTGGAGTCACTCATAGGAGTACAACTCTTTTTTTTTTACATAAGCCTGCAGAGTTTACATATTTACTCTAAGATATATAAGTGCTGATAAATACACTTTAAATCTACAATGTGGTGCATCAAACATACATTGTGTGTATGAATGACAAGAGAGGATTGAAGAGTTGAACCCTTTTTGATGTGTCAGCTGCAATTTGCTATTGCAGCTGACACTTGTTTATAAGCACTGTCAGCTATGCTGGTTAGTGAGGTGAATAGGAAACTTTTATTAATCTATTGGCACATGAGAGTAAATTGCACCAAGAGTTCTCCTCCAGTCCTCCTTTCACATGTTAGTGCTCGACCTCGATACAGAGGACCAGGTGATATTGACCTAATTTTGTGTTTGTCTGGTCTAACCCCTTCAGCTGGCCTGGTCATGGATGACAAATGCATTATTAAACAGCGACTAAGCCGACTCAAACTCCACATTCATAATGAAATGCAGGCTGGGGTGAAAGTAGGTGGAGTTGCTTAGCGAGACAGCAAAGACATCTAGGAGATTTTAGATAGCTGCGAAACAGCTCAAGGGTATTCTATATGAGGCACCGTCCTCCTGAGATTTGCTCTGGACTCAAGCTGGGCTGCTGTAGAGATACTGCGGGATACAAGTGTTAATGAGAATATACTTATCACAGTCAGAGGCGTTATCTGTTGGTTGTCTAATCTGGGCTTGTTCAATATGTTGCAGTTTGTGTTGTAATATTATGATGCTGAATGACAGAAAAAAATATTTTTATATACATCATATCACACAAAAGTAAATGGAGAGGATTTTTTATGGTACATTTAGATAAAATATTTTGGCTTTCTAAAATGTGTGATTTATACACAATACCCCTCAGCGGAGTACAGTCTGGAACACAGTGCTGCCCTTTCTTCCCAGCAATGCCAGGATATATTTTTTTGAGTATCATGTAAAGGGGTTCTCCTCTATGCCACCTTTCACCAGATCCCTTACTAATTGTTTCTGTCTCCAAGGTAGCATGGCTGCTCTTTGATGTTCAAACCCCTTCCTCCTCACAAAGGAGACTGACGGCAGGAGCAGAGAGAGAGGCAGATGGGCCGCGACAGGATGCTGCGAACCTGACGTCTCTCTCCCCCTTTCAAGTGCTCTGGTTCAATCAGCCCTTGCCGCACAAGCTGTTGTGGAGCACCTTTGAAATCATGGTGTCTGCACAATAGTCTTGACTGTTAATGACTTCTTGTAAAGTTCCAAAGCGGCTCTGATTACACACCCTCATGCACATGTACCGGCGAGTGTAGACAGGAACAACAATGTCGCGCATAAACAAGTGCGTGCTCACGCACTCTTGGTCACATACTAACCACTCAAACACACTAAGCATAATGTGTGTGTGTGTGTGCTCAGAAACATGCTTCATCTCTTAGGCAACACTCTGGAAACCCGAGTGAGGACACGAGTAAACAATTAATATGTTAATTGGGCTGCTCAGGGAAGCTGGTGTACTTGTATGGAAGAAGATGTGCACATCCAACGTTCATGGTCCATTGGAAAAGAATTAACATTATGCCATTTGTGTATGTGTTTGATAAGCAAGCATATATGTGTTTTTTATGTTATTGAAAACATGTAGTTTGATAGTTGACCATGAAACTAGGTTACAGCTTTCAAATATTAAGTGGGGGACACGCAGGAGGCATATGTGATTACAAACTGCATTTCAAAAGCATTCCGGCCAAGGGTTTGATTAGGTGCCATGTTACATCTTGTTAAAAGCTACCAGACTTCTACAGCCATTTTAGAGAAGTTGTATCAAACGGTACAAGATGTCAGACACGCAGGTGTTCACCCCGAAAAATATGGCACCACAGCTAAGAGTGTGCCTTGAAAATACAACTAACGCACTGGACTGCCTTGAAGGAGATGGGGAATCCAGTTCTTTCTGGAGCTGAAACTGCAAGGATTGGCCTTAATTAGGTGGTGGGCATGGAGAAACTGGCATGTTGAAGTCTGTGTGTCTGTGTGTGTGTGTGTGTATGTGTGTGTGTGTGTGTGTGTGTGTGTGTGTGAGTGAGCAGGAAAGAAAGACAGTACAGTACTGTCCTCTAAACTGGTGAGGCTTATTACTCAAACGTTCCAGAGCGTTATTTTGCTGTCAAAACCATCAGCAAAGGCTTCAACTTTGCTAACCACTAGCCAAGTGTGATGGGTAAATTTCTTTCATCCTGCCCCATGACTGTTTTGCATCTGCAGGGATGCAGAAGGTGGCTAATCAGTGCCACAGACCTCATAATCACATCACCAGTGGCTGGGATTTCTTCCTCTCAAGTGTAGTTTCTATGATGTTTTGGGGCAAAAAGTTCACACCCACTACTGAAGAATTCCATCGTACTTCCAATCTTCCCCTACCTACTCGTGTTCAGCTAAGGCTGAAACTAGTCACCATTGTGATATTTTAATGCCCAAAACAATGCAATGCTACCATTATTCTACATTGGGGGTGTATAACTCCTGAATTACACAATTTTCTTGGATCTTTCTTGCACTCTGACTAGCCAGCCTTTATTGTAAAAATGTCATTCTATAGTTAATGTGAGTGTTATGAGAGATTGGGGAGGTGGTTATCTGTGGACAATTTCCACTATTATTGCAATTCTCAGTAGTTGTTAATGAAGGCCAGTAAAGGTCATATCTAATGTTATCGTGCCAATTTAAGAGCACATTTCATATCCTCCACAGTGTCTGCAGGTTATTGTACCTTTGACACGAAATGATGCATCTTTGATGACAATAATTAAGAGAATGTTAGAGCACAGAAGCTTTGGTTTCCATTCACCTGTTCAGACCTATGGTTGAGAGTATATTGCGGCAAGAATAATCTCCATGTTAAAAACTGTATACTAACAAAATAAACTTAAAAGAACATAAGGAGACTCTTCAGTGTACAAAAGAAAACTTTGGCTAACAGACAGCTAACACATGCTGCTTCCATCAGGCCTGTACCTGAAAATAACGTGGGTGAGAGAACATGCAAACAAACACTCTGATGAATAAATTGAGTGTGAGAGTGAGTCTGACAAGTTAGTTATTTGTGACTATTGTTAGCAAGTTAGCATGCTAAACTCCATGTGCTCTGCCATGCCCTATGCTGGCATAAGTTAGCCACGGAGGCCTGGGCGACACAGTGCAGTGAAGGGTGGTACAATGTTGGTTGTACCACCACAGAGAGCGAGCAGAGCATTGACAGCTTAAATTGGGTTTCTTTTTGCATATGTTGAATTGCATATGTTTTCCATAAATGACCTGTCACATTTTGGTATAGCACGCAGTGACTTGAACTGCCTCTTAAAATGTCCATGTCCCCGATAGCTTACTTTGCTCTATATTGACTGCACATAGAGAACAAATCTCACTCCATGTAAAAATTTGAAACATTTATTTTCTAATGTCAGTCTCTGCATTTTTTTTTACATGGAATCTAAATTAAGACATGTATTACCTTGCTTTAAGCATTACATTAAATTAACAACAGAATCAGTAAGAGGGTATCGATTCAGTATATAAATAACTATAAGTGAAGTGTGGACGCAAACTGTTTTAACTTGATATGTTGCCTGATACTGGAAGAGGATAAAAACTCAAAGGCAGTTATAGTCTTGTCTGGCCTTGGCAGACAATGGTTGATTAGCCTTATGACTAGACTCCTGGACAATTGCGTGCAGTCAAACTTAGTTGCTTTGTCATTTATCCACATTAACATGGGTAGCAGACAAGTAAATGGCTGCAGCTCATTTCGCCTACATTGTGCAGTTTTGAGGATAAATGCAAACATCTCTACTTGTTAGTCCAGAGTCACCTGAAAGACACAGTACATAGCGTATACATTTTTATCTCTGACTTCTGTCATCAACCACTAAATCAATCTGTCTAGCCCCACAGTCAAACCTTTTACCAGACAATGTTTAAGCAATACTATAATACTAAACTAATACTAAATTGCCACAGTATCGATTAATGATGTTTATTGGAGACTGTGGTAGGGACCTTATGGTCTGAAACTGTTAGCAGAGTCACTCCCCATCCATGGGGGTAATTAGGCCCATGTTTGGTCAAACAAATTGGTTCAGTGGAAAAATCAGATACTCGACTAGTCTACCGTAACCAAATTAGTGTTGTAATTACCTGTGGGACATGTCTTCATTAATAATTGCTGCATCTTTTGTTGTAACAAAATATCAATGCAGTCCACACCTTAATTGAATGGAAATCCAATGTTAGATCACTCTCAGTCAGTGGTATGCCATCAGGACAAGCATAGTAAGCACTGCTTGACCAGTTAAAGCTAAAAATAGAAATCAGTTATAATGATGCTTGAGCAGAAGCAATGTTTCTCCTTACATTTCAGGAGCAACATTTAGGGCAATTGAAAAAGTTGTTTGCGTACGTGCATTGTACAGACGCATCCGGGGGTCTTTGATGGTCTTTTCCTTTCAGTTTATCAAGGTGTAAAGTTTCCGTTGCAAAATCTGCAGTAAGTTTTAGATATTTAAGAAAGCACATTGAGGCACAAAGATATAGGATTCTGCACTGTCACTGGAGTGTGTCATTGTCAGTTAATGGTAAATATTTTGAAGATTAACATAGAAGTGATTTTTTTTGGTAGATATTTTTCCTTTATACTGTACATATAAAATATTAGTCAGGTAAAAGGAATAATCATATTATTTCTACAGCCAGGAAGGATTGCAGAAAGGTGTAGATGTCCAGACAGAGTGCAGCAAGATGTAGGAGAGAGAGTTTCAGCACAGCAAAGACAAGCAGCAAAAAAAATCATGGCGACAAGACAGGCCCTGAATTTAAGAGAGATTTGCTACAATGTTTTAGTCAGGTCTGTTTTCCTCGTTGGTGTAGTAAACAGCTGAGTCGCAGATTTAGTGGGCGGTGGAGGGGAGTGGGTGAGGAGTTGGGGGGTAGGGGGTGGCGAGGGTGTAGATGCTTCTTTGGCTCTGCTTGCCTATCAGTAAAAGTCACTGCACGCCACTGCTCTCAGGCACAGAATTTAGAAACGTGATGTAAATTTTGATGTGTTTTCTGTGAATTTGCTTGTAGGAGAACATTTACTTTTACTCTTACAACCAACTTCAGGGTTAACTTCCACACAGCAAGCTGTGTGCTGTACACCATTGAAATGACAAAACACTCAATGGCAATGCCGTGTAGCTCGCAGAATGAGAATGCACAGAATGTCTGTGACATTCAATTGGTGAGCAAATATCAATGCTGGACAGACAAAGGATTATGAAGCTATTGAAGTTCATGGCTACAGCACACACTGATGGATAAAAAAAAAAGGGAAAGGTTTCTATTGAATGTTTCATACTGGCAATATTTATTGTCTCACATTTTGACAGAACAACACAGACAGAACAACGCTATAATACACGAGGAAAAGAGCCGACATGTTTCGGCAAGGAGAAAAAATGCCAGACCCTTCAAATTTTTCCAAAGCAATGACGGTAGAGCAAATATGACTAGCGTTAAAGCAAAGGCAAAGAAATATGTAAACAAGCCTGTGTGGGCAGTGATTAAAATCTGATTGAATGTCTTGTAATTACAAAGTCCACATTGGTTTCAAGGTGTTAAAGGTTTTCTAAATGCATGTATGCAGTCCATATTTGCACAGCCAGACAATTAGAATTGGACTAGCTTGACCATCATTAATACATTTCCCTCTTTGGAATTAATTTTTCACCTGCCAGTAAGTTCAATTGATTTCGTGTGACAGCATCATTGATGAGGCATTTGTCTTGTCGACTAGTGTCTTGGATGTAAATACATTTCACCTTGTAGCCATTTCCTTTTCACCATCTAGATCCTGGGAATAAATTAAATCATAATATTGAAATTGGAGTGGGCGAACTTGGTATGCCAGTTTGTTTTTTAAGATTATAAGAGTATACAGGGAATGTGCAGTTTTTTGTTTGTTGACCACTATGGTGTTTGGGTTGTATCACAGGTCCAGAAACTCACCAACTTAATTCTTTAGACCCTGTCCTGCTGGAATTGAGATAGTAGCCCTTACTCTCATTCAATCTCTGTTCATATAGTTGTGTGTGTGTGTGTATTTGGGAGAGAAGAAGCCTTTGATTACAGCAGTGCTCTTCTCCCTGTCTGATGTGCAGAGAAAAGCATCTCAGTACTAATGACAAAATGAGGTTAACATTGAATCTCAGAGATGATGCGTCGCATCCCACCAGACATCCTCTAGTCTTTGTCTTTTTTCATTGTGCCACAGGAACAATGCAGACAAGCAGAAGTGATTGTGTTCTGTGTCAACATGATGTGACTGCAGCCCCGCAAATGTTTGTGGCAATAGATGGACCGTGCTGCCATGGGAAATCAATTCCACAGGTGTCAACACAGACGACTGAGATGCCCATTGTGAGGTGGGAGTAGGCCAGAGTGGAATGTCTATGTGTGCATGTGTGTGTATTGTTTGTGTGTCTGCCTGCATCTTTAACATGTGTCTGTGCATGTTTCTGCATTCGTGCCTACATTTGTAAAAACCATGCATGTATGTGTGACAATGTAATTTTGTGACACCAGCCGAAAGGGGAAAAAAAAAATTGCATTAGCACTGGAAATACTAAAAGTACTGAATTGTGTATATTCTGTAACACCTATACACTTATCTAATAGTTAAGTATATTGAAACTACATTTCTGACATGCTGCAATAAATCAAAATTATACTTTTGGTATATTTTGGATAGTTTTGGATATAAACTTTAAACTTAAGTGCATGTATTTTCTGAAATTAGTTTTTGAAGGTATTTACAATTTACAATCAAGTTAAAAGGTGTGTTAAATTGTAAATCTTAAAATTTTTAAATTGTAAATCTTATATTTTACCTCAGTATATTAAAAGATGTACTTCTGATATACTGTACTAAAGCTACATTTTGCATGTATTTTGGGTTGTTCAAGCTAAGTAGTACAGTTTTTCAGTACCTTTATGGTCTTTATATATATATATATATATATATATATATATATATATGTGTGTGTGTGTGTGTGTGTGTGTGTGTGTGTGTGTGTGTATACTGTTTATATACTTCTGTAGCAGTACTTTTAGTAGCTTTATATTTAACATTGACTGTGTTTTAAATTAAATATATTGTCATATATCGTGAGCAGGACACACAGCTTGACACTAAAAACTGCCAGTGGACTATGCCTGGCATGTAATTTGTGTCTTCTTTGAACTGCATTTTGATTAAAAGTGGGCAATGCATGTAATAAGTACAAATTTAGTACTAATGGAGTATAATGTCTTTAACCATACAACCTTCAATGTGAGGCACATTTGACACATATATTTTTCTCATGGATGGTGTCATGCTTCCATTGATCATTTGTCACAAAGAAGAGAATGGCTTTTTAGCTACTCATTGTGATAATGATGATAATTAACCAATGTAGCTTAAAAATGAATTAAAGCATTCAATCCTATTTTTATGAACTGCCTTGATGAAAAGCACAAAATACACGCAAAAATACAACTAAGACATCGATGGCAGATGTTCCTACAGCTGTACAGCTTTCTCTTCCAGCAGGAGAAAATGTTCATTTAGATGAATTAATTGAATACTACAGTCTATACTAATCACATATCAATGGCTTTTGATGGCTTCCCATTGAGGCCTTATTGTAGACATCTCTGGGCATATGAATAGGATAAAAGTGCAGAGATATTAAGATATCTGCTTTAAACAAGAAGACGAAGAAAAAAAAACAGAAACGCATTCATAACAAGTGTAATGAAATCTCTCTTGAAAGTTATCTTGATACGAGCAGGTAATTGGAGCACCAACCTTGTATAATTAAGTTTCTAGAGGAAGTCAAGTGATATTTTATACTTTTCTTACTCTCAACATCGCTTTAGTCCTCTGTGCCATAAACTTATACTGTTGTCAAAAAACTATAAAATATATGTATATGAGAGATAGATAGACTGAAAGATAAATAGATATATTTATACAAACACATCTTAACCGCATTTATGTCAGCAGCGGGAGCCAGTGTGCTTGGGGCTGAATGCCACAAACAGGCTATGGAAGTCGGAAGGTCTTGAGAGGCAGGAAAGTATAGAACAACACGAGACATTTGATTTAGGTCTAAGGGAAAAATAAACTATTTGTGAATCAATATCAGAGCATGGTACTAAGGTTTGATTGAGATGGCTTCTTTTAAACTCTTTATTTGTCATAAATTTAGTTTAGTTTAATCAGGAGCAAAATGTATCAGTGTATTAATGGAATGTCATTCAGTTCAAAATTTCTGTCACGTTACTGAGCTGTAGATAAATTGTGTTGCAGTGCACATGTTGCATTGGCTTTGTTCTGTCAATCCATTTAGATTATTTTGATAAAGTAGAGCAAAAAAAAAAGAAAAGAAAATGCTATTTTTTATGTTTTCTTTTTTAAACTTGCTCTGGAGTTTTTGATATAAAAAACATTTTTTAATCAATAAATCAAAGTGACAGCCAAAAACTCAAATATAAAACTAACATACAAAGAATAACGCCCGCACACTGACTCCAAACCAAATCAGTTTAGTTAAACAGACAAAGTTTTGGTTCCATTCTAATCACTGTCAGGTCAATGATCGTGTATGTTACTCCGCTCCTCAATAAAAACCGAACAATAACAACAACAATTATGCAGAACAGCATAGAATTTTCATACAAATGTTTTAGGTAATCCTGTTTTGACAGAGAATGATTTGACAGTCACTCTAAGTAATCTGTCACTCATTTTTATTCCTCCTTTAATTCAAGTACCAGTTGTTGTGACTGGTGACAAAATAAACAGATACTTATGAAACCCCCCTGCTCTCACCCACCCGTGGACTTTTGCCCCCTGAAATTCTTTTTGAAAAATGGCCTCATTAAGTCTTACTTGCAGCAGTACAGCTTTCAACATGGTGTTTGTGAAAGCCTAACCTACTGTAGCGTTAGCATCATCAGGCACACATGGTGCTAGTCAACACTGAATTTGACCCAAATACTTAAAAGTATTTTATGACTCTATGAACAAATGTACCCACCCACCCCACTGGTGGTATCTGCCAGCAATTATTTGGAGCAACCCCACAGGAAGAGCCATCTGTAGCTGATTTCAATTTCCACACACACACAGGGGGATGTGTGCCTTAAAGTCTTTAATTGAGATGGATTGGGTCATCCAATTAACCCTAACACACTTGGGTGTCCTTTGTGCAGTTGAAGCCTTTGCTTTGGGGTATTGTCACAAATCTTTAAGTCACCACAGAACTAGTACACCTGTCCTCACTGTCTTTATAAAGCTTAATTGGATTGAGCTCTTCCTCAATCAAAAGGCAGTTTTTTCCCCCACTTTCTTCTTCTTCTTCTTCTTCTTTTTTTATTGAAATTTCAGCAGTTCAGGTCTAGTGAATGACCTTAAATGGCACAAAGGTTAGCAGTAAACTGCCCAGTGTAAAAAAAAGAAAAACAAGTTTAGGTAACCAACTTAAAAACAGGCCTTTCTCAGGGATTAAGATATTGATTAACTTCCACCTTTCCAGCCGCATTGGAAGTAAATTCAGCTTTGAACATTAATGCAAACAATTCCAACAGGTGCATCAACTTTTGTTGATCACTTACAAACCCTCTGCCTGTACAAAGGCAGTGCTGGAACACAACTGTTACAACACCCTCTGATGCCTTATTAGGACAATACTGTACTGTAGGAAGTAGAGCTTTAAAACAAAGGAAGACATGTTGGCCAGGGGGTTCATCCTACAGCAGGATAATGACCCAAAACATTTGAAGAAAAGAACTAGACAGTAGCCTCGCATGTTTGAACACCAGCACGGTCTCCAGACTTCAGCCCCATGGAGCTGGTTTGGGATGAACTGGACAACAGATGAAAGCAAAGCAACCTACAAGCGTAACACGTGTGGGAACTTTCTGAACAATTTTTCGTTACCTTTTGGCTGCCGAATGAGTCGAAAATTTAGATTCAATTTTAGGATTTATGAATCCATGATTTTAGTTGTTTTTGTTAGTTGTATAGTTTAGTTTTTGTTATTAATTCAAATTTGTCACAGAAAATTTTCATTTTAATTTCCCTAGTTTATTTCAAACAAATGACTTTGTATTATCTCACATAACAAATGTAAACGTTTGCTCGTTTGTAGCAGCAACATATGTCACACGTGGCCATGATATGTATTAAAGTCAGGCTTGCATTCTACTTCTGTATTTTTGCGGAATAAGTTTTGCAGCCACTCACTCTTTAAATATAAGTGGGTTTGATTTTCCTACTAACCATCCAGACAGTAAAGTGACCTATACCCTGACCTGAATGTTTTCAGCAAGTCAACCACAAGCGTTAGTCTCAGAAGATTCATTAAAAAGACTGGCAAACAGGGAAAACGAAAAAAAGACATCTTCTAAGAAAAAAAAAAAAAAAAGGTCTGAATTAAAGTTTGAGTCAGAACACCTCCCTTTTTCTTGAATTATAGACAATAAGACCTGCCATATTTAATTGTTTGGGGGAAGTAAGGAAGGCTCATCTTTTGGGGCAATTTAATTTGAAACACAGTTCTTCAAGGCAGGGAGAGCAGCCAGAAGTCATGCAGAGAAAACACCCTTAATTGTTTAATCCATATCAGTTATGCACCATATGGGAGAAATTACAGGTGCTGTGTGATGGGATAAACACTACAACTAAACAAATGTCTGAGGGGCAGTCTACTCCAGTTTGTGTCTTTTAAGATCAATTTGTCTCGGCTCTTCCCCCCTCAGACCTGCTAATAATATGTGCATGAATTAAAGCAAAGCATTCCAGCTTTAAAGGCTCTGCTAAAAGCTCAAAGTCTGTTTGCCAATGCCTTTTAAATATAGAGGACAGCCTGTGTAAAAAATAAATTGTTCAGCCTTGAACAATATATTATTTTATCAGGGCCTCCAATATGACTTGAATGCATATAAGCCACAGAGATAAGAGTCTCACAAACTTCTTTAAAAAAAAAAAAAAAGAAAACTGTAAGAGAACATTGAATTAAATAAAATATTTAAAGGACACCACTATAGTATATTTACACTGTTTCACACATTCTACTGAGTGAAGTATAAATGCAGCTCGACAGGCAGCCAAGCTTGCAATTCCCTTATTAATTTTACAACTATCATATCGCTGAGACTCCAGTATGTCTTAAAATTCATTTCCATACGCTACCAGAGTATAAATGCTAGCTTTCATTAGACATGTTCTTTAACCCTTCACAGTGGACATTCTATCATCGGGATTTGAGTGCTTTATTCAATTTGATTTATTTTGACCGAGTTAATGTGTTCCACGAATGGGTCGCAATTACCATACCATTAATCATACCATAATTAGAGGCAGTGGCTTAATTGTGACACAAAACCTCTATTTCCTAAAGGAATTAATAACAGCGCTGTCATTTTATAGTAGTAAAAAAAAATGTGGAAATGAACCTAAGGGGTACTAGACAATGTTCATTGTCGTTCTTATAATAGTAATTTCTCATGCATGTTTCAGTGTGTATATCTGAAACATGCATGAAACTATTAGTTGCCCGAGTTATTCTGTGACGAAGACCGCGTCACTGCTCACTGGTAGCACATGGTAGGACTGACACTCAGCCCTGTACCCATTCATGATTCATAACCAATAATTTCCCACAGTTTTCCTGGTGAGCGCACGCACCACATTGGACAAATGTTCATACACCATATACCAAACCGTCAGAGTAAAACATAAGAAACACACTACACACCAGCTCTGTTAATTGAAGGTGGTTTATTTACTCATATGCTTTTGCCAGTGTTGCTGCCATCTTGGTCATCTCCTTCTCTGTGCATGGGGGCTGAACCAGAGCAGCTAAAGAAGGCTGCCTTATATAGTGGTAGGAGGTAACTGTGCAGCTGCTTAATTGCGGGCCATACCAGGTCCCACTGAGTTGGAGGGGGGATTTTGGTTTGGCATTAATATAATGGATGATAAGATGAAACAGGTTGATGTATATGTTAATTGCTTAAATGATGATTTGTGTTTTGTTGTGGGTTTAATGTGGGACCCGATTATGAAGATGTAGTGACCAGAGATCTCATTAATGCATTGACTGAAAATTGGTTGGTCTTGGGAGGGGCTTAGGGTTTATAATGCTCCAGCCAACAAAGTGCTCGAGGAGAGAGTGAGAGATGCAACACCCCTAGAAGTAATTGTGGATTTGATTTTTGTTCATTTTGCTTTCCTTTCTAGTAGCATTTTTTTTTTTTTTGGCCTGTAAATAAATGCACCTTTCAAATGCTATTTGCAACTCCAGCCATCTTTTTTTTTTTTTTTGTTTGCTAAACTAAAAAAACTAAGAAAACCCATGTTTGTGTGACATATTCCCTCTGTAAAAGCTACTTTACAAAGAGTAAAGAGGCATGAATGGGGAAAAACAACCCTGTGGGTATACAGTTAGACTTGTACATTGTATGGAGGTGGGCTATTGACAAATACACTGTTTCAGCAAATGAGCAACCCACATATAAAGGCTTGCAACATTTGCCAAAATTACCCTTCTCAGGAGTTCGGAAGGACTTTGTCTGTATAGCCATGTACACACAATAATTAATAGAAATTTTCGGCGAAAGTATGCATGGCATGTTAAGTCTGTATTTAGCAAGTAATCATAACAGCACCACAAGATATTTTTTTTGAATCCATGGCAAACTCAATGACACTACTTCTTCCACCACCTGCTCTGTGATGCTGAAGTCGTGCTAAGATGCTGTTTTGTAGCGACCTACCGAAAGCTGTGGATTGCTACATGGTGTGTGCTCTGGTCTGCAGACAGCCTTTCAATTTTAGCCGTGTCCTTTCACACACTGACTGGAAAGAACAGACAAATATAGGTGATAAATTCAAGCTCATTGTGTCAGAAGACATTCACAAACAACATACCAGTTACTAGCAATGAAGATACCGTTTGCTTTTGTCCTTTTGCCCCCCCCCTGACCAAACAGAATCATGCAATCTTCAAACTCCTCTGCAATTCTTTGGCTTCAGAAACGGGTTTCGTTTGATAGCTGCAATCCCGGAAAGGTCACAGGCATCAAGAAAATAGACGGAATGAACCAAGAGGATTTCAAGTTGTATTAATGAGGACCCCCTTGGCCAGCACCTGTCTTAGAGGTCAGGCCATCACCTAAAATGATAAAGATTTATCATGGGGAGGCAAGGCTGGTCAAAGCGTTCTCTTATCTCAGGCTCTGCCTTTTACAGCAGCAACTACTGTCAAGAGTCTCACATGGATGAAAGACTTGGCTACTCTCCACCACTGTTGCAAACCTCCAGAAATATTCTGATGTCGGTAAATAATTCATCCCCTATATTTTGTACTCTTTGAGAATTTTTGAGGAGGCGCGGGTACATTATGCTATGCTCCCTACACTGGGAGACCCGAGCTAAAAAAAAAAGGTGGCACTTTAAGTTAGCCACAGCTTGAGATCATATTAGGAGCATGTTGAAAGATTTACAGTTTTCATTCACTTGAGCCTGCAGAAATTTGAATATGTGGCATACATATTTTGCATCACAACATGGGGGGAAAAAAGGAAACATGGGAAAGAAACATAAATAACACTGACATAAATTAAACTCTTACTAAAGTATTTTAAGTTTGCAACACATTATATATGAATTTGGATCCATCTTAAATAAATGCTCTTAGAAGGATTGTTGTAATCAGACCTGTATTTTTGACATAAAATATTATATGTGGCATGGCAATTTAACATCAGCAGATCTGTTACAGTAACACACAGAGTGTAAGCTGCAAACCCACTTCAAATGTATACAGCAGGTCATGTATATGTATTTGTCTCTACCAAAGGATCCCTATGATGTTGGCACACCAGTGGCCCCTGAAGAGAAAAACATTGTTGAAATGCCAGCCATGAATTTCTGTTTTCAGTTTGAAGCCTTTTCATGGATGGTCCTGTGCTCACTCACACACTTTGTGAAAGCAGCTTCGGAGAAAAACATTAAAAGCAATCATCATGTTTGCTGTAATTTCAACCATAGGGAGAATAAGCCAGGATAGAATATCCAGGATTATTTGATGTAAAACTAATATGCTCAGCCAAGGAGCATGTACATACTTGTAGTGGCCTTTTCTTAGAATTAGACAGTATTGTTCCCCTTGTGTTTCTTCTATTGATTTGAGTTTTAATAACAAACTCTGAGTGAGGTATGTTTCTCTTCAATCATAAGTTAAGGTTTCCCTCAGTTTGGGGTTTTCAGGAGTTTAAAAAAAGGAAACATTAAAGGTTCCATGTTGTGAAAATGGGTTTCGATTGTATTTTGTGTGTGTGTGTGCATTTTTTATTTATTTTTTATTTTTATTTTTTTAATAAACTCGTAGGTGTCCGCCTCTGTCAGGGCAGACAGAAGTGTTGCTGACTGGTGCAGAGCAGTATAAGCTGTGAATGTAGCTTTACATGAATGTTATGATTCACATTTTGCTTCTTACCAATCCTGCAGACATTTACTGTAGCTTTCCTCAAAATCCCAGTCCACCCTGTGAGTTGATCTGTGCTTAGCCAATTGGAGCGTTTGCTAATGAACAGTGGGCGGTTACTTCTGCCTAGCAGCAAGATGATTTGACTGTGTGTAGCTTGGACAGAAAGAGCCCCCCAGAAAAGCAGGGAAAAGGCAAATCAACCCCATTTTTTTTTAACCATTAAAGTGTTTAAAAGACACATAAATGGTACAGAAATAAATTTAAGTGTTAATATGGGACCTTTATCAGATTCAATTCAAATAATTGATGGCAACAGTTAAGGTCAAGGTTTAGAAATTCTTACTTAGGTCAGTTTGCCTCAGGAGCTAATATACTTCCTGCACATACGGTTTGACATATGGCAATGACAGGTGGCTAAGGTTAAATTTAGTGCTTTAAAGACAAAGACCATCAGTGTGATCTTACTACTTTAACTGTGATTACACACTGAAACATAACCATTCACCAAATATATTTACATTATACATCCTTGGAGCCCAGATGATCTTGCCAGGTCAAAATCTATTTTCCATTTCAAGCTTTTTAGTGTTCTTCAGTCTTCCTTCATGTATATCTTAAATAAAAGTAATAGGTGGGGCAAATCCCCCACTGACAAAATCAAAACATCGCATTTGTGAATGATAATATGATGGTTCCGGTGACACTCTCTGATGTCAGCTTTCCCCATGAGACCTTTTTCAATTATGACTAAGAATAATGGAGCACATTCAAGTGAGAGTATTGCTTTTCAATAATTGCAACACTTTTCACAAGAGTCTGTGGTCAACAAGGGAGACTCTAGAAACTACATACATAACAAACTAAAAAAATATTCTGTGGTGATTTAATATATTTGAGGGTGATTGTCATTTTCAACTGAGTAGAAAAATCTTTTGTTTTTTGTTTTTTTTCTTTTCCCCCCACTTCAAATTGATGTTGTTAAAGACTGGGCTACATGGCTTAAAAAGATTTGGCTCCCGTATCTTTGTGGTGTCTTCCCACTTCCCAACCACATTTGTCTTGGAAATAGAGTTCAACAGCAAGGAGCAGCCATTGCAGGCCACACCATCCGCTAAATGTTTAACTTTCCTAAAGGAGTCATTCAAAACAAGAACGGGAACTTGTCTATTGGGAAATACCTCCGGATTAGGGGGGCTGAAAGATTGAAAAAGTAATTTGAAAAATAATGGGCTTTTTAATGACTAAACCTATGGGACACCCAGATGTGCTCTTTGTTAATTTTCACTAGTGTAATGTAAAATTCCAACTGCTTAATTACTCCAGGACACACAAAGCAACTGGTTTTTAACGAAGCAATTATGGGAACAGCTTCTACTACATTGCAACACAGCCTCCATTCCCCACCAGCTCCTTCCTTGATGAACCACTACTTTTTGGTACAAAGTTATCAAGCTTTTCATGTCTTAAGCAATGACAGAAAATCCCAAGTATTTTTTTTTTTTTTTTTTTTTTTTAATCAAAGGTTTGTTTTGGCTCCTGAGACCTCAAATCATTTGAATATGGCCTACATCTCAATTTCTTACAGAATAAAGTAATTCAATAAGGAGTGTTTCATAAGTAATACCAATATTTACCACTAATCTCAGCTGTTTTGAAATTCCCTGTGTTGAGTGGCAGAGAGGTTTTCTTGGAATGCAATGACTGATCCATTTTTAGATAGATTAAGTATGAATAAATAAATGCCTCTCACTGTTTGTCTTTTGTGTAAGTCACCTTCTGAAACTGACTGTGGCAATTTTTAACTTTGCTTGTGCGGAAATATTGTTAAGGAAAACATCTTCTGACATTTTTATTTATTTTTTTTTTCCTTCTTCTTCTTCTTCCATAGATCAATAAAGAAAACTACCCGGGCAGCATTAAACCCCCTCCTTAACCCCCATGGGAGTAGCCGAGGAACAGCTGTTGGTAAATATCATTACAATATTACATGCTTTATTGTTGCTTTAATGGTGAAATACCACATGTCTCAGCTCATAAGACATTAACATTTAGAACAATCAATATAAGTTGCACATTTTTTACGAGACACATTTTCCAGCTGAAGGTGGAACTTGCGAGGATGCCTGAGGTGTCATTCATTACTGAATGCTGTAAAGATCATTGTGATTTGTGGGTTTTTGGAGGGAATGTGATCCTCACATGGGCTTGTCTTGTTTTTTATTCATACTTGCATTACCTGGATTTACATACATATTGCAGTAGATGAAGGACATTATATGCATACACACTGAGATGACAAAGTTGAAGTCTGAGTTTGTGTTTGCTATAAAGTTGTACTAATTTAGTTATTCATTTGCTCCACAAACAAAATACAATAGATTTATATTCAAATGGCAGCAGCATCAGTGAAATGAAAACTGCATTACCATCCCTTTGTTTTACATCAATAGGAATGTCAGTGTAACCTTTTTAATAAATTATAACAAAAGGTGCAGCACTTTCAGTGATAGATCATTGCATTTTCATTTTTTTTTTCTTTATTTAATTTCCAGTTGTAAAAATACAGGACCAGAGTGTGTTCACTCAGGTCCCAGAACATAAAAGAAACAGAGAGCACAAAAGAGAAGAAGAAAAAAAAAAGACAGAAAAGAAATCAACCCATCTCAGCTCCAGACCAATTTCAAAAATTAAAATTGTGCCTTTGAGATGCAAATGCTCAAACAATATTCTTCATGTTGGATCTAAATTGCTAATGTACACAGTGTATAAGCCCAGTGTGTCCCTTTCAAGACTGGATATCTTGGAGACATGAACCTGATGGTTTTGGTGTTGATCAAAGGGCCCAGTCATGTCATGCCTCTCCCCAAGAGACTGGGGACTCATTGAGATGCATTGAACCATGCTTATTCCTTGTTGCGTGTTTATGTTGTTTGATTGCTCCCAACTTGTAACTGCTCAACATTCAAGAAGGACAGAGAACCAGATAATACAATTTGGAGGAACTATCCTATGGACATAGATTCTGAAAATAGCAGCAAAATACTTGAAAAAGTGCTACAGAGTCATCATCTGTATCATATTATTCTGCTCTAAATGAGAAACAAAGACATGAAACTGCTGCAGATCGCCCTGTTCAAAAACAGCTAAAATCCGTATTCGTTCCCTGAAACAATCATTTTAAATTCAGCAGGCATTTCTATGACAGGAGGCTACTCCTTTTGATCCCGTACAGGGTAGCACCTTGATAGACCAACTATATGGATTAATAGCACTAGTTACAACACAGCCTTAGGCCCCCCATATCTACGTTAATAGAGCCTATCCATTCCTGTCAGCTACTGGGGACTGATGGAATTGCAGGGGTGGCTGTGTATCCACACGGCAAACCATAAGCCCTCAGATATCGCTTGAGCTGGATGACTGCAATTTTCATTTAAAACCAAATATATTACAGTGAGATTTATCAAACATAGTCAGACAATTTTTCTTTGAAAAGGGTCTGTCTGTCTGTCTGTCTGTCTGTCTGTCTGTCTGTCTCTCTCTGTCTCTCTGTCTCTCTCTCTCTCTGTGTGCCCTGGACAGGGGGAATAACTTCTCAGTGCAGGTTGCTTGTCATCATTTCCAGTTAGGTGGCCAGGACACACACACACACACACCTTGTGATGTCCAGCCTGACTGATGCAAACACTTGTCTTAGAGCACCATCATCGCAAGAGCGAGTGTATCTGAGCAGAAAGAAAAGCTGTGTTCCTGCCATAATCTATCATGTCACAGTAGCCAATATTTCCATCCAGACATTGTGGAGCCACCTGTTTGGTTTGAGGGACATGAACACCTGTATCAGCAACAAAGTTAGGAGCTTTACAAGGATTATCTTTGGTTAACAGCAATTGTAACACCAATATATACTTTGGAAATATTTCTACCAGAAACATGATTATGCCTCTTTCACCTGTTCATCAGGATGAAATGTTAGATATCTGCTACATGTAGAAAAATAGGTTTTGGGCTTTGAATAATATTTCGAGTCTGATGTGGTTTTTCCACCAAAAAGTAAAAGGTACCCTGTGGAGTACTGCTGTTTATGTTCCATATTACTCACCAAAACATGTTGTTTGTATGCTTGAGGGTTGGCAAAAGTGTTGGCTACATTTACTTCCTCATAAAACATTTGCATAGTTGATACATGATACATGATACATCGTTGATTTTCTTTGTTGCATATTGGACCATGGCCAAGTTGCATTCTGGATAATGATTGGTTTCCTAACTAGTATTGGTGTCACAAAATAAAGCTCATACATACTGTATGTCTCAAACTCAAATTTAAGGTGAGCGGTGCAAACTTTCCCTCTTCAGCAGATAAGTGTGAAAACAACATTCTAGTTTCAAACTGCACATACATTATTCTGCACAGTGAAGGTCAAACATCCAAGAGAAGTAGCAAAAACCAGTTAACCAATTTTTCAGTGGACGGGGAAATTTTAGATGGTTAAAGTCTGGTCATGGTTAAGTAAGAAACAATTTGGCTAAGGATTCACTCATAGTAGAAACGGGGTTGTCAGAGGTGAAGGCAAATGCATCCACCCGTCCAAGACCATGACCGCAGCACATATTTCCCAC
This sequence comes from Toxotes lorentzi, assembly GCA_037833715.1. NCBI lineage: Eukaryota > Metazoa > Chordata > Actinopteri > Toxotidae > Toxotes > Toxotes lorentzi. The sequence continues at coordinate 13,451,897 of JBBMJY010000002.1, read as the reverse complement.
TGCAAGTCTACATAGGCTACATTACCAACAGTATATCTGCACTCAGGTAATCCTTACATGCTGGGGAAATTGATTTCTTGCCCTCCTCATGCATGGAGCCAGTATTTTAAGTGGCATTGTGCTCACTTATTTCAAGAGACTCTGCTCTCAATTTAGTCAAATAAAAGTCATTTTCTACAGAGAGTTTGGTATGTACTGCAGCTAAAACTGCTGGGCTTTCACTGTGATACGTCTCAGTGAAAACAAGATACATGAGTACGATACATGCAGTAGACTGATGTTGAAAATGCAACACGACTTCACTCAACTCCGGTTTGGGTATGATGCATGGGTGACAAAAATAATTTAAATATAGCGTTTTCACACCGCAGGCTCATTAATTATCATGACTGTATGGTCTGGTATGGTACTTTCATTCTGACAGTGAGTTATGGTTCATTTTGTGGTGATAAGATGAAAGATCACATACAGCCCCAGTGTAAATGGAGTGATCTGGATGAACTGCACCATATCTCTCTAACCCTTCGCGACAAGGTTCAAATAATGGTACTACCATTTAGGGACAGCTCTCTAGCAAAATGTTTCTGAGCAATGTGACAGCGTTTATCACAGGAAGCTAACTCCTATGGTGTTAATGGCACACTGTATCTAACAAAATCCCAATTAAAACAGTAACACTGATGCACTTCAAGGCTGGTAGGCCTACAGTGTATGCATCTTGACAGAAAAAAGGAGGACACCTTGAAGGAAGAATGCAAAGACAATATTCGCTTCTGTCAAGTTGCATATTTCTCCCTCTACAGCTAATAATGACAAGGTTGCTCTTTGATGCAGCCGAGACAGTTTTTCATTTTCTACTGACTTCAAATTCCAGGTATTTAATCCTCAGTGGAAATGCCAAGCTTTGAGGATGTTACCCCAACTGTTCTTCAGAGTTCAGTGCCTCAGGAGAGAAGAGCAAATATGAAAAACAAAGTGTTAGAAATTATTTCCTTCTTGTTGTTTTGGGTTCAGCTCTTGTATTCTGTAAAAAAGTTGGCAGCTGGGGCTTATGCTCACCTCTCAGTGTGAACGTGACTTAAATCCTGCAGCTGGGGTGTGAGGAGAATCCAGAGGAGGACCCTCAGCGCCTCTGCTGTGATTAGGGAGGTGTGCAGTTAGTGAAAGCCATAAACATATCCGTGCACGACCACTGCGCACATTCAGACTCCCACACATTTGTACACAACCATAGGCATGTGTCAGAAGACCAGCATGTACACACACTCATTCACACTTGCATACACAGAAACACTGACAAACATCGACTCATGCACATTAACAAATCGCAGCAGCCAACAAAACAGCAAACAGAAAAAGAGGTTTTTCCACAAGCCATTTCACATGCCCTCTCAAGAAAAAGCCGACATGCGGCATTTACTCAACAGCCACATCTACTTTTGAACAATACTGTGGTCTCTCTATGTGACAAAATGAGTTTTCTGCATACTGTATGAGCATTCTATGAGCAGGAGAGGCTGAGGCTACTCTTGCAGTGTTACAGTGACTGCAGGGATTATTCCAGCACACTGAGGGATGTTTCAAGGCCCTTCCTCAGAAGGCCATTCAAACCTTTTCAACTTGGAAAGGGTTTCTTCTGATGCTTTTTTCTGACACTTTCAAGGTCTCCAGTGTGAGCCACACAACCAAAGAGACAGTTCATGATGACCACCACAATCCTTGCCGCATAGCCAAATTCTGTCTATAATGATGATTTGAGGTGGGATCAATCAACCCTATCTGCCCACTGTAATGACCGATCAGTCTGTGATTTAGGAGCTGTAATTGGTTTCCAGTAGGGCACAGTGTCAGTTTTCTATTCCCTAGTAGCCCACATGTACAGTTTCAGGACATGGGCACTTGTCACAAGTGCAGGCTTGACTGGACAGGGAAGAAGATATCCACTGGAGACACAGCGGCTCTTCTGGCACAGCTCTCTTTCTGTAATGGCCTCCATTCACAGGCTCTTCATGAAAGGTTTTACATGGGAACTCCAAAGGCTAATTGGCCCATGGAGATCAGGCTTATTGTTAGTTCTGCATGGCTTCCAGCAGCCATGGCTGCCATATGAGTGCCTAATCACCACAGGGCTCCACACCTGACTAAACAAAGAGCACTTTTCTTAATTCTTAAAAAAAGTGTATCTCATCCGTTATCTTTCCTCTTCTTGCTCCACTCTTACTCCTTCTCTTTCACCCTGTCTCTTAGGGTTATAAAACAGGTCAGGACTTGCTGTATTAATACCTATGGATTTTTATTTTTAATTAAACCTGCACTATGCTTGAATGCTTAAAGCCAGTCGTCAAATGACTCTGCTGAAAGCCCTTGAGGTCAGTCCTGTTGTTCATGCACTCCCAGAATTGTTACCATGTAAACACTTAGAAGTTTGTTTGATTGCTCACTTAGAATCACAAAATGTAAACAGTTATATTTTTCTCAAGAAAATTTATATTCTACATTTTCCTAAATAGGTGCTGCTAGGGCTAGTAGATTCCGCTCACCTAATTACTTTCCATCACTATAGTATTCCTAAGTAAAAAAACACAATGGCATAAAGTAAATGGTGAATAGCTGTTTTCTCCATGGTGAAGCGACATTCAGCGGATACCTGTGATGACTCAGAAACAGTGAAATTCCCTTGAGGTTTAATTTTAAATCTCAGAATGCATAAAAGCCCGCTGCAATATCAAAGGTTTGTAAAATGTCACTGAGCTTCAATACTCTTGTCTGTCATTTTGATTTGAATACACACCTGATTGCTCCACGCTGATAAAGCATTCAAGCACCACAGGGCCCCCATTGTAAAGACACTTCAACCTGCATGAGCTCTGCTCCTGAAGTGGGCATAAGGATGTTTTGTGTGTTGATGTGACATCAGAACATTTCTTAAGTCTGCAATCTTATAGCATAACATTGCACCCTGTTTTGACAAGCTATTTCAATGAATCCACTGACATTTGGAAATATTATAAACTATTGCTGGTCGGTTCACTCGAAGCATCTGAAAATATATCGTGAGAGCAGTGTTGAAGGAAATGAGCCACTTTTCTGAACAAGAGACTTGAATATGGGTCTGATTAATATTTTTTCACCCTCTGAGATCAGAACTGGAAGCTGAAAACATACAGACAAGCCATGTACGAGTTCTGCGTGTCGATGTCTAATAGCAGGTGAATCAGCCTCCTTACTAATAAATGAGAGAGATATTTTTTGTTTTCATACTTTATGTTAGTGGATCATAAGACATGCAAGAAACAGGAGTGGTCCTGAGCAGTTAAGTAGCTTGTTATGTGATGAGGCTCCATTTGAAAAGGATACAGACATTCTGCAGGAAGAGGTATGTTTAGTCCCTCTTTAACTATTGATGACTGACTCACTAACCCCATTGATCCATGTATAATTTAATCAGCAGCGCTCTGATATGTAATCATTAATATTTATGACAAATGTTCCTGGAAAAAAAGGGTAAAAGAAAGTCTTTAAGGTGACAAGTACGCCATAAGTGGTAGTTTTTGACAGCAGGTTTTTTTTTTTTTTTTTTTTTTTTTCAAACTGATCAGAGTAAATAGCAGGAGGAGGATTTAAATTTCTGTTTGTTGTTGCTTGTACTGAGAGAGCTTTAAGATATCTGTTTTAGTAGGACAATTTTAGTCCCTATTTTGCAAGATGTTTTAGGAGGGGGTTCTCATACCGTTGCATAAAATATGAAAAAGAAAGCCCTCAACATTTTCTGTCTCTGTCTGATCTCATGCTTGTTGGCTTTACTTTACTTAAGAGCAGAAGGGCACCAGTGTGTGGTTTGCTATGAGCGGCCTGAGGTCAATCAGAGGAAAAAATTCAAAAGCCAAACACCATGAGACATTTTTCAGCTCTCAGTGCTCTGGAAGTAATTGTCAGATAGCCGACTGTAGCATCTCTACATCTAAAATAATAGGATAATTGGGAGAGCAATAAAAGTGCTGTTTTACCTTAGATTTCTTCTACAAACAAAGAGATTTCTTCAAGATGGTCTGCAATTGAATATTCATTAAGTTTCTGTAATTTGTGACCTAATTGGTATTTACTGCACAATAGTGCCAGAAAATTACTTTTGGATTGAAAAGGGGCATTAAATTAACACTTTAAAGCAACATAGGGGATTAGCACAGTTCAACAACAATACATTTAAAATTATATTAAGAAGTGAGTTTTCATCTTAATTGTGCAGTCATCTTATTAATGAGTGCAATGGATGACCTACATAGAGAACGGTAGTTTTTTTTTTTTTGGGGGGGGGGGGCTTTCTTCATTTCAGATAATGAGGATAGTCCTCTCAATAATGTGAGTATTAAAAAAAAAAAAAAAAGAAACTATCAAAGTTCTAGCTACTGTCTTGTTAGTTTTTGCTGCATGAGCACGAGCTATCATTCTTGAGGAAGAAACCAGATAATTATAGAAATAAGAAATGGAATATAAGATACTTACTTAAACTCTTTCTGCAGGTGTAAGATGCAAACTGCACATTTAAGGCCATGAACTGACACTGGCAAACTGAATATCTTAAGATATGGCTTGAGTTTACAAAAGTAATCCACACATAGCATAAGGTCTGCATAACAACCTGCCAAACAATGCTATTTATAGGCTACATTTTCTCTATAGTTTGATGCCAAACCACCGTGGTGTATTATCAGGTGTGTTTGCCCAATGCTAAGTACACACCCGGTGCTCTGTCTGATGGGAAAGCATATTCAATTATTAAGTGATCTACCTCTGCTGATGCCCATTTCCTCACAGATGAAAAGGCCTATTAGACTTATTTCCTCCTTGTAGATAGAATGAAATATCATGTCTTTTAATGGATAGGCCTATTTTAATCTCCCACATTAATACTTTAGTATGCAGGATATTATTGTTCTGTACCAATGACTATAATTAGTTTTGTTTAATAATCTCTGTCAATCCTAAAATTGCTCACTTGCTTGGTTCCACATCTTGCTGAAAAGATCATTAATTTTAGAGTTTTATGGCATTCTGGGATCAAGATTGCCCATGATTAGGCGAAATGGAGAAATGTGAGTCATGTTTTCAGCATGAGATAAGTAGCAAAAGGGTTAACTGCATACACACAACAGATTTTTTTTTTCTGAGGCAATTAAAAGTTTTTTTTTTTTTTGCAAGGTTGCATAGATGGTGTGTTATTTCTTAAGGCTGGTATACAGTGTATGGAAGAAAAGGATCATGACCCAGAAATGATCATCCCTCAAGACACTAGCTGTGAATAAATGTGAAAATATTCTGAGTTGGCATGGCCATTAGTATAAACAAACTGTTCAGAAAGGGAAAAGTCAGGGAAGAATGACAGCAATAAAATACATTTATTCATGCCAAGACAACTGAGTTTTCTATTGTGTGTAAAATTGATTACAGTGGAGGTCAAGTCATGGTAGAAGAGCCACGTCTTGATTTACCATTTTAAATGACTTCTTTCTCTCTGGGTAAAACCTTTGGAAATCTGTATTTGTATCTTGATCTATACTTAAATATATATATTCCCCCTCAAGCATGATATGTAGTGTATGCTTGTCTTTATCTAGCAGATGTGTCTAGTTCATACACAGCTAACTGCAATAGTTGAGATGTCTATGACCTGCAAAATGTTTCACAAATATTTAGAGTTATGCAGGGAAGCTAAGTTTGCATGACCAACTTCACTGTTGTTAGAGTTGGGCTTGCTGCCACAGGAGAGAATCTGGCTATCAGCTAAAAATGTCCATAGTGTTATAACACACACACACTGCCTCTCCATCATTATTGATTAAATCCAGTGCCGCATTTATTAAGTTATTTCTCTGCTGGTAATTTCTGTGAAATTAGGTAATTCATTACAAGAGTGGGTGGTGAATTATTCCAACAGTTTAGGACAGAAGGCAAAGGACACTTCAACTTAATTTTAATAGTTAAATTCATGGTATTATTTGAAATTGTGCTTTCATGGGAGCACCCCAGACTAGTTGTCAGTCCATCACAGGGCTAAGGAAGAGACACCCACACTCACACTAATATCTATCCTCCAGTCCAATATGTTTTAGGAAACTGGACCATGGAGTTTTTTTTTTTTTTTTTTTTTGGTCAAGTTTACCACTTTTCAGCACATTTAACACACAATTGTTGTAAATGATCACAAAACGGGTTTTTGTCACAACAGTCTCATGACCCTTTCTCTCTGTGTGTCTCTACCCATCTGCCTCCTCAGTGGCAAAGTCAAAATGGCAAAGCCCTCCAATCACATTACTGTATACCCAGGAACATTTAAATGCTAATGTTATAAGCTCACATGCCTAATATGATAAGCTGACAAGCTTATTATAAGCTCTGAAGTTTTAAGAGTTTCTTCCATTAGTTATCACAGGAGGCATTAAATTGCATCGCAGCACTGTGCCAGGAGGTATGGAGTTAAATTCTCCTGCAGAAGAGATTATTTTGGCTGGATTCTGACAGCACTATACAGTGGCAGGATTGTACATGATGGTTTGTCAAGAGACAGGGAGGTGCACAGGGAGTGGAGCGTGGTTCGAGCTAGATGTGTATGTGTGCGCACGTGTGTCTTATCTACTAGTTTGTTCTGTATATGTGGCTATATAGAGGATAGTTTATCCGATGGAGAGCTGCACCACAGCGGCACTGTCATCCTTCCACTCCTTCAGTCCTAACCTATAAAGCAGCAGACAGCACTTGGGTTCATCATTGTATACGGGTATGCCATGTGGATCACAGCACAAAACAAACAGTGCACTTAGACTGAACCACTGGCCCTTACACATCTTTTTTTTTTTCAACAATATATAAAGATAAACTCACAGGTTTCTAATTCAGATATCTCGTCTGTGCTCTGTGCCCTCAGCTTTTAAAACTGCCATTATTATGCCGCTGCTTAACAAACCTAAATTCAAAACAATTTGACTCTTATGTCAAAATTTCCTCAAATAGATGTCGCTGATCAACTTACTGCCCACGTATCAAACGACGATCCTTTTCATCAGTTTTAGTCTGGCTTTGGGTCCTGTTATTGTAGTGAAACCACCTTGACCAAAGTTGTCAACAATCTAGTTGTTACTGTTGAATCTGATCTGGCATCATTGTTGGTGCTTCTTGACTTGAGTGCAGCTTTTGAGGATGGTGCTTTCATAGTTTCATTTATACTTACAAAATAGAACTCAATGCTGAAGTTACAATTATACAATCTCTGAATTTTCTGGTGTGCCCCAGTAGTTCGGTCCTTGGTAAATACAGACATTTATTTAAGAATTTGAGTCTTCACTTTGATGGCTGTATTATGTCTGAAAGCTCGACCATCAGAGACCTCGGCATGATCTTTGATTCTTGCCTGACATTTCAGTTTTACATCAAGGTTATTAACAAGACAGTATTTTTTTTCATCTTAGTGATCTCGCTAACATTTGACCTATTTTATCATTCCATGATGCTGAAACCATAATGCATGTATTTGTATCTTTCAGATTTCATTATTGTAATGCCCTTTTCTCTGGCTTTCTTAATTGTACTACTAGAAGACTTCAGCATTCTGCAGCTAGAATACTGACAGGAATTAAAAAAAAATAAAAAATGTATCACATAACACCCACTCTGGCCTTTCGTTACTAGTTACCAGGGCAAGCTAGAAATTATTTTAAGGTTCTTTTTTTAATTTATAAGGCCTTACATTGACTTGCACCAAGCTGAGCTAATTATACCGTATGCACCAGCACGCCCTCTTCACTCTCTCAATGCTGGTCTTTTCTCTGGAATGCCATTTGATCACATATTAAAGAAACATGTTCAGTTGAAATCTTTAGATCAAGACCTTTATTCTCTTCATTACAGCCCACCCCAAAACTTAAAAAAAAAATCCCTTTAAAATTTGATATTTTAATGCTATTGTTTTATTTTTTATTATTATACACACACACACACACACACACACACACACACACACACACACATATATATATATTTATTTATTATATTGTGTTATAATTTATTTGCTGAGTTTATTTTTGGTCCCATGTAAACTCTTTAATTGTACTGTATATTGGGACCATGCTGCATGGTGATCAAAATAATTAACTGATTGGTTGACTGACAATAGATGATAAAAGTTGTATGGTCTGAGATTGACTACCTTTGATTGACTAGTATCCCAAACATTGCAGCAGATGAACTACAACATGATAGACATTTATTATGTGCACTTACATATCATATCGTATGTGTCAGCTCATATCAGCAATAAACTCAGCCAACACATGACAAAGCACAGTTCACACTTTAAACAGCGAAAATCTATTCGGATTTTCAAAAAACCCTAAACCATTTACAAAGTCTAGTCAAAGAGATCTCAAGAGGAAACCTTGTAATTTCCCATGATTCAATTGAGTCACTTACATTTGGGGTATTTACATTTTAATCAGGTCCTCTGTTCCACAGCAGTCCCATTGATTAACCCTCTCATCAGATGATATACTTTGGACACATTATGAACGACGGGATGCGAACGACTGGCAGGGGCCTTGCTCCACGAACATTCGCCGGTCTCAATTAGTCAGTGATACTGCATCTGAGTAACAGCTGGCAGCTTCTGTCTGTCTAATCTCTCACTGCAGCTGTGCTGGAACAGGCAACATGCTAGCCTAATTAGCCATGCTGTCTCCATGGAAAAATGAAGCCTTGGGGTCCAAGATCAATGTTGCCGTCCCTTATTCTCTCTCCTCCTCCGCCATGCATAAACAAAAAATGCTCAGAGCCCCCCCCTCACTGAAAGATACAATAAAAAGCCAGTGTTGTCACTGAAATGGTTTTATTAGCTTCAGTGAGGAGCTGTCATTGTGTTGTTTCTCCGTTAGTGCAAAGAGATGTTTAGATATGTGGCAAAATTACTCACTTGCATCTCTCCTCGCTGGCGCACTCATGTCAATTTGCTGCATTGCTACAGATGTGATTTTAAATTGACTGGACTGATTTACTTCTTTATCAGGCTTTCCAGCTAATGATTTGTTTGCCACACCAGCTACACCAACACCAAACACACACGCTCACATATACACAGAACCAGCTGAAGCAGTTTAATGTTTGTGTTAAACAGTATTTTTTATTTTATTTCTTTATTTTTTTTTTTAACACAAGTTGAGTAGGCAGTGATATGGAATTGGGTTTTGCTGCCGGCATTGGCAATCCTGATTTGACACTTATTTGACTAATTTGTTCTTAGCGTCTTATGTTTTGGAGAAGCGAGTAATAAAGCCGAGGATTTAACAGTGCGCTCTGGGTAATATACAACAGAGCAACTTGAAAATGATGCACCTTTTTCAGGCAGCAATCTTGCTCTTAAGTGTATAGAGACTGCACCGCCAGTGTCCAGTGTTGATGTTGAAGTTGAACTGAAGTCTAACCTTGCAGATTAAAAGTAATTATCGGCACACTACACCTACATACAAATTAAGTGGATAGCAAAGTGGGTGAGAGAGGAATACATTTACAGTTTCTATAATTAAAGTATAACACATGATCAATCTGCATGCTTCAGTCTGAGGTGCTAGGAAATACATCATACCTTCAGTACCTAGGTATGTAAGTATAGCATTTATAACAGACTGTATGTAATGTCATCTATCAACATATTTTTGGCACATGCATGGCAGCCTGAAATTCTGACTGTCAAACTGTTAAACTCTCATTTCCTGCTTCTTACTTGATGAGGGCTCTGGTAACACAGAATGTATGATTTGTTGTGATCACTGTGGAATTAATTAATCAGCTGTTAATCCTTAACAGCTGATGGTTACAAAGTTTGTTGCATATTGAAAATCTATTCATTAGTGTGCTGTCACTTCACTTTTTATTTATGGTTTGTGAAACATGCAGATTCTCCCTCCAGAATAAATTCAATTGGAGAAGCCCATTTAGGCCAATGCATACAGAGTAAAAAAGGTAAAAGAATCAAGAGTAGGTTTTACATTACTTTACAAGAGTCTTTGTAAAATAGTGTAGTGTTTTATTCTGATTCATAACATCCCACAATTCAAAACCAACTTGCTGACTCTGAAGCTATTGTGTTTTGTGAAACATTGCGGTGCTTTGTGAAATGTTGTTGAGTTTTGTGAAATGTCATTGTTTTATCTGAAATGTTGTCAGGGCCGCTGTACTTTACTTCCTTTAACGGCTTTCAGGCTGTTTTGTTTGATGTGGAGATGCATGGTGTCATTGCTACGACCCCTGTTTACTGCAGCAACACCCCCCTCCTCCACCCCTGCTCAGCAGGGCCCAGCGTGGGTCACAAACCTGTAATAAACAGGAGGGGCCTAGGCTCGATTTGGGAAAAATGGGCACTTTCCACAGCATCTGAAAACGTCTAGAGTAATGCACTAAATTATTGGGGTCAGTGACTCCACCCGCTCTGTTGATTTGTCTGTGGACACAGAAGGTTCACACTGACATTGAAGGACATTTTTCCACCACCAAGGACTGTAAATTAAGAGACATGCCTGCGCCAGAGAAGCTTATGTGAGGCAATGTGATTGAAGTGCTTTACTATACAACACCCTCGTTGATGCAAAACACACAAACACAACCCCGTGAGGGTGTAAGGTTAATAGTGTAGAGTTACTAAAAAGATGTTAGACAATAGTGTCATTTCTGTGTTAATAACAACCAATAGATGTGTTAAATGTTCAGTCAGGAACTATAGAGTATATTTGTCATTTAACCCAAAACATACACACACACGCACAAAGCACCAGGAGTGTATTTTTAAACATCCGGCATCCGCAGAGTTGCACAATTGCAGCTAATCAGCCTAATGAGCCAAAGATTGCAGCAGTAATCAGGCGTCATTAGGTTTATGAGTATTTATTATCTGTGGCATGGAAATAATAAAGAAGAGCACCTCTTGTTGATGGCACACAAAGGAGTGAAGCCCTGCAATCTGTTTATTAATGGAGCTCTGTCACCTGGCCACCACAACTCAACAGGCCAGGTCATCCATCAGTGCTGGGCCCTGACACAGAGAAGATAAATGTACTTCCCTCTTCTGACCTGAATGTTAGACATTTCAAAGCTGGCACAAAGAGCCACACATGGTTCAGGGTATCATGTAGGTGGCCTCAGGCAAAGCTGTCCCCCCCCCCCTTGTTTCTATCTGTGTGCACGCGGGTGCGTCCACGTCTGTGGCAAAGAAACACAGCATATGCAAGTGTGGAGAGTCGATTTGTTTGCCTTCAGTTCCAACCGTGCTTCATCTCGTTTGCCTGTGAGCAATGTTTCACACTGGTTCCAGCCAGTTTGGGCGACTAGGGATGAAGCCTCCATGCAGATCTCCTCCATGTTTTCTCCCTTTTATTTTAGCTGCTTGCAAGTGATGTCATGCTTGTTAAGAATCAAATTACTTACATACTCAAACAGGCCACCCAGTCCATCTTGCTTGCTTTCTGTTTAAAAAGCATTTTTACATTTTGGGGTTAAAATTGGATTTAGAGCTGTATTTTTGTTTTCCCCCCAAATGCTTTTACCATGTTTGCTGAAAATATTGGAAAAAGCTGAGAGTTGTGAGGGGAGGGTGTATGTGTGTGTCAGAGAGAGAGAGAGAGAGAAAGAGGAAGCTCTTCAGAGAGACTTGTATGTAGAAAAAGATGCATTCATGCAACTTGTACATGTCATTGTGTGTGAAATACAACCTGCCCCTTGCTTGTATCGTCTGATTCCTCAAGGGGCCGGAGTACACGAAGATTACGAGGGATATTGTGAGAGAGGAGCTCTATCTGTGCTTGTTATGTGTGTTATGGTACCACTTGGATTAGTGTCCTGTGCATCTCCTTAACCCACAGAGAAGCTGATATGGTCAAGCTCCATTCAGGCAAACATGATCGTTGCACTTCACATTGTTGTTGTTTCCCAGTTCCATGTCTCTTGAGTGAAGCACACTCGGAAACACAGAGAGTTAGTTTGCCAAAGGTTGAGTCATTTTACTACAGAGAATCACAGAACAAAAAAATAAAGCGCAAAAACAAGTTCTTTCTTTGTAGATGCTTGCTGTTCTGACTCCACTTTAATAACTCTACTATGAAAGGTAAAATTTTACTTTAGCATATGTGGATTAAAATGCAACCTGTATTGCACTTTTTCCCCACCAGATCAGTGTTTGTGGGCATAGCAGTCCCCCTCCTGTAGCCACAGATCCAGCTCACTGTATCTGAAAACAGGCTTACATTAGCCAAGAGCTATTTCACAGGAACAGCCAAGCAGAAAAATAATTCAAAGGTTTGCTTATCAAGAAAACTGGTGTGAAAGTTCAACAAATGATTATTCCTGAGTCAATGTTCACATAACTGGTGGTCTGAAATGGGAATGGATGTCAGGCTGAGATTCTGATTCAGTGAATTAATTGTTATCAGAATCAGCTGGGGAGGATGGGAGTTGGAGGCCGCCTGCACTGCAGCGATCGCCCCACAGGACCATCACATGTGACAACACAAACAGAATCGGTCTGGGTTGGGGATGATTGGTGAAAACTATTCCCTCCTTGGTTTGCCACATCCGAGAAAATTGTATCACTTTGTACACACACTGTCTTAAATATGAAAAAAAGTGTTGAACTAAACAGTTTCATTGGGAAGGGAAATGGAAAACAGATCCATCTTTGCATCTTTGCATATTCCACAGAGGCAGCTCAATCTGACATGTTGGGTGAGTGTGTACTTTTTTATCAAGACAGAAGATAGTTCCTTTCCAGCGCTTGCCCAGTCTATTAGGGAGCTGTGTCAAAGCAAGTTTTTCTCATTTCCATTTCATTAATCTATTCATCACAAAGAAAAATGCATGAAGCCCTTGGTAATAAGTTGTTCTGCTAAATGTCTTGAAACTGCTGCTGAGACATATGCTGCAAAAACCAATGACACACTGAGATATTTTAAACACTATGCGGTGTGCTGGATTAGGTTGGATCAGGTCAGTTTCACTTTTTAGCCATAATAGCAGCTCAGCTTTCTGTCGTACACCACTGCAGATTTTTGTTCAGACTGAAATATCCGAGCAACTGTTTGATTTGAATTGCCATAAAATGTTGTACAGACATTCATGGTGCACAGAAGATACTAAAGACTTAGAAGTTTGGAGATCACCATATTACAGTTTTCAATTTGTCCAACACTTTGGTTAATGACCAAATATTTTCAAAGCTAATGACATGACTATCAGCGTCATCTGTACTGTTTTTATTTAGTGCTAATTAGTGGATGTTAGAATGCTAGAAAGCTCAACTATAATGGTGAACACGGTTAAGATACTACGTGCTAAACATAAAAATGTTTAGCAGATAGTGATTGTCACTTTGAGGATGTTAGCATGCTGGTGTCAGCATTTCGCTCAAACCATTACTATGCCCAGGTACAGCCTCACAATGCTGCCAGCATGTACTGTATTCTGTCAGACTCTTTCAGTTATATGTTATGATTGTCTTTTACTTTTCTTATGTCAAACTTACAAATATAGCTTATGTTGAATTTTCCTCATAAAGCAATAGCAAATCTCTTTTTTAAGTATTTCAATTTACATGCCTTTTAAATACAACAAACAAATTAAACACAGCACATAATGAGGTGATTTTACTGAGATTTCATGAGACATTCGTACAACACAATATCTCGCTGTCAGATCCTATAGTGTAAGTGACAGCGCAGCTACAGTCAAATGTCAGAGGTGTTTTCTGAATTGATTCCACCGCACAACAGCAAACATGTTCATTTCAGGTGAAGAAAAGAGGAGGGGTAAGAAGCAGGATGAAGGGCTCTGGGCCTGATGATGATAAATGTCACACTTTGAATCATATGTTTTTACTAAAATTATCTGACAGACCAAAGGAAGATTTATGAGCCTGTGCAATATTTGTATTTTTTCTTCGGCTTCACCATGGATGTGCCCTGGCACAGTCAGCACCAATTCAAACACAGCTGGCCTGCTCAGGGAAATTCATCTACCTTCATTAGGAATGCCAAAGTGACTCTGAAGATGCAATTCATTAATCCTCGGCAGTGAACAGTGTTCTTCATATTGTTATGGAAAATCAATGTGAGTGAGCTGGAGGGCTGCCAGCATGGGCTTCTTTTGAGGAGCCATGGAACACAGATCTAATTTATGCAGGCAGCATCAGATCAAGGAAAAAAAAAAAAAATCCCGAAACACATCAGACAGTGTTAGCCTTACTTAACCACAGGGTCAGCATCATCACAGAACAACAGTGCATTCACAGTGCAGGTGGGTATCTGACAAAGTGTGAATGTGGATGATAGATGATATTGCAGCACTTTGCTTCATCCTGCAATTTGCTCTGTCTTGAATCTACAGGTCCTCGGCTCACCCGCGTGCTATAAATGATCCCGAGTTACAAGCCATCAATGTCAGTAATCTGATGATGCTATTGGTTACCTTCATTCATTACCTATGAAAAAAACATTTTGAATAAAAAAGCGTAATGATACTCTCAATGATAAAACACACGACAAAATACAACTCTCACCACCTACTGTATAGGGTGGATTAACATTATATGTGTGTATTTTATTTCAATTACTAATTTGATTAGTGTTATTGTAGTAGGATCAAATGCTCATTTACTTTGTCTTGAGATTGAAGGTAGAGTGACCAAACCCATATAAAACCCATAAGTTCTGGGAGGTTTCTGAAGACAGGAATGGTTTCTAAAACACCTCTGAGTTTTGAAAGTAGGCCCAACTATAAAGATGAGGAGTCAGTCAGTGCAAATTCTTATGTGGAGGTCAACTTTGATTGAACGGCAATACTAAAACTGCCATTTGATATTAAGTAAAATATACAAAAACAAAATTTAGAAATTTCAAAATGTCAAGAGCTCTGGGAACCCATGGGTATTCCTTAGCTAAGTCTTAGGAGTCTGGCAGACATCATTTTCAGATTCTGTTGCTGTTCCAAGATTATGTCGAGGATCATTTGAAGTACTTTCAGGGCCTTGCACACTCCCTAGAATATGTTATATGGTAACTGCTGCTCACTGGGAATCATTTCATAGTTTAAATTTTGACATTCAGAGCAACATGTATATATAGATACAACAACTGTCTTTCATGTTCTATCTTCAAAGAAAATCTGTGTAAAAATAATGAGTTTTTGGAGAAGAATATTCTTGAGTTCATCAGAGCATCTGTGCTAACAGTAAGATAGAAAGTGATTCCTCTTAGAGGGAGAGAATAAGGAACAGAAACAGCAGTATATCATAGTGGAAGAAGTATTTTTTTTTTCTAATCACCTGTTGTACTAGAATTATTGTAGTTTTTGTAAAGCTAGAGCTTTTGATTAATCTCTGTTTGTGTCAAATGAGCTGGTGAGAATCAGGAAGTCTGCCTAATGGTAATAAAGTTATTACCAGTACTTAAAATCAACATTTCCTGCCAGGAAATTAAACTACCTATAGACGATGGTATCCATAAATTTTTTATGATCAATATGTCGTTATCACATTGGGTCACATCATAATGTAAAATAAAACGACATGTCTTGTTTACAGTGTGGTGGTGGTGGTTTGCTAATAGCAGTGTTTATCACCTTGTCGAGTTGCACCTTTCCTGCTTGACAATGCCAATAAAGTCCGTCCAGAGCCAGAACCAGCTCACTGGCTGTCATGAGCTTCACACTGTTTTTGTATTGTCACACATCAAAATCGTCAGTGTGAGCCCAGTGGTGTCACGCCACAGTTACTGTCGTGTCTTTCACATTTTGCAGTGGCTGATTCAAATAAAATACAGGCTCCAACAAAGCCTTCCAACAACAACTGTTCAATGTTTCTGTAATTCTAATATCATTTCAATTGCCTCCCACCTCTGCAAGGGGTCAACAATGAGTAGAACGTGTCAGCTTGAATAATGGCTTCCAGGGCCTGTCAAATTTTTACTTTAATGTGAAAAGCAGAAATGATGTATTTAATAGTCCCATGAGGTGTTTAAGTTGTGGTAAACAGAATATAACACAGAAAATGCAGGACTTACGAAAACTTAAAACTTAAAAACAGTTAATTTTTTTTTCTTTTTTTCCCCAATCTGTTCCCTGTAATTCAAAAAATGTATTTTCATGCTACAAAATCTTAGTAATTGAATTTGTTATTGCCCATAAACAAGGCAGCAGATAATTTAGTCTGCACATGATTAGATTTAACACATACTTCTGGCAAAAGCTAACTAGCCTTGCTCAATAGTATTTATTGAACAGTAGCATTTATTTTAAACTTTGTAAGTAAGACATTAGTTTTATAACATTAGTAAGTAGCTTTTAAACTGTAAACCCTTTTTCCCCCGGCGTCCACTATTTCTAAATTTTCTACTGTCTGCGTTTGCAGGACAAGGGGTCTTAGTAAGTAGGTTATGGACAATCTTTGCATTAAACCTGACCCATAACTGCTAAGAAAATGGCTAGCACACAGTGTAATGAGAAACCAGCACAATTAACACATCTCCTCACCTGTATCTCCACAACCTTACCTTGATGTCTGAGATAAATGCATAACCACTTAATAATAAAATAATTTTTTTGGCAATCAAGATTTTCAACTTATTAAGCACCAAAGGACGTCAGCCTTTGCCCTGTTGGCATCGTATGACTGGGCTACTTGTGTATGTTTAATTAGTGTTGAGAACTGACAGGCCCTCTGCTCCAAGTTCCTTGATGTTTGCTGGTTGCCTTTGGCACCACTGACCACATAATCATTGCTGGGCACATCAGGGACAGGGCTTGATTTTCAAAGCCTTTCGCTCCACTGATTCACTGTGCATCCATGAGATTGATCACAGTGGTTTATCTGTGGCAACATGTGCTTCATCCCGTCAGATTTGGGAGGTGGTTGCCTGAAGGGGTTGTGTCCTTGCTCTAGCTCTGGCTGAGGCACCACATGAGCTGAGAGGGGGAGGGACACTATGACAGCAATACAGCCACGGCCCATCAGAAAATGCCTGTGGCCCCCTTGTGATTAAAGCAGTGAAAGGCAGAAAGGGGGGATAGAGGGAGACTGGGAAATACAGAAGGAAAGAAGGAGGAAGAGGGAAAAATAAAGATACTACTGTTTAATCAACTGTTGCTTCAAAATTGGACAGATAAGTGTGGTCTAACATTCATTAGGTCTTCAACTCAATTAAACCAAAATAATTTCTTATCTTTCCCCCCTCAGTAAACTGTCAGCATATCAAAAAATTGAAGCATTGCTGCAAGCTTGATGACAAAATAATATTATAAAGCCTATGAAGGAAGAAAAAAAAAACACTTTCTGTAAACAAGGTTGTGGTTGGGTGCATACATTTATAATATTTCTCTCACATCTAAGAAGCGAACAGGAGAAAGCATCTCCACAGTGATTACAAAGCAAGAGTGGAATTTAAATAGATGAGAAATAATGTAGTGGCACTAAATCAAAGCAGGAGGTAGTTGCTACTGTTTTTGGTATTCAGAAGATGGTGCTATTTGTTTGAGTATGCATTGTATTCATGAATCTGTTTATTTGCTCCCTGTGGCTTTCACAGCTGCCCTCTGCAGAAAGATTGTGTTTTATCAACACTGCTTGACACAGCCAGGAGTCCATGTTACAAACATATGCACATCCTATATTAATTTGTTGCTGTTTCCAGAAAAAAACTAAATGTGTTGATATCAGGACAATTCAGCTTAAACTGAGGCTCCAGTGCTAGTATTGTGTAAAAGTCACATAGAATAAAGTAATTTTCATACATCTATTACTACATCTACTAACACTGTATTACAAGCACAACAAACCCTTTAAAAAAAAAAAAAAAATATATATATATATA
>JBBMJY010000002.1:13421330-13433906 GCA_037833715.1 Toxotes lorentzi | reverse complement strand
ATATATAGATATATTTTTTTTTTTTTTTTTTTTTTGTTCAGTTTCTGTTATTGTAAGCTTTGTTTTGTAAAATCCATGTAGTCTAATTAAGAAAGGCTTTATCACCTTTTCCCTTTAATTCTGAGCAACAGAACAATGAATCTCATGGGATTTAAGTGTTCTGTGTCATGGGAAGTTAAAAACAAAGCACCTGCAGCTGGGACTAATCATGCCGTAAAAATACGAGTAAAATCTCAAAGTCAAGTAAAAAAGTGTAAGCAACACGAGGAACCTAAAATGTTTGAATTGATTGGCTGTGTGAACTTGTTTCATTCTTCTGCTTCACTGCAGCACTTTGCACCAGTTGCAGACAGGAGAACTTACGACTGAGGCAAGAAAGGGAAGAGTTGGGGTAATTTACACTAATTTGAGCGAACTCAAATCTCAGAGCCTATTCCACAGGAGACCTCAAGAACACTTTCAGATGGTCAAAAAACTGTAGTAGTGTAGCCAGAAGAACAAGATCATTATTTCCATTGCACTTGTTCCATATAGTGTAAGCCAGAGACAAGCCCAGAGGGAAGGGAATTGGCATTGATTTTTCTTTAGAAATTGATTTTCCTCTTCACTGACAACAGTGTGAAGGCTTCAAAAATATATCAACAGGAGTGAATATGAACAGCAGTAGTTCATAAAGTACTTACTCCAACATTCGAACCTCTCTTCTGGTCATACACGGGGCACTTAAGAGCACAATAAGGTAATACATGTCACCCCTTTTTAAAAATGTGAGCTCTCCAAGTTTACAGCATTAAGTAGAACAGTATGAAATAGTTATTAAATCAATTTCTTTACTCTGACAGAAAATACTAAATATTGTGGAATCCAAGTTTTTTTTTCTTTTTTGAAAGAACATGATTGCAGCTGAACTGCAGCTTAAGAGAAAAATCTGCTCTAAAATTCTCCAGTCATACTTCCAGTTGTCAAAAATACACAACAAAATGCTTTTAGGTGATGCACTTTGCATTTCTGATTAATTGTATATGGAACTATACAGTATTCAGACATTCTCAGACCAGTTAATAGAATTTGATGTCACTTCCAAAAATTTGCTATGGAAAAGTCAATTTCTAAGACTTACAGACTTACAGTTTTCTAGACAGCCACTTTGTAGCAATGTTTAATAATCACACAGTGAGAAATTGTTTAAAAGGCAGACATGATAATTTTTCCATCCATCATAACCTTGAAACATTAGAATGCAATGCAGTGACCGGCTGTGTAATTGGGAATCTGTTTTAAGTAGAAAGTAATCAAGGTTTTCCCTGCCTTAAACTGAGTCTAAGCCAGGTAAAGAAAGAAAATGTTCAAGTGGAGACTTAGACCGAAGTCTTCCACTACTTACTGAAAACCTAACAAACATTAGCACAGATAATTTAGAATAATTTAACAAGGTCTGCATCTGCTTCGCAGCGAAAGCTAATAGATTCGCTTTGCTAGAAGGCTTTTACTGTGAAGGAGCTAAAGGAAGTATTGAGTTTGCATCAACATTGTCGGTACATCACAAACATGCTAATTTCCGCACCTGTCCACTACTCATGTTTTCTTTTTCCTGCTGTGCTGTGCAAGAGGTTGCATAGAAATGCTAGACTGTTTTTGGAATTTAATGGCAATGATACAACACATCATTGTTCTCTGTTCCATCTGTCTGTTTTTTTTTTTCTTTTTTTTTTGCTGGAGAAACACTCACAAAGCAGAAGTAGAAGGCAGATTGAGGGAGAGACACTTGTAAATTACAACATTTCAGTGGAAAATAACAACTATTTTCTTCAGAAATAAAATACGTCTAAAATGCAAGCGGGTCTGGGTGGGGAATTTCTCCTTTAAATAAAAGTCTTTTTCAGCTCTATAGGTATTTACACTCGCACACTGACTGAACACAAAGCCACGAGCTCTCTTGATCCCCTCACACTCACATATACACACACTTGCTTCTCCTGCTTTCTTCCTGCATACGTTTATCTCTTGAGTGCATTTATAATGGGAAAAGTGTCAATAATTGTTAGTATGTACAACTAAGGCAGAGGGCACCTAGAGTTCACATCTCACACATCATCGCTTAGTTTATAGGTCAGCTGACTGTGTTTGACAGTGATTAGTACGGCCTTTCTCCTTGCTGTGGCAGCCTCACTTTCTTTGTATAAGGTCGTGTAAATATGCACCATATTAATGTAATTATGCAAAACCATCGGGTGGAAAAGCTGTCCGCAACTGACATATCCCATTCAATTAGAGGGTACACTGATGTAACTGATGTACTTACTTCCTAGGAAGTGACACATTCTGCAACAGATTTCACTGCTGTGGGCCAATTTGATACAGTTCCAGTTTTTGCAGTGAGAGAGCATGTATAGAGTGACATGCTGCAAAAAAAATCCAGTGTGGTTCGGAGAAAGCACAGGATTAGTGGGTTTTTCTCTGCCTCTGTTCTTAATATATCCATCAGTGTGCAGGGGACGTAATTATTCCTGAAAGGTGGAACAAGGAAGTGGCTTTTACGCTTGCAAAAAGCATTCCTCAGAATGATGACCGAAGGAAGTGAGATCAGAAGCAATTAACTACGGAGGGAGGAAAGTCACAGGGCTCTAAATCTTATTGCTACGCAGCACTTACGTTTGTGTTGTTGTTAATTACTAAAGTAGCTCACACAAGTGTAAGAAAATCAGCATTTTTCTTATTGAGCGCTCTTTTTGTTTGGCACTACTGGTGTTCTTTACAAATGAGAACGGTGATGATGCAAATTTCACACCACCGTTTTTTTTTCTGATTCCAGGCTTCACAGATAGTTGAACAACTTTTGATACAACTGTGGTTTTCTTGGTATGAAAAATGCTGATTTAAACTGTGTAAAAGTTCATCATCCTAACCTCCCAAATGAAACATTTTCAGGACTGCTGGTGTAGCCCTGATACCCTCTGTGGTTTAGACTGACAAGCGTTAAATAGCTTGGCGGCGGCTCCTATATGCTCTATTATCACAAGAGGACATATCGCCTGTTCCTGTTTAATGCATCAAGACTCCTCCTGTAGCACCCTGTCTCTGGCCTTCATCTATGATTCATTTTTATTACCCATCATTCCTGGGACACAGGCCCCCTGAGGCTTCTACATGGCACGTGGGGCAGAGCGGAAGTTAGCTGACACCTAATCTGCTCAATGATGGACCGGTGTTATTTATTGGACCTCTTGTTGAATCCTGATTCGCTGACGAATGGGGCCAGGAGCAGATCAAGCATTCAGTGTACATAGACAAAACATATAATGTGGTGAAAGCAAGGTTACGGGGCAGGCTCTGTTCACATCCTGTATTGAAAAATACAATGAAATAAAAATTCATAGCATCCTTGTCATCCCCCTCCCTCCCCTACCCTGTGAATATATCTGCACAAGTCAAAGCCCAGCTTCCAAGCCCTTCTGTATTTCTCAGATTACTTTAAACAAAATCACTTTGACCAACATACAATGATTCTCTATGCTGACAACTTCCCTGCAGATAATTTCCCTATGTGCCTCTGTGTACATATTCCCTTTCTTCGCCCTCTATCAAATTTAATCAGCCTCAGCTTTCCTCACAAGCCGCAGTGGCATGGCCAGTAAAAATACAACACGACTGACAACAGCAGAACTCTATTAATTCCTCAACCACCATGACTGTTGGTCCTGTGTAATATTTGTCTTAGCCTGGAGGGGGGAATGGGATATGTAAATCATGTGGAGTATGTTTCAGAATATCAACGATTAGACATGCTTTCCCCGTGGCGGATATATTCTTTATCTATACTGTATGTGTGTTCCTTTGCTTAGCATATGATTTGATTTTATTCAGTCGGT
Source organism: Toxotes lorentzi (assembly GCA_037833715.1). Taxonomy (NCBI): domain Eukaryota; kingdom Metazoa; phylum Chordata; class Actinopteri; family Toxotidae; genus Toxotes; species Toxotes lorentzi. The sequence goes on along the minus strand of JBBMJY010000002.1, from coordinate 13,430,037 downwards.
CCACTTGTATAGGGAAACAATAACATTGACCCAAAATGTCGTTCATATTGCCTTCATGAATCATTTTGCATGAAAAAATTGATGTATTATTGCTTACCTGTTTATCTACTGTAGGGGACAATGGGACAAGATTTCAACAAGCACTGCTGAAATGTACTATAAGACCTGTAAGAACACAAAGGGACTTAAGATACATCAATCCAGGACCAAATGTGGAAGAAAAATTTAGTGAGACACAGAAAGACACCAGTCAGGAAGCACCCCACAGCATAGAAGACCTCTCAGCAACCGTTCCACCCCAAAGCCACAGAAGCGACTCTCCGAATGCTACCACAGGCATCCAACCTGCAACAGAGAAAGTGAAATGGCCCCCAGTGAAAGACAGCACAGGAAGCAAACGGATAGACCAAGACCTTGGCTGTGTTCGGAACCTCCTACTAACATACTATGCATACAAGTACAATGTCAAATGAGTTTGTAGTGTGTTCCAGCTGCATAGTATATAGATTTTGTGTTAATAATATTATGTCCGTGTGTATATTAGATTAGCAAGAATTTCTGAGTATGGGCCTTGAGCTTACTGGACATACTCAACTGCCCCATAATGCATTGAGTTTCTTCAGACTCTGGCTCTCCTGTCCAAAAGCATTGCAAAAGATGGCGTTAGTTAGATAAACTGACCACACATTGGGAATCTACATGGATACATTCTCACCTTAAAAAATATTCAGACTTTACAAAGCGACATATTAACATTATGAGCAAAAATCACAGACGCTTTTAGACTGCTTTAAAATCCCTACATTGTCATTACTGTGGCTGCCAGTCAGTGCAAAATGCATTCTGGGATACTGGCCGTATACCTCAGTGTGAACAGTCAGCTTGATAATGGCATACTTAATCATTCATTTAGTAGATAGTATGCAGAACATACTCATCGAGGGTGTAGTAGGCAGTATGATAGCAGGCGGTTCCGAACAGCCTTGACAGAGTTCTCATTAGCAGGAATGCCCCAATCTCATTCAGTGTGGCCAGAGAGCATTTTGGCACAGAGGAGATGGAAGGGCACCAGTGGAGCACCTGGAAAATGGCCCAACAGGAGGGAGAGAGAGATCTTGCATCTGAGAAGGGAAATCAAGGGAGTGCTTAAAAAATCTGACCACTGGACTTCAAGGGAAGCTGTACAGACTGAGAAGGGCACAGGAGAGAAACTGAGGAGGCAGAAGGAGGCCAAGCCAGCTCAGTTCATAAGGGACCCTCACAGGTTCATCAAAACTCTGTTCGGTGAAGCAAAATCTGGGAGACTGATTGGCTCTGTGGAAGTTATGGAGGAGTTCCCTAAGCAGACCTACGGAGACACACTTTGGGGCCAGGCTTTAAGTGCAGATCTGAGGAAGAGGTGGACACCAGTGAACCAACACAGAGAGAGCTCCAAGACATTGCACAGAAAGCCTGATCAGCATCTGGCCCGCAAACTATGTGGAAGATGCTTACAGCTCTGGGGATGGCATGAAGGGAGAGGAAGACTGCTTTTCGAAGGCAGGGGGAGGCAATCAAAAAAGCTACTTGCTGGCTGTGGAGAAGGCGGGAGCTGGAAGTAGGGATGTCACTATAACCGATTCTTCAGTAGCAAAGTCGATACCAAAACTCTGAAAACATGATGGTGCTTGTTTTTCCACTGTAGATGCTGTAGGTACTGGAGATTTCTTCTGAGAGTAGGATAATAACCCTTCATGTCTGATGTCAAATGCATAGGGAAGAAGGAAAACAAATAAGTAACAATAACAACAATACATGGAATAGGTAGTTGCTGCACCCGCACTTGTGAAAAAAACACACCAATTGTTGTCAGAATGTTCGTATTGTTAAATGTGGCCTCTATTGTGAATTGTGACCGGTGGCATCTGTTGTAGCAATGCTCCCACACACAACTTTCATAAAGGCTGTTTAGGCTAACATAGCATTAGCTCATAAAGTGACGCTGCCAAACAAGCTTCAATCTTAAGAAAGAATTAATCGAATTAAATGTAGTTATTTATTTTGGTCTATATGCCTTTCTATATATGAGAACTTAATAAAACCTTCCACCATGCAAGAAATACAAGGGCAAAGTGTTATAATGGATTGCAGTTTACCCTTTCAAGTGCCATACCATATAACAACATAGTAATTCATTATTACACCATACAAAGAGACCTTAATTAATTAGACATGGATAGGCATTTGGTCAATGAATAGCCAGTAACTGTAAGCCAATCTCAAAACCACACTTTTCTGGTTTTAACTAGATAATTAAAAAAGAATCCCCTGGAAACGCTCCAGCCTTCCTACCCTCCCACTCTCAGTACAATTAAGAAAAAATACTGCTCATATGCTGACACTTCCTGACTTAAAAACTACTGCTAATTTGTTTAGTTGTTGTGGTATTTATTTCAACACCCCTTTTTTCAGCAGCACACTGAGGGTATTGATTCATCAAGTGTTGTTATAGTTATTTTCTCTAATGGATATGCACTAGACCAAAATAACAAAGGAAAAATATTGTCCTTTTTTCACTAGATGCTCTGCCCTACAAATTTCTGACTGAAGACCATTAGGATTAATGTTTGTCATCATGATGCATGTACTGTATGTACAGTATTTCCTGGACTGCAAGTACAATTTGGGCTTTGATTCAATAAATGGCTTTCAGAATCATAAAATTTGTTTGGTGGCATGTTGTTAGGGGAATGAGGGTGTTTCTCAGTGTAAATCATTATGTTTTAGACTAAAAGCTGCATTTTAGTTTCACCAAACCCAATGCTAATGCATGCACCTGTTCACTCACTCACATCAAAAACAAAGACTCCTGGAAATAAAAGGCGTTCAAAAGTAATTGAAGTATGGAAGCATCCCCCTTAAAGTCACCCATCAAGGACAAGTTTATTTCACATCTCTAATAGTCCCTCCAAACTCTCACTTAAGACCAGAAAGGGCACATATCTGGAGGATACTGTTGTCTAGTGTGTTTCAGGCCTGTCAGCTTTTGACAGCAGCAACAATGAAAACCCAACCAGAATGGGTGCAGGGTGAAAAGAGTCTTTGCAGGTTTATACCTTCACTCTATCTTCTTCCAGAAGCCAGACTGGAATGGATAGTGTCTCCTCCAAGGTGGCTTCATGCACCTTTCATTGTCAGATTAATAAATAATCTGTGAAAATGTAGCATTATTGTAATGGCTTTCAGGCAGCCTGGCTGTGATATTGCAGCTGCATTGGCAATCTATCTCTTTAAAAATGAATATGTTAAAGAACGGGGTTTCCATTAGCTATCCTTTGCATTTCCATTCCACCTTGTTCTCTAGCCTCATGCACTCAAGAGAAGTGTTGTGCATACCCAAAAGTACTGAATGCAAAAATCAGTGGGAGTGTATGTGGCTCTTTGGAGGAGTTCATAAGGACAAGAATATCCCAAGAATAGAAACTGTACTCAGTTTTCAGCCATAAAAAAGCTGTTGTTTATTGGTGGTAATCATTTGATTAAAATCAGTTTAACATGACAACTGTTAACAAAATTAAATGGTCTTTTAAGGGACATTGTCATACTCGTCATGCCATTTTGCAAGTTTATCAGTGTGAAAGCAGGGCATGACCAGCAACTTGTAACTCTGAGTGTTTTGCTTCAGCAAAGTAACTGACTGTTTTGACTGATATAAATATCAAGCTTATGTTCTTTGATAGGGATGATGTGCATTAACCAGTGTGAAAAGCCAGTAACAATAGGTTTCTGTCAAGCAAACAAGAATAGAAATGTCATTCCTGTCAGAGTGGATACTGGCCAAAGTTCTCCCTCTGTCTCTCACTGGCTGGCTTTCTCTGTCTCCCTCTTGACAGAAACTCACTTTGACGATTTGAAAGGAAGACTCTGTTTCTTCCATTATTCAAATATTTTAGAGCTTGATATTAGTGTGAGACCCAAACACCCCCTTATGTCAGTGGTGGCCCTGCCTGCATTTGGAAAGCCAGTGCTCAGAATGCACTGAAACATTTATGCTGGGTTATTTCTACTTCAAGGAATTTTCTTTTTTATTACTACAGTATATTTCTGATGCAACATTCTGCAAATTCATGTGGCTGCATTATTCATTAATTGAAATAAGTCACTGAGCATAGATCAGCACGGGCTTCTTCATACTACCTGAAACATTAATGGCACAGCATCTTCTGTGTTACATTATATTATACATTTAGCATTTTAGGAAAATGCCCATGCAATATAGTGTAGCTGACATTAAGGAAGTCATTAATAGCCATAAAATAAGTCTCCCCTAATTCAGGAAATTCTATTATTATTATTTCAGAATGTTAAGTGGATGCATGCAGAGAGGATCATGGTGTATTGTAACTTATATTACACCACTGCTTTTTGGGGAGTAATAAAGAAACATGATTAGTCCTGCCCTGGAGAGCTGACTTGGAGTTTTGCCTAATTCTCCTGTATGCTCATACTGCACAGTTATCACCTTACGGATGATTGGAAATTTTTCTTTTCTTCTCTTTAGGCATCACAAATCACTTACACTGTAAATTAATAGCACAGCAGATAGTGAATAGAATTTGAATGTTCTGCAAACGCTTTGCATATTCATTTTCAAAACCATTTAATTGGTGAAAAAGCAAATCGCCACACTTGAACTGGTGAAAACTGAGCATTATCTCAACACCATCTGTGTTCATTCCGAAAAGCACACAGTTTTGTCCTTTGTTCTCTGGGCTTGATGAGTGTATAAGTCAAAGGATTACAGTATATGGTTAGTATGGCAACTGTATAGTAGTAACCAATTCAAAAATTCTCAGACCTTACACGGTTTCTACAATTAACTGAGAAAGCTGACAATTAACTATAGTCTAAACAACCAAGAAAGAAGCAGAGTTTCACTCTGTGAAGTACATCATCAGATTCATGAAAGCATACATTAGAAGATTAAATGAAAATAACTGTAATTTTGTGAAACAATTGTGGAAAGCTTGTGTAGGTGAGTCTTGGTGTTGACAGATACATCACCGCCCCTTGTGGCATTAGCTTTGCACAGTCACTTCCTTATCTCTCACAGTTTTCATCATGCAAACACACACTCACAAAGACCATGCTTGTGCTTTGAATGCTCCAGTAGTCGAGGATAAGCTATGGTTTCAGTCACACATATCAAATGTTTGAGACAGAAACAGCTACAAAGGCTTGCAACATCCAGTTTTTAGTCGTTAAATAGGGATTGGCAACATGAAAAAAAAAAAAAAACTGTCAAAAGAGAGAATGATGGGGAGAGCAACACTCACCCAGCACAGATAGAAAGACAAAGCCTCTTTTATAAAAAGGAATATCCTTGATGAAGAAGATAATGTAAACTGTGTGTGGCACACACATGTATTTGATGTTAACATTTATATGGCAGTGTTTTTATCTAAGGTAAATATATTACCCTTCTTGCTAAATCATCAGTCGGGGATGGAAAAAAAAAGGAAGTTTAACTTGTAGAGTGACTCTAATGGACACAACAGCATGTTACATTACCATTCATTTCTTGTCTATAAGATGTAGTTATTTTAATGAGGAATGCTTGACAGTCATGTCATTTAAATGACAAAAAGTACTTATTCACACACAAAAAGAGTATTTTTATTTTAAAATCATCATCTAATAGAAAAATTACTACACAATATTTTTGTTATCATGTTGTTAGATATCATATTCACATCATTTAAAAATAAGTATTCTAGGTAGGGAAGTTTCAAAATTTTCAAATGGGAATACTAGCCTGTTGCAATAGATCATTATTAATGTCAGCAAATCTCAAATGACCCTGAGTGTTCTTGCAAAGAGCCTAATGGAGCAAAGTGCCAGTGCTTGATGATGATGATGATGATGATGATGATGGTGATGACTTCAGAATTGAGCTAAAACTGGCATTAAAAATTAACTGACTTACACATCTTTCACATTAGCTTCAGTCTCAGAACATTACCATAGTGATTTAAAGTGTGATGGCGTACTGCAGCTTACAGTTCCTGACCCTTTGTACACTCGAGTGTCAAGCCATCGGCTCACATCAGCCTGCCTGTTCTCAAGTTCATCTCAGGGAAATTAGCGGCAGTTTTAATAAAGCTTGTTGCCCGTGAGGTCAGTTAACTGTCTGACCATGCAGATGTGACAAATTTGCTGTCACTGCTTTCAAGCTGCAGAATAATGACCGAGTATCACACCCAAAGAAACCCTCACCTCACTGAAATGCTTCATAAGGTATCTTCATGTTGTGTTGAGACATGCGATCGCAATCCGAATGGTAAGTTTTGAGCTGTTTTTCATGCTGTTGCCAACACTAGTGGGAGAAACGTACCTGACAGTGTAGTCACTAAAATATACTTTGAGGCAGCATTAAAGTTGAATTTTCAGTGTAAACAAACACAGACTTCTTGACATGTCAGTTATACGCACTGCAGTTTTTTTGAACCCACTGACTGTTGACTGAAGTAGAACTTTCAGAGATTGTTAATGCGTCTTTTCGGTACAGATAAGAGCACCAGGTGTGGCCGCTTAATTGAACAATGTGTTCTAGATTCTGAAAATTACAGTATTTGAAAATTTGCAGATGGGCTGCACAAAAACAGACCACAGTGTAGTTTCTTTAAAGCGCTGTCTTGCACATATGTAATGTTTATTTCTGATTTATTTGTATATTTAGATTTGAACATCTACAGTATGATCAGCATTCTTTAGCTGTTCATTTGCAAACACACACACAAAAAAATGCAAGCAGCTTATTCTACCTCAAAATAATATGGGACAAAGTGATTTCAGAAAAGAGAAAGGGAGAGGGAGCACCTACAAAGTCCACATACGTAAACATAATCTTAAATCAGAAAGGGATTCCAGGTAACAGCAATTGCTTCTTAATGTTGGAAATATGGGCTTTATTGTATGCAGGCTTGAAAAATACATTTTAAGCTAGAATGACACTCGGTAGAGTGCATATTTCCACCAAGGCCAAACAATCCAACATGTCTGTCTAGCTCTTATAATAAAGAAATAAAAGAAAAAAAGGAAGTAGTCTGATGACAGAAATTATTTATCTGTCATGAAACATAGTGTGTGTGTAATTCGGACTCAGCATTTTCTTACCAGGATCTGCACCAAATTGTTCAAACTCATAGATCTCAACACCATAAATGTGTCTGATTTTTTTTTTTACATTACAATCCCCACAGTATTTCCTCAAAAGTGATAAAAAAAAATTCCTGGATCGATCCCTGTAACTGGATTCGCACTAAAATTTAATGGGTTCTTTCCTGGCCCAAGCCCCATCCCTCCACCAAGTTCTGTAGTTTTTTGCGTAATCCTGCTGACATATAAACAAACAAACCAACAAACAGACTCAGGTGAAAACATAACCTCCTTGGCATAATATGTATGGCATAGTGGTGCCTGTACCACTCTGAGTCAGGTCTGAGTAGTATGCACTGAGTTTCCAGCCTGAATGGGGAAACAGCCAGCGTCTATGGGTGTTACATGTGCCACAACTCATGCGGAAATCCCCCAGAATTTGGCGACACTTTTTGTTTTTATTGAAATATGTTAGACAGAGTACTTCAATACTGCAATTTCAATTTTAAAATTATGATAAAACTACACCACAGTAGCAGCTGTGGAGGGTTTGGTTTCCACTGAAATTTCATGTTCTCTTTCTTGCACCAGCTGCATGAGAGCATGTCCACTAAACTTTTACATCTGCCCATGACACGGGCTGCTCTGGATTCAGAAACAAGGCCGCTTGTAATGGAGAGGTGAAAATTACAGCCAAAACAGCTGAGCCAAGGCCATCCCCAGTACTCTCTCTGCAGCCACAACATTTGTACTGTTATCTGTAGTGTAGCAGACCAGTTCTCCTTTGCCCATGTCCCAGCAATCAACAATGAGTGTAGGCTTTCAGCCAAGTGGGCTGCTGTGCAGACATCCTGCATGCATGAAGTTTCCAAACACTGGGACTTCAGGGACCAATTTCTTGTAATATAGTGGACAGACTCATGTTGGGAGTCATGTTAACACTGGACCACATATCTGTTGTAGCAGCAAAAAGTAGAAGTCTCCTGTGTAGCTCTCTTTTCACCATCCTCTCTGGGCTTTGTGTACATGCTTTAAAGTGCTGTTGTCAAGTCTTTAGACCACACTATTTATGGCTTTGCCACTTTTTTTTTTTTTACTCTTTTTTTCTTTTACTGTCTGAATGATACTTTATCACAGTCTAATATTCTCTGACTGCATCTGTCAGTGTTACCATTTATCACTGTCATGTTTATATTTTATGGAAAAGGCAAATGCTGGAGCCACCTGTCCTGAGCCAGATGTTGTAAAAAGCAGAGTGGGTGCGCGCTTATTTCAAATTAGGCGTAGGGCATCATTTTCATTTTAGCTTTGGGGGAGACATCAAACAGAAACTGCTCACGTCATTACAATTATACTCTTTACCAATGAGAACAGTGTGTTCAATTAATGAGATGCTAGGCATGTGCATAGTTCAAGGCATATTGTATATGTAATCCTATTGGCACATAATATGGCACAGCAACCTGAAAGGAAAAACGCTAGCTGCAATTATGACACACACACACACACACACACACACACACACACACACACACACACACACACACAAAAAAAAAAAAAAAAAAAAAAA
>JBBMJY010000002.1:13380910-13421230 GCA_037833715.1 Toxotes lorentzi | reverse complement strand
ACACACACACACACACACACACACACACACACACACACACACACACACACACACACACACACAAAAAAAAAAAAAACAAACAAAATAAAAAACATGATTGAAGTAATCTGGATAAAACTGCATCACACCTGTCTTCCTGTGATAATACCCCAATCCAAATTTATGAACATAGACCACATGATGTTGGACTTTCAGATTATTCCTGAGGTTTGTGGTTTTAGATTTTAGTTTAAATAATGACCAAGATTGAATATTCATGATATCTTAATTTCAACATTTTCAGCAATGCCAGCATTTTGAGGGATTTATGCTTTGAAAGGAACACTTGTGCACCATTTACATCCATATACATTTATTCACAGTCATTGTAAACGTTTTGGGGTCTAAAACACATTCACAATGCCAAAATAAATTAAATTAATACTTAAATGACAGGACACAGATTAAAAAAAAAATAGAAAGAGTTAGAAACCTCTAATTCTTTCTAATTTTAATGCTTATTATTATGCTTCTAGTGCCCCATGTCCACAATAGCTGATGGTCTCCCCTGAACTTTATTCACTTTGTGAGAGCTGATATAGCTCAGAAAAAGTTAAGCTGATAGCACAGAGAGGTTGTGAGTTACAATCCTGTTTAGATCTTCAATCTGTGCAAAATGACATTTTCTACAAGATATGAAAAAAATCACTTTGGCTGTATACAGGGAGGCCACAGATTTGATCCACTGGTTATGAAGTAGCTTTAGCTGATTTGGAGATTTAAAAACTGAATCTTTTTTTAAATTTTATTTATTTATTTCCTGTGGCTCTTCTGGGATATACATAAATAAAGCTTTGCTTCAACATGAAAATAAAAGCCTCTGTGGACAGCTTGGAGCACAGTTCACCTGAGAGCTGGAGATGTCTCACAGGTCACAAGGTTAACTGACACTAACAAGAGATTTATTTTGAAGTTCTGCGTTCTTCAGTGTGATGGCTGTTTTCTGGTGTGTAGTGGTGAGACACATGACATACTGTCAGTTTTTATATCCTGTCAGCATGGCACATTGTTTACAAGACAATATGTCATTGCGGGGGTATCTGTGTGTCTGTCTCAAAACTCTATATATACAGGATAGTAGCTTCATACAGAAAGCACAGGTGTCTTCTACAGTGTAGATAATCTTTTTAGATATTTGAGGTGTATTACCACACAGATTTCCACAGGAAAGGGTAAAATGTGGATTCATTCTGTCGATTGAAATCTAAGAGAGTACGTGAGTACAACATTTCACCTTTAGATCACAGGTACCTTCTACGAAATGGTTGAGATCTGATTGGATTTCAAGTATCTTACCAAATAAATTTGCATATTGATGGGAAATGGATGTTCCAGAACTAAAGTGCCTCTTGGTTTTCTTACATGCACAATGACTTTGTAGATGTTCTTTGACGCCTTTTCTGGTAGACTAGTCTGATGGTCAGACAGCCTGATTTGTATTGCATTTGTTTTCAATTGTGTGTATTTCTTACTTCTATATAGATTATTTAGTAGGATATACTTATCCAAACCTATGGTTTTAAACATTTCATTGTTATTTAAGATTTTTCAATACACCTATAATCTGACTCAGTTGTGAGTTGAGACTGCATAAATGTGTTCAAATGTCAGTGAAAGCAAGAACGTTGTCTGTATTTTGACCTGCTTTGAGACGCATTATAATATTTATCTAAAATGTCCTGCAACATGCCTGTCTTACAGTCTGCCCAAGGTTGCTGCTCTTTAATTTGGCACAGACTGTCTAATCAGATCATTGTGTGAGAAGATGGCTGACGCTGATGTCAAGGAAAGGACAGCTGACAGGGACTCAGAGGTTGATAGACAATGGAAGGAAGTGAATAAATATCAGAGGCTCCTGAGAAAAATATGAAAAGAAAATCCACTGCTAAAAAATCACAGCAGAGTTTACAGGATTTGCAGGATAAAATACTGCAACTTACATAAATTTATTGCTGTCAGTAATTAGTAAGATCTACAAAATTGCCATGGGTGCTTCTTAATACAGAGGTAAATTTTTTTAATGGAAAGAAAGACATTTCTTGGTTTTAATAATTTCCTAGGTTAATTATTAAATGAGGTATAAACACATATAATTTACATTGTACCTTGTTAACATTTTAATTTCATTAATTATAGCCTCTATCACCTCTGGTATTTGTGTCAGTGGCTTTCAGCATGGATTTGGAATGCATCTGAAACCAGCAATAACACATTTCTAAACTGACCTCTTGTTTTCGAGAAGAAAGGGATTGGCTGTTAAAACGTTTCATAGTCTGAACTTGGGCCCACCACTCATCCAAAATACTGCAGTTCGCATCAGCAGGCCGTAGTACCATCATCTGAATCATTAAGCCAAATTAATGATGCGTAATATTCAGTGTGCTTCTGTGGCCAAGGTTCTTTCTTGGGGAGGTTAAAGTCTTCAAATAGTGAGTGTGAGTGTGCGTGAGTAGAAATTTATTTTTTTAAAAAGTGTTCAAATCATACATGGGGGTCTATTAGTTATTAGCCCTAGGAAAGGGCTGTTCTTAATTATATCAATCAAAGCAGTTCAAAGGATTTTTTTAGTTTTTATCTTCTTTGCTTGCTTTGGCCTATAGCTACTTTTTTTTTTCAGTCAGTGACAGTGTGTGTACGTGGCTATCCATTTATCCGTGTATCTGGATATGGTTTTACATTGACACGTATACTCAAGTGACCTCATTAGTAGTGAAGATTCACCAGTTATCAGAGAGACTGCCTTGTAAGAGATGTAGGACCAAGCACTCTGCCTTTGTATCATCAGTGCGGTTAACTTCGGAAATGCTCCCCTTAGATTCATGTCTGAGTTTGCTTTGTGAGTCAAGGTCATGTCAATGATAGATTGGACGGTGCTTTTGTGCCTGAATTTAGCCCCTTTAAATCTTTAAATCACTGCCTTAAGGCTCCAAATTGAGAAAACAGCCAGGGTCTCATTTCCAAAACCATCTGAGCATAATAAGTATGAGCTGTCCAATGGCATTTATGTGTCGATCTGCTGGAGTGCAGAGATGGAGTGCAGGCACCGCCAAGGACCCATTATTTCAGACCCCCACAGTTCCGGGGAATTGCAAAGGTGCTTCTCCACATACCTCAGCACATTTTCATTTGCTACATTATCATAAAATGTGGGTTTTGACCCATTTATACAGAATTTTTTTTTTTTCATATTTCATGTATGTAAACATCCTCAATGATAGGTTCAGTTATACAGTATAGTTCCGTTCCAGTTTTCGAACTTTTTTATCATTTGTAGTGCTGAATTCGCTATTCACAAAAGAATTTAATAACATCTCAGCTTTAACTGACTTATACTTGAGAAATATGTTCATATGCTGGTAGAATTCCCCTGAATGTTTCGCAGACATGAGTCTCACATTCATTCTCAGTGGAAAAAACCTCCTAATGTCTTTGGGCGACATACTAACAGAGATATCTAAGATATGTGTTCTCCTGTTCTTGGCTTTGGAAAACATATTACATTTCACACATTTGCTGTGAGTTTGTTTTTCGCATAAATGTGCTCAGTCTTTCTGTCATCTCCAGCTCATTTCACAGGTCCCCAGTACTTTATGGTTTACTGTGCAGCACCTATTGTCTTGGCTCTGTAATGGAAACTATATACAGCATGAAGAGTCAAAAGGCTAATTAAATAATTCATAGTACATAATCATACAACACATGTACAACAGATGTATAATGACAAAAACATTCAATCTAATGTCAACAGTGGGCATTAATACCCAAAATTGATATTTGTGCCAGAGCTATTTCAAAATAAAACTGAAAATCTCCTTGTCTATTTTTGGTAATTCTAGTTTGGTCTTCTCTCTTATATTCCACTCCTAGTAAAGGTTGTGAAATCTTTTTCCATTATCCATGGATAGAGTGTGGTGCTGTAATAATACTAACAACCCTAGATATGATCTGGGATGGATTTCTTATCCCTAGACAAGTCATAGTGGCTCCTTGAACATCAATTCAACTTTAGATTTTGCTCAGCTTTCATTATGAGGCAAAGTTCTATGTGGGTTACACAGACACATTGTTATAAAGCTCGATACAAAATGTCTCACTCATCGTGAAAAATGAGTCTGTTAATGAGCACAATGCAAGGCTGCAGCATTCCGACACAGAGAAAGTCGTGATCTGTTCTCTTTGGCTGCTGCAGAACCTTTGACCCGGTCTTTGTTTATCCCATCGCAGTTCATGACTCCCAACTCGCCTTGTCTCACACCAGTGGGTTCTTCAAGTTACAAATGACAGGCCTGGTCTTAGAGAAGGTACTTAACCAACAACTGGCAATTGGCACTGTTTTATCATTAGACACGCATGTCTCTAAAATGCAAGCTCCGCGGAGCAGAATAATTATACAATCCAGTTCTTGCTGTTGTTAATTAGTCCGATCTAACGTTGGCTTCAGTTGTCACCATTGCAGGTTGGAAGATGCAACTTCCTGGTGGAGGTTGATGGAGAATCTCAGCATGCAACTAAGGAGCCGGTAAGTGCTTCTACAAGCCCATATGCTTCCTGCAACCATGTCTGACTCATCATTGTCAGAATCACTTTGCAGGTGCATGCTTTGTCTGGTCTCATGTGGGTCTTGATGCTATAACACTGGCATTCAGATGGAGTGGAAGTTACTAACTTTGAAAAAGCCAAATAAAATTAAATGATCATAAAATACGACTTAGTCTATTTTCTACATAGTTTTTGTCATTGCACTTCTGTATTTTGGTAATATAAATTTAAATATTTATTATTTTTATAGGAGAGCAATATGCAGAAAAATTACAATATTTTTCATTTGTGACATAAAGAAATAACTGTAACTGACTGTGACTAGCCCACACTCATTTTAAACAAGTTTGTCTCCCCAGTACAGAAGAGCAAATGCTAAATGCTTGTCATATTTTCACGTTTCACTTATTGTTCTAAAAAACTGGTTTAGTAGTTTCAACAAGCTTTGTAGCTATTTGATCACAAAATAATTGTTGCATGATTATTAAAAAACAAACAAACAAAAAAAAACAAGTCATGGAAGGTGTTAAGTAGCAAAAACAAAAAGGTTAACTCCCGTGACAAGATCACAAAACAAAGATCATTAAATATTTAATTTTGGGGAGCTTCAGAAAATAAGTTTGTTGTATGCTGAGGTCATAAAATCCCTTTTTTTGCAACCACAAGAAAACAAAATTTGAACATTAAGGCTGTGATCCATAAAATGTGTGAAAAAAAAAGTTAAGAATGATACTCAACAGAGAAAAGGAGAAAACCTTCTCTTTCACTTGAGAAGGTTAAACCAGTGAATGGTTGACATATTTGCCAAAAAAAAAAAAAGAAAAAAAAAACTTAATCAGTTAACAAGATAATTAATTTCCTGTTGATGACTTGGCTACTGTTTATGCTCTAAACCCTTCTAACACAGCTCAGCCCAACTTAAATTACACTGCAATGCCGAACACTTTATCGTATAGTTCTTTCAGCATAGATATTCTTTCAGAAATCAAGGATAGCAGACATATTTTTTTATTTTGACTGACACTCTGCTACTTCATGTAATGTGAATGGCAGCTTTCCACAGCCATTTTCTATTCATTGATATTAAACATGTGAATGGCAACCTTGGAACACTTTGTCCTGCCCACCTTTGTTTGATTATGAATTCAAAGCTTTAGTTGCTGAGCTGGGGTTATGATAATGCATGGCACCCTTCTGTGATATACAAAATTGGTTTTGACAACAGGCTTGCTTTTAGATTCACATTGCCCTAAGACCACAGGTTTAACATATAGCACACATCACACAGGCTCCTCTCCCCTGGTAAGACTGGGGGAGGGAAAGAGGGGGTGGGGGGTGAGGGTAAGGGGGTTGTGTGTGTGCGGGAGGGATAACTATTCCTGAATGATGTGAGTGGCCAAGAAATTCATAAAACACTGTTGCTGACACATACACTAGCTTGCTTTTCCCTGCGGATCTCCCCCGCTAGTTGAGGGAAATGTGCCCTTGACAGTCCCAACGTCAGCTGTGATTTTGTCACTCAGTGGGCGATATACATTGTGGTGCTGCAGACTTCTTGGATACTAATAACTAGAGAGGGCAGTCTACCCTCCTGATAACTCCCGGTCTAGTGAGAGTTACCGGCTCTTTAACAACCTTAACAAAGAAACCTCCCGCAGTTTTTAGGTGAAAAATTGTTACAGTAGGCGCCTGCTTATCTAACTCTCATTATTTTATCTATTTATAGGCCGTATAGAGTGTTACACTGAATCTTAACTAGCTCTGTATTTTACAGGTACAGTGAGTTTCTTCTTTTTTTTTCAGCTGCATACTGAAGAAAAGAAATTACATCCAGAGCTCTCAAGTGCATGCACAAATGAGTTTGCTGACATCAGTGGAAGGGGATGTCTACTTCACTGAGCAGCAGAGGTGAATCAACAGATTTGTTTTCCAATCAAAGACTGAAAAAAGACAGACATATACGGACACACCAACCTGTGAGAGGACATCAGTAATGGGCTCACATTTTCCTAATCTCCTTTGATGGATTCAGGCCATGATTTTCATTTAGTCCAAAAGAGATAACCAAACTGTCAGCTATGCTGCTGCTTTGCTTTAATCTCCGCCTGCAGCCAATAATCACCCTGCAACCCGCAACCCTTTGTCAATTGTTAATCTTGTATTGAAGACATTTAGATGCCAGGATGGTATTCTGCATCCTAGGATAATCCAGGGGGCCACTGAGGAGAGACAAATTGGATTCATTAATAAATTTTGCATTATTAAAAAGACAAATGAATTGAGTTCTCCAAAGAATTTACGGAATCACTTTAAAAATAATCCTTAACATGCAGATGCATATCATGTCTCTTGCAGACTGAAATATTAACAATCTATGCACTTTAAATGCTAAGACAACCTGCACTGTTTACGGTAGCGCTTTGTAGTAACTAATTTAAAAGACATTTAACACATGGTTACATCCTAATTGTAACAGCACGTCCTTCAAATGCAAGTGTATTTAAATGACAGCATTTACCTTATTAAAGTGGGTCGTTCCTGAGGAGATGTGTTCAAATGATGCATCCTATACATCCCTGTAATTTATGTAAAACAGAAAACAGTCATCTTTGAACTTAACCATTTAACTATTGTAAACTATCCTATATCCATACACTACATTTAAAACATCATGGTTTTATGCTGATTTTGACAATGACAATAATCATTTTTTAATGTTTGAATATGTTTCCATGTTCATGTGGTAAATTCACAAAAAAAAAAAGAAAAGAAAAACACAGATGATAATAATGTGAATAGTTCCTTGCCTGAACTGAACCTTTGGTGCACAAATGACATTGTGTAACTGAAACACCCAGTAGGACTTGAATGAATCTTCACATTTGTTGATAAAAATCTCCAGACATCCTACAAGTTTAAAAGTGCAGCCCATGAGCTTCAGTTAATGGAACAACAGTCCGTGGTTAAAATGAATCAAACAGAGATTGACTGGAGGGTCACTCCTGGCAATTTCATAGGTGATTATATTAGCAGAGGCCTTCACATTTAAATGAAAAATCTTAAATAACTTCCCATTTGCTATTTGCCTTCACGGTAGAGCATACAACACAGGATATGCCGAGGCATGCTCAAACAGAAGGAAGGCAAAGGAGCCTGATTAAAGTTTATCTTTCAAGGCAATAAGTCTCCTGGCATTCATTATTACTTGTCAGATTGTAAATGGTCTCTGGACGGGATATTTATGCAAGCTCACACACATATGTTAAAGCGAATGATTTAGTCACGCAGTCCAACCACGCTCTAACCTGTTTGTCCCGGGGTATGTCAATGATCAGTCTGACAGGAGACAACATCTAGCAGGGGAGAGCAACAAAACATTATACATGAACGCTGCCTGCAAGATGTTCTGCACATCACCTTTTGTGTTTTATTCGTGAGAGGAAATTAAATAATCTCTCTGTAAATTGGGAAAGCTTCAAGGAATTAAGTACCCATCCCAAGTGACCTTAAAACAATTATTTTGGATAAATTTATACCAAAAGACCAGTGGCTTTATTATGACTGGATTATCTCTATGTGGGCCAAACTATTAGAAAGTGCAAAGGGGACTTTCCACGAGGGTCCCCAAACAATGAGTGAAAGTCACACCTGTACAGTGTAATGCTCTACTCCAAATGTGGTGTGGGTGTACAGAACGTGTTATGTGGAATGGTCAGCCAGTATACAGCGTACTCAGTATAAGTCAGCGTGACAGTGAGAAAAAGAAAAGGAACTGAGATTTACCAGTGCAAAAAGACCTCTGTCAAAAACACAGATTCTTGACGTCCTCCTTTCTGACAAATGTCCCTCTTATTATGAATTATATGCATAAACAGCTCAGCGATAATGCTGATTTACTTCAACATTCTTCCTTTAAAGCAGCCTTTGGCCGGACGCAAACAGGTAAAATGGAAGAAAAATGGCACTCGGAGTCCTGCAACCACCCTGCACTCGATCTGAGGGCTGTAGTTTGGTTTCTTGGCTTTTGTTGTACATTTAAGTCAGTTTCTTCAAATCAAGGTGTAAGAACTTTTCTTATGTATTTGGAGAATGTGATACAAATTTATGTTGCTCATTACTGCTGTGACTGGATTCATTGCTTGTTTTGTTTTTGTCTCGGTACTTTTTTTTTTTTGATCATATACAACTTAAACAATAACACACTGTAACAGTGACAGCAGCAATAAAAACATCAGATGTGCTCAAGCTCATCCTTTGCCGTTGTTGAGTAAAGTGGCGTATGTGAGCTCCATCACTATTTGAGCTGACAACAAATAAGAACCAAGACTTAAAGAAGGTTCAAAATTACTCTCTGAAGCATCTAGAGAAGCGTTAACAATCTGTGTGTTTGCGTCATTGTTTTGACAACCAATGTACAGTAAATACATCAAAGAATTGCACAATTGGAGCACACAAATCCTACCTGGCCACTGGCTGTGTGCACAGTGATCCCGAAATAATAGATTTGATCCGAAAAAAGAAAACCAAAAAACTAATTTTCTTGCTGTGTCAACACACATTGCTTTACCTCATCCTGGAGAGAGCAAAGTGACAGAAATTCTAAAAACCAAACCTGGCTCGAACTCACTGGTTCTGAAGAGCTGTGTTCTTGGAGAAAAGAGAGCTCTCAGCGTATGGCAGCTCAATAAAATCTCATTGTCCCAAGGAACATAATGTTGAAGTTTACTCTGCACTCAGGCAGTCACTCTCTCCCATAGATTACTGTAATGTAATACTTGTGGTAGCACACAGATCATATTTGGCCTGGGGAAGTGACTTATGCATGTCTTTCAAAGACAGTCTTGCTTTGAACTTGTTTATTACGTTACCTTGTGTGCTTCTACCTTACAAGCTTGGGACCGGTCTGCAATTAGTCTTGCGGACACAGGAGTGTGAGACCCTGCTGAAGACCCTGGAGCAAGTCAATAAAACATACAAACAACAGGTCTGTGCTCTGGTTATCGCTCCCTTGGCTTTAGGGGCACACAGTACAACATGCTGAACAAATGTTTTGGTAAACATTCACAGCCAAAATGTCAGAACTGTGGGCACAACATGCTGTAAAGAGCTTCACCTACAAATTTTGTATTTTCTGTCTGAAGAAAGAATTTACTTGTGGCACTGAATGTGATAGGATCTGACCACATCTGCAGTGCAGGAGAGTATACTGTTGTGTTCAAGGCCATTGGTACCAATGAGATAATGCCCTTGGTATTTTTGGTGGATATTTGGAGATTGTAATAACCCAGGGGTGGTAACATTCTTCTGTTAAAAATGTTATTTGAGTCAGTATATTTCAAATTTACTACTAAAGGCCAAGAAAAAGGAAACATATTATTATATATAATTGGTGCTGGGTATCTGTCAGTGCCAATACAACACTAACTTTGGGGAACAGAAATATATTTTAATCTTGTGATTTTGGATCAACACTTTACGCTCAGTCCACATTCCCATTCATCCTACTGTATGTTGTGCTGAAAGATGTGACAAAGGCTCAGAATTCATCCATTTTAAAGCAGCGCAGTATGTTTAAATGTCTTTTAAAATCAAATATCTCAACAATGTACTGGACTTCTGACATGATGATAAGAGGGCATAGAAGCTGACTCTAAAATAATGCATGTGCTGTGTTGAAATATTGGAAACTTTCTACCCTGAAACTTCTGTCGGCGACACGCATGTTAGCCTCTAAACAGTATCTGAAACCGATTTGCTATTGGTGTAGCAACAACCTTTGAAACTTAAACAAACTAACATCCTTGCCACTCAGTGTACTCTGCCCTTGCTTGTACAGCTTGCAATGTTCCACAAAGACAGCTGGATGAGATTTGAATAGGATACACTGACTGTCTTCCTCAGTATCTTGTAGGAACCCATGTACAGTGCCAGAATTTAAATCAGTTCATGAATATGGAACGGTCCAGCTGGAATTTCCGTACGGTAAAGCAGCTTGTCACTCAGAACGTCAGCATCAACTTTTGCCCTCACAAGCCTGAAATACAAAATTCAGAGACTATGATAAATCTGGCAGGCCCGGCTCACTGACAGCTATGTGGGGCTCCAGAAGAATGACCTGCTAACTGTGTACTGCATGTATAGGGGGTTCTGATCCACTGCCCCTCAGACAGAAGACAGAGACACACGCAGACAAGGGAATTGGGAGGGTCTACATGCGAATACAACAAACCAAGCATGCGTTCAACTGCATCCCTTGGGCTTGGAGGTTGTCAGTGGGCTTGTTTTCCACCCTTCAGGACTGTAGTTTACCTTTCAAGATTAGAGAGGAATAAAATGGTGCACATTGAAAAAGAAAGTTGTATTTTTGAGTTGGGTTTTCATGTCCCAACTGCAGTTTATCACAGTTTGATTCTCCCTTTTTGATTTCAGAATAAAATTGGCATTTCTCGGTTAAAGTACATCCTTGATTTTGACTTTGAACCTTTACGAGGGGCTGATGATAACAGTCAAAAGTCCAGTATACCACAGCTTTACAGAGATCTTTAAGCAATGATAATTTTCGTTCACATGGGGAGACACTGCTTTAACAAGATGAGCCATGACACGATCTCACAGAGTGAAACTACAGTACTTCCTTCTCTCTAATGCAGATTATTGTATTTCTGGTTTAGACTGTCATAGTGATTCCTCATGTCAATAAGATTACATTATGCAGCTGATCCAAGTTGATCCAGAAATCCTAATCCCAAAGCCCAAGAATGCCCGGTTTCTAACACCCCCAATCTTCTTAGAAGTAGTCTAGCCTACATCCGGGGCTGTAACAGGGCTGGGACTGCCTTCTGAGAAAGCCAGTGCTTTATATGTGCTGGGTCTGGTGGTGGGGGTTGGAGTTTGGAGGGGGGGGCATGTTCGTCCATTATGTATTCTGCGCCCATCTGTACCCCAATAATTAGACTCATTCCAGACCCTGCGAACTCCCTGTGACCTGTTTTTGCAGAGGGAATCAAGGCTGGAGGTTGTTCTTGGGATATATCCAATCCAGCTGAGTGGATGAGAAGTGACAGAGGCATAAAAGCCCAGAAAGCCATGCTGTAGATTCTGAACACGTAATTAGCCCTGTCCCAGGAGGCCGTGCGTTGAGTCTGCTTATTCCAGACTATACATTAGCAATGACATCCTTCTCCAAGAAGACAGGACAAAAACGAACATCCCTTTACAGTGGGGGGGGTTTACAAAATAATTAACACACATTAGCATGAAATTCACTTGTTAGAGTCATAAAACTGGGCAAAGTTGATATGAATTGTTTTGTTTGATTGTTTTTCCTTCCATTGCATTCCCTAAAAATGGTGCCTGCGCTTACACCAAAAAATGTGGAGAGCATAACAGATTGATTAACTGAGTGAAATTAAATCATTGCCACAGGTTTGACAGCAAGCTTACCTCAGAGATATGGCTCATTCTAAAAGCAATCAAACCTTAATTGTTCCACTCCATGAACACACAACAAAAAAAGAAGTGCAGATTAGCATGGCAGCAACAATGATTATGTTTTCATTAATTTTCTCTCATAAAACTAGCTGCCTAATTAAAATGACTGGGTTTCTTTCTAAAAAAAAAAAGCATTTGTTTTTTTTTCCATGTGTTTGTTTATGTTAACTGTATGTTCTGTGTTTTCCACTCTCAGTCCATTTGAAATTGACTGAAGTGCTCTTTAATTTGTGATTGTGTCTCAGTGCTCACTTAGCTATTTGTAATCTGTTTAACCTGTTGGACTGTGATCAGAAGACTCTTTCTTACAGCTGAGGCTTTGGCCAAGCTGGGGAAGCATCTCTCAGTTGGAGATTATCCTTTACACTTGAATGGGATTCTTCACTGGAGGGACTCGAAGACGGGGCTTGAGGGACACAGATTTCCATCTTGTTTTCCACTCTCCTCTGTCCCTTCTCTCCTCGGATTTCTCTCAATTTTGTCTCGCTTTCGCCTAATGTTGACTGTGAAATAGTCCAAACTGTGTGTAAATTTATTTTAAAAGGAACGTCTTTCATAATGCACTTTAACAGCTCATTGAAAACCAGTACACGGATAGAACTGTACTGTATGTACAGTATTCTGCTTAAATCAAAGAGCTTTAAATGCCTGAGCCATATCTCATTTACATACTCGTTTGGGTCAATGCCATTGGGAAATACAGGCTGTCTGCCAATTCACAGCAAGAAGCAAGCCTTTAGTGTGAATAAAGGTGTGAGTGAAAGCAAGGATATCAATGTGAACAGCACGATGCGCGTTAGCATTTCAAAATAAGCTCCCTCAAACTCCTGGCAAGTTCAAAACTACTCCAATGTTTCAGAAAAGCCATACTGTACTACAAAGCATGTATCTTCTTTTTTTTTTCCCCTTTCATGCTAGTTCTCGTTGCGTGGTGGCAGTTGTCGAGGTTGTCTTTGTGTTGACACTAATGCTAATCCTGGATGTCAGACGGATTCAACTTACTGTCCACTGCACAGAGGAAGAACTAAGAATATTATCTCCCGACACAAAACGGAGGTGCCACGGTGTTCGTCAGTGTGAGCCCTGCTTAAATATTCAGTTCCCTCCCTGCACACGGGGAGGCTTGTTTGATATTTAGGGTAGAGATTTCATGTCATGAGCAGAGTATCAGAGGAAAAGTTGGCTGTAGGTAGAACATAATAATAGACAGTATTGATTATGAGCATTGTGGTGCCAGTTTAACAGTGTAAGTGTGATGTTTATTGTTTTTTTTTAAGGTAAAGATATATATACTTAAATAGGCTGTGCTTTGCACAGCAGGAAGCTGGAGATTCAAGAAGACGTACAGATACACAAAGTAAATGCAACCGCCATGTGTGCACTCTCACAAGACTCCAGCTTGCTTCTGAAGCCATTTTTAATGTGCATCAATCTGTTCGAACTCCAAAAAGTCCATCTCACCAAGCGAAGGAGATGAATAAATGAGTGTGTCTGACAGAGCAGTCATAGTCACGATCAAAGGAGAGGGAGATGATTAACAGCAGACTAATTGGTAACCACCCCGAGTTTTCATCAGATATGAAAAAGACTGCAGCCTTGCTGGATGTTAATTGGAGGAGAATGTGCATGAAATATGTTCGACTGAGGCATTTTCAGTAGTAGATGGCTTGACACAATCACACTGCACCACAAAGTATGAGGAATAATGAATGAATATAAATGAAGTGAAAAAATAAATTTTAGTGAAATTTGCCACAAGAACAACACTCAGCAATTTCAAATTGAAATAAATGTGACATTTTGTGTACTGTAGCTGTTGCCTTTTATATTACTCAATATATGTTGTGAGTCATAATGACATAGCCGTGTGTATGTATATATATATATACATATATATATATGTTCGCATTTATAGTTAGGCACGCTGTGTGCATGTAGATTAGGGTTTGAGCTTTTTGAGGAGTGTTGAGAGGCCCATGAGAATATGTTTTATGTGTATACTGAATGATCTGTCATCTGCTTCAAATTGTGCCTGGTGTCTTCTCACAGCACTTCTCTTCAAAAATTGCAGGTCAGGCATCATGTTCCAAGTCGCACAATGCCACAATGCCAGACATTGCCAGAGTCGTGAGCTGTGTCAAAATTTTACGGACAGTACCAGCCATGTCATGCATCATGAATATTTGATGAGAAATCTAGTAAAAGAAAAGTTAATGGACAAATGTTAATGGCTCACATGGCATTGTTTACTAGAATCATAGAGTTAGACGTGCCTTCAGGTTAAATGTGTGTATGCGTGAAGAAGAGCCCCTTGCATGCATGCTCTGTCTGACAGGTCCTACAACCAGAGCCATGAGCAGAATGGCAGCTTGATCAATAATGGACATGACCCATGAGAAATTTTGAAAATACCATGGTACTTTTGACAGCATCATAGTATATTGAGGAAGTTTTCCCTGTTACGCTGAAGTGTGAGGAAGACACAGCTGTACATGAGAGGAGAGAACAAGCAGGCTATATATACACGCCTGTAGTATTAATGAGTCAACACAGGCCTAATAAACAGCATGTATCAATTTATCATTTTATCCGGCAACACATGTAGAAATACAGCCTGGGGGAGGCAGAGCAGTCTCAGGTGGGACATTAAAAGCAGTATTTATAAGGCTGAAAATGCCTCATTCAGCTGTGAGATATGGCATTGTTAGAGGCTCAGAGCAGCAGCATGCCCTGTGGTACTATTGTGAAGTAATACTCTGCAAATAAAAGGCTTACATACTAAGATCTTTTTAATCTATTATCACATTGTAAGGGAAAAGCTTAAAGAGCAACTTTATCTTCTTGAAGACACCCGTACCCCGCAAAGTACAACTCAAAGCCATGTATCAAACTGTGTTTACTATTATCTTGACGTACACCACATGTCAGGTGGATATACTGCAATCCATAGACAAATAAGTCTGTTTATCGTGGAATGTGTAAGAGTTAAAACAAAAGGATTACCAGTAGTGCTATCAGTAGTAATGATAACAGAAGAAAAGAAAGAAAGAAAATGTGTGTGCTTTTGTGAATATATGCTGATATACATATTCATAACTTTCATACACAAAATATACACAGTTGCACTCTGGAGCACAAAATACTCATCTGCACTTATACACAACATAGCATAATATAACCTTTATTAAATAACAGCGGCTGCTTTTTAAATTATATTGTGAAAATGTCATATCATCTAATATCATTTTGTGAGCTGAGCGCACAGTCTGAAAGCAGACTACATGTTGAGGCCGTGAACATTAACCAAGGACATTAGCCGAGTGCTTTTAGGAGCGTGCATGTAAAAATGCTGATGCTTCCATTGACACAAGTGGATGTTATTGGGGGGGAAATAAAGCAACGGCAATGAACATTTTAAAGAGTACGTTTGGTACAAATGCATCTTTACAAACTATTAACCATTTTGCAGACGCATTGAATATGAAAGGGTTTTTTTTAAATATATATGTTAACGTATTCCTCTGAAATTAGCTAGAGCAACCTCTATCTTCACCTCTAATAATTTAATAGTTTAAAAATGAAGCATAGGTTGGGAGACAGGGGTTGAACTTGGTGGCTGCATTTTAGTAATTGCCAGGAAAAAGGCATTTATGTGCTATACATGTCTCATTTTCCTCCCAAATTTGTTAATATTTACCCAGTATTTTTGCTAAGGGAATTCTCACGTGGTCCCACATGGTGATGCTGATTGTGTTAGAAGCTAAAAAGCTTCTACAGGAGAGTGAAGCGGCTCAGTTCCAGGTGCAGGTGGAATTTGGATTTTGAAGATTACAATGCCACAGCCTTGGTGACTGTGTCATGGTGAACTATTCAGCTATTGATAAACACTAGTGCAGGGACTCTGTGCTGAAAAGAGTTAGTTAATACAGCCATAAAATAGCTGATGAAAAAGTAATAATAAAGAAAACATTTTGGCACGGTGGTGGAATTTTAGCAAATCCTTCCATTTGACAGCATCTGCTCCAAAAGGGTTTTAATATTCTTTGTCTCATGGTCTTAAATACAAGTACTGAATATCATTCACATTGCTTCCTCCTCCTCCTCCGTATTGCACCTGTAGGTGAACAAAAAAAAAGCAATGATCTATTATATAAAGTAATGTTTGTTTATGCAGCACATATAGGACAACTGAGACTTGTAAACAAATCATGGCTCTGTGTTCTTTGAAATGCCTTCATTTCCTGAACAGTTGCTTACAAGCCAACAGTGTAATAAGCCCCCAGGGAATGCCCCTTTGCCCAATTGGAGAGGTGGAAATGTTTTTTTCAAAAAAAAAAAAATGCAAAATTAGGTGTGTGGATTATTCAGGCAGAAGTGAAGTTGTACTTGACAGTGAGTTATTTAGTTGCAGGTACACACAAACACAGGATTACACGCTTACCACCCCCATTGGGAGCTGTGGGTCTAAAAATAAAAGGCCTAACAACACACATTTAAATCTCGGAGGGACGCAGATGTCTCCAGTCTTTCTTGAACTGCACCAGGTCTTGTTACATCTTCTTCTGAAGTTGTGTAAGTTGTTATTTTGTGTATTTATTCCGTGTTGCTCACAATATTGTATGGCACGTCTAAGCTGTGATTCCTGAAGTCATAAAACATGGTGGAGATAGGGCTTCGGGGACCTTGTGAACCAATACAAAAACACCTGCCCAGTTCCATATACATTTTACCTTCACCAGTGCAGCCTACCTGCTGAAACTGTCAAAAATGTTCAGGAAGGCAGGCAAGGGTTAGATTCAGGACGGTCGTTGCGATAAGATGCTACTCAGTTCGAGCGAGGTCACTGACTCACTTCTCATTACCAACAATACCTGTGCACAACCACAATCCCAACCAAAACCACACACACACAATATATGCACCGAGTAACCTAGTAACCTAATATATGCACCGGGTAAGCTAGTCTTGCTCTGTCCCTATCAACACCTTGTATAATTTCTTTTAATTTCTGTGTATTTCTTTGTCCATGTATTCCATAAAAAAAGACATCCTTGTGAGCTTTTCTTGGCTTTAGAGAGCAAGGTTAGCTTATTCCCACTGCTTCCAGTCTTTAAGCTACAGTTGGCAAGGCTAACCACATTCTAGCTGCTGCTCGACGTTTTTGCGACATGTTATTGATATTGATCTTCTAATTTCCCTCTCGGAAAAGAGGGTAAATAGTCTTTTTCCCAAAATGTTGAACTATTTAAATAGTGTGTCTGACACTCAAACAGTTGTCCACTGTACCAATATTGGATTAAACACATTTTGACAGCTTCTTAAATTTCCGTTGTAACATTTTCTTTCTCTCTCACACTCCAGGACACTGTAGCTACTTCATAAACACCAATATTTCAGAGGATATCAATGCAGATATTGAAAGCAGTATGCAGCAAATAATGTGGCTTATATAGATATGTTCACAGTGACTCTTTGAAAATCCCCAAATAAGACCACGTCTTGTGTTTCAATCTCACATCCCCAGAGTGCTGGGCATATAGACAATTTTTATTTGTTTATTTATTTTTCTCACCATATACTCCCACCAGATGAGGAAATATCATACTGGAAAAAACACCTACTGTACCTCTCCTACTACAGCTGGAAAAAATACTGCATTACAAGCAGTGATGAGTCCAGTTTTAATAGTCAGCATATTGGTTTGGCACTGCATCATGATAACAAACATTCACGAATAGGATGTGAAGGATCTGATTCCAAAGCACTTGCATAGGCACAAAGGAAAGATAAACAAATAATTCAGTCACTTCCACTACGGAGGTTAAAATGTATTCTAAATGCACTGGTGATTGGAATTTGGTTTGCTGTTTATCACTGAATTTGAAAGGCCCTTGTTTGGTGTTAAGCCAAAGAGTAAATTTGCAAAACCTTTACTGTGGCACATGTACAATGTCACAAGTTATAAGCTGAAATCCTTGGCTTATCTGGCCTACTACCGGGCAAACCTGAAATCAATCATCCAATCAAGTAGAACAACATTTGCCCAAAAATGGGGTTGATAGCTGGAGGCAACCTTCGCTACAAATTACAAACCAATGCAGCACATCTGAGACTCATGCAGAGCTGCCGCTCAGTATTTTCATTTAAATTTGCATTACTAATAATTTTTTGTTATGGTTGTTCTTTGTGTTTTTTTGTTTTTTTTTTTTTTAGAATGCTGTGGTTTGATTTCTATAGTAATTTCTAATCTACTTAGACAAGTAATTCTCCATTATTTTGCAGCTCCTCAATGGACTACATAAAGACTTCAGATCTGATAAATACTCATCCCCTAAATGAATCACTGGAATGAAACAAGGCCTTCAGTCAGCCTATTGGGAAATTTAGGAGGAATTGTACTGCCACCAATCAATGCAGTGTCTTAAAATCCACTGGAATATCAAAATATGAAAAAAATAAAAAAAGTTACTGTGGTGCTATGCATCCAGGCCATTTCTGAGAGAGAACATGAAATAGTTAAATGTTCATCAGAGATGTTGGTTTGAACAGTGCAGTGGAACGTGCCAATGCTCACAGATAGAAGACAAACAGTCCACCAAGGCATTGTTGTCAACAAAACGGCAGCAAAAGCTTTATCTTTTCAAATGCTCGTGCCACGGTGAGGACAGGGCAAAATATGGAATTATAGCACAATAATACAGATTGGCTGGTAACAAGGTTAGAAGCTGATAGGATTTGGGGAGAACCTTGTGCTGCATTTCTGTGCAAGGGTGACTGGAGTATCAAGCCCTGGTTAAGAATAATGGTTTCCCTTCAGGAGGATGTGAAATTGGATTGCTCATACAAAGTGCTTGCTGAGGATAAACCTGTGTTATCCAATTATCCACCTAAACTACATAAAAAAAAAAAAAAAAAAAAAAAAGCAGAAGGTGTGGAGTCCTAGCAACATTGTTGCCCTAGATTGAAAATACACAGAGAATATACTAATAGAAAGCACAGGCTCATGCTTGCACATCAAAGTCATGTGCTTTTATATAATTAGTGAAAAAATTACTGCGCATTTACTTAATTTTTCCACATTAAATAATGTGATAGTGGAGGACAGACACTGCTCTCACAGTCTGTCTCCTCTGATAACCTCTTCATTGCATGCCAGAACCAATGCAGATAGCACCGTTGCCCAACAGAGGGCAATAGTTTATTGCATAATGCATTTCACACCCTAGCACAGATTTGTAAATTAATATCTCTTTAACTTACTAATTCTTATGTTCACTTTCATGATGGTCATTTTTGCCGCAGCTGTGACATTTTCTGTAGAGTGACTCTTTTGACAAAAGGTTGCTGCTACAGTAGAGACATTGGCCTTGAAGAATCTGTGCCTTTGAATGCAACAAGAAACGTCTGCTTTCACACTGCACTTAATAGCAGATGCTTTCAACTTCATTGATGTGACACGACCAGAAGCATTGTTTCTGAGCCAGTGCTAACAGACCTTCATATCAGAGCAGAGCTGTGTGCACAGCCCCCCTTGTACTGTTGCTCTGACACTTACATTAATTTTTCCTGTTTTAATCCTTAGTGACAATCATGGTATCAACTGGCAGAACATCAGACACCAGAAACAGTGGCAAAGCCTGCCCAGATCAATTACATTGATGTACTGTGAAACTGCATACATACCTGTTGGCATGGTTTCAAAGTGATCAAATAAAGTCTCTTCTTTTATAACAATTATCACTGTGTAGAATGAAATTTGCAAATGTGGCGCAGCGATGATGTACATACCAAGGCAGTTGTAAGTTGCTTTTGCAGCTCATTTAGCGAAGGAATTTCCATTTCCTAATGAGAGTGATTCTCAATAGGAAATACAAAAGCCTTTCTACTTCTAAAAGAGTCAGTCAGCACACATTTGCATATAAAAAAGCCTTTGATTATGATAGATATTGCCTGCAGTCTCAAAAACACTGGCCTGGGGTGGCTCTCCAGTCAGCTAGCCTCCAGTCATGGCTGATATTTTTCTCTGATATGAAAAATTATGCACCACGTTGCTCTGCTTAGAAACGTGGAATTGGTTCGCCTTTCTCATGCTCAAATTATTGAAGATTACATACTAATTAGATACTAATCTAAACACACAAACACAAAAAATTTAGAACTTCTTTTTTTTGTTAGTTTTTTTTTTTTTTTTTTAATGTTTTTGAACATTTGCATTCTACCACTGGGGGATGAGAAGTTAAGAGATGCAATGAGTTCATAAAGACAGTTTTATTGTTGGCAGGATATATAAAACACCCAGCATGGGACTCAGCATCCAGATAGACCAACTAAGTAAAAGATTAAAAGTGAAACTTCTAAAGAGGGGAAATAAGATGAAAACCACTGGGTTCTGAAAAAGAGAGAGGACCAATGAATTAGTTATCAACCATTACTGACAAACCCAGCCGACTTCATGCCTCTTAAAACGCAAAGAAGAAGAGAGCGGGGGGAGGTGGAGGAAGGGTGGGGGATTGAGGGAATTAAAAAAATGTTCTGCATTTGCTGTCATACTCTTTGAAATATATTATTAGGTACAAATGGGGAATGCAAAGCAGTGCATTCCAAGTATGGCATCACCATGGCTATGAAGACACAACACTGTAAGATGATTTTTTTTTTCTTCCTAAATGACAGTACCGTGGACCTCCCACTGTATAACGGATCGTTCTTAAATACAGTAATTAGTGTGTCTGGCACTGTGAATACACATTTATTAAAAGTAGGAGGGCTGGGTTTCTGGGGAGCAGAAGTCTGGTCCTACCTAGGCCTTTGGCCCCCCGTAGGGGTGTAAAGTGTCAGTAAAAATGCTCAGCAGGCATGAGAAGAACCCTGTGCCAAGTGTGATCGAGTGGGGAAAGGCAGCAGCACTGCGAGGAGCTCTCTTTGAAGGGCGCGGCAGTAATGACCTGTCCTCGCTGTGTGGCCTCCAGTGGCGCCGAACCCTGCCATTGCGTTGCTGCTTTCAGATTAGGCCTGCAAGTGCCACCAATGCAAGGGAGGGAGGGGGGGATGGATCATAGGCTCCGGGTCACTCTTGTCACACTGGAGGACCGGGATCATACTGGGCCTCTGACAGGTTTGGTGGAGAGGGAGGACATAGAGGGGAGTCCAATCGCCGTTGGTCTCCTGACACCCACCGCCATGTAGGCCCGTGATTCCCTGCAGCAGAGGGATGATTATCTGCATGACAGAGCCTGGTGCATTTGCAGCCAGTGACTATGATAGTCCCTGGCAGCAAGCATTTTTTAGTTCACTGTCTCATGCTCCTGTTAATTTGATGACAGGGAGTCCCGCACAGCTGCAGGAAGGGTGTGTGGTTGCATTTCATAAATAATATTTCTTAGTTAAACCACTACATGGACAAATGTAATGTGAAAAGAGAAGGATCACAACAAAATCCACCAGAATATGGAAAGGAGATATAAATTTAATGCTTTTCTGTCGGGTTTTCTTACTCTGTTGCTTTTACCTTGTGAATAAAACAGAGAGAAAGCTATGTGCTGTTATGTGGAGGCTATCATGATTCAAGTACCCACAAACATGATATGAGCTCTCCAGAAGGGTGCATGACATCTTGGCAGCATGAAATTACAATGTAATGACTAATTTTCTGCCAATGGTATCATATAAGATAAGTATAATGGAGTTTTCATACAGTGAGGGGCTCTGCTATGAATGCTGAAATCGGTTGATTTTTTATAGTTATTCACTTACTCTTTGATAAAGTACAGAAAAGTAGAAACAGATAACATTTGGTTCTAGTTTACAATGGTCATATTCATCTCACATTCTGAATCTCATATTCTGTGATAAGACAGAATTCATAGTGGCGAATCATCAAAAGTGAATTGAAGAAGAGAAAAAGATTGCATGTTCTGCATAGCTATTCTGTCAGAATAAATGATAGCAATTAAATAATAGATTGTTGAATTGGAAAGGAAATGGGTTCGTTGTGGGGAAGCCTCTCTGTGATTACAAAGAGATGAAATCTTTCTTTTGCTTGTGATGAGAAGTGTTGTCACTTTGCCCAGGCTACAAATTTTAGACAGGTCATGGCTGGAAAAAGAAATTTTCCCGTGTCCCAATTAGAGCCTGGAGGATCCCAAAGCCTACTGTGATGTGACATGACTTCATATGAGCTCAGAGGCAAGGCCCCCACACTGCACAACACTCCGGGTACGAACAAAGCCTCATCTTCTGATAATGCTTTCTGGTATTGCCCTGAGACAATCTGCCGTTCTTTTGAGGAGTTTTCTGGCTATGCAGATGTTTCAGTGCTCTTGAAGCCTGCGGTGATGGTGTGAAAGAGGACTGAACTGCCACCAGGGACGTAGCATGTTTTCGCAACTTTCTCAAGCTATATTTTGCAACTCCACCACAGAGGAAGGACTCGGGTTTTCAGATTCAACCCTCAAGAATTCAACATGAACTGGACCAAAAATTTCTATTGACACACATTATAAATCGTCAGAATATTGTTAAACTATAGCAACATAAATCATACACAATTTTGTTTTAATCAGTGTGTTTGACTATAATTTAACACTAGAACTGGATCTTTTGTGTGCCAGAAACTACTCAACTGCTATAACTGTGAGAAACAATGATCGCCTTCCTGGGATGAACACGTCTTGATGGATAATGTCAATAAAGTTCTTTCTTTTTGTTCCTTGCTTGTTCAATCATTGTACCCCCTGCCATTTTTATAACTTTTATAAATTTTTTAAAGATTATAGCACTAACTCTGTGGTTAACACTTTGTTTTTGGACTATTATTATGGTTTTAGTGGTGTCTTCATAACACATGATGAGTAAAGAATTGCTGAAGCATATCAACATCACAACAGCCGTCTCCAGCGTTCAGAGACACTGCCAGAGGTTTTAGGCCGTATGAAAATATGAAAAGATGTCACACTGGCATCCCCCCCACCCCCCCATCAAACTGTCCAGCATCCAATACAGCCTATAGTCTCTTTTTGTTTCCTATATTAATCATTGTGTGGAAAAATAATTACAGCGTTTGAATCACTGAAAAGGATTTAATAATTTTTAATTTTTTGTGAAAAAAGAAAAGGGTGTTTACTCTGGATGTTTACTTTTTGCCAAAAACAAGAAAAAAAAAAAAATCTAATGCCCTAATAATTTTTAGGGCCCCCGTCAGTCACAGGCCCTTAGCATCGTCCTAAGTCACTCCCCACTCATATGGTCCCTCTGCCAGCATGTGACCAGTGATGTCTGTGATCCTGCCCTCCACATCACTCGATCTATATCACTGTTTAGTGAACTGAGGGTAACACAGATAATCCATGAGAGAAGCTGTAAACACCAGCAACAGCGACTGAAGCTCTATTTTATGCTTTCAACAAGCACCTGCACTGAACAAGCACATTATTCATTGTCCAGGCATCTAAAAGGACTTTGATTTACTGATCTTTTCTCTCTTAATGACACTGGACAGCTTTCTTTGTTAATTCCCTGTTTCCATTTTGTGTCTAGCAAGATACTATGCAAAAAAAAAGGCCTTAACAAATCATATTCAAATATATTCCTGTTAATGTTCAGACGTTAAATCATAAAAATATGATTAAACAATGCACAAAAGTGACAGGGCTTTCTTGTGTATTGCTCTCATGTTGGTCATAAATAAACAAGCAGTGCTGGAACACAGAACTCAGCTGGCCGAGGGTAAAAAGAGTTATTTGTGGCTTTCTGAATGACAATGCATCTCAGACAACATAAATATGATTAATGTGCCAGACTAAAAGGAACACAGTAAAAATGGTGTGCCAATAACATTTCAAAGCAATTTAATCCTTTTTGCGTAAGATGCTTCTAAATGCCATGAAGAACATAGTGTAGGTCATCTGTGTTTGCTTGCGCGTTCCACAATTATCTTACAATTACCTTAACAGTGATTAAACATAATGACGCTTTGCAGTATATACTGGATGACATTTTCAGCAATGGAAATTAACAAACGAGTTCGATAAAGTCTGTCTAATACTTCTGCATCAAGGCTTACTCAATTGTCAAGATTGTTTTTTTTTTTTTAATGAAGTTTGAGCTGGTGATGTGGTATACATGAGTCACTCATTTTCTGCCTTGTGCGTGTGGGCAGATCAGTGATGTTCAATATTCAGAAACAGAATTTCAACATGTATAATATTTTTCTTTTCCCACATATTTGGATCTCAGGGATGTACTTTTTAAAAGTACACACAGGAGAAAAAGAAAATATTTACTACAAGTTAATTAAAAATTTGATCTCCAGCAGCCTATTATAGTTTCTGTCTCTGGCCCATTTGACTGGAATTCATTCATTGCAGTCCATTTCATCAGGCGCATTTCAGCCTGGTGTCAATAATATGTTAAAAATTTACCAGCTTACAGTGTAAAGAAAACAAACCACGCTGATCAAATAAAAGTCTTATAAATCTACTTCCTAGATTTTTCCTGGGAGGGAGGGAGCAAAGTATAGAAACCGAGTACAGAGCGACCATTGTAAATCCAGGACAGTTACTGCTCGATACCATCAGCAGGGGCAATGGAGGTATAAATGGTCCCAATAAAGGTTAGAGGTTTTTTACGGTTGAGTCTATGACAACCGATTGCTCTCAGAACAAAATGTCTCTCATCATTTATACCATACACATACTATAGACAGTTTCTGACACAATTTCTGTGTATTAATGCATATATTTTTCAACAATATGCTTCAGTGTTTTTCATGTCCTGCCATGTTCCTACTCCAACAATTTGTATTGTCTGGTGAATTCTTTGGGATAATATAGTGCTCCTAGCTAGCTATGTGGAAAATGTGGCACAATAGCTAATATTCTTCCCAAGGGTTTAAGTTGGATTTGTAAGGTTGGGGAACAGTTAAGAAAACATTGGTGGATGATGCAGCGGTGGAAAAAACAACTTACTGAAAATAACCATCGAACTGGCTCTCACAGTGAGCTCTGACGATTCTCTAAAATATATTGTGAATTGTTAGATGGGTTGTGTTTATTAGAGTGCAAATCAAATGCTTTCCAGACCCTGAGAAGACAATAGCAAGTGACTGAGACCGCCATCGCCCCTTGAATTTACTGTACTGGTGGTTGCTTCTTGGACCAAATGCATTCAAAGCAGTGGTCATGAATCCTTTCAGTCCACTTCTCTAAACCACCACTTAGATTCCACTTAGATTCCAGATAGTTACACATACACACCTTAAGCTGTTATTATGGTGAAACATCAGCATTTATGGAAGAGTCTTGCATAACATAATTGATTCTGAAAAAGACATTGATTTAATGTACTTAAACAAGCTGTTGTTTGCTACAGAGCAAATACTCTCAGAAATCGCACATCTTATCTCTACCTCCATTTCTTTAGACATGCACCCCTGTGTGACCCCTCGTGCAAAAAGCACTTTCAATTATATTATGTTATACTAGGCACTTTACTTTAACCCACAACAAGATTTGGCAATAATGTCTGAGCTAGCCAGTGGGTCAGCAAGCTTGTTACAAATGAAGGCTAGAGAGCAGCATTTTCTGGGTAGGACGCGCTGCCAAAAAGCTGAAATGGTCACACAGTCAACAAAACATCAATCTCTGTATATACTGTAAGTTAATATCATCCTACCACGTGTATGCATGAGTATACAAAATTAGTACTGCATCAAATAGTCAAATGGTGCAGAAGGTAACTCATATTCTCTGTGTGCACTGATTTTGCAAACCCAAACCATGAAAACTCTTGCAGCTGGGCTGTGTACAGATTGTCATTACTGTGATTTGCTGTGTGAGTAAAGGAGCCAGAAGCAAAGCAGGGCTGCAAACATGGAAGACAAAAAGGAGAGACATTCTTGTGTATAAAACCGCCCGCCACATTTTATATTTATTAATCAAAAGTGTTAGAACAGCAACTGAAACATGAGCCGACCTGTTTCAGAGTAAAGGCCAGTGCTGCATTGCTTTTCAGCCCATTATTGTCTCCTTCAGATTGAAAACCAATGCTCATGTAAAACCTGTTTTAAACAGCATTTTCTGCTGCACATCAGACTTCTTTGTACTTTCTATTCTTATTAGTTTCAGCTATTGTGGCTGCTATTACTTTTCTGCAGTCTCATCTTGATAGCCTCAGCTCACTGCAGGCTGTGTCCCTATGACATACTCACATAGCAAATGGCCCAAAACATCCCCAGAAACATCCCCAGCACTATTAAAAAGCCAATTCAGGCAAATGGGGGAAGTTTGGCACACAAGGTGGTTATCAGACACAAAGTGCTAATATATGATAATATTTGGAAAGAAAGAGTCGCTGAAAATTTTACCCTCTATCTATCTATCTATCTGAAATAAATAGACACTGAGCATTATGGAGTAAATGAAAAGACTATGGTTAATTGAACAATGATCAGGTTGAAGGTTAAGACAGAGGCTGGTAATATCTTCTTTGGGTAGAATTCATTGTCCTGTTCCCTTAATGGTTTCATTGGATTAGAAGCCTAATATAATTTTATCTTAAAAACGGCACAGAGCTGGGAATTTCAGGTGGTATAATTGTGTATACTGTGTACTACCTTAACCTGACTCTTAAAAAAATTACATGAAATAACAATATTCAGAATAAGCATAATAAGCATCTCAAGTGCCTAACATGACTCATTTGCTTAACAAGACTTGAGTGGTGGCACAATGGAAAACATTAATTATTCGTAACACCTGAACTGGTAATTTGTAAGTGTTATGAGTTCCCGCATCTGGATTATGCATGGCTGTTTAAAACACCTCAGCAGCCACGTAGTACACACCGCAGGAGTGGATTTCATCAACATGGCCTGCTGTAAATCCTTGGCTCAGCAGAGGTTACAGTTTATCACAAGCACAAATCTGCTCCCCTTTCTTACTTGATCCATTCACTGATACGCAAAGGAATTCAATCAGGCCAAGCTTCCTGACATAAAAAGGATTTCTCATTGCAGTGGCGGGACTGCAGTGCTCAACTGACTTCAATGGCTCCCCAGACCTTTAAGGATGCTCTTTTGTTGCACAACATTAAAGGTGACCCCGTGCCTTTATCCCAGTGATTGAGCAACTGCTAATGCTCATCGTAGGTCTGAATTAAAAGATTGCTTGGCGACATCATGCCTCATTGAGAACAAAATGGACAGTAACCTCTTATTTTCTCACTTTCCCACCAGGATGACTGCAACAATGCATCTTTCCTGATTTAAATCTGCAGAATTGCAATGTAGTTAGGTTGTATTATTGTTGTTTTTCATACAGAGAGACATCAGCGGGATGAAAAATTTAGTTGCTGGAAACACAATGTTTCCAATAGAAAATAGCTGAATGGAATACACCTAAAGTCATTTAGGAGTAAAAGTCAATACAGAGACTCGATTTTCTTTCTTTTGAATGATTAAGCGTTTCTGTCCAGCAACCTTTATAAATTTTGAGATTCATTCCGCTGCTGTGAATTTGCAAATAGGTTGAAAGTGTAGGGCCTGGAGTATGCTGATACAGAATGGTTATTTTATTTATTTATTTTTAATCTAAAGGTTATATATCAGCAAGATGAAACAAATGTTTACACTTTTTTTTTTTTTTAGCAGCCAGAGCATAACTGAGGCCATGAATTCCCAACCCTATCACCAGACAAGAATGTTAATATCAGACTGCAAACTCTCTGGATTATGTTCAGTGGCATTCTTTACGTCCAATGCCCATTCTTTTCAAATTCTCGCTCTCTAAAATATCTTCCTGACATCTATGTTATGGTTAGTGTTATGGAAAAGTTGTGGTTATGGCAAATAAACTACGGTTTGGGTATGGTTAGGGTTAGGCAACAGTAACACTTGGTTGAGGTTAGAATATGGTTAGACTCCCAAAACATTGTGTTAAGAAAGTATTGTGGTTAGGTTAGTATTAGGTCAGTTAGTAGAAAAGTCGATGTGCCCTCCCAACACCCCATTTGGCACACTGTAATACTCCTATTGGAGTTGCTAGTTTTTTCTCTTTCATGATATTCATGATGTAGGACATAATTACACTGCTGTGCATTTCTCATCTGTACAGTTTATGGTTATTCTGTTTATTCTATATTTAATTTTTAGCTTATTTGTTACTTATATTTTTCTAGTTTTCTTGTCCTACTATAGTACTTTGTGCAATGTCGTGTTTTTTGTTATGCTGCTGTAACAACTTAATTTCCCTCCGGGGATCAATAAAGTCTTATCTGATCGTATCTTATCTTATGAGCAATTATGCTTAAATCAGCTCACTTTTGGATTTTGGGTCAAGCTTTGCTTCATTCTATAACAATGGCACAGTGTTTTAGATTTCTTAAAATTGAAGTTGAAATGTTTAAAATTGGTGGCCATAATATAGTCTTTCATGATTGTTTTTATGCTAAGTAACATTCAAGATATCATCAAAAAAAATAAATAAATAAATAAATAACATGGGGAAACAGAACAGGGGAAGAACACTTCCAGAACCAGCAGCCTTCCCAACTTCATAGCACTATTGGACATCTGGACATAAACTGTGAAGCAGAATGTATGAACATAATTTGTTTAAGACACTGAGCTGAAATTCCATGACTTAGTGATAAGATACACTGCAGGCTTTGGCATTTTGTGCCATCCTTTTTTGATTTGACAGATTTATTTTGCTAAAGAAACTCTCAGAAAAGCTTTTGGATGGTATTTTCGGTGTTGTGTCTAATGGAAAACGTGATGAAAAGCTTTAAAAACAACACTTATTACAGAGAGATTAATTCTCAACAATAAGACTCAAGTAATGTACCATGATATTAAATTTGTGATAAAGACATATTTCTGTGTATGACACTCAAACATGCAACATTAACGAGCGTGACAGCCACAGGCAAAGCAATTCTTGTGACATTACTACACGTTGCACATATGCTTTCCTCACTATCAATGCACATCTGTGTTTTAATAGACATTTTGGGCAGGGGGTGATGCTTTCATAATGCTATAGTGAAGCAATTTCCTGTCATGAGCGAGGAAGCGAAACTTCAAATTGAATCAGTATGACAACAATGGAAAACATGCTTCCATAAATATCGATTTCTTCATTTGTGGAATTCTGCAAATACAATTTAACTCTGGGCAGACAAACAGAATGAACACCAAACACCAGTGGAGGTGCATAGTCTCACAGAGACATGGTAAAATGCTGGGTTTAAAAGTTATTTGGCCAATTTTAGGTGGTTCTGAGATGAGCAAGGCAACAAAAATGTAATGGTTTTATTCAGAATCATAAAAAAAATGATTTTTATTGCAGGCTTATCCTACAAGCCTAGTTATGAGTTAGTCTAACAGCTCCTATAGGGAAAGAAAGTGCTGTTGGGTTATTTTTTGTGGGCTGTACATAAAGCATTCCAATCATTGTTTCCTTTCAGGCTAAAAGAATCCAGCTCACAGTAAACAAGAAGCTTGTAGCCTGTCTACATTCCAGCTAAAAGTTCTGGTTTACCTATAGCTTCAAAAGAAACATTTCTTTTATTTTTACTTTTTCTAATATGTGGTGGCTTTCATTTCATGCCTCACATTTTGATGAAGCGCCACATGACACCGCATGCAAATATGTTTCTATTTCTACCTTGTTCTCCCACTCACTACTTGTTGAAAAAATGTTAAGTTCTACGTTTATTTCATTTCTATGTCTGCCGATGAGCCTGAAGTTTCCCAACTTTATATCTGCTCACATTAATAAACATCAAACCTTTACAGGCTGACATGCAAAAAGCCAGGTTTGAGGGAGTTCAGTTTGACTCAAGCAAAACCATTAATACAGAAGATGACTCCAGAGCGGCAATTGTCCAGTCTCGCCTTTGATTAGTCATATTTTCCACAAATAAATTGGTGAAGAAGACAGATAATTTTATTTCTTCTCTTCAGCATTTTGTGTTTTGTTTTTTTGGGGTTTTTTTTTTTGTACAATCATGTCGCTCCTTTGAACACATTTTTTGTCATTGAACTCAATGGTAAGCCAGGTCATTAAGAAATAGCAAGCAGTGCAGAGGGCACAATTTGTGTTCACATGCTGCAAAACAAAAATAATTGATGTTGATTGATATCAACTTTCCATTCTAACTCCTCCAAACTTTGTGCACTTTTAATAATGCCGTTTTGCATTTGAGATTTGACTCAGCTTGTTATTAAAAGAAAACATGATATGGATTTTAATTCCCATACTCTCCAAGACCTTGAGATTGTTCTTTGCCTGAAGCATCCCTTCTGTGTGGGCTGACACAAATGCCAGCACCTGCAAGGTGGACTGCTCTTTTGGCCAAAGGCGAAATTCCACATTAACACACAGATTTATTCACAGCAATGAAAATATTTAACAATGGCAGTCATGTTGTCATTATGGCTTCCTCTCCCATCACTGATCACACCATTTATCCACTGAAATGTTCCTCCATGCCTCACGTAAAAGAGGGACTTATCTCAGAAACAGCGCCAAGAAGCATAATTTGATTGCATTAGTGCCTTGGCATTTCAAACTGCTTTCTTCTAACTTTCCCCTAAGCGATTGCATGCTGTGTGTGCATCTGTAAAAAAGATGGCAAGACTTAATACAGCACTCTTGTTTTTCATTCATTCGCTCTATTAACATGTGATTCATTAACACACCATTTAGCCAGTTTAGTGGGTCTCTGAGGTCATAGCACTGATGGTGAACCACTAGCTACGAGGATACTGGCAGAACATGATGGTGGCACAAGCATGCGATATAATCCCGCCATAATATGCTGGAGAACAAAAAAGAAAGGCAAGAAGTGCAGCTGGGGCTGAGGGGGCTACTAACAACAGTGCGCCAGCCCCTGCAGTGGCCACCATGCTGACTTTATTAGTTTAGCGTCACAAGCTTCTCTCCATAGAGAGTGTGTCTGTGGCAGGATGGAGGGGAAGTAATGTTTTGTTTGTCTGTGCATATAAATGTGTGTGTGTGGGCATATGAGCATGTGAGTCTGTCTGGTTGTATGTCTGTTTGTGTTTGTAACAAGACAATAATTTGTGCATGCTTTACAACAGTATGCAGTTCTACGCACTTATTCTTCTGTATGCGTGTGTGGGCAGGTGTTTGTCTGGGTATGTGTGTGTGTGTGAGCGTGTGTTTGTGTCAAGCCCTGTGATGTTCTCAGCCCGTTCTCTGATAGACACGATTCTCCAAGAAAATAAACAGACGGTGACGCAAAGCCCTCGCAAAGTAA
Source organism: Toxotes lorentzi (assembly GCA_037833715.1). Taxonomy (NCBI): domain Eukaryota; kingdom Metazoa; phylum Chordata; class Actinopteri; family Toxotidae; genus Toxotes; species Toxotes lorentzi. The sequence goes on along the minus strand of JBBMJY010000002.1, from coordinate 13,389,880 downwards.
TAGCCTGTGAGGACCAAAATAAAGCAAACAATAAAATCCATTAAGTGGCAAGTTCCAAAACAATGCTCTAATAAAGAGGGCTGACCTACTGAATTCTAATTATTGTTTTAAAAGGCCTAATTTGAATTTTCTGCAACCTAGAGGTTGGTTTCTAGCAATGTGGGATCTTACTGCTGCAGTCTTTTCAGATGCATATATCTTAGGGGTAGAGAAAAGGCACTGGGTGCAGTTCTTCAGGCATGAACACCAAATAAGAGAAAAGGTGGGGTAGGTGTTGCAAAATTGAACAGCTGCAATAGTAAATAAGGTTTATGTGGCAAGGGGAGAGCAGTCTCTCATCGGTCACCACGGTAACTGTGAATGTTGTTGATCCCTTGGGGAGGAAGAGGTGTCTCTTTCACACCAACATACTCACCTCCACTGCTCAAAGTAGCACTGTGTCCGATTCTAATCTCAAGTGTCAAAAATTTCCTCCACAAACAATGAAAGATGTCAGTTCTCAATTAGATAAAGATTTTATTTTTTAATTTTTTATTTATTTATTTTTGAATCTATGCTGTGAGGGAAAAGAACACACTAGGAAATGAGTTTCATGGGGTATAAGATGTGGTTGTTGACCGGTGACAACAAATCTAAGAGACCTTGAGCTTAAAGCAGTCAAGCTGATAGTTAAACACAGTGTTGCTGCCAGGAGAGGCGCAGTAGGGAGCCAGCAAACTATCTTCCTTTCAACACGTTTGCCAAGTAACTGGCTTTGGACCAGAATCACATTCTCGCTATGAATCTGAAACAGCAATTATTTTCAGTTTGCTGTGCGTTTTATCATGCATACAGTGGTATATTTTCAGAAAACACAGATGGAAAGAATGAACTGTTAAGATTTTGACTTTGTTTGTTTCAATGACACCTTCTTTGCTGTGATTTTGCTTCTATTAATAACTGATTGTCACGCAACAAACACTTCCCTGTGTTATCCTTTATGACTAAGGGTAAAAAAAAAAAAACACCTCAAAGAAATTCAGCAAAGAGAGGGGAAACAAAGTAGTCAAAAAGTTCTACTCCTGGAGACAAATTTGACATAAAACTATGTGAAGTTGCCTTTCATTCATTAAACGTAATAGTATTTTGGGGGATCAGCGGTGACTGTCAAATCAGTGCAGGGGAGAGCAGAGGATACAAGCTAGTACAACTCCCCGAGGCGGAAACAAATGCTCCTCTTGTTTCCCTGTTGATCTCTCCCTGGTTGACATGTCCTGTTTTCCTCCCCGACTCGTTCAAAGGCTAACAGGCTCATTTGAGCCATTTCTACAGGGAGACATGGATGTAGTCATTTGAATAGAGTTGCTTGGACCAGACTCACGGTGGCATGGCTTCCTGCGCATTCAGGCCAATTCGTGATTACCGTGCAGGGAGCCATTGTAGATTTCTCCACTATCCTTTTCATCCAGGACAAATCAGCCAGCGAGCGTGTGCTTTTGAACTTCATTTACCCTTTGAAAAGAATAGATGCCAGAGAAACGCACCACAATAAAATGAGCCTGTTAAGCTATTCCGATGTAAATGATTCACACTTTTATAGGGAGGAGGTTGTGTGGTTTTATTATTATTATACTTTAACAACAGGTTCAAGTCTTGCTTGTGCTATTTCCCCATGTCTTCTCTTTAATAGTGTGAATTCTGTTAGCAGAACAACCTCTGGTAGGTGTTATCAAGACATGCAGCACATACATATATCTACACATATAGTATAAAATTCCATCCAGAGTATAAACTATGATTTGGTGTATACTTGAATAAATTATTTCAGGAGGCAATGCACCGGCTGACCAGTGCTTCAGCAGCCCTTTTGCTCTTTCTATCAGTTTGTATTTCATCATACACTATACAAGCAGGGTTATATTGACAGTTGTAAGTATGAACTGACATCCTGCCATTCAAAAATTAAATTTGATTCCTCAAAAAAGGATCTACACCAACCTCAAACAAAGGCTGTCAACAGTTCTTTTCAGAAATATTGTCTCTCTCTGATGTGATTGAGTGAGCGTGCCTCGCCGTGGAGACATGAATAACTGAAGGGACATGACAGAAAATCATGCAGCTCAAAGATGTGTGATATTACTAAGATGCAGTGCATGTGATGCTGGACATAAAAAGTTTCAGCGTGTGATGCCCTCCCCTCCATTTCACCTACGCAAAACCGTCAAAATGGCAAAGTAATTAAAAATGTAAACAGCTAATGTTTTGGGGAAAATCTAATTATCTTAATTCCTGGCAGAATTCCCTGCAAAACATAAAGGAGCATAATCTTGTTTATACTATTTTGCAAAAACCAGAACAATATTGTTGAATCCTAATATTCACTGTTTATTCTTACACTAATCATTTGCATACTTTCCCTTTCTTTTTTTTTAACCAAGGTAATATTTGCCATCAGCACTGTGTCATACAAGGTCAAAGCTCTAGGCTACACCTGCACACTTGAAGCCACATGGTAAGTAATTCATCACTGTAATGATTTTTTTGAGATAATGAGCAAATGCATTGATAAATTATTTATTATTGGTGATAAAATGGAAGGGAATGGAAAACCTGCTGGTTTTTGTGGCATTTGGCTGAAGGACATAACATAAGCAAGCTGTTTGGTAACTTATTTCTTGTGCCTGTGGCCATGTTGTAATGAAAGTCCTGGTTTTCAAAGTATGAAGTGGTGGAGAAGAACTGTATTGAAATCTGCATGGGTGATATTTCAGTGTTCATCTGATTTCCTTGATTTCAGGAATCCCCCCACTCACCTGAACAAAACATGGCTTTTCAGTGACTCTCGAGGTCTTGTCTGGCAGAGCTCAATGACGCAAAATCACCACGCTTCAGGGTAGGACAGCACTGGTCAAAATTAGACACAAGAGGTCTCATTTCTTTACTCCTCATCTTCAAATGTAGGCAAAATCATTCATTTTAAAACTGCTGCTACATCAAATATCCATCACAGAGTTTCCTCGGGATGTGAAGTGATGATCCTAGGACAGAGACAGGTCCAGATAGCTGAGGCATATTGAGGAATTGGAGTGCCTTTAATAAAAAATAACGTGCTTTCAAGGTCATCCATTTATTTTCAAGAGCTTTTAAGGTTTTAGTTTGTTTTTCTCAAGTCTACAAACTTTCAAGGATTTTCAAAGGCTGTGGAGACCCTGAGATATTAATCTCTGAATTTGGAGAATTTTTTTTTTTTTTTTTTGTGCCTTGGTAGCAACGTATTACTTTGCTTGTCACAAACTGTAAGTTAATAAAACAGAAGAAAATAAAAGGTTTTTTTGACCTGTGAAATGTGATGCTACAGTGTGCCACCGTGCTTCTGCAGATATGATCCAGAGCCCTGGAGATATGATAATTTAAATAACTGATACAGTTTCAGTCAGCATTGTTGTAGTTAACATGCCACTGATCCATCTCGGCTGTTTTATGCACAGTGGAAGGACTATACAAACTCAGATTTGGCAAGCATATCAACTTATCTTATACACATTCAACAAACTCATTGGAGCGTGCTCGTGCTTTCATTACAAGTCTCAAACGGATTGGCTGGAGAAAAAGCAGGGTTTTAAAGTAAGTTCAGATTCAATTGCAAGCATATATACATTTTTGTGTAAGATTTACTGTAAGTACATTAGCATACCGCAGTACTCTGAGCTCAGCCCATTAAGCCACTTCTGTTCCCCTAACTCACTTTATTCCAACAAGTCTGGCTATAGGGACATTAATAATAAAACAAAACCATAGAAAATAAAATTACAGCTTTTAATTGCATTGACTTTATCGCTGTGTTGTCATCACTGAACTGAAAAGCAGAGTTGTTGCTGGTGCTTTAATAATAGACCAATCAAGGATAACAGGCAGTATTCACATAATTCAGTATGTCCTTTATTAGCCACGGCTCTCGGGCTGGCTGTTACAAAATCCATACTGCAGCCTGCAAAAACATGCTCCTTCAAAATATGTTCAAAACAACAACTGGATTCAGTTTGTTGCATCACTTGATCGATCCTGTTCATTCCAAGCTAAAAGACAATGTCAGTAATTGGTGGGTAAATCTTTTAATGCAAACATTGGCTGTTGGTGTTTCACTCTGCTCAACAAAACAAATTACATTGAGCAATGTCATCCTGACCTGTGATTCTAAAACTGGGTTCTCCAATCAGCTTTCTCATTACCGACTCTCAGTACATCAGAGTAGCTTCACAAACTCAGGGTTGAAGCAAAAAAAAACAACCAAGCAGTAACATTTTTCAGACTGTATTCCTCTAGAAATACAGCACAAACTATTTCTGTGGTGAAATAAGATTTTTCAGTCCTTGTTTGGCCAGAACTAAACACTGTAGGTTTTTTTTTTTTTTTTCTGGCATGACACATAACAACAAAGCCACAGTGCAAATAATGGTTTACTGGCAGAAGTGACTGACATGCAGGGTTCCACCTCAGAAACCTCACTTCACTTGTGCCCTGAGGAAATTTTTGAGTGAAACTTTGGTTTGACCTGATTTAAGTGTGAGGGAAACAAGAACAGTGCTTGCAGTTGCTCTTGAAAGTGACCTCTTCCCTTTCAGCTTACGTTTTTTTTTTCTTTTTATGATATTGTGAAATTTGTTCCTGTCCCTCTCCGCAGGGAGGTCAGAGGTCAGAGAGCAGGGTCAGACACGAAGCCATGCCCATGTAGTTGGGAAGGATTCGGTGTCTTACTTGAGACACTTAAGCAGGGCAGGTTACAGAGCTGATTATAGGACGGTCCCTCACCAATACGCCACCCTACTGACCATAAAGCTTACAATGACCTTTTGGAATGTCATCTCCCAAACACCACCACTGTGAGATAATGGGCTGCACTTTCACAAAACCCAGCATCAAACAGAAAAGAAAACATGACCAAAAAACAATTCCTGTCATGAGAAGCGTGCAGAAATTTTACATAAACATTCGCTGGAAATGATTACACAAAACTTCATCTTGACATGAACTGATCAATAGTCAGTCTGTCAATCAGTCTTGGGCTAACAAGTCTATCAATATGCTGACACTGACAATGATCCAGACACTTGACCTTTTCCATGGCTTAAAACTTGGCATGGGGGCTTGAGAGGGTCTGACAGTAGATTGCATCGTGGCGCTGAGAAAGACGGGAGGAATCACAATTTGGGTTTTATTGGCAGGGAAAGAAATTAACAGGGGCGTTGGGGGAACAAAATACCCTTGAAAGTTCAGAAAATGCCCATGAAATTAGAAATGAAGGGGAGGAACATGCCCCCTGATAGGAATGGATACCCTCTTTTGTATTTCACCCCTTTCATATTATATTCATTGAGCTGTCAAATATTCACATGTTAATGTGCCAATTGGGTCGTGTGTGGTGATTTGTAGCAACCTATAACAATGTGATTCTCTCCAGTGCGACTTGGGCAAGAATAATGGAGCTGTTTTTGATCAGAAAACAACTGAGCACACACACACAGCCTGCAGCAAACATTTGATTTTTACTGCTGATAAGATGGTACATTTTGATTTGAAATATGGGAAATATTAGGAGTGGAAAATTGAATGTTTAACTAACAAAGCACAATGCAAAAAAAGAAGACAAAACACCTTCAGTGGATTTATTTTTTGCAAAGTACACTGGCGAAGTGAATCCAGGTAATAGTCCCTTATTGATTCTCCTTTGTAAAGCTAGGCACATCTCAAAGGAGGGAATGGGGATTAAGAGAAGCAGATAACTTAGAAACAGAAACTTGCAACAACCGCCATGTAATCGTGGAGCAGAAGGAGCAGCAATTTAGTATCGGAACTACTCCTAAAAATGTATTATTTCATATTTCATACAGATTGCCCATGAAAGTGATCAAAATGGTGTGAGCAGGGGTGAGTCAGATCACTTAAGTGTGGGAGGGAAAAGAAAGCCCTCCTAAATCGACATAAAGCCTTGAGAAGAATAGCAATGATTTATTATCACTAGTCAGGCAAACTGGGCCATCACGCTCATCACTTTTATTTTTACCTAGACACACAAGCAGTTTCTTCCTCCACTGTCAGATTTACACCAGCCTGCTTTGATTATTCTAGTTTTTACAGCAAATTCTATTGTTGCTATTCTATAGGGGGAAGTGCATCCAGCCTTTGCACGTACGGTTTTATTTGGTGCATTCACTGACAGATAAATTCTCAGTGCACTTTAATTGCATCATAACTATGCACCTGAATGTTAAACAAATGTGGTAAAAAATAGAGGCAGATGTGTTCCGTGTCAGAGCATATTAAATATTAGGGGATATTAAGGAAAACAGAGGAATAGGATGTTGACAAGAGCGTTCACATGAATTTGAGCAGCATTAATCAGGAATTGCTATGCACTTGTAAATGCAGTGCTTAGTGCTGGAAAATTAAAAACATTTTGCTTTGCCCACCAACACTTTTTCAATCACTGACTGTGAGGTTTTTTGTTTTTTTTCTATTGATTTTTAACATGTGAGTTGTTGTTCTTTCTTTCTGTCTTGACCTTGAGAGTGTCCATGTGATTACATGTGTAGAAACAAAAACTCTTTTCAGATCATTTATCTTTCAAGGTTTTTTTTTTTAGTACATCGAGAGGCAATGCAAGCGCTTTGTTAGCTTGTTCAACGCCCCATAGAATGCAACGTGCTTACTATTGAATCTCCTGAACCTCTTGCAATGCACATTGAAAATAATACCTGGCAAAGAGTATAACCACCAGACAGTTAATAGTTTGACTATTGACCAATTTGAATACCCTGATTTACTATAGGCAAAGACACATAGACACTCACATGCACACACACACACACACACACACACAAACACACTGGAGAGTCACGAGACAAATGTAGGTAAATACCTGATATGACAGATCCAATCCTACTTGTGTAACATAAACAGGGATGGATAGGTGCAGGCCCAAACAAAATATTAATAAAGAGTTGTGGTTGTGAGATGTGAGGAGAGCCCCAGCATTACACCCATTCATCTTTCACTTTGCTTTTCCTCCAGGCCATAATATTTCTCATCAATCAGCAAGTTAGGTGTCAAGTGAGAACAATTCAGCACAAAGTGAATGTCAAGCTCTCTTCACTGCCCATTTTCCAATCTGGCAAATGAATGGCTCTCCGATGCTGATGAATATGTATTGATAGAGTAAAGATGGTATGCAACAGGGGCCAGATGACCTCACATGCTAATGTGCAGGAGACATCTTCCCTCGGCTGAAGAACAAATGAAAATCTTGTCCTCCGTAATGTGGGAATTTACACACAAAGACCTCTAACTGCTTATGCATCGGTTTAAAGTTTAGACATACTAGCAATGTTCCACGTTATTTTCACTGACAGCCTGACACGCTCTGTCCTTTTTCACCACCTTTAGCTAGCTCTTAATTAGTGTTCTACAGTATATCCATATATGAATACAGTGTGCTGTTACTGTGCTCATTAGCAACTTTGCCCTAAAACAGTCATATACACACTGTGATACTTCAGGGATTACATTATTGTTTAACTTTTAAATTAGCAAAGCAGAGCTTGTTTGCGTCTCTGCTTGATCGTCACTTTTTAATTATGTTTTAATGTTAACAATTAGTACTGAAGTGGAGTCAGCAGCACTTGATTGGAATCCTTCATAAACAAAGCTGTCTAAATATGTTTTATTGTTAAGAGTCATTCATTTAAAAAAAGGAGTAACTGTAGGAAATGTTAATCTATTTAAGAAATTGAAAGATCAAAAAAAAGTATGAATTGTGATTTTTATTTAGCAAACACTGTGTTTTGTTTTTATTCTTAATCTTCAATATTCAAGTTTTGATTTTTTTTTGTGCAAAAATACAGGGAAGTACAGAGTGATAAATTAAGCTCCTCTAAAGATGAAAAAATAATAGCACTAAGTAGGCTTTGAACTACAAGATACTAACATGCTGTGTGAAAGACACATAGCGATGACTTATGGACTACCGTCAGCACTTTGCAGAGCATATGAATTATTGTGCTGTTTACACATCAAGTCCTGACAAACATCAATACTTTATTACCTGGCAAATTATTTGCAATCCATTTTTACGGTGCTTATGCTGTGTGATTAAGCTAAAAGCTGCTGTCATTGGACAACGGCCCTAACGTCTAGATGAAGCCTTCAGCATATATCTTTGCATTGAGACCTCTAGTAACTCATCCTGCGCAATACACTGTCCTATCTCTTATTAAAAATCTTATCTTATTGTGTTCACGGCTGATCCACTGTTTATGTGGCAATCAATAACATGTACTTTACACAAAAGTGTAAATGTGTATCTCAGGATAACCTTAGCCTTGACCAGTTCATGCATACCTAGCAGTATGTACCATCACTCTTGAATTCTATTTGAGAGATCATTTCTTGGCTGTCAGCAGCACTCCGCTCTGGTTTCACTCATCATTCAGAAACACATATATTGGAATAGGAAGAGAGGATTGGTCATTTTATGCTGTCACTTTCTTTTTACACTGCCCGCTTATTTCTCACCACGTCACTCTGTAGAATAGCAAACTAAGTGTCACCAGTGAAGTGTGTTCCTCTAACCTAACCGCACACCCACCAGTCCACCCAGCAATCCATCTCATCCATCCATCCGTTCAGCCATACAATATGTGTCATGTGCGAAAAAATAAAAAAGAGAAGCATCTGACAATGACACGTCAACCATCTGTTACTCTGTTAAAATGGAAAATTTATAGTGTGTGACGAAAGAGGTAGTTGTTAAACTGGAGGTTATATGGTCCTGTATTATCTAATCCCATTTTAAGACACAAGTCAAACTAAATTATTGTACAACATAAAATAAGAAAATAGACAGCACTGGATGGCAATGAAAGATCTATCTATCTATCTATCTATCTATCTATCTATCTATCTATCTATCTATCTATCTATCTATCTATCTATCTA